>CM049383.1:7281226-7881226 GCA_026937815.1 Etheostoma perlongum | reverse complement strand
AAACACAGCAAAAAAGGCCCAGACTGTATTTTCATCTATGAACATATGAAGAATAATGGTCAAAGTTTTCAGTTAGCTCTATACATGTTGGCCTACATGGCCACATATGCCTTTTGAACTATAGAAAGAATAATGTATTTTTTACCAAGTGAAACTTATCCTCAGTTTGAGTTATCAAGTCCTTACTGTGGATTTGTTTTAGAGCTGTTATGACACTTTTCTCCCCCCCAGTATGAAACTGAAACTGAACTTGGTCGTAATTATTTTTTCTAAAATCCTCACAATCAGTCCCACATTAAATTGGAGACGCATGTGTTGCAGCTCTAGAGTCCAGTCAGACCACTTCAAATTCATCCAGTAGAATCCCCCTTTAAAGCTGGTTAAAAAAAATACATAGTGAAAATAATGGCGGAGGGTGAAGCAGTGACAATTTCATCCAAACTGCCTCATTTTCAAAGCCACGTGTAGGCTTGGAATTAACTCAACATTGTCCACAATCGTGCATGTAAACTTAAAAAAAACTTTTTAATAAAAATACAAAATAATTTAATTTCCTGCAATTTAATTCCTGTCATGACAAATTTTAAAATGGTTTACAAAATGTAGTCTAAAGGCATCTCGGCAAAACTTATAGACAAAACTTAGACATAATTCAAATAACAGCAAGGAACACAGCCTAACTAAATGTGACTAAAGCTGGAGCAAAGGATGTTTACGGTAAATATTCAGCGAAAAACCTTTTTTTTAATGTATTACTTAATGTCTAGCAATGGAATTAATTGTGCATTGCGTGCGGGTTAAATTAACGCGTGTGTATTTATATGCCCATAAACCAGTATGTAGGTCAGACATTTAAAAAACATAACCAACAAGCTTACAGCATGGATCAAACACGCGCATGGGATGACTGTAAATGAATCAGAAACGAGCCTCTGGATACTCTCACGCCTTATCAAAACCTGACAAAATATCTGCTAGTCGGCACTCTGCGAGTCATTTTTAATTCACAGTAGAAACAGTTTACAAGTTGAATCAGCAGACGGCCCCGCGGAGGCTATTTATAGTCGTGCAGGGAACAGGGTGCTGCGGACAAATTGTCCACAAAGACATGAGCGATGTGACAGAGCTGCGGAGGAAACACGCACTGCGTTTCACAGCATTGCCTCGTGCGAGGCTTCCGTTTTCTGTACCGAACAAATACAATAAAATTAATATAAAAAAGTACCTAATGGCGTTTTAACGGACAAAAACTTCCATTAGAGCTGATCAAACAATGGTAATATTCAAAGCTGAGACCACAAATATTATTCAGTCTCAATATATTATCTGTCAAACTTGATTGGACACCGATGACCTTAACAGGTCAAGTACAAACACTTTAAAATGTCAAAATGTTTAAATAAATGCTCAGATATGAATCAGAAATAGTCAGGCTGCGCTGTGTCACCCCATAAGCTTTACAATGTTCCCTTTTTATTCCGCCAAATAAAAGGCTGCAGTGTTGGAAATTCACCCTCGTTGGCTCCAGATATAATATCCAGCACTTTAAAACTTGTTGTGAGAGTTCTTTTTACTTCCCCTGCACTTTAAATAGCTGTGTGCATTTTTTATGCAATTTGAGACGGTTGCTTTTTGCAAGGACGGGCTGCCGGGCGCCAGTTAAATGAAAACCAACTGCAAATGTTTTAAACGTGCGTTTCTTGCATCCACATTTTTATCTGAGAAAAGCAGCAGCACGACTATATGGTGTAAAGACGGCGTGGTCCTGCAGAGTTGAAATCAACTTGTGTGTTTTCTGTTATATTCAAATATGTTATGATTAAAGTTGATTATGATATTTTTTTCTCCCAAGTTGTTAACTTTATCATCCTCTCTGAATAAATATCAGATAATGATCCTATTCATTGAACAGCTCCAGGTAGATTTGGCTGTATATGCATAGTTTCCTCCACGGGGACAAATAAGGGTCCGGAGTGGTGATGATGTCATCAAAAGACAAATCCTCCATTGGCTCCATTAGCAGCGTGGATACACCCTCCATAAGAGACGTACATTCCAACCGAAACTAATAGTTAACGGCTTGCATTTCTGCTAAATTTTGAACATGAAATGTGTTGCAAGGTGTTTTAAAACAAAAAAATGTCTTTTAGTCCTGCTTGTGTCAGTTGAGAATTAAGCACTTATTTTAAAATTGAAAGACCTTTGGTATGCACCTTAGCTCAGTCAGGGATGACTGCAACTTAATATCTGTTAACACAGTTCGAAAGGTCTTCCAGTTTCATGTCAAAGGATTTTCTTCAGCGAGTCTCTGAATTATGTCACATTTGGTTGATAACGGGGTTGTAACTGCAATAATTTACATGCACTGTTATAAGGCTAGATTTTCACTCTTTAATTCAGTAACAGTACGTTTGCTGACACTGTGTAGATTGTGTTATCGGCTTGTCCTGATTTGAAATGCAAATGCTGGGAGAGCGAGTCTGTGTTGACAGCCTCAGTGGATATTTTCCCACAATCAAAATAGCGCTGTTTCGGCAAATCAATTTTCAGTTTTGTATACAAATGTTAGTTGGAACTAGAGATTGTACTATCAGCGCACCAAGTGTGTGAGACTCTGATATAAAGCCGTTAATTTAAAAGTTTTATGGGTTTGTTTTTAGTGCATTTTTAGTCACTTTTTGCTTTAATTCTCTTATTACTTATGTCGAAGTATTTTGATTAACATTGAACGTTTTATCTTGTTCATGTGTGTTGGAGTTGTTGTTGTTGGAAATGCTGTAAATTATTTGTCAAATTGTCTTTACGCACAGATTACGCACGGCCTGCTGCCTGCCTGCTGGCCTCTTACCCGGACTCTGGCCTCGGTCAGGTTGGTCCACACGGCGATTTCCTCCCTGGTGCTCATATCCGGGTAGCGGTTCCTCTGGAAAGTGGCTTCCAGCTCCTGCAGCTGCTGGCTGGTGAAGTGAGTCCGCTGCCGCCGCTGCTTCTTCTTCTTTGGATCGTCCACGTTCCCGTCATCACTCCTGTGTTCGGCGCTCCTCTCCTTTTCTGTGGATCATAAATCGGGGTGAAATGATTGTATGCTACGGATATTATACTTTGAATAATAGCTTTAGGCCAACTATAACAGAAATGACCGTCAGCATTAAATAAGCAACGGCAAAGCTATAAACACATTTACAAAGTGTTAGTTTTGTATCGATTATTTCAAACACAGATGTTTCTCGCTTTACTCTGAGATCAATATAATTTGTCTTTACGTCGAGGTTTGCCCATTCTTATCTCCCAACTGCTATCTTGTATTCGTGTTCAACAACAAGATTGCCTCATTAAACTGAAGTGGCAACACGTACAAAGGTAAATCACAAAAAGGGAATAGAATGTTTGCCAAAAATAAAAAGGAACTTAAACCCCAACATTATAATTTAAGCCCCATGAAAAAATGTCCGCAAAAGAAATGAGAAATGACATTTACCCAAATTTGCTATTTCTTCCTCATATGGAGTGAGACGGGGAAGAGTCTGTTTTTCTAAAAAAATAAAAATGTTGCCAAGTTGAAGAACAAAAAGCTTCTCCGAGAATTCTTAATACAGACCTTGTGGTTTAGATGGTTACAATATTTATAGTTTTAATGCATTTACTGACACCAGGCCAGGCTGTTCTCCACATTTTTCTTTGACAGACCTCGGGATCCTGCCAAGGGTTTGGTTCAGCCCGCAATAAACAAAACAATTGCGTTGAACTGCACCAAAACGGGACTATTTTCCTCTCGTTCTGTTGTATTTATGCGAACTGCAGAACAGAAATAAACCAAACTAAGATTTACTGCAAATGGATTTTGATATGTTTAATCTGTGCATGTTGCACCGTAATACACGGAAATGCATCAACGTTGCAGTGAGAATAAGTTAACACTGGGACACTAACTAAAATTGTCTCATTTTTTTCCGTAGCGTTAAACTGTCGACATGCCACTGTGACAGCCCACCGTAAACGGGTTTATTGAGACGTAAAATAAACTGTTATTGCACTCAGAAGAAGAATTCGAGTTGCTAAAAGCACTCTGACTGTGTACCTGCCAACTCTGTGTCTGAAGACTCGCTGCTTGAGTTCTCTAAAGTTTCTCGACTGCTGTTTGAAGTTCTCGGTAAATGAAACGCGGGGGCCACGTCGCGGGCCGGCGGGGCTCTCACTGCCTCTGCGATTCTGTCCAAATTCATCCCACCTTGAAGAGAAGGATGCGTACAAAGGGGGAAACGGGGTGAATCCTTGGTTGAACAAAGCTTTCCTCAACAGCTAACAATCCACCCGCTGCCAGACACACACCACGACATGAGAGGATGAATCACACAGGGAGAACTTCCACGGAAGTGTTATTCCCGAAGAAGAGGCTTAGACAATTCTAAAAAAACAAACACACAGCCCTGTTTCCCTCCTGTACAGCAGTGACTGCTGCCCTTCTCTCGCTGCAGGGAAAACCTTGTGCCCGCTGTGACAGAGAGGAAGCTCCGGCTCTCCAACCCACGTAGAGACCCACCCATCTGCTGCGTTTAACCTACCCAAAATGAGCGAGTCCCACCCACTAAACCGGCTCGCTGCAAGAAACCCTCCACCCCAACAAGTCTGACGTCAAACTAGAACATTTTTTTTCTTTATCAGACGTTTGGATTCATCGCATGATGCAAATCAAGTTTATCTGGAGTGAAAACGTAAAACGTTTCCTATCTGAGCAAAACAAACTATTTCCACCAAGTGAATTTATACTCTCTAGTTTAAGTAATAGACTTACGCGACCCATAGGCTATTAGGCAGAACGGCTGGTTAACATATCTTTTGCAGCGTTCATTTGCTTTTTCAATTGACTAGGGCGCGCAATGCAACGCATTGCTCTTTATGAGTAAATGGGCCCTTTATTCATACAGGCATGTTTTGAAATGTGTCCAGCGCAGCGCAATGTGTGCGCGTATACACACACGCTCCCAAACAATGTATATCTCGGATATGATCAGAGCTGAATAAACATTTGCCATCTAACACAGGCCTGTCCAGTTACGGTTTCCTCTGTATGAAAAGTGCATGGTGATAATAAGATGAATAATGACACGCACTATAAACTGACGGTGAAGTGTCTTTCTATCAGCTCATTGTTTCACTTTGACAAATAAACAGTCCAGACTCATAAAAGCCAGCCAGATCAGAGCTCTCTTTACCAAACACACATTGTACCGCACATTCTCACTCCCATCTCGTAAAATACGGACGCTTGGTCAGGTGCCTTTGTCGCTGTTATTGTCATAAAACACGCGCTTGTTCGGGGCTATTGGCGTCCCTTTTGGCGCTGTTTAGGTTAAGGAATAGCTCGTGGGTGGGTTAGGGTTCCGTGACTCGCGAGAACGGATAACGGATGGTTAAGGACACACGCGGGACACAAACCCCTGAAAGTCCTGTGTTTGACCCATCCACGACCCCGACCAACCTCCCTACGCGGAATTTCCCCCTTACATACTACTTGCTAAACACCGTCTGGATGCTGCTCTCCTCAGTACGTTCTACACACTCTTCGAAGGGCGCCTGTTTCGTCGCATCACTGTCAGCCACTGTCCAAACGTCCGTATTTTACGCGTTTGGAATGAGAACGTGTTTACCGTAGCAGGACAAACATCAGGCTGTTTTACTACATGTTGGTAAATGATGATGATCTGATAGGAAATGATCTGTGTGTCAACAACATACTCATTGGTCTGACTACACTGCTGATGACTGGACCCCTCAACACAAAACTCATTAAAAATCGATGTGGCTGCTGATGGTGACACATTTACTTTCAGTCAGTTTTGTTGGCAGTGACGCACACATGGCAGCCAGTGGTGGCCAGATGAAGGCGCACGCCCATCACTGAATACATCTGTATACAGTATATTGTGGAGAAAATAATTAAGCAGTTTGGAATGTTGTATGTATAATTTGGATAAAAATGTGAAATAACTAAAATCCAAATCAGATGTTATTTCAGGGTGGTTTCTGGTCTGATCATACCTTCTAAAACTTGCAGTAATACAGCAGCTGCAGTTGGATTTTATTTTATTATTATTATTATTATTTTTTTTAAACGTCTTTCTTTGTTAAAATGCAGCAGCGCCTGTCAGGTAAGGCATTACTGTAATTTACGGTTTAGGTAGAGTGGTGTATCTTGGGAAGTCAGGAATGGGATTTGTTTTTATTAAGAGAAATATTTGGCCATTAAGTTTGTTGGTTTTAGTTTGACGCGACATAAAGGCGTTATTCGGAACTATTACGCTGATATATTTGTCCCTTGCTAATATCTCTTGTGTGATTGCGCATGTGTAGACCAACAGCAACATTTCAGGTTTGAATCTAATCGTCGACATACCAAAAGAAGGCCAACATTTGCCAGTGAAGTCAAAAAGTAGGCTATAGGCCTACTTTCCAATTAAACATTGTTTTCTATAATTAAGTACCCTTTTTACTTAATTATGAAACATCGGCACAATTAATGAAAATCTAATAGGCCAACCAGGAAGTTACATTTTGTGTCTGTGTGCCATTACGCCTAAATAGAAAACCAGTCTAAAAAAACTTTTGTCTACAGGTAGCTTTAAGTCAGTCCTGCAATATGAGACCTGTTTACTTGCTGTGGCTCGGCTTGTAGCCTACATGTGTCGGCTAAATGCACACCGGCTCATGCCTCACCGTCTGGGACCCGGACTGTTATCGGCGCCAGTCTCGAACATTTTCGGCCATTGTATGACAGTGACTTCTGACATGAGATCCCCGTCCGACCGGCAAACTCCCAAAGGCTCTTTCAAAAGACAATTGTGCAAGATCTCAACAATCACTTGGCGTTCCCGTCTATATTAGTTCAGTTTCTCTCTGCACAGATCATGTTGGAAAGAATGGGGCCTGTACTCATATTTGTCTAAAGATTACAGACCTTCCATATGTATTTCTAATTAAGAAATATGAATATCTAGAAACTTAATCAAGCAATCCAATTGTTTTAATTCGTTTAGCAGATGTATGCCATTATTAGACTATCCAGCTCCATATTAACCTCACAAGGTGGCCCTTGTGAAGTATAGGCCCTTAAGAAGTTCGACACTCACACACAGACTACTGCAGTGCCCTTTGGCAGAAATCCATTATCTACTACCTCCTTACTCGCTTTCTTAGCTGCATGAGTGTGAAACAAATGGTTTTGGGAGATATTTGGTGCAGAGAGACTCATTCAGCTGATGACCCATCACAAGTGCGGAAGTAGGGCTGAGATTTATTGGTTAAATCATGCATTTTCTTAAATCCCATTGTTAGCAGGTGGTATTTACTATTTAGGTTGTGAAGACTGAAAGAACGTGTTAGTTTGGGCTGTGGGTACATTGCGTTTCCAAGCGTAAATGGCTCTGTGTGGGTCAATGTGGTGTTTTTAGAGCAGTGGTGCAGCTGTTTAATGTCAAGATCTAGTGTGAGATACTGAAAAATTATATAAGCCTTAAACAGTAATTTCCCCAATATGTGAATATTACAGCAGCACTAGTAGAATTAAAAAATCACAATACACCCACTGACCCTTCAGGTCCCCATAGAAATATTAAAGGATTTACAGCACATGGAGATTTTCCATGGAGGCGCTCCTGTGATACCTTCCTCTTTCCACAGCACATATTACAGGCTGATAGATGGGGGTAATCTAAATACCCAGCCTCTTCAACCTGCATCCCTGCCTGCGTCCTGCTCCTCCTCTGCTCTGGAGGGCACTTGCGTGTGATGGATGAGTTAAAAAGCCTTTCCATCCGGCAGGACAGGTTAAAGGCCAGTGGAAATGCAAACACTTATATTTTTCCTCCAAGAAATGAAAATAAACTCGGCGACCACCGTTAATCACATCAAACACACACAGAAATACAGTCTTGGTGTACAAGACTTTTCCCTCTCTTAACTGTAAGGCAACCAAACAAAAGGGAAGCTAGAACCACAGAGGCCCAAAAAACAAAGCATATAGAAAATTAAAGCTGGAGAGCATTCAAAGGGACAGCAGTGGAGATGTAACTGGACACGGTGGGTAACTGGAGAAGGACAGAGCTGATTATTTCCTTGGTGATGGTCCCTGCTTGGTCCAAGGACTGTTTGACCTGGAGCCTGACAATCAACAACCAACCTGACAGAGGAGATGCAGGTGTAAATAAAACAACCTAATGGCCTTCATAGGGGATTCTCATTAGAAAAAAGCTATATAAATGCTGTAAAATGTTGAATCTTTCAGATTTCCTGTAAGACCTTTTTGGAAGTTTGGAGTTCATGCATTCATAATGTTTACTGTATGTTTATTCATCCCAGCACAAGTTTACTGTGGTTTTATAGAAGATTTTATTACAAGATTGATGACGTGAGGTGGAGTTCTCAAAAATACACATTTGTCGCATAAAGGAGTTTGTTGATAGTCATTAACCTCCAAAAGCCAATTAAACGCACATGTTTATTACAACATAGATTCCACTGTAACTTTAATTAAGATCCTTTTAGTAAGGTTTTCCTTCCACAGCAAAAATACAAACAGCAGTCCTAACCTCTTTCAGCCAATGGATCTTTGTTTCCAATTTGTGTCGTGGTATTTAGGATCTGACATTTAAGTCCAAACAGCTTTATTATAAATGATCATTATTTCCTGAAAGAATATCTTACTTTTTAAAGGATTGGAGTCTCCGCCTCACGTGCATGTCTGGCATTTAAATGTCTTAAAAACCGCGGATAGTTTCCAAAGTTCTCAAGTATTTAGACGCTCTTTCTTTGGTTGGTGATTTAAATCCAGATTAGTAGAAAACATATTTTTTCCATTTAAAAATTGAATTTGTTTGTATGAGAAAATATTAGGCTACATGTACACTTCTGAGCTTTTTGTTGCTTGCTTTCTATCTGGCGTGATTTTATTCTATTTTTTTTTTTTTTTTTACAGACGACATGACTCACCATGGAAATCACTATCAGACCAAAGAGACCCAAAATAAAGCAGAGGACAATGTGTTAAAACCATTAGCTGCATTGGTAAAAATGGAGTTTCGGTCTGCTACCATATCAAACATGTTGCGTCTAAAAGCAGACGCCTGTGCTTTGAGAATGACCTTGCGCAAAACAAGAGGTACAGATCTGCATTTGGACTACAGCATCCCTTTGCTTTACATGATAGTATCTAGTTGGGTTTCTCTAATAAGGCAATCTAATGATTTAACAGTTGTGAAGAGAAAAGGTCAAACCTTGGTCCCCACAAGAAATCACATTCTTCGAAAGATTCAGTTCCATCACAATTACCTGAAAAACAGAAGAAGAAAGTTGCATCAGAAGAAAATAATCCTACATATCGGATTTAAAAAGATAAAAGTCAAATGCATTTATTTTGCTTTTAAGTAAATATTAGTCAATATAGGCTATAAATGACAACTTATCTGATTTTGGCTGGCTAAACTAAATTAGTTCAAAATTAACAACCAATAATCCTGTGATAACCTTTTGTTACAGGAAAAGTCATATTCATGTTGACTTCACTTTGTGTCCTTCTCTGAATTCGCTAACACGTTTTTTATTTGACAGATAATAATACAGAAAATCACAAGTCAGTGCAGCCAAAACGAAACTATAAAAAAAAAACTGACCATATTTTAAAACTTAGCAACAACCCCAAAACGTTCACCAATATCTTCACACATTTAAACTATTTTATTTAGCCTACGTTTACATGCATATCTTTGTTTTCGGCCCTCAATAACATCCCTAACCCAACAGCACAACACACACACACACACACACACACACACACACACACACACACACACACACACACACACACACACACACACACACACACACACACACAACCTCTTATCTACAGGAATCCATTTGTTGCTTCTATGTCCTCAGTAAATCTTCGCTCAGCTCCCTTCTGTCCCTCCGTCTTCACACGCTTCAATGGAGCGCACCCACCGGCACTTTGTATTCATTTGGTTCATTTAAGGCGTCGGACCGAGATTAATGCAGGAGTACACTAGAAATAATAAAGTAGTCTACATGCTTTATCTGGCTGGTGATGATGCTCAGGCACTCTGAATAGCACAGATTCTATTTTAACTGCTAACTAGTTTTCTACAGGCGCTGCTGCTATTTAACTCCAGAAATCGTTGATGTGCGTAAAGCTGTATCCCATATGTCTCCGGCCTCTTATGGTCACTACAGCCTCTCTGACCCCAACCACCAGACAACATGCGCTGCTTAATCAGTACTTGTCAACATTTAATTTTCTCCATCATGCTTAACGACTCATGTATGACTCATATTTGCAACATCATCCAAAGCGTAAAACGGTCAAGAGCAAGATGCCAGCCAACCTTCTGACTAGTTCCCTGAGCTAAAATTCAGCGACCTTACAAACGACGTGTACGTATTTTACTCACCAGTTCGTCCCCAGCAGAGGACAGAGAAAAAATAAATAAAGCCTCAGCGTTTCCCCATGCAGGTGTCGAGTAAATCCACTCTGTGCGTCGCCTGCGAACGCTGCGTCCGCGATAATCAGCGGTTTGGTTGCGTCTCCGCGCCGCTGCTTTGGTTTTCTTCGCCAGCGCTCTGCAGCACGCCTCGCGGTGACGTCACGACCCCCACCCCATACTCACCTCACCGCCGCCACCACCTCCTCGTTGTCATCCTCTCAATCTTCGTGCACCTTCAGTCTCCTCTTCATCCCAGTGTTTCATCTTCATAATTTTTTTATCCACAACTTTATCCTCATCAGAAGTCTTCAGCCTGATTACCTTCATTTCAAGATCAATCCCCATTGTGAATTTAATGATCTCCATCTTAAAAAAAAATGTCATTTCTCAACTCAAATATTTTTTTGTTACTTTTTCTGCCTTCATTGAGTCATTGGGCCCCTTGAAAGGCATTATAAAAACCAAGCAAATATCTGAACAACGAGCAGAGTCATATGCAAGTACTATAGCCTATACTTAAACTTTGATATAATGATGAAATAATAATAATAATAATAATAATAAATATATATTAATACCTTCCTTATTTGAGTTTATAGTTTTAAAAACAATCCCCAGCTTTCCCCCCTCTGTATTATTTGTAAGTGTGCGCTGTGACGAAAAACAGTTTCGGTGTTAAATGTTTAGTCTCAAGAGTTTTTTTATAAGTTTTCACTTTTATCACTTTTTAAACGGCTTTTCTGGAAACTCACTCAGATGTAAAAAATGTTTTGACGGCTTGAAAAATAATAGTTTGTTTTCAGTCATGGTCTGCCGTCGCATTTTTGTAGAAAAAAAAATTAAACACAAACGTCCGATATTCAATTGCTTTTACTTTTCTGTTATTGATCTAACCAGTGTCTGTTGCATGTGTTACTGTCCCACACGGTAAATCCCAATATTTTACTCACACAGTTGGCAGCAGCCTATTTCTTTAAAGAGCGTCATTAATATAGCCTACAGCCGGCCGTCTTCACAGATTGTTTGGGTGCGGGCACTTCATGTTTGTCTTTCGACTATTAATTTGTTCGACAAACAATAAGCCTCTGAACATTACAGTCTAAAGCCCTTGTTAACGGATTATTATTTAAATAATTGAGGGTATTCTAATATTTACATGATTCAAGCAACGTTTTGTTCTGCAGTTGGCCTGCACATGAATCAAAACATTTTAATTGGGCCAATATTTCATTTGTTCTGTGGCTCAAATGTTAGGGATACGACTGAATTAATTACAGTTCTACATTTAAGAATAGAAATAGCTCAAAAACCTTGAAAAAAAACAACTAAAATCCGATGGAAACATTCAGGCCTTTGAGCTACTGCGGCGCAGCAACGGAGAGACATAAAACACAATGAAAACGACGAAGACAAACCTTTAATAAATCCATTAGCGAAATAAACTCATGCGATGGGGTCACTTATTAAGCGGTGCAGCACGGTTTTATTAATAGACAAAATGCCTAAAATGGCAAAGTAGCCTATAGACCACAAGTAGCTGAGTTTAAAGCAGGTTTAGACTGTAAGCCGTGGGCGGACAGGATCACCGATTAAGACTTAATAAATAAAGCCATAAAAATGAAAATAAAACAATGAAATATTAAAACATTTTATTTAATGTAGCTTTAAATGGCCTACCTAGGGAGGATCTGAACCCCCCCAATGTGTTTTCATGTCAACGTTCTTTTTTGCAGAGCTGATCTTTGAACAGAGACAAAAAACGCTTTCAGGCTGGATTTTAAATGTCCAAAGCCAAGATGTGCAGCCCACGCACAGCCAATCCCACCTCTGAACAACCACAGCGTCTGTGTGGCAGAGAATATTTCCAGCTCCACATACTTGGTTTACAAGCGCCTTCTTTTGGCCTGAGACATGGGAGAAAGTGTGAAATTTGTCCCACCCTTACACTTTCCTTTTTAACTTGGCCAAGAGCTGTGCACGAAGCAAAGCCCTGCTCTGAGAGAAGGATCCTGGAGGGATTAAAGGGGAGCTGCAGGCCTCCCTCCAGGACATGGACAGACCTCCTTCCCATGGGGCCTCTTTGAGACACCGAAGGCTCTCTCAACTATCCTCACTTCAGCTTTATTTTTTTCAGGAGCATGTCAGTTTACTCCTGTATCAAAATGGAAATTTCTTGTGTGGCTTGAATTTGTGCAGAAAAATCAAGACAGTTCAGACTCTTGAAAGTCAGGAGCGGCTTTTGCTTGATTTTTCTGTCAAATAATTCAAAATTGAGAGATTTGCTGGAATTATACAATAAGACAATAGCAAGCCATGAACCAAATGCAGCACCTACAACTTTAACCAGTTCAATTTGACCAGCTTATGTTCAATTAGTCTATTGCTGCAAAAAGGGCACCTATTGCTGGACAAAGTCTGCCTACCTCAAACATGCAGGTCATCCTGCTTGAGCCACATTACAAGTGTGTTCTTGTGAATCTCAATATGGGCCACAGTACTGAACCATATCCTTAGCATGCAACTGTATCCACAAAATAGTAATAATATGCAAAATCAGCCTGTGCAATTGTCTAGCTGTGAGGCCTGCATTGCTACATAAAGAATCACACACAACACACACACACACACACACACACACACACACACACACAGTATAATTAGGCAGGCAGGCAGGTAGGAGTATGCTGTGATTACTCAACGAGTGACTCGAGAAGTTAAGTAGTGCCCTGAAGGTGAGGCTGTGGCCTCATCTCTCCTGTGTCAATAGGTAGAGGGATTATTTAGTCCTTTTGGAGTGTGTGTGTGTATGTGTGTGTGTGTGTGTGTGTGTGTGTGTGTGAAGGGGGAGGAGGTGTGTGTCTGTGGCCAGGACCTGTCTGATGGTCACCCCACAGCGTAAATAGTTATTCCTAAATAACAGGAGGGCTGATGCACGGTGGAAAGGTGGGAAAACATGCTCACACCCTGTGTGTGTGTGTGTGTTACATTTAACACACAAGCATCACACACTTGCTGAGTCGTGTGTTGTTGTTTTTTTTTTTTTTTAATAGGGTCCATAGTCGAATCTGCTGTTTTATTCTGGTCTCTTTTGATCTTTTTCACCCATTTAACCAGTGAGCTCCCCATCTAAGACAGTCATAATAAAGCAGAGCAGGTGACATGAGTATGTAAGGCCTGTATCCGTTGAGCGAGCAGAGAAGTGCTTTTGAACCGTAGGTCGTCCAGACTCTGTAGAATCAATCAGGAGGGTTTTGTGAGTTGGACGCTGCACGGCTTGACAGGATGGAAAGCCTCTTTGTAATGTTGCAACTGTTGGAGCAGACTTGGAGCAGAGCTGGAGAGTCCGCCTGCATGTCAACAAGCCAAACACTCAACCAGCCAGCCTCCCAGACAGATACACAAGAGTCTTTTTAGACAGCCGTGATATTTACTGTATGAAGTTTCCACTATGAATATCCATCCACTTCAGAAACGTGAGCAGATGAGGATGAAGTCACCCTCTCATCACTGGGGCTATTATGAGGAATGGATGCTTCCTTGTTGCCTCTTTTTTTTTCTTTGAAGCAGTCCCCCTTGAAGTGTGTAGAAAACACAGATGTCACAGTTTCCAATCGGCAGTGAAATTAGTGATGTTTTGATTGCGCAAGGCTCGGAGATTACCAACATAAACAGGGCTGGTGCATAGATCATCATTTCAAGAGGAGGCATCATCCCTTTTTTTCCACTTTATCCAAACTCGGAGGGCCTCTTTGGCTTAGTGCTGATGAGAAGCGGACGTCCAGCTTCCAGTTTTTCATCTGAGCATAAACGTAATGCTGGCTAAAGTGATATTTCCTTTTGGTAGAACATTTCAATGGCAGACCACTAAAACGGGCAGCTCTAGCACCACACTTCGAATGTTCTTGTCTAAAAAATGTGGTTCTATCATTTCTTTGTCTCAATAAGCACATCTTTCATTCTAGATTAACATGTCAGATTTGGATAAATCCTGAGCTATGATCACTCAAGGGCTGCTGATTTTGGTGGTTGAACACTCTTGATTTAAAATGATTCACCAAAGTAAACCTTCACTTGACGCCACTTACTCGTTGACTGTCGGTGTGAAAAAGCAGCAAGGTTGGAGTTAGTTTAGTTTTGAAGACATCTGATAATCAATTTCAGTTGCAGAGTACATTTATACAATGAATGTATCCTCAGCATTTAACCCATCCTTACTAATTAAGAGCAGTGGGCAGCCATAGTCCGGCACCCAGGGACTGACTACAATTGTAATGCCAGTGCCTGCGTTAAGGGTAATGGCAGGAGTTACCTAGAATGCATGTCGTTATGGTGGGAGGAAACCGGAGCACCCAGAAGAAACCCATACAAAAAAAGGAAAACATGCTTATCCTACACAGAAAGGCCCGGCCTGGACTGGGAATTGAACCCAGCACTCAGCAGTGCATACTTGGTGTGATAGATCTTAAAATAATCCACTGTTTTATGACAGATTCCTTTTATTGTATCCATTTTGACTATATTCTTTAACACTGTAGACCCATTGGTGGCTCCATTTATCAAAATTGAGTTCTAGAATTACATTGAAAGTCTAGCTTGACACCATAGTTGCCAAATTTACCAAAGATATGCCTAAGGCATCTAGGATGTTACCATTTGATGTGATACTCTCAAGTGGGTACTGTTTTCTTAAAGGGGACATATTATGCTTCTCTGTGTTTTCTGTTATATCTACAATTTTACAATTGTTGGATTTTCATGTAACAGGTTGCCCCAAATAATGAGGTAACCACATTTTACACAGTTGCCCTTTTACAAAACCACTGTGGACATTTAATGGGAAATAAAATGTTCAAAAGATGAATGAGCAACTTATATCTGGGACTTTAATACTGTACTGTATGTATCAATTCTTGCATTGAAAACTAAAGCTGAACCAGTGCATGGTGGCGGCTCCAAATAGCAGAAATGGGTAACTTTTTGTAAACTGTGAATCTCAATATCAGTATATCCCTAAACTCCTGTAATGTGACATCTTTAAACAGCACACAGTGCTTTCATGTTCATTAACCGTGAGTCTGAGATCAGTTTAGAACCAAAGCGAAGAGCCAAAGATCTAACGTTGAGACAAGCACTCAATTTTTTACTTCCCAACTTATTTTCCTTCAAATGATCAAACCATAGACAGTGAAGGAAATGGACACGGCGACACTTTAGACTTCAAAGTAGACCAGTGAAGTCAATTAGAAGCACTTTTCCGATGATGGCTGAGCGTACTGTGCAGCCTCAGACTGAACTATCTCATGTTATAGCATAACATGAGTTACAAGGTAATGGAGCCTGTTTTAAAGATTATTTTTTGGGGCATTTTAAGCCTTTATTTGTCAGGACCAACGTATACATGAAAGGGGAATGAGCTGCAGCAAAGGGCTGCAGGCTGGAACGGGGCTGCAGGCCTGCTGCGTTGAGGAGTAAACCTCTATATATGGACACCTGCTCTACCAACTGAGCAATCTGGGCGCTCATAATGGAGCCTTTTATACATTGTTTCTTTAGAAATAAACAATGGACAAATAGTCTTTAGACGCTTCAGATGTAAAGTTATTCACTGTCAAACTGATGCCAAAATGAATGGGAGTCAATGGGATGCTAACGGCAGGTGATGGCTTGTTAGCCTAAGAATCTCCCCATAGAAGGTATGCTTTCCGGTTTGCTCGCTTACCCCCTTGGATCAAACTTGACACCAGAAGATCATTTGGGCAGATAAAGTGAATCTGTTGTTCAATAGACCCAAGGGAAGGTGGGACTAGCATACATATGTGTCTTTGTATACAGTAAATCCCCTCAATACTCCTTCCTCTGTGACACAGGAATTCAAGATCTTTAACATTAAAATGTTTTGTACGAATTGGAGTAGTCCACTCCCTTCATGTTTTGTATCAGGCCAACTAAAAGCTGTGAAAGACAAAACAGCAGCAGGGACACAGAATACAAATAGCTCCTCCAGGATTCAATCCCAGCAGGCCAGCAGGAGTTCATGTCCAGAGGCAGAGGTCTTAAACAATCAACTATCACTATGCTCAGCACAATAACATTTTAAGCCACTGATATTTATTCCACAATGAGGTTTCCATATATGTTTATCCCTTCAATCCACCTGCATCTATAAATGATAAAAATTAATCCAGAGGAAAGGGCCTGTTTTGCATTCAGAAACACTTTAAGCTGCATGGAGTGCATGCTGCTATATTATCTGTGTTATCCCAACTGGGTTTAAAGTACTGATTCCACTCACCGAGGAAGTTGTATTCAACACAACCTCATTAATAATAGCTTTAAACAGATTTCGATAGCGGTTGCATGGGGGAAAATACCCCTGCCCCCTATCTTCTTTTTGGTTCTTCAGTTTTGATAGATTGTTATTTACCGTCTCACTCCAACATCTGGATTCTGGCCTCTGGAGCGGCACACAGCACTGAACAAGCTTGGCTGTGGATCGGCGAGCTCGGAGATTTATGGCGGAGGCTTATAGCACTCTGCTGTGTTTGGGATGGCGTTGCCCTGTGCCGGCCCACTAAGATCACTATACTCTCTCCTTCCCTGCTTCCCTGCTTTCAATCCAGCCTCTGGCTCATCAAGAAAAAACTGTCAGCCTCCCTTCTTCCCCTCTCAGTCTGCTTCTGTCACCAGCGAGGGACAATAAAAACCACAAGGTCATGTGGCTGCCCTGATTACAAGAAACTGACTGTAACAAAATGGCTGAACTAGGCTGCGGTTCTTTACATTTAGGTGACTTAAATTATTTTTAAGCAATACAAACAGTAAAATAGATGGGTATCGTTTAATTACCCAATATTTATTATCTTTTGATCATTTAAACTTATCTTGTCCACCAATCCAACAAAATTTTACAGAAACTCCAGTTTCTATGATTTTTATAGATGAATGAATTGAACCTTAGCCCTTGACCCATTTTTACATTTCCTGTCAAGGACAACTTAGCGCAGCACAAAAAAATCCTATTATCTAAGGAGGATCAAAGACAAAAAATGATCAAGACAATGACAAGACTTTTGTAAGACAATGACAAACTCATGCTGCCAATATGGACACTAGATCATTATTTTTAAGCATTTTTTTACCAACCATCTACATTGGAGGACTTCTTGGTTATCACTTTGTGAAAAGTTTTCCTTGATTCTCATTAAGCATCTCATTGGGTGGCAGTAGCTCAGTCTGTAGGGAGTTGGGTTGGGAACCGGAGGGTCACTGGTTCAAGTCCCCATATGGACCAAAAAATACGGAGTTTGAATTGGTGGCTGGAGAGATGCCACTTCACCTCGTGGCACTGTGAGTGGGCTGCTCAGGGTGCTGGCAGCCCACTCACTCTGACATCTCTCCATTAGTGCATGTATATATCCTGAGCATGTGTGTATTTCAGGACTGTGTGTGTGTTATCTAACAAAAAAGAAATGTGGACACAGAGTGTAAATTGTAATTTCATAATCTATTCATTAAACTGAGAAGGTTTTTATTCAGCATCAATTGTCCATTTTTTTCCCTTCTTTTTTTTCTAAAGATTTGTTTAAGCTTTTTTTCAGTAAAATTGACTTGTTTATATTGGTGGTGGAAGTCAAAGTGAATTTCTGACTATTGCTGCTAGTGAGGATCTTTTTATTGTTCTCTGGCTAAAATCTCTTTCTCTGGCCCTTTGATTGTTGCTGCTCCACTTCCTTTGGGCTAATAGAAGATAGCATCTCTAGACTCAACTTCACCAGAGCTGCCCAGAATGTCTCTAAAAACACTTTTGGCCTTTTGTAAAGGGTTCCCATAATAAGAAATCCGTTTAAATGTAATGAATTTGTACCTGGGGAGTGATTTTTAGATAAGTTGTATTTAGCATTAGGAACAAGAGCCTGAAGCTTTCACACATAGCTTGATAATTGCCACCGCTAATGTAAGGTGTTGGATGATGTTAGTAATGTCTTTAACAACAAAATGTTCATAGCATATGGCTGCTCTGTGTAGCATGTTTATCTCTGCAGATTCTCAGCACTTTGTTCCAACTGGGCATGTAAAGGTAACAAAACATAGGGCATGAGAACTGCCAGAGGTTACTCTGGGGAAGGCAGCTCCAGTCTCTGCACTGGGCCTGATACATGTCTATATAAACCTACTGACAGCCGGCTGGAAAAACAACCTGGCAAAGACAGAGAATGGAAAGTAAACGAGGGAAGGTAGAGAGAGAGAGAGTGTCCCATCCGACCCACCCAGGTTTCGACCTATAGCTCTCTTTGTATTCCCCTGACACAAAGATTTATTATGCAAACATTACCGTTCCCAAAAATACATATTGAAACAATTTTTGGACAAACATGGGAGACAAAGTGAGCGTCCTGGGCTGTCACGGGAGTTTGGCGCTCAGGGTGAGGCAACGAGGCTGCAAGAAGAGCCGCAAGTGCATTAGTAGTCTCGCTTCAGGAGCCCTGAAAAGGTAAGCAGGCCGGGGCGGCGATGTGGGCCGTCACACAAGAGCGAAGGACTGTCAAAAGAGAAAGAAAAAGGAGGGAGAAATGATTAAGAAGCTGCCACAGCCTCCCTGCCTGTCAGTGTGTACCTGCCTCCCCAGTGGAACCAGGCCGAGCAAAGGCTTGAACCCGGAGAGTGTAAACAGTTATAAACATACTCCCATGTACACACACACACACACACACACACACACACACACACACACACACACACACACACACACACACACACACAGTGCTGTGTGTCTTCAAAGCACATGCACTTACACGCATGTATCACTGCAGCTCTAAGGTCTGACTAGGGTGTGCGCTGAGCATAGACTCTATGCTGATAAATGAATTGTGAGTGATCACCTCTTTAGAAATGGTTATTCAACCTATGCAAATACCATATATGCAAATATCATAAATGTTGAGGGGTTATGTGCCGGATTAGATCTTTGATGGGCGCCTTATAGGGTTGTTGCTGTTTGTGATTAATAGACAAAATGTTTGTACTTAAAAGTCTGTGTTTCTTGTTAGAAGTCTCACATTCCACAGGTTTGCGGCATTATTACTTGAGTTATGAAGATGAGAAAACCTGAAACATTGGTTGTTAGGTCAAACTGACTTTTATGGACTCAAATGTGGGCCTTATGTCGAAAAATGAATGCATACTTACACCTCAGCTTGCAGAGAGCTGACAACACATCCTGAATTGACCACAGCATCGCTTTATAAAACCACCTGTGGATTTAATTTGGTCTTTTAAACATCAAAACAGCATTCTGGTTGTTAGCCAACGGAGTTGACATATTTTTTTTTTTGTGGCAAGGTTTGAACTTCTCTGCGGCAATAAGTGTAATATATTGATCAAGTGAAATGACCAAGGTTGAATGAGCCTCCTCTACATACTTGCTTAGGAACCTCAGCCTTGTTTGTCCATCATCAAAAGGTCAACCACTTATTTTATTTCTCACAAAGCACAGCACTCTCTATTCACTTGTTCTGGGAAATTGTTGAACCTGAGAAAATCATGGACTGAACACACACACACGCTTAGTGCCTGGCATTATCTTTGTTGGGACCCGTCGTTGATATAATGCATTCCCTAGCCCCTTAACCTAACCATCATAACTTAATGCCTAACATTAACCCTAACCAAATTCAAACCTTATCCTAAAACCAAGTCTTAACCCTCAAACAGCCCTTTAAAGTTACGGGGTCCAGCATTTTGGCCCCACAAAGATGTTGGGACCCCACAAATATACTGAACTCCCAGGTTTTGGACCCCACGAATATAGTTGAACAAGAACACAGACACACACTGTTCCACCTCAGGCTTACATCCTCCTTTAAAAAAGTGATGTATGTCTCTCTTGTCTCTTTTTCTCACTGTCTAAGGTATTCAGTAGGGAGAGGACAATGTCACCCCACTGGACAATTTACTGCCCTTCTGTGGGAATTCTACATGATCCAGGTATGGGAATGGAGAGTTGGAAAAGCTGGAGCAGTGAACTCACCCTGGCAGTTTTATCTTGATTGTCAGATAAAACGGGGGAGCTGTTCTAAAGCTGTACACAAGAGTCTTTAGCAAGGAGCACTTTAGCTCCTTCTCACGTTCTGGTTTCTGATAAAAATCGCCCAAACACTGTGTCATTAGCAAGGCCAATAAAAGTGCTCAGAGGCCTGGAGCTTCTTCTGAAGACTTCTCTTTAAAACGACAACATACTTATGGAGAATAAAAAACCTTTTCAAGTTATTTAAAATCTCTTAAATACTAAACTTCTGTAAAAGGCATATCAGTTAGGCATCTCCCTTTTTGTTTAGTGTTTTAATACAAGCGCTCCATCCTCCATGTTGAGAGTAAGAGGAATACAGTGTCAATGAAGATTTAGCACTATCCTGATTACTATGATTTCCAAAATAGTCTACAAAAAATATTGATCTTTGGCTGCGTTTCTGCTAGATGCTTATTTTTGAGAAAGAATGAACACCAAAAATGTATAACATCTTTTTTACACCCTAGATGCTCTTACAAACATTTGTTTTTTTGAAGCTCCACAACATATTATAATTAGAAGCAAATTTGGCACCAAGATCATATTGTTCAATGCACATCAGCTGTGCCTGTGGCTACGATTCACTCTTAAGCCCAAATGTTATTCATGAGAAGCTTCTATAAATTTTAGATCTAGTGGGAGCAACTTGTTTCCTCCTCCTCTGTATTTTCTCATCTTCATTCTTTCCCATGCTGAGTACTGAGCCAGACACGCAGACACAGGTATGGATTAACACACACACACACACACACAGTAGCATGACCGAGCTGGCCAGGTTAAAGAGGGGTTAGGGAGGAGGAACTGCTGTGACTCTGGTTATCCTCAGTCAGGAAAGAGTGTTTTCCCACAGCAGAGCACGCAAACAGCTTCACATGGCTTCTCCTGTAACACAGCGTCAGACTTTTCTGTCTTCACTGCTCCTCCTCTATCAGTCTTAGCTGATAATCTAGTTTTCAATAAAAATAATTTTGATTTCCAAAGCCCAATCTGTCCTAATACTGTATAGTGCCAAATCTATTATACTTACAGGAGAGTATTTATTCACGCTGTTTTCCCCATCACAACCTTTCTTTAAAACAGTTTGAGGTTAATGTGCTATACATTCATCTCAGCTTGCTGACTCCAACTCAACCGGACCTCTCAGGTAATCAGGAGTTGTTTTTTCAACGACTCCTTCAAATGAAGCGATGAAAATGCATTGTTTGTCCTCTACAACACCCCGTTTACAGGAAGACATTGTTGGTCTGTGTCTTCCTAGTTTATGGCCTTGACGTTGCAGTTCCAGGATTGCTCCATTGCAGACAGAAATTACGTTGGATTTCATTGATTTAGGCCGGATATCTGTTACCTTCGGCTTCCTTTGTGTTGGCATTTTAAACTCCGGTCGATTTTGAGGATATGGTTAACCTTTTCTCAAATCTCTGCAGGGTAAATCCAGACAGCTAGCTATCTGTCCAATCTGAGTTTTCAGTTACACAACTTTTGAACGTACACGTTCCACCAAAACAAGTTCCTTCCTGAGGCTGTTTTGCAGCAGTACCATGGCGTTTTCCGGTGCCTAGCACTGCCCTAGATGATTGTGATTGGTTTAAAGAAATGCTAAGCAAGACCCTCCTTTGCAGCGTTGTGGAGGAAGGTCTGGTAACACAAGAATAGTGTCTTCCAAAACCGCAACAATTATAGCACGTATTTCCTTAACCACATGTTTAATGTTGTAACCATAGTTACCTTAATAAATTACTTTAATTAAATTGATTTTTTTCCCAAGCCTAACCAAGTTGTTTTTGTGCTTAAAGCTGACTAAACCTTAACCATAGTGTCATTGTCAAAAAACTGTTTTTTTTCTACCCTGACAAATGATGTTGTCCTGCCCAAACAGGCATTTTGTAATTTTATTTAGAGGACTTGTGACCGTACAATGATAAATGCTAAAAAGTGTCCTAATAGAAGCACAAGTAGAAAATAATCCTAAAGACAGCAAACTGACTCAGTAATGGCAGTAATGCAATATTTATATAGCATACAATATTTGCTAACAGTATCTAACACTAGCCAGCTATTGCAGACCAAGTTTCGTTAATGTGTAAATTGTTATTATTATAAATTATTATTATTGAACCTTATAATCTTTAAGAGGAAGAATGTTATTTCTTCCTGATAGTTTTTAATAAGGTTGCCCTACCTTGCACAAATAAAAAGGCCTTTAAGTTCTAATACTACACACAGAAACTGGGTAAACAATATAACTGTAACTGGTGACTCTCTACTACACCTTTACATTGTTTGGAAAGGCTGGAGTTGGCAGGGATTTGCTGCGTCAGTCTGTGTGTGCATTTCTGTGCATTTGGGGCAGAATTATACACACATCAACCCAAATGTCACTGGCCTAATGCTCTGGTTTGGGTTTGACTAATATTTGTTAACCAGGATAATGGTTTCCATGCCAAAACTGACATTCAGTCTCCCAATCAGCCATTTTGTTATTCACTATACTTATTCACGATAAGAATAATAAGATTTGACCAATATGGAAACGTAACGTTGCTATTTTTGGACTGAAGCTGCTGGAAAAAAAATTCTACATTATTCAGCAATGTTTTCCTTAATTAGAAAAATCTCTGAAACAGCATTTAAATGTTCTGTGGTCTGGAGCTGCATTATGGCTCGTTAGAGCATTCAATGTACCAAATATACCCTGATCTTAAAAGGGTCATTAAGTTATCTGACATTTATTACCCTATTTTACCAATCAAAAATAAACAATGATGTTACTATGACATCATGCACTAATACTAGCTGTATAGCAAGTCAGCCTCGCCAGATCATCACATCTTTTGCTCTTTTTTCCATCTTTTTAAACACATGTTTATTTCCTGTTTAATTGCAGCTTGTTGGTATATTTCTTTGCTATGGTGTGTAGTAGCACAATGAACATGGTATTAGAGTCATTGCATAATTGATCTCTTGTTGAGCACCTTAGAATCAAGGTGTACAAAATGCAAGTTGGAACAAGTGGAACAATTACTGTTTCAGATTAAAAACAAGTTGTAATGTAGCTGTAAATTTTATTTATACACGTGTGTGTGTGTGTGTGTGTCGCTGTGTGTGTGTGTCTCTCCATCTTGTCTTGTCTAGTCTCTCCATATAGCGCAGCGTTGTGTCATTTACTGACACCTGTCTCATATATTGGACGCACCATGTTCGCGAAAAATTTGGAGTGAATGCAGAGGACAAAGCAGAATAGGTGGAGTTTTCCAATCTTGTAGCATGACTGCAGCGTGTGGGGCCTACAGATACAGGCTACAAGATGGTTACTTTTAACTAGCTAACAATGTGAGCACCAGTTTTTACTAAGTCCCGTCTGGGGAATTATATTAAGAAGTTGTATATTCATACATATAATCAGTTGTTGCTATGGACATATGATCCTCCAACATAGCTGTCACACAGTATCTGTTACACCACCTCTCAGGCCTCTAATTTTCACCCCAGCTCTCATTTCTTACGAGAGCTCAACGTTGCTGTTGAAGTTGATAAAGAAAAGTCAAACGATGAGTGTAGAGATTGGTGACGAGACAGAGACTAGGAGACACGGCTAGGAAAATTGGGGAAGAAAAGCTGCCGACTGGAGCCGGTGATGGTGGGAGGAGGGTGTGTTGGGTGAGGCTGAGAAGGTGACAGCCTTTCTCAGGTTGGTCTGCCCAAACATGATTGCTTGTTTACCCTGTCAGGTTGTTCCTTTTGTCTGGGCCTCCCACGAGAGACAAAAGACATGGAGCTTTAGCTCTTCTCCAAGCAGGACCACCGTGTGTGTGTGTGTGTGTGTGTGTTGTTGAGTTTGTTTAAACATATTCACGTTTCTGTGTGTATAGTTATACACATGTGTGCTACGTGAGTGTGTTCATGTATGTGTGGGCACATGTGTGTATAACACAGAGTGCCTGTTGTGTTTGTTGCTGGGCGGGTTTGTGTATAAATGTGTGACTAATTCGTTTTTGGGAGTAGCAGACAATGTACTCAGTAGACGACTGCGGAATTGGGTTTAGGTTGATGGGTGTGTATGTGTATAAGGGTGTGTGTGTGTTTATTTGTCTGTCTATATATGTTAAGGTATGTGTGTGTTGTAATTTGACCACTGTCACTCTAAAGAGCGCATTTATTGTGGCGCCTCACCATTGACTTACTGTAGCCGACAGTATACAGGGCCATGCAAACACAATAGGCAGAATGGTTTGTAGGTAAATTCAACTATTCAATCTTCATGACAGCTGTCAAGTCTCTTCTGATTTTTGTGCAGATTCCCCACTTGAAAGGGATTTGATGCATCCACCCCGGAATAAAGAACTGGATTTCATTCAATGATCACACAAAGGCCACAAAATATGGTTGAAAGCTCTGGAAACAAGTAGGCTTTTTTTTTAAAAAAGAAGAAAGAAATCAAAATGAATGTTTTCATGGTTAAGAACAAACCTTCAAGGTCTACTAGTAAATAATTTTAAACCTGTTTTAACAATAACAAAATAACAAAATTAAGGATAGAAGTAACAATATATTTTTACTGACACTATATAATAAAACTGGGTAAAGTGTAGTAGCTTAGATACATTGGAAGCTTTAGATATGCAGTACATAAATATTAGTTTGTTTCAGGAATATACACATGAATTAACATAGAAAGATATTCCTTTGCACAATGATTATCTGCTTGCATGTTTACACTTAATATAGCCACTCAAATTTTGCACGTAACTTTTTAAAGTTCATATTGAATAATTTTTAGCAGGTTGCACTATCTTGAAAGTATAATGACGATAAAGTTAAATTGACTTAACTGTAATTAAATTTAATTGAATCATATACTACTACTAATAATTGAATTAAAGCTAACCTTAATGTAATTAATTCATCAACAAATTCAATAGTTTTTCATTTTTTTATTGTTTTGAATAGAAACGTTTGACAACTGAAACAATTCAAGCTCCCGAATCATATTGTCATTGGGGCAGCAAAGGCTCTGAAACAACACTGAGATAATCTGAGGACACCAAAACTCTTTTTAAACCTAGACTAATAACTCTTGTTGTTAAGGCAGGGTGACCCCACCTGTCCAATAACAGGAGAAAACTCTGGGATGTAGTGCTGCCTTCAAATGAAAAATTGATTTACAAGCCAAGCTAAAGAATGGATTAAATATGCATTCTAATATGTCATAAGGTTTTTACAGAGGTCTGTTAGGAATCTCAACACATGTTGGTCTGCCAAAAAAAAGAACTCAAGGATACATTTGTATTGTATTTTTTTTCTGTCTTCCGTTTAAAAAGTTTTTTTTTAATATTATTGCTCACAGATTCACATTTCAAATAATCCACTCAAATATGGCAGGGTTGTTCTGAGCACTATGTGGGAAGAAAATCAGTGTATCACATCTATGTTAGCTTATGGTACATTGTTCAGTCTATATGGAATGTAACAACTTAGAAACAATTCAACAGACTCCAATGGCTTTGAAATGCACATTTTGAAATGTACACTTTGTTCAAGCTGCAGCCGCTTATGAAAACCACATTGTTGCAAAATGATTTTCATGATAATAAAAACCAAAGCTACAATTTTCCCTGATGCATGTTTGGAAGTGATACCAAGGCTCGTTTAACAGGCTGAATCCAATTTAACATCACCTTAATTTTTTTTTTATCAATAGAGCAGCAGATTATTTCTTTATTTTATTTTGAAATTGATTTTTTTAACAGTACTGGATTCGTTTTCATGCCTTTGGTACTTGTGTTTAATTGTGTGTGTGTGTGTGTGTGAGAGAGAGAGACAGTGTCTACCTGTGTGGCAGTAGTTAAACCCAGTAATCTCTGTTTGTCTCAGTCTGAGAAGTATAATGCTGTGACTCATTCCCAAAGCACTCTATCATAGATCTAATAGTCTCCACTGCAATTTACTAAACTAATCCTCAAATGCCAAATTAATATGTTAAGTATAGATGTGATTAAATGATGTGAAAGATGCCTGTAGACTCAGTGCTCTTGTCTGTGGTGAGTGAGGGTGAGTTTAATGTGGTAATCTCCTAGAGATCTCTGCTTTTTGTTCTATTCAAGACTGTGGGTGATGCTGCGCTGTCTCTTTTCTTGGAATCTACAGTATGTTGAGAGGTGGCCCTCTTTTCTCTTCCGCTATGATTGTTGTTGTTGTTGTTATTGGCAACGCAATCAATATAGTTTGTCTTCTGTTTAAACTACCAAACTGCTTGTTCTGCCTCCTGAGGAGGAGCACTTAGCTTTGACCCTGTTACTTATTCCTATCTGCGTATTTCAACCACTTGTACTCTATATTTTCTTCTGCGCATGTTTGTTTTCTGTTCATTAGGAGATCTAATGAAAGTTTTCTGTTTCTGTCTGTCTTTTGAAACCTCGGTTGTCAAACAAACCAGGTTTTATCAACAGTAAAATGTGTAAATTCCTATGTTGGTGGGAAACAGTAATTTAGAAATTACTGTTATGCTGCTAATGTGCAACAGCAAATAGGGCCCGGTTATATATCACATAATAATTAACATTATGAGGAAATATTAATTAATGTTGATAGCGAACATAGTGGGAAAATGTTCTCTGATAGTGTATTTCATTTGTCTTTTGTCATAATATCCTATCTTGCAATACAATATCGTTTGATATCACAACGTAATTGGGGGAAAACTAATTTGTTGGATACAAATATGTTTTCATCCTGTCCTGTTTCTTAGAAATTACACTTGTAAGCCATTAACAGGCCATTTTCACGGAAGCCATTTTCTGAAAACCAGTCAGTATCTGGTGTTATGGTTAGGGTTCTCTCTCTCTCTCTCTCTCTCTCTCTCTCTCTCTCTCTCTCTCTCTCTCGACCTGAGTGCAGTTTGTCATAGTAACTGAATTGAGTGATCAAATGCTCACATTCGATGGCATCTGGCACTTTGGAAAGGTGTTCTCTTCACGGATGAACCCTAACACCAGATACTGACTGGTTTTCGGACCATCAAACTGTCCCAGGGAAAAACGTTTTTATTAGGTGGCGCTCTACTTTTCCCCTCTGTCCATTGTCTCTCTCCGTCTCCCACTTTTCCGCAGTCACCTTCTCCCATATTTCTCTATCTCTCACTCCCTATATCTCTTTTCCCATCTACCTCCTTGCTCTCCCCCCACCCCCCACCACACACACACACGCCATTCATCCATCCCTTACACTTGTTTTGTAAAACCAGCTGCTTTTCTTTCTTTCTCTTGGGTTGGTAAGCTGAGTGCTGAGGAGGAAGAAGCTCAATCCAGCTGGACATATTTCACAGGGACAGAAAGAGGGGTATAAAGCTGAAAGAGGAAAGAAAAAGGGGGAAAGGGGGGAGAGAATGAAATCAGATTTTGGGGACATTTAAGGAGATAAAGGATGAGAGGACAAGAAATGACATAGAAAGCGATAGATAAGGAGAAATGGTGAAAAATCTGAAAAAGAGGCCAGAGAAATATTTCAGTGTGTAGTGGGGGTCTTTGGAGGCTGTCAGGCTTTGATCTGGCCTACACATTGTGTGTGTAACTGTGTGTTTATGTGTGTCTGGCTTCTGAGAGGAGCTGATTGCCAGAGGCTAGGGCTGCAGGATTAGAGAGCTCTCCTCTTCTGTCACAAAAAGAGAGAAAAAAACAAAGAGAGAAACAACTGAATGCTTGGTGAGGTGGGTAAACTTTACTTATGTCTCTTAAATAAAGATAGTCAAGTTGAAATGACTGGACTGAAAAAACGGCTTGCTTGTACTGTTACTCTGATGGAGGATGGTTTTCCCCCAGGTGTGTTCTCCACTGTTTCCTTCCTGGTCAGTGGGTCTAACCTTTTCTGTTTTAATCAGGTAAAGTAGTGCTTCAGTAATCCACTGTTTGCTGCTGTACTGTGTGTGTGTGTGTGTGTGTGTGTGAGTGTGAGTGTGTGTGTGTGTGTGAGTGTGTGTGTGTCTGCTCGTCACACTGAGGTCTTGTAGAGATTGGAGTGGCCTTGAGGTCAAAGGTCAGATAAACACAGCTGGCACTCTCCTCCTGGCTGGCTTAAAAACAAGCTGTTTTGTCCTTTTTTTCTCCTCCCCACTCCCTCTTTCTTTATCTCCCCCTTCATCGTCTATCTGAGTCAGTTCTATTTTCTTTCACTTCTTTCACTTCTGTTGATCTTTCTTTCTCCTTTTATCTCTTCTTTCTTTTGCAACTTTGTCTGCTCTCTCTTTTCCCTTCCCTGAGCCCTTCTCTCTTTTCTCATTCATCTCTCTCTTTCCAGCCTTCTATCGCCTTTGTCTTCTCCTTTTTGTAACTTTTTCTGTCTTTTGTTTGCCGTTTATCTCATCTATCATCAGTCGATTTGCTGGTCTTGCTGCCCTTCCTTCAATTTTTCTCACTTTGAAACATTTGCTCTGATTTTCATGTCTGACTGTCTCTCTGGGTTTCTTTCTTCGCCACATGTCTGTTTCTCTCTCTCTCCGTTTCTCCATCACGTCTGTTCAGGGAGGAATGCTCCCTCAATGCCCAGATCCATCACGTCTTCACATTGTTATCAATAAATCAGCCTCTTTTGTCTCTTTTAGTCTATTTTGTCTTCCTTTTCATCTGTGACCTTGTCAGAGGTCTGTCTCTCTACTATATATGGTCAAAAGTATGTAGACATGTCTGTGAGTGTCTGTGTCATCCGAACTACACATTGGAGTTTGTGGAGGAAATCCAGTTATCCCCTCTGGTATCTTCTTCCATGGTCCAGTTAGACACCTCCTCCAGTTGATTAAAGTATATCCACAATAACACGAGACAGTATCTTCTTCGGTTTGGTGAGTTGCTTGGACTCATCCATCACCACTTTCTTCTGCAAGTGTCAGATGGCAGGTTCTACATCCATGGAAAACTGGGAGAAGGCAGATGAGACGAGATGTTATGTCAGTATGTGTGCGCCGTTTCAATGGGCTAATTGGAGAATTGGAAGGTTTGAGAAGTGGGGTCAGGATATGAAGCCTGAATGTGAATCCCCATCTCGACTGGGAAAAACATGGCAGGAGAATCTCTCTCCTGCCTTTGTAAACATCATGAAGGTGCCCTTACAAAGCCTGCGCGCCCAGCTACTCTGTTCAGCAGTGCACAATTGTGGTTTTATTGAGGTGACAAATAGATTTATATAATATCAAATATCACTGCGGAACAATAGAAAACAAAGAGCTTACACAGCAGAAGACTGTTTTAAATGTTGAAACAGGGCGGTGCAGAGACAGCATTCCTAATATAGATAAATACAAGTTAACAAAAGTTCACACTTGCTGCTGGTAGATATAACGAGACTGTTGCGGTCTAATTGATTTAAGCACATGTGGATGTGTAGGTGTGCACTTTTTCTTCCTTTGGGTGTATTCATCAATAGGTGTAATGAATTGCTGCTCTTTTGTCTTCTTTTTGTTGTTGTTACTTTTCTTTGGCACCATTAGTGGTTTCGGGGCATTTTTCAGATCCTCACTCTTGCATTATTGTCTACCTGTCTTGGCAGCTACCTGAAGCTGGTTGGATTGCATTGTTGTATGCAGATATCTACACTGCTCAGAAGCACAGTTGGAATAATTCATGCTCATCCCCTCCCCTTCCTACTGCTACCACTAGCTTTACACCTCCATTACTGATTGTCTCCAACCAGCTCTACCTGCTTAATATGAATACTGGCCCGCTGCAAGGTAAGCAGGGATGTTTGCATCGCATGCAAAGGAGTTGGTTGACTCCTGACAAGAGGCCACAGCTGCCAAATGAGACAGCTTCATCATTGTCTTCATGTTACAGATGGATGGCAGTGCTGACAGACGGGCGGAATAAATTGGCAGGGATATCAAGGAGAGACAAGCTTACATTTCAGGGCTTCTCTTTTTTTCTTTTCGCTCTTGTTCTTTCAGTGTCAAGGTGCATTTTTATTCAAATGCGGAGGATGAGAGCGACCGTTGGCCTAGTGCACATGTTTTGTTAAGATGATTTGATGCAAAGCATTTGCGTGGGTCTGTTACTCATGTATACAAAAGATTGCCCTTTGCATAACTGGGTTGTGGTGCAGAAGCAGTATATGAATCAAAATAAGAGTCTTTACAGCGCCACAGTAAACCACAAAGGATGGTTTAATGCAGAAGTAACCTGTACAGAGCTATGTCCTATGTGTACAGCAAACTCACTGTTGTTTAGTTTCCTTCCATTTTAGAATGCAATGTTTTCCCTTCCTATAAAGGCTGGTGTACTGTACGATCAGTGCCAGACCGACACTCTCGACTGCTGATGTGACATAGTGTTTGAGGAAGTAGTTGAACAATGGTAATATTTAAATGTAAAGCTTTGAACTTCCATATCCAGTTATCAGCTTATTCTAAAGGTAAATGTCCCAGTCGGTTGTAGTTAATCACCTACAATTCACAAAAACCGTCCTTTACATTTTTGCTGGCTATTTTCAAATGCATGCTATACAGCTTTAGACTGCTGTTCCAGCCAGTCAATGGGTCGGAGTTGTGCAATAAATCATCAATTTGTCAATATTAATTTATCAAATCATGGTAATTCAGACAGCCTGTAAGTCTGCATGGCATTTCGCCATAGAAACTGTATCTATGTCACTTGTATGTATGTATGTATGTATGTATGTATGTATGTATGTATGTATGTATGTAAGGAAAAATGCTGATTTTTGTGTGTGCTCTGATGGCAACCCAAGCACGTTTCAAGGTTTTCATATTGTGCTAAAATTAATAGGAATTAAGGGAAGAGTAGGGTTTATTCATTGTTTTGAACACAGTATAATAGAGTTGTAATCATGTATGGATATTTGTTCATCAATGTATTTGTTATTGATTATAACCCTTCCTATGAAGCATCTATAACAGGTGTATGATGAATACTCCATAACACAATGTAACATTAATGTTAAAGATATATAATTATTACACACATAAAAAAAACAACCTTAATGAACGCATGTTGCTTGATGTGTTGGGGTACACAATCTAATGTCCCAGTGTTGTGTTACAGTGTGTTATAAATTTATTAACTGCTTATGCACATGTACAAATAATTCACAGGTGGGTTTCAAACTCATAAGAAAATTTGGTGTATGTGATTAAATCGTGTTATCAAGCATTCTTTAATGCCGATGCACCACAAATAGGAGTTAGAGTTTTTTGACAAATGTCTTGAAACACTAAAATATCCATATTTTTTATAAGTACATTAGGGTGTGTTCAAATGTGTTCTTTTTATTAAGTGTTTACACACTGCTTTTAAAAGTTAAATATGGGGGTTTAAATACCCAAAGTGTTTGGTTTGTCTCCTTCAGATGTTTATTTTGCTCTGAAGCCTGCAAATCAACTTCATTAGTGGCAAACGATACAGGTCAGAACTTGACAGCTCGCTACAAACTGTATTTGAAAAGAAATACAGTAATGAAGGTCTCAAAAAGAAGCATCCAGACACCATATAGCATCATAAACTGTAGCTCATGTGCGTTTTAGCTGTTTTATTTTAAAAGACATGACTGTGCCTCTGTCTGTTGACTTAATGTTTTTCTTTACTGGACTTACTTTACTGTATGTTTTTCCTGTCAAATTGCTGGTGGGACTTCTTGTACAGTGGCCACTAGCATCAACATACCATGACCTAAAACTAGCTGTTCATATAACTCACAGACCATTTTTAATTGATATTCTCCAATGTCACTAAATGCTCTGTTGTATAGTTTTGATCAACATCTAATCTTTAAACCCTGATTTGTTTTTTCACATGCATATATTAGTTATGTTTTGAATGACCCATAAAAGCCTACTATTTTTCATTGCAATAGTCTCTATCAAATCCCAGATAGATAAGGGATTTTGAATGCTTGTTTGCTAAAATTAGAACTGTGCTTAAACTCCCAGTTCCCTCTCTGGTAAGATCTCAGCAGTGTTAAAAACATCCTCACATACTTCCATTATTACATTTTCAAATGCATCATCAATTGTATTAGAGCCAGAAGTCACTTCACATTTTTCAGTCAGGGTCTCAGCCAAACACCTTTACTGGTGAATTACGTTTTCCAACTCAGAGGGGCTGTTAACTTACTCAGGGAGAAAGGGGCAAGCAGTATATTAAGTCCAATTTCCATAAGCCTGGCCCTAAATTAGACGTTTGGTGGTGCTTTAAGTAAAACCTGAAGGTAGCGGAGGCCTTAGCGGAGCCAGAGAGATCAGGAAGATATATGGTGACATCAAAGCTGTTCTTTGCACCCCTCAAAAGCTTGACAGAATCAGAAAAATCCCCCAACTTAGAAGTGGAAGAGGGTGCACATGAAATCTGTTTCTGGTCTTTGTGCGTGTGTTCTTGTGGCATGAGTATTTGTATCTGCAGATTCTGAAAAAAAGACATGAATATAAACATTTTAAATAGGTTGACTCTCAACACTCTCATCAGGGTTGTTTCCAGCAGCTGTTTTCAGCAGCAACAAAAATATCCTTGATAAACTCATTGTATGCTGCCCAACACCAAACAGGAGACAAACAAAGTTGTCGACTAGCTAGTAAAAAGGGCTAAAAGGAGAATGACTATTGGAAAAAAAGCAGAAACTCAGCTCTAAATGAATACTGTGGGCGTGCTGTATCTGCTGGATGTTTAAATAGGCCACTGTTTGCTAACACATTGACCATATTAGCTTTATAATGTTAACTTTAGTGTTCTGCTAACAATTTGTTGCGCTGCCCCCAAGTAGCAAAAAATATTCAGGTTTAATGTTATAGAGAAAATACTAGAATAGAGAAAGGATTTTAAGTTTCCAGGGGCTTTAGCCGTCAGTATTTTTAGTGAAGATGACATGTAAAATAAGATAATAAGAGAAAGAAATAATGTAATGTAGCATTTTACTTTGCAGTATTGGTACTTGTACTGGAGAGAAGTATGTGAATACATCTTCCATCTCTGCACATGGGTCCCTGTGTTGTGACATTTAATGGCTTTCCATTGCTCCTACGTATAGTTATAGTTATGAAGATTAATGACCACAAAACTTCAGATGACAGTCTGCATGCCTGAAGTGAATTTGAAAGTTAATTTGTCATGAAATTCAGTCACCACAGAGGGAAAAGCATTTCTCCAGTCTAGAGGCCAGGTGTTTGGACTAAAGAGCAAATTTGTATCCCCTCTGCAGGATTTCTGTTGAGCAAAAGTATGAAGCACATGCCTGGGGGATACATGTACGTAGCATGTGCAAGGCTGCATGTGTCAGACCTCAGAGCCAACACGCGGTTTGTGACAGGTTTTGTTAGGTAAGAAAAATAAAATGAGGGGGAAAGCTTAATCATATTGGAAGTTTTGAGCAGTTAGAAGGTTGATGTCATGTGTGCAAGAGAATAACAGCATTGTTTTCTCCACGGCTTACAAAAATTAGAAAGAGGTTTTCTGTCCCGCATGACAACTCAATTGACCTTTGTCAGAAAATTGGTGTGATCTGGTTCTTTTCAATCACTCTGTGTTTATGTGCCATTAAGTAACAATAACCTTAAACCTGCTCGCTGAACCTCCAACTTTATGAAGAGGTTAAACTTTGATTTCATGTGCCAGCACTGCCAAGTTTTGGGCTGAAGGAGATGGTTGCCACAAGATAGTTATTCCTCACCACACACATAATTAAAACGGATTATATACCTGTGTCATTAGCTCTGCCTTTCCCTGTGACTCCTTGCTTTCCTTTGATGTTGCATTCTGCAGTTCTTTTGAGAGCCATCAGTGTGTGATTTGATCTTGCTTAGGTTGCTTTTCTATCCTAAAGAATAATTGCATGTGATTAAAGAGAAATGTCAGCATTTGCTGACAACTGATATCCCTGTGCCACATTTTGGGCCTTATAACCCTGATAAAAAGAGGAGTTCAGATCTAAACAGGCTCCACAATAGAAATTTAAATGGAAATGATATATCTAAAAGGACTTAAACATCTTACATGTTTAGCCCCTGAGATTCCTCAACATCAGTTTATTCTGGCATTGAAACAGCATTTTTAATGTCAAACTCATAAAGAGAATACATTTTTATATGTTGTAGCCAGTAGTGCAGGTACATTTTACTCTAGGGCAATTTTAAAGTACTTGAGTATTTTCCGTTTTGTTACTTTATACTTCGACCTCACTGCATTTTAGAAGCAAATATCGTATGTTTTACTCCACTACATGTATTTTATAGCAATAGTTACTTTTGAGCAGTGGTGTAAGAATTAGTAATACCACAGTGTAGAAAATACTTTGTTAAAAGTCCTGCATTCAAAATTGTACCTAAGTAAAAGTATTAAAAATCTCCCAGATCAATAGTTTTATCTTAATCTATAATACATCATAATTTATTTTTTGATTGTTTTGTATTAATCTCAGTCGACAAAGTAACCAAGTACTACTAAGTACGTTTTGCAGACTTGAATGTAGGACTTTTACTTGTAATAAAGTACTTAACCATACGTAATGCCAACTGCACAGCGCAAATGACATCAGGTGTTTTTGTAAACAATAGATAAATAATAAGAAATTTATTCGATTTTAGCAGAAAAAATGCATGCCCTGATTATTTAAATGGATGTTTTATAAAATCTATTGTTTTTGTCCATTTAAAATCATTCCATAGGATAAAACTTTCTGCTTTGGTATCTTATTTATAAACAAATTCAGAAATGTAGTGACAGAATGATTTTGGAGTAAATCCAGGGAGGATAAAGGTGTGACAGTGATACCATTGTTTTGACAGCTTTTTACAGTAAAGCCACACCTGAATTACTCACACGAAGCCACTGAAGTCATTGCACACAGACCCCATATGAGCCCCTTGTAAGCCTTGACTGGAGAAAGGAAAAAAGAAAGAGGGAGACAAAGAATTCAAGGAAGAATGCTTTTCAAAAAACAAAGAATGAGATGGCGAGGGACAATTGGAAAAATCTGAACAAAGCAAAGTAGAAAGACATATAAAAGCAGAGAAAAAGAGACAGAGAGAAAGATAGGACTTACAGTGGACTTATTGTAAGTCCTCACCCTGTCACTCTGCTATCTAAGCCTAATGCTGACACCTAAGTGGCCCTCATTAGTCCTTTAGGAGCCGCCCTGGTCAGCATGTGTAAGAGAGGTGGAAGCAGATACAAGAGACGAGGGCATGTGGGTGTTAGAGAGGGGATTGGATGGATTTGGTGCAGTGCAAACGTAATCCGGTCTCTCTGCTGCTTGAGATTCGACCTCTGTTTACGAACCCATGCGGAGATTTGTTTCCAAACCTGGAGCTGTTGCATCTTTGAATTTGTTTCAAGAAACTGTGCAGCCAATTGGCAACAGCACTGAGACACGTGTGTTGCGGAAGAGAGAGTTTACATCAGCGTCCGCTGTCGAATCCTTCTTACTCCCTCTGGGGAGTTTTTGGTTTCTTCACTGCTCAGCTTGAGGTCATGGCTGCGTGTTTAAAGCAGCAGCAGCAGCAGCAGTAGCAGCTTCACTGTCTTAGGAGCCTTCATACAGACCACGCACACAAAATGCAGACAAAAGCCTGCGCTTACACCTGTAAATGTGCCTCACTGTAACTGCCGATGTAATCCTGTGAGCCTCCACAATCCGCCAGTACAAAGGGAATTGATGATAGGGTATTATGGCAATATAGTAAATATGGCCCACCCTTAGAAGTGCCTGAGATGATATATTAACACCGTTTCCCAACTGCAACTGTATTAACACTGAGCTGCTTTTAGTTTGTAATTAGAGGATGGATTTTTAGATCAGTTGCTAGATAAAACAACGTTGTGATTAGAGGTCTTTGTCTAGATTTGAACAGCTTAGAGAATAATGAGTGTTTAGCCAAAATGGTTCTGATTCATTTTATCATGCAATGTCATTAAAATAATGATGTTCTGCTTAATCTGCTTACTCATTTCCCAGGGTTTTTTGTTTAAATATAGGTTGCAACAGGGTGATTATCAGAATCACTGATCTCAAAGTACATACAGTGCTTCTTAATTTTCAGCAAACCATATCTTAAAATCATCCATATACAGTAGTTTCTGCTAGTTACGATGCTGTCATTCTCATTTTTACCACTATTAGGGAATAAACATGTTAAATGTGCCCTGCAGGTGGGCAGAATAAAGTAAAAGGTCATATTGTTTCCTAAATGAAAAAAAGTTTACAGTAGCTAAGTTTCCATCCACTTCAGTAAAACTCATGAAAATAAAGGTGGTGAAAGTGTGTTTCCATCCAACGGCTTTAAAACAAATAAAAACCTGTGTCTAATGAGGCTGTTTTGCGATCAAATTGGTATATAAAATTGATTTGAGACATTTTAAGGTGTTTCCATTCACTTTCACACTGAATCACACAATATTCAAGCAAACGTTCGCAAATACAGTTTTGCTAGACAAAATGGATTGTGCATCTACCAACAAATGATCAATATTGCACAAGTTTTAAATAGTGCTTATGTGCCAGCTGATAGCAACATATCAAGCTATAATAAGAATACAATGACGCTATCAACACACTGCTATGATGATGCAGATGCACGTAAATGTCAGACAACACCAAACTGTTCTGGGAGACACTTCACGGAAACCCTTTGGTTGAAGCATTTTGGGATGACCAAGACAACATTTGACCTGTTGTGTAATTTTATTGGCTCGTCCCTTTCCCCAGATGTCGCTAGCTATTGCCTGATAAAGTAGGGCATTTCTTAGATTTTTGCTATCTAAAATGGCCGTTATATTTTGCTCTTAAATTAAATTCAAAAAGTCTCTTGTCTCCTCGCTCGTCCACTTACTTCTGTCATTGTTGACACCCACCATGTGTACAAACACAGCTGAAATACTGGGTGGAAATGAACTAAAACTTCTTCTTCTTCGTTTTGTGGTGGGTTGCAACCATAAAAGGAGCTAAAACGTAATCACAATTCATTATTTATTTTGGCAAATAACGTTTCCATCAGCATTTATCACATAAGCTGTGTATTGACCAAGATATCCCGGCCCACCTGCTTCTCGTCATAGTTGTCAGATTTATCTGTCATATAATAAAACTAAAGGAGACTTGGCATATAGCCCGATCTAAGAGTTCTAGCCTGTCCAATTCTTTACCCTTTCTCTTTTTGCTGTAAAGTTTTAGACAGCTGGGGGACTTTTCGACACACTGAGCTCCTCTCTCCTATCTTTTATCTTCTACATAAGGCTGTGTCTCAAATCGCGCACTTTGTACCTAAATACTAACTATTTGAGTACATAGTGCGTTCACACTGTCGAGAAGTGCGGTCCGCAGTGTACTTAAATATACGGATGGTGGAAAAAACGCCCCGAAAAAATGAGTGTACATCGATGGACACTTTCCACACTGCTTCAACGGTCGCCATCTTGGCTTAGCGGAAGGGCGGGGCTAACAATTTAGATTTAATAGCGAGACCGGAGACTGTCATGAACATGAGTGTTTTTGCTATACTTATAACATATAAGCCACCTGTATATGTATATTTGGTTAATTTTACAGTCGATAAATTTTTGTACCACGAACTATAACCTTTATTGGACCTAATTTCGTGCTAGCAAGCCAACCTTAGCTAGCTAACATCGGCAGTTTAACCACATTGGCTGTTACATGTTGGGTGTTAAACTATCGTTCTATTTTAGTGTTAAAAGTGTGATCTTAACAAGTTGTACATAATCCGATGTGCCGTTAGCTTAGCAAAATAGCGATCAGCTGATTGATTGTCTGCGGGAACGTAAACAGTAGCGCAATGTTAAAATGTATCCGCTGTTACTGCCTCCACCTGAGTATATACTGCCTCCACCTGATGTATATACTGTATAACCCATCTCTTCAGGGACAAACTGAATAGAGGGGTCATTTAAACTAAAGGGCGATGGCCATCAGACTGTAGAAGGATCTCCTGAGTCTTGGGGAAGTCCCCCTCATGTCCCTCAGACTAGCTACAACCCGGGGGAGCCTGCAGAACTAAGCACTTTCTATTCTTTTCTCTTTTGTATTTTTACTGTGTGCATATAAAGGATATAAAGGAATGGGATCTATTTAAATGTAGGTCTGTTCCCTCTGCTTTACTATTGCCTGTTCCATTTAGAACAAAAATACAACTTATATAAAATATGTAATGATGTTTTGTCACTGGGGAGCTTCACTATAACAGTGTTATCTCTGGGCTACAAAGATTTCCTCATGAAACAGTTGCATTTCAGTAATGAATGAATGAATATTAACGTTACTTTTTTTAGAGCAGAAACATAAGTATATACATATAAGAGTGGACTGCAAAGAATAGATATAATTAATGAATTTAAAAGACTGCACTAACAAGAAGGAATATTATACAATGCCAGTTGTGTGCTCAGCAAAATCATGTGTTGCAGTCATCCTGGAGCAAATGAAAACATCACATTTATTGTTGTTAAAATATCCAATGCAGTCCTTTGTTAGCAGACCCTTCCCTCATTTTACAGAAGAAGAAGAGATCTGTGGTGCCCATGGCAGTCGCGATTTGAGACAACACTCCTCCTGCTATGTGCCTTGTGGTGCTGCTAACAGTGCGTGATTTGAGCCACAGCATAAGTCCAGAAATGCTTGTTACTAACCTAGCTCTGAGTCATTCCAAACTACTGCTATGCCTTGTAATGCTGCACAGTGCCCTGCTATGCCATGAACTACTACAAAGAACTACTACAATTATTTATTTTTTTTGGGACTGTTATTGCCAATCTTCATTCTATCCCCAACCGGTCATCAGACACCACCTACCAAGAGCCTGGGTCTGTCCGAGGTTTCTTCCCAAAGGGGAGTTTTTCCTCGCCACTGTCGCACTGTTGCTTGCTCTGGAGGAAACTACTAGAACTATTGGGTCCTTGTAAAGTGTCTTGAGATAACTCTTGTTATGAATTGATACTATAAATAAAATTGAATTGAATTGAATTGAATTGAAATTGAATAGATCAAATCCCGAACCAAACGTATTTCCTTTGAGTCGATAATAATGCAATTCAATTGAATTTTACTGTTTCCATAAGGCCATATTTGATTCGATATCACTTCATTTGGATAAAAACGTGTGGATGGAAACATAGCTATTGTCTCTGTGTAGAGGCCGTTTTAAAGTGCAACATCTTGTCATTTGATGTCCAAAGCCTCACAGACTTTAGATGACAACATGACCTTCATTCTGTGGGGCAGACATTTTTAACAAACATTTTTATTTTCATATATTGGTAATAATCTGAGAATAACAAAGTTGTCGCTCCTTTTCTCATCCAACCAACAGCAGTAAGAGGTAAGTTTAAGGCAGGTGGATTGCTGAGGTTTTACTGTAGCCATGGCTACAGTATAACAACATCAAGACAAAGAGGGCAAAACAGTGTTTGTGTCCTGAAAATTACATTGTAGTGTGTGGGTGGATATCATAGCTATGCCTGTGTATATTGCTGGTACATTTAAAATGTAGTTTTTTTTCTTGTATACAAACAAATCATTGTCTTTGTTAATGGTTAAAGCAAGTACTATAGGTTGTCATAAAATATTAAAATATGAAGAGCAAGCCCCCAACCTGCATTGGTGTCTGTTTTATGGAAAATAGTTTTTTTTAAACTCTGAAAGAAAATAAAATGATATTAGTTTTTTTCTTTTTTAATTACCATTCTTTTGTGGAGTGAACCACAATACCCACTGTTGAATAAGGCTCTGTTGGAATGCAGTTGTTTTCATTATTACAAATGTTGTTCAGTCTGTATGATGCTTACAACATCAAATGAAGCAATGTTGCACTTTGTCCTCTATTTAGTGATAATTTAAACTTTTTTGGTTAAGGTAACAACATGACCTTATTCTGCCCACTGAAAATTCCCCCCCCTCCACTAGCGGTAATAATCTGAGAATAACTAAATTGTTGCTCCATTTTGTATCCATCAGCAGTACTTTTGTGTTTTTTTGCTGTATAATGAGAATTACAGCCTCACAAGGCTCTGTGGTTACACACTTTTAGGCTTATAGAAAGTAAGTTGACTCAAGATTTATTAAAGATCGACATTGATGTGGTGTTACTCATTCGGATTATCCCATCTGGGCCCGACAAGTTGGTCACAAAGTGGCTTTGCTTTATTAACGTTAACTGACAAGGCTCAAACTAAATAAGCTGAATTTCATTAAAGCAGCATCAAACCAATCCTGTTGACTCTTGCTTGTATCAGCAGAGCTCATCTGGAATCCAACAACAACACAAGTGACACAAGTCATGTCAGTAAAAACTTCCCAAACTATTTAGTACGAGTTCAGTGCCTTCGAATAGCAGGTAAATCCGTGTTACACAATAACAATGGAGGCTTCGCTCAGTGACATCACAGCCTTGGGTCAAATGTTTTGCCTGTTTGTCACATAGTCACACAGACAAGGAGAGGTCCCACATACACAGCGACACACCACAACCATGCAGGTACATAGGCATGTGCATACAAAGAGAAATACACCCAGTATACACACACAGAGTCACACAAGCTTACACACACTCTCTCCCTCTTTCTTGTCCCTGCACAATTGGAGTGTCAAAGTGTCAGAGGAACATTTGAAAAGCTGCAGTAATAACAGTTAAGGCAGGGCATCAGCGAGACGCAACACTGACACTCTTAACCTGCCTCCATCAACACATATGAACGGCTTCACCGGCAAAGCAACAATTCTCTCACAGCGCTAGTCAAAACAAAGTGCGTTGTTCACACACTTTGCACTGACCAAAAAGCTCTCCTCCTCTACACACAGAGAGCACAAAAACAACATGCTGTTCTCATGAAATCAAAAGACCCCTGAATCCAGGTGAAAGCCCTTATTTCCTATTGATTTCATCTGTTAAATCCACTTCCAGCGTGAAGGGAAGGAGACAAAAACTTAAGTTTACAAAAGGATTTACAAGCCCTAAAAATATTTGGTAGGGGCCTGTGAAGAGGCTGCAACCCAATATTGGAAAGATGGTCTTAATAGCCAACATGTGAGTCAAGGGGTGATAAAATAGGCTTTCTGAATCAATCTTACAATATATATATATATATATATATATATATATATATATAAGCTAAATATTGGCTGTATGATGTCACAAAAGCTGTATAGATTCTCCTGAAGGCTGGATAATCACAGTGTAAAATCTGGGTAAATTATCTTCATTAAACCTTTTTTTTGGCTGAAATTAGGAAAACCGCTTCTCAGAACACATTTAAGTGTGTTCCCAAATCTCTTTTATTCTTTCATTCTGTACTTACAACAGACAGCCTGAGGTTAAATCTCTTCATTCCCTCTCGCGTAATGGCAAAGATTTATGACCTCTAATCATCGTAGCTTGTGGTTTGCCTCAATCAGCCATCTTGATTTCTCTCCGTTGACGAGTCAAAACAACACTAGCTCCACCCTGTTAATACAAAAAAAACTTTAGAAGAAATCTGCCCCCCAGGCAGCCCACATAATTCCACTCTGAAAGATTCATAGGGATATTTACACCCTCATTGTTTACAGTAGGAAGGTGGGTGTAAGCGAGCTGGTGAATGTTTTATGAATCTATCCTTTTGCCGAGCTGCACGTGGTAAACTACATGCTGCAAGGATGTAATGAATGATTATAATACTCCAGACAATTCAGAAGAGAGTAATAAGAACTGGTTGGGTTGGGAAAGGTTTGGCACCATTAAGATGGGCGTGTTTGTCTAAAACACTAACAAATTGAATTGAAGCTGAAAGGCCACCAAAGTCATAACTGTTATGCCAGTATGCCATTTGAAAGGTGTTGCTGTCTTATCATAGTCATCTTGTATGCACAGAATGTACTGAGCTAAGTGGACCTTTAACTTGTGCTGTACACTGTAAAACATTTTCAGCTGGTTCTAGTTTCTTTGCCAATTTAAAAATGTGAGTTAAATTATACAAAAACAACTTATTTAAGATTCAAAGTTTATGCTAGACCTTAGAAACAGCAGGTTTTTGTTTGTTTCACTTGGATTATTTCTAAGGAAATAATCTGGACGCAAGGTTCATTTAGTAGCAGTTCTAAAGCTTTCAATCATATTGTATGATCTTTTTCAGATGATGGACTTTGTCCAGTTGTCACAGAGTTGTAGATGTTTGATTTCCCAATTTTTGACTTCTTGTCAGCAGACCTTTTTGAAATTGCTGTAATAAATCAATAGGTCAATTAGTGAAATGTGTATTTATAAACCTAAGTTAATGATAAAAGACACTAGATACAAGTTTGACGTTTTACAGTATTGGTGAATTCACTTTAAGACACTGTCATGGCAATTATTGTCATTCCTTTCAGGTCAGTCTCCTGTTATAGTTTAGACCATCATTACCTCTTAGAAAAGGCTTCCTGTAAAGTGACAGGAGTGTTTTTCACCTACATTTTGTCAAGGGTACTGTAAGTGGAGGAGGTGAAGGGCGATGTAATTATTAGCAGCTCCAGTCCTCTTTGCTGTCTCTCTCACTGTCTGCGTTTCCTTTCTCAACATGACAGACAGCCCTGCAGGGGGGACTTGTAAATCACTGTTGTCACAGTAACACGCACACACCCACACATATGGAAGAGAGGCATTACGTCAATTGTGCGACCCAAAATGTTGCAGTGACATAAAAAGAGGTGGGAAGACAAGTTAAGATCACACATAATAGCCAAAACCACACGTGTAGGTTAACCTCAAATTGACCCGAGACTTATTTAGGGTTTTAAAAACAATTCTTAAATAAAAATATACTTCATAATCTATTAACAAATAGTGTCTTTATCTCAATTTAAAACAATTGCGGTGACATATATGTTTAGGGAATGCAATCAGTCTCTACTAGAACACAATTAAAAATGAAAGTGGGATTTATTTATTTTTTTGTCATAAGGTTATCATTCATGTTAAAAATCCACAACACAAGTGATCATATCCAAAATAATTTTCTGAATTGAGTCAGGAATACATGTTTATCACAGAAAATAAGGTAAGGCTGTTGATTTTCAGGTAGAAAAAAATGAAAATGGTCAATTTGACCCAAATACCATACAAAGGTTAACACATTGACATTTAACATAAGTGTGTTTTTACTTTTTTTAATAAAGATAAAAGATCAAATTAAAATGTGCAAGAACATGCATGTGCAGACATAAACCTTTTTGTAAAGCAATGGACATAACACACCCAAATGACTCATTACAACACGGTTATCAGGGAAAACTGTAAATTATCTTTTGTCAGTGTGCTGCTGCCTGAGGGGATTGCAAATCATAGTTGGAAATGAAAGTTTCTTAGGAGTGGGAATCCTGTAAGGCTACAACGGTCTCTTAAGGTCTGCCAGGCTCCACCTATGTGCTTTGTAATTTAGCCAAATAAGCAAAGGTGGAGATGAAGTAATAAGGAAGTAGAGTGGTGTAATACTGAGTTTAAGCCAATAAGGAAACAGTTGTACAGAGGAAGGCAGTTTGGTTTGATGTGAGGAACGGAAAGGCGGGACTGTTCAAGCCGCAGCATGAGGTAACCTTTTAAAGGACATGAGTTTTCTACAAATTTAAGGTGTCTTTCATGGGAATAAAAAAAGAAAAATACTGTATGCCCTTTGATGCATGATTCATTGACAATCTAATAACAGCACATCACATATACTGTATACCATTTTCTAAAATATGCTATACAGAGAGGAAAATAAAATATTTGAACACCCTGTTATTTTGGAAGTTCTCCTACTTAGAAATCATGGAGGGGTCTGAAATTGTCATCATAGATGCATGTCCACTGTGAGAGACATAATCTAAAAAAAATATATCCAGAAATCACAATGTAGGATGTTTTAACTAGTTATTAGTATGATACAGCTGCAAATAAGTATGTGATCAGCTGAGAAAATCAATGTTAATATTTGGTACAGTAGCCTTTGTTTGCAATTCCAGAGGTCAAACGTTTCCTGTAGTTTTTCACCAGGTTTGCACACACTGTAGAAGGGATTTTGGCCCCACTCCTCCACACAGATCTTCTCTAGATCAGTCAGGTTTCTGGGCTGTCGCTGAGAAACACGGAGTTTGAGCTCCCTCCAAATATTCTCTATTGGGTTTAGGTCTGGAGACTGGCTAGGCCACGCCAGAACCTCGATATGCTTCTTACAGAGCCACTCCTTGGTTATCCTGGCTGTGTGCTTCGGGTCATTGTCATGTTGGAAGACCCAGCCTCGACCCATCTTCAATGCTCTAACTGAGGGAAGGAGGTTGTTCCCTAAAATCTCGCAATACATGGCCCCGGTCATCCTCTCCTTAATACAGTGCAGTCACCCTGTCCCATGTGCAGAAAAACACCCCCAAAGCATGATGCTACCACCCCCATGCTTCACAGTAGGGATGGTGTTCTTTGGATGGTACTCATCATTCTTCTTCCTCCAAACACAGTTGGTGGAATTATGACTCATGACTCCTCTGGATCATCCAAATGGTCATTGGCAAACTTAAGACGTGCCTTGACATGTGCTGGTTTAAGCAGGGGAACCTTCCGTGCCATGCATGATTTCAAACCATGACGTCTTAGTGTATTACCAACAGTAACCTTGGAAACGGTTGTCCCAGCTCTTTTCAGGTCATTGACCAGCTCCTCCCGTGTAGTTCTGGGCTGATTTCTCACCTTTCTTAGGATCATTGAGACCCCACGAGGTGAGATCTTGCATGGAGCCCCAGTCCGAGGGAGATTGACAGTCATGTTTAGCTTCTTCCATTTTCTAATGATTGCTCCAACAGTGGACCTTTTTTCATCAAGCTGCTTGGCAATTTCCCCGTAGCCCTTTCCAGCCTTGTGGAGGTGTACAATTTTGTCTTTAGTGTCTTTGGACAGCTCTTTGGTCTTGGCCATGTTAGTAGTTCATTCTTACTGATTGTATGGGGTGGACAGGTGTCTTTATGCAGCTAACGACCTCAAACAGGTACATCTAATTTAGGATAATAAATGGAGTGGAGGTGGACATTTTGAAGGCAGACTAACAGGTCTTTGAGGGTCAGAATTCTAGCTGATAGACAGGTGTTCAAATACTTATTTGCAGCTATAGCATACAAATAAATAGTTAAAAAAATCATACATTGTGATTTCTGGATTTCATTTTTAGATTATGTCTCTCACAGTGGACATGCACCTACGATGACAATTTCAGACCCCTCCATGATTTCTAAGTGGGAGAACTTGCAAAATAGCAGGGTGTTCAAATACTTATTTTCCTCACTGTAACTCATTTGATAGTGTTCCTACCTTCAAGCAGCCATCATATTTAATAATTTCAGTATCAACTTGTAGATGCTTATTTAAGCTACAGTTAATATTCAGGTAGCACTGCCAACAATTTAGTTTGTTTTAGTTTTAATCAATGCATTATCATCCTGTCTAATCATTGTAAGTTAGCAGAACGGTGACGGACTATTCAACTATTCCTTGTTCTTCAAGACGGCGCTCAAGGGTTGGCTCAGAGTTGAGACATTTAGCAACAGCAATCTTAGAATAGAATAGATCTTTGTTGTCATAGTTTCACAACAACAAAACACAGTTTAGCAGTGCTCAATATGACAGTTTTAACAGAAATATAAAATATATAATCAAGAAAAATAAACACAATGAGGTGGCACTATATACATGAGGTTATTGCACTTCCAGTTGTTTGGGTTTATTGTACATAAATCATCTTTGTAATGTGTTACAAGTTTACAGTGTTGATTTCACAACAACATGACATGCATGTTTTTTACTGTCAGCTATCATATCTTGGGTAGTCTTGCATTGCCAGACTTATGTCCACAGCGCTGTGTCAGCGCTGCAGTATGGTCTGGCGGCACTACCTATCTTTTCTGGGATGGGGGGAGAAAAAGCTCTGGCTTGGGTGTGTTACATTAAACAATCACAACCGTCTTGGGCGGCGCAAAGCCCTGATAGGGGAAATAGCGAGAGAGGAGAAACATCCCAACAAGATAAATATCCAGTCCTGGCTTGATACAAAATTACAAAAAAACCTGACTATATTATTTAATTATTGTTGTGAAGTTTTTAAAGTTTTAAATGTTTTTTAACATTAATATGAGTTCCCCCAGCCTGTCTATGTTCTCCCAGTGGCTAGAAATGGTGATAGGTGTAAACAAAGTCTTGCGTATCCTGCTCTGCCTTTGAAAACATGAAAGCTCAGATGGGCCAAGCTGGAATATTGCCTCTTATGAGGTAGTAAGGGGCAAGGTTACCTCCCCTTTCTCTGCTTTGCCCGCCTAAAGAAATTGGCCCACCTATAAAAGAGAGCAAAGTGGCAGTTGGTCAAGGCCACACTCCCAGCCTCCACCTTGCCCCCTCCCCCCTTTCTCCTCCTCAAAAGCTACAGATTCAGAAATGGCACAAACTAAGGAAAGCTCATTTTGGGACTGACTTTAGTGGCTCTAATTCTGCACCAAGGCTGAATTTTGGGAAAGAGACTTCAGATACAGTATTAGGGGATCACTAAGGTCTATATAAAAGCATCCAAAGAGGGATGGGACTTTTAAGTATTCTTGAGCCAGTGGCTCCCAACCTTTTTGGTCTGAGGTACCCCCACAGCCCTGCCAGATGAACTCACGTACCCCTTCATCGATTTTCAAAATGTATGATACTATTCATTATATTAAAGTGGATATTGTTACAATTGAATTATCAATATTATGGTTGGTTTGGTCACACTCCCGGTTGGGAATCACTGTGTTAAGCCTCTTTCATGTAATTGTAAGAAAATGTTCACATCATTCTGACACGAGCTTAAGGAGATTGCTGGCTGAAAGGTAAACCAAACAGTCAAGATATGCTTTAGTGTTTGGCAGTAAATGTGCAAAGATTATCGGTATTTCCCAATAAGTGTACAATTTCCAAAAGAGTTCAAAAGATAATCGGTATTTCCCAATAAGTGTATTATTTCCAAAAGAGTTCCATAATTTTTTATTTTCTCTGATACATTGATCAAGTGTTTAAATAATTTCTTTGACTTTTAATGAATGCATACAGGACACACTTACTTCTTGTATAGTCTGCCCTGCATTCTCTACAGGTTTAACCTGCTCCTGTTGTCTGTAGACATCATCTGCACTTTGCCAGACAGAGTTTTGAAATAACCACCCTCAAATATCATCCTCCTTTTTTAATACAACACCATGCTGCTCTTACACAGCTGTACTACACACAGTTTTATTTGAGTTGACCAACAGTGCCATCCAATTGCGTAAGATTTAATTTGTTCCGAACTGCTGATGGATAAATGATGGATCAGGGAGCTATCATTGTTAAATACGTTACACTAAGATATGGGTGCAGCGTTGGTGAAGGTTATCAAACAAAACCTCCCACGTCGTTAAATAAAGTAATTCACGCCAGTTCTGGGAGTTGCGTTCAGCTCTACTGGACGTGCATGGTCTGCCTCTCACATGTCTTTATGAGTCATGTGTCTGTCAATACAAACTGTTAGAGCTACACAACCATAGCACGTTAACAACTAATGCCAAGTTGCAAAAGTCAGCTTGTGGCTTCCCATGTTCCCATGTTTTTTAGGTGTTTGTTGTGACTTTCAGAGTTTCCAGTGATTGATAACTTTGTTTTTTTGTTCCATAAATGCTCCTCCTTCTCACAATTCCTTTGTCATTCCATGGATCTTCATGCTACCCCAAACTGAACTACCAATATTACAGTTTAGCTACAACAGCCTTGTGTGAATGTTGTGTCATCCTTTATCCCTACACCAAGACCTAGAGATAAAGGTTAGTATGATGTAGATTTAGATCAGTTTGACCTCCTTTACATCCAATGAAGATACTTTTGTGATTTGATGGCGAGTATTTAGCTAGTTAGTATTTTAGTATGTTGTGAGTTGATGGCGAGTATAGTATATATTGTGTGTATGTATGTATGTATGTATGTATGTATGTATGTATATAATTAATAACATTACACAGACTACACTCATACTGAGAGTACTAAATATACTGAAACTTTTGTATTTTGGTCCAAGCGTTACAGAAAACATAACTAAGACAACTGTGGATGTTCAGATATCAAAACATTTACAATCTTTGTGAAGGTGAATCTTGGGCACAGCTGCCTTTGGATATTTAGTTTTTGATTGTTGGAATCTATCTGCATTTTCCCCCTCTTTTGTCTCAACAGCTGTTGTTTATTGTGTCTTGATCTGAATCATCAGAGCAACAGTAATGCAAATGCGTATCACACGAGATGAAAATAAACTCCACATCACCCTCTAACATTTTGAAACACATCTTACAGCTGGAGCTTCCAGTTTGGCTATTAATCGTGTTCAAGTCAGAAAATCAAACCTGGAACACATACATTCAGGCTGACGCTTCCTAAATGGTTTGAGCTCTACCAAATGTTTTGTAGTGGTGTTTCTTTTTTAACCCTCAATAAAGTCATTTGACATTTTATGTCTGGCAAGAATTGTTTTTATCTTTCAAAAGGTAAATGCCAACAAGTCAACAGTCAATTTTAAAGGAATGAAGCATGCTTTTACATTGTTGGGCTGTCTGACATCTTACCTGATAAATTACTGACCTCAGTCTGGGATAGTTTGAGATTATTTATCCACTGTAGGACTGATTTTGAACGGATTAACTTGAATTTAAATTTTTCATGCTCATTGGGCTTCATGCTACAACCACTTGTATAGATTTGTTATTAAATGACATGTAGAAGTGATTTAAGAGAGTTTGTGGCATTCACCAATCTTAGGTACAATGCCTTAATTCATTCATTCATTTGGATTTAAAACATGATGCCAAAATTAACTAATGTACCAAATAAATATATAACTGAAACAGACTAAATGTATTCATATTCTGTTCATTAGATCATCATCCTCATGGCTAGACAAATTTGCATTACTAGTTATTTAGTAGTTCTTTTTAGATTTTATAACCTAATTTCTACAGCATATGTACTGTAAAGCCTATTTCTACACAGTAACTTTTACTGTTCAGCAGTTGTTTGAAAAGACTCTCACTCTGACAGGTGGTCGAGCCTTTCTGCAGGTTTCAATTCAATATCACCCGACAGTATAACATCACCCACAGTAGGCTATAATATTACCCTGTGTAATATCTCCACAACAGTCTCATAACCACCACCTCTCATTTTAATCACCTACCTGTTTGCTTTAAAAACATACATTTTTTAGCATCTGACTAAAGCACTGCTCTGATGACACATCGTTAACAGCTGTTTTTAACAATTGTTTTGGGTCCTCTGAAACCACAATGCTAAACTTATTTTTTGTCTGATGATTCTCTTAAGAAGGACTAAAAGCTCTGAAGTGTAAAAATCTTGTTTTTACTCTTTGATGATAGTTTTGTGAGTCAAACTAGACCACCAATGGAGTAGAGCAGGTGTCCTTTTGGCAATTGTAGGGGCGTTGAGTATGTTATGTTGGAGATGTAATGTCCGGTTAGAGTTTGGTGGATCCTAATTTGAACATTCATACAAGCAACAACATTTAGATTTATTGTTTAGGATATAAGATTTAGGATAAGCATACAAAGTATTTTTGCATGATGACATTTCTGTCCAAATCTCCAGAGAGAGTGCATCAGATCTCTCCTAACCAAATACAATACACACAATACACATCTACAAGGACACCTGCGTTGTTTTGATATTTACATCAATTAATGGCTAAAGTTTGTCGATGTGCCAATCTGCCAAAAATGTAATCAAACTGGTGTCAATAGTGAAAACCTTGTAATAGTCCTTTAAACGGAGTAAAAGACAAATGTAAAGACTTTATCCTTTGTCTAGTCCAGAGAACTCTAACAACTCCAGTAAGAAATGTCAAGGTCTCCATTTAACTAGTGTTTTTCACTTCCACGTATCTTGTGTCAAACTTCTCCTTTAATTTCCCTAAAAAAAAAACATATATGTCTATATGCATCTTTTACACTTAAAAAAGTTCCAGTCTCCTTTAATTGACTCGTCTTCAAGACGGGCTGTCACGTCTGTCTTTCTTAACAACCACATCCCCAATTCACCCTCCGGAGGATAATAGCCAGGAGGAAAGGTGCCTTTAGGTGCCTCCAAGCCCTCTTTTTCCTACTACCTTGGCTTGATTAAAACAATTGAGAAGGAACATGCGGGGTACTTGACCCAAACGGTGTATCGTACCAAATTGCATTTGTTAGGTGAACCCAGCGCTATGCCTGGTCTGCCTATCTGCCCGTGTCCAGAGGGGATTTGAAATGCATATACATGAGAGCTGCAGGCTGGGAGGGGAGTCAGGTGGAGTTCTGGAGGCCAATTTAGGCCTGGCAGGAGAGGTGAGGAGGACAAAGAAGAATGGAGAAGAGGGCAGGAGGCGAACCTAATAGAGCTTCCTGCTAACAAGCCCCATCTCTGGGCTTTAAGTATGATGTCACCATGCACATCTCCTCCTCGTCCAGCAACACTCAATGTTTGGCTCTGCATAATTTCTCACACTCATTTTGTTATGTTATGCTGCTTTCTTGCCTTTTCTCCTTTTACACCAATTTGGATGGGCAGCAGTGAGTAAAATATTTTTCTCTTTCTGCCTCATTTGTGGAGGCATAGGACAGGTTCTGGTGTTTGTTTGCATGTGTTGTGTGCTATTCGTCTTTGTCAGACAGGTATTTTGTTAAGCTGCTGCCAATCATTGTCTGGGTTGTCTTCCCCTCCCGAGGGCTTGAGTTTTTTTCCTTTACATGCACCATTTGTTGCGAGTGTAACCAAAAAGCTGCAGACAGGTTCAGGAGAAGAGATTACATCTCTAAGTTTTTTCTTTCCTTTTTGACTTTTCTCATGCCTTCCACGCTCCAGACAGTCAGAGGAGTTTATTAAGGTGGAGTTCTTCATAGCAGTGCTTCAGGCCTGGTAGGTAACAGGTCAAAAAGTTTCCTTCAGGCAGTGTCTACCTGTTTAACAAAGTCACAAAGTTTTTACATAATTTGACTTTAGGAAGCAAAGTCACATTTCTTGTTCTGTATTTGGAAACTTTTGGTTTAGTTGACTCTTTTGTTATCAGAGTAGCAAAATAGAAAAGACAGTTGTTGCCGTGAAAAGACACTTTCAGGCATACAAAAAAGCTATTTTAATAAGTGCTCTATGTTAAAGTTACGATGGTCAAGTAGGTTTTAGAAAACATCATATATATGCAGTATAGATATAGATATAGAGAGAAATCTATAGAGAGATATAGGGATATATATATAATATATATATATATATATATATATATATATATAATATAGACAGATATATATAGATAGATAGATAGAAATGATAGATAGATGGATATATACATATATGTATATAATGTATCTATGTATATACATATATGTAGAGATATATATATATATATATATCTATATATATCTATATAGATACTGTAGATAGATAGATATAAGACACATAAGACAGATATAAGTCTGTCCGGGCTGTATTTGCGGCAGTATAAGAGCATTATGATACTTTGACAATGCTAATATGCCAATGAAGGTAATATTTCATAGGCTTACTATCTTATTTTAGCATATTAGCATGCTAATATTTGGTAATTGGCACTCAACACAAAGTATGATCAGAATCTCATTAGTTATTTTGGTCATAAAGCAAAGTATTGGAAGAATTGAAATTGTTAAGTGAAAATCACAAAAATTACATATCTACATCTACACGTTATCATGGCAGTACATCCAACGTGGCCAATGTAATGCCACACTGCTTGCATGGCTAAATGCATACAGCACAGCCTGCCTAGCCAGGTGGACACCAACAATTGTGGCAAATGCAAAACCCCCTTTGACACTACAAAACCTCTTGAACAAGAACAGCTGCTTAAATTGAGTTGTGGTACTACTTGATCATTCAGGAGACGTTCTGTCAGACATGGAGGGTAAAACGGAGGGCTTGTCTCCTTGTCAATCAAAGCAGCATGAGACGAACATCTCTGTCAAAAATCAACTTTACCCCCCTCCCATCGTGCCACCGCGCTCTCATTTTGACATCTGTGTTAAACAAGGCCTCAGACAAATCCTCCCTCTGCAGGCTTAGAGCAGCTACCTGGGGAAATCACAGCTGTCTGGGTGTGTGATTGTGTGTACGCATGTGTCATACATATCCATGATGCCACTGCTCTTCTGCCAACATTCAAGAATGGGTGTGTGTATGTTAGCAGCATCCAAGATGCTTTGGTGTACCGACTCCTGGGGGTAATTGACAGACTCAGGCTCCCTTGTTTAGACCGGTCTCATGGGGGGCAGTTAGGCTGCCTGCGCTCAGAGCTGTGTCCCTCCACTCATGGAGAATGCATAGAGGGATCTCTAGTGTATCTGCGGATTAGCTGTGTTGTAAAGGGCAAGGGGGCAAATAAGGCCACGGCAGGTGGAGTTATTTGTCATCCTTTAAGTGTGTGTGTTTTGTAGATTCTACAAACTGCACTGAGTAGTCGAGGTAGAAATAGTAGCAGTAATTATTTCTGGACTGCAAATTTTAAAATAAAGTAATAATAAGTGATATTTCCTTTCTTGAAGTTGGGTGCTGACTGATTGTTTGTCAAGGTTAACTGCATCAACACTTTCCTTTTTCTGAACTGGACTTTGAGCTGATTGGTCAGTTGAATCTATGGTAAGATGTCATTGGTGGTACACAGCTAGTTTAGGATGCTGATAATTAATTTAATGCAAATTGAGGTGCGCTAATATGATTAAAAAAAGGCTTATTGTACAGTCCTTGTAAAAGTAGTAGCAAGAATGTGTTTGCAGTATGTATACATACACTGTGTGTGTGTGTGTGTGTGTGTGTGTATATGTGTCTGTTTTTATATATATATGACAGGTTTGCTGTATTATATCTGGAGATATATGATGAAGCATACACTGCTTGAGTGCATGAGTGACGTATGGTATTTGTGTTATATAACATTGGCTATTATAGACTTTTTTATCATAGTGTAGCAGCAAAATTAGCAGTACAACATAATCGAAGAGGTCTGTGTTGGTCGGCTCAGGTTTGTGGTTAGATCCATGACTAAAATTTGGACAAAATGCAAAAATAAAAAAAACTGGCAAAATGTTGGCAGTGGAAATATTATCCTTGTTAGCGTTGTGCTTAATTAGTCCCATAAACACAAATTCAGAAAACAAAGAAAGCACAACACCAAACAGAGAATATTTGTCTTGTCCCGTTCTTCTTCTCTCTGCAGCTATGTCCTCAGTGAAGCTTCCCACCCACAGTCAGGGCAGACATGACCCAACCTGCTGCAGCGCTGACTTAATACTGCCTCTCATCCAGAACATCAAAAAGGGCAGAGGAACCAGGGGAAAGGTTACTAAGTTTGATGCATGTTGAGTTTGTCAGTGTTTCAAACTCATATCTAGCAGATATAAAAAAGCCAATCAGCAGTTTATGTGATTTGTTTACAAGCAACATGAGGCATCTGCAGCCAAACAGGTGCACTGGTAAAAAAAAATGAATTAACACATCAAGGCAAACAAAGGTCACAAAGTTGTCGCAAACAAAGTGGTAACATGGATATGACGGACAGATGCTCCTTACAGAGGGTTGAGACATTCTACTAACTCTATAGTAATGCTTGCAATTGTGATTTAGTTTAATATTCATTTTCATACAGTTATCATTTGTTTGTCCCATGAAACCTGCAGTAGTATATGAATACTGCTAATGCTGCAGTGGTCAATATACTATAAGTTTAATTAATAGTATTATTTGAAGTGGCTGTAGTTTTATTTACATCTGATACAAGACTGATACTGGACAATTTTGCGGCTCTTTAACTTACATCCAGTGCCAAGACAAACACAAACCTTAAGATGTTTGGTGGTACACAAAATTTAAGAATTTATCCCTTTTTTTTGTTTTATTAGCACCAGTTATATCATTCAGACATGCATGATAAATTCCATAATGTATGACAGTTGGTGTTAAATGGTATAAAATAACAGAAAAACAGAAATTACACAAAAACCTCCCACCATCTGTGGTCTCAAGGAAAATAAAATAAACAAACATACATCACACCTTGCCTAATTACTCTCCTCTAGTTGTTATGGTGCTGCGGTCATTAGGTCTGTTATTCCTGCTGCTGTGATTTCCCATAGGTTGATAGTTGATGATTTGGCTTTGTTAATCCTTGCAGTAGAGAACTCAAGCATAACCATGTCTAGAAAATACGCTAACCACTATTTGTAATACAAAGCGACTGAGGGGGGGTATTGAGCTATCATTTTCTTGGTTGCAGTTGAGCCGGCTAGCCAAATTTTTGTTATTCTCCCTTTTCCATGATGAGACCTCACACACACCAAACATAACCAAAGAGTCACAAGGCACAATTAAACAAAACAGTAACCGAACTCACAAAACCTCACCTGACCCTCTGACAGTGCATGAGAGCAACGCATGATCAGCCCTATCATCTCATGCTTTACTGGATTCTACATCTACAAAACTATGTGGTTATTGTGTAAATTACAACATGTTGTCAGTGATGTCAACCAGGTGTAAAAGATCACACAGGATTGTTTATTTTCTCTATCTGATCCTGGCAGTCACGCCTGGATGTACTGAAACTCCTTAAGCAGAACACGCTCGCATTAGATGGCTGTGAGGAATTGATTATGATCTGACAGTGCGTGAATCCACAGAAACGCCCAAAAGATGAGTGATTCATCATCTAAAAGAAGATGAAGCAGGTTTTCGATGTGATTGTCTGTGCTTTTATTGTACCAAAAATGGCAATTTAAACTGTTTTAGTTTTTTTTTTATGCAGGTGTGGCAGTGCAGATAATCTCCTTTAAACCTTAAAGTGCTGCCCAGCTCAGAATGACATCTAATCACTGACACAGGTTTGGATGTCTGATTCCCAATTCTGTTAAAAATAAAGGAACTTATGGTAATGGGATACATTTTGGGTTAAAAATGTCCCTTGACTGATCCTTTTCTATATTCATTTTTCTGTCACAAATAGTAGCCCATCCGTGCCAAAGAGTCAAAAGCCAAATAACAGCACATAACCATACTGTCTTAAATCATAAAAGTCATAAAGTGTTTAAAAATGTTTCTAAATAGCTGTATTGTGTGGCTAATAAGGGCTGCAAATAAAGAGAATTTAGCAAAAATGCCAACACCTTATGTAACATATTTGTTAAGCCCCACAGTTCAAAGATCAGTTTGGATTTAAGTAGGATTGTTGATTGTAGAACAATCAGGGATGAACTAAATAAATGTGTACACTTGAAAAGAGGCTTTAAATGTTCAGTGTATTCATACACAAACAAAATTTTTTTACGATATGGCGCAGGTGCGTTTACGGCGTGTCCAAATCCACTTTTGCTAGTTTGACGGCGGAAAAAAGGGTCTTTGCGCCAGGCGCATGGTTCAAAAGGGTTGTACTTAGTGTCTTCATTAATTCATAGGTGTGTTTTGGGCATAACATGCAATAAACCAATCAGAGTGTCATCTCCCAAAACCTAACACACACAATGACACTTGGCGCATTGGTAATTGTTGGTAACATATACTGTAGGCACATTTTACTAATGTGCTGTTTACAATTCCCACTGATTGACTTTAGACCTGGTTTTGTTTGTCAAGCAATCCCTTTCTGCTGCTGCAAAAAAAAAAACACCTTCCTTAAAAGACCAAATGCCCTTGGGACAAAGATGTTGCATTTTTAAACAACATTCAAGGGAAACAACAATTTGGTCTTAAAATAGCAAAGGACGCTTGCGTCTGGCTTTGTTAAATGCTACGCTGGGTGAAAGATACGGCCCATAATGTTCTGTGTCATTAATCTTTGTCAAAAGATTATACACTGTGGCATTGTACTGTAATATCCAACATGACGCGACGGTTTCTGTCTAAAGGCCACACCCTGACAAATCTATAGACTGTGGGTATATTCGCCACGCTCCAGATGGCGGTATTTGGTATTTAGTAAATGGTTGGTATTTTGGATAGTTAACAATCCACGGTTTTATGTCTGTGGACCTAATTGGCTATTTCTGTTGGATGCCTGCTGTTTCTCTTTGCCTCAGATGACCAATTTTATTTTTTATTTTGTTTCAGCATAGTTTTGGTTGGCTGTTTCGGTTGTCTTAGCCGGTAGCTGATAGGTTTTACTAGATTTTATTTTGTTTTTCATAGCCAATAATGTTCGAACTACTAAAATAATACAATGATTGTAAAACAACAACAACAACAAAACTTTTCTGATGGTTAAAAACTCAACATTTTCGTGAAAACCATGATGTTATCATTACAAATACACAACATAGAATCTCAAAAATATTTTTTCCTTTTTGGGTTTTGATGATATGTTTTTTAGCCCATTAATATCTTCAATTCCCTCTTAAATTTAATAATTCACAGTGTCTGTATCATTTTTCAAATGTGCTTTGTTAAAACAAAATTTCCTTAAAATAAATCCCACCATATTTAATATCTTTGGAACTATTGGAAATAAAGTCTTGTATGTCTGGTTTGTTTGTCAATTGCGCAATCCCTTTCTGCTGCTGCAAGATGGCAATACACCAAGCGTTCACCTGAACACACCTTCCTGTAAGACCAGCATGCCCATGGGCACAAAGATGGCTGCAGGTGCATTTGCCATTTAAACAACATGGCGCAGGAAGGGAAATCAACAACTGCATTGGTCTTAAAATAGCAAAGACGCTTGCGTCTGGCTTTGTTCCATGCTACGCTGGGTGCAAGATACGGCCCATAATCTCTTCTGCGTGTCATTAATCTTTGTCATTTGATTATACACTGTGGCATTGTACTGTAATATCCAACATGACGCGACGGTTTCTGTCTAAAGGCCACACCCTGACAAACCTATAGACTGTGGGTGTGGTCGCCTACGCTCCAGATGGCGGTATTTGGTATTTAGTAAATGGTTGGTATTTTGGATAGTTAACAATTTGACGGTTTGATATGTCTGTGGACCTAATTGGCTATTTCTGTTGGATGCCTGCTGTTTCTCTTTGCCTCAGATGACCAATTTTATTTTTTATTTTGTTTCAGCATAGTTTTGGTTGGCTGTTTCGGTTGCTAATAGCTAGTAGCCGGTAGCTGATAGGTTTTACTAGATTTTATTTTGTTGGTTCATAGCCAATAATGTTCAAACTACTAAAATAATACAATGATTGTAAAACAACAACAACAACAAAACTTTTCTGATGGTGGCCTATCGAACTCAACTGATTGAAAACCATGATGTTATCATTACAAATACACAACATAGAATCTCAAAAATGTTTTGGCTTCCTTCTATTGGGTGACTTGATGATATGTTTTTAGCCCATTAATATCTTAAATTCCCTCTTAAATTTAATAATTCACAGTGTCTGTATCAGCTTCTTTCAAAAGTGCTTTGTGAATAATTTTACAAACATTTCCTTAAAATAAATCCCACCATATTTAATATCTTTGGAACTATTGGAAATAAAGTCTTGTATGTAATGACTGATCCATTGGTACAAGGCGCTGCGTGTTAATCAGTTAAGTTGCTAATTATGTTGCCACAAATGAGGGTTTTCTGGCTCTGCCAATGACCATGAGCAAAAACCCAAACTACCAGGCATCAGCTTCAACCAATGTTTATGTATTCTGTTGACCAGTTGGCCATTTTGTTCGTTGTCTGGTTAACTATTGGGTAGAGTGGTTGGCTGGTAAGTTGGTTGGTCTTTTGGCTCTTTAGTTAGTTGACTGCATTACCACAGACAACAACACAACTGTCTTCAGGCAATGAACAGTTGGCTCTGGAGATGTGAACCACATCTGGTTATACACAGGAAAACCAAACCATAAGCAGCCAAGCAAAATAATACACAAACGTAATTTGTAATCTCTGTCAACATACACAGGAGACAAGTAAAGTATCTAGATAATGTTTTATGATCTGGATGCTTATTGGTTTGCTTATCCCCTCCTCCTGAAGAGGAAAGAGAGAAAGTGGAGGAGAAGGAAAGACAGATGTTGTTTAAAAAGTATAATCCTTAGGTCTGTGATGGGGTATGTGGCTCTGCTATGTGTCTCAGCTCAGGCTGTAACAATATATGGCAGCTTCATTAAGGCTCAGCCGCAGACATCTTTTTATTTGGTTTTATTCTTTGTTGTTGTTCATGTCGCATTTCTGTCAGTAAAACAATAGGGACTGAATAAGACTGAAATAAATAAATTAAGCGAGAATGAACTGAAACTGACACTATTGAATTTTATTTTACACACACACACACACTAACTGAGTTCAATATGCATATTTTTGTCACAAAAGGGCCCTGTTCATGTTGCACAAACGTTTTATTGCATTTTGAATAGTGATTAAAAAATACATTAAACCTACTTATTATTACTTAGTGTGAAAGCTGTGGGTGTTGAAGAGAGAGAACAATGCAACAATCTTTTCCTGAAAATGTTTGCCAAAATATCTGCCATATTTAGTTGAGATCAATTCAACAACACATTTTTATAGATTAGCAAAAAGATAATCCCTTTAATTATCCCATTTGCTTTAATTTTTAGTCAATTCATTCCTAATTTAAAGAGTTTCAGTCGCTAATTGTTGCTTGGATAGCTTTCTTGACACTTCTTTATGTGCTGTGGTGAGTCAAACATGTAACTCAGCAAACCAGAAAAGAGGATCACCATCAGTTATGACTAAGACTCATCTTGGTAAGCCCAAACTTCATGGATCATCAGCAGCCTCTTTTGTTGATCCAACATCAGTCATGAAGTTCATGGGTGGGTAGCTGTCAATTGCCACTGTGTAGCTTTAGCTGCTACCATAAGCATAACAGAAAAGCTAACACATTTACTGTAATCATGTCAGCTGATATGACAATTGGCAATTGTGAGTATGCAATTATACAGTTTGTGTAGTGAGGCAATACTATGCAACTTAAGTATTAAGTATTTGAAATAATTGAGAGTGAGAATTCCACCTTGAAAAACCTTCATTTGAAATATCATACATTTAAAGTGAATCTATTATGCTTTTCCGTATTTCTGTCATAGCAATGTCCAAATGATTAATTTTTTTTGTATTATAGAGAAATCCCAGTGACCTAAAACATTAAGATTTCCAACTGTTCTGAATGCTCCGGTTTTAATAGTTATTCCTACTTGGTTTAGAAGCCTTAGAAGCCTAGAAAGTGCAGCTATTTTTTAGGCCACGTCCACACGTACCAAAACTATCTTTTTTCCCCCCGTCGTCCCTGGCATCGGTTTAAGAATATTTGCCTCCAAACAGATATATTTGTAAATGACTCAACACACTACTTCATATTTCAGGTCTATAGGTGGTGCTGTTTTGGCTACAGAAATTCACCAACAAATGGAAAAGAAGAGGCGGAGCATGCGTGGAGCATGCACATCTTCTCAGGAACACAAGCATGTGTCGGTACACGATCCGTCCTGCCTGCACGATCCGTTCTGCGCATGTGCAAGATGTTCGCGCATGCGTAGATGATATCATGATGAACGCGTATTTACGACACTGCACGATCTGTTCACATAGACAGTTAAAGAAAGTCTGTTCGCCTCCACCGGAAAACTAACGTTAGTTTAGCTAACAGCTAATTCGGCTAACCACTAGCTGAGACCATAGACATATTTATGTCTATGGCTGAGACAGCATGTTAAATAAATGAATGAATGAAAATAACCATTTAAATATATAACAGCTGTTACATCAGTTGTACTTTACTTTTGCTCATTTAAAATACAATCACTTAATACTTGTCTTTATTATTACTGTAAAAGTCTTAATTTAGCTGTATCTGCTTTCCCCACTGTTTAGTTTGAGTAACGTTATTTTAGGCTGCATCAAGCTGTCAGCTAGCGGTTAGCCGAATTAGCTGTTAGCTAAACTAACGTTAGCTTTCCGGTGGAGGCTAACCGCAGACCGCTACTGTGGAACAGATCGTGCAGTGCCGTAAATCCTCGTACATCATGATTATCATCTGCGCGTGCGCTAACATATTGCACATGCGCAGAACGGATCTTGCAGGCAGGACGGATCGTGTACCGACACCATGTAGTCCGGCAATCTTGTTATGAGACGTCGTCTCGGGATAAGAGGTTGAAGGTTAGAGGTTGAGAGTTGTGTTGATGACATTGATATGCAAAAATGCGGCTTCGCAAGGGCGCCGTGTACATGGCCCCTAAGTGTCCAGTGCCATCAACAGTTGGCCTCCAATGTTGGTAATTTCTCCCCAATTTCGGGTCACATTACTTCTGGTACATGTCCAGTTGTGTAGTATTTGGTCTAGAAGCCTTTGTTGGTGATTTTTTTTTTTTTTTTTTGGTGATTTTTTTTTACAGTGGAAGGTCCTGCTATATACTTCGTTGCAGTTAGTCTCAGGCTCTGGAGTGAAACAACACAGTGGATAATCCATAGACAGTTAAAGAAGTGGACCAACAGATCCCGTTGTTCTGGACGGAAACCAGTGAAGGAAAATAGAAGCACTTTTCTAGTGATGGCTAGGCGTTGCTGCGTAGCCTCCAATTGAGCTTGGCGACTTAGTTGTGACGTGGGCAACGTGTCTGAAAGTTGTAACAATGCACAAATAGTCTTGAAAACGCTTCAGATGTAAAGTTATTTACTGTCAAAGTGGCGCCAAAATAAATGGCAGTCAATGGGATGCTAACTGCAGGTGATGGCTTTGTAGCATTAAAATGGTGCCATGGGAGCTACGCTTAGAGAGGAGAGGCTTACCCCCTTGGGAGAATCAGAGCCTTGCGCTGGCCAATCAGAGCAGACTAGGCTTTTTTGGGACGGAATTAAAGAGACAGGCGCTCCAACAGGCCCTCTCATACAAAGAGTAAAGACAGGTGCCATGGGCAGTATGAAAAAAAGTGTTTTTGAACATTAAAGCGTGTAAACATGTTCTAGTAGAATCACCAGTTATGAACCTGAAAATGCTATATAATAGGTCCACTTTTAAAATAACTATTTAATCAAACTTGCAGTGTTGTTGAGGGAATTGTTTAAGCAATGTGCCGCACACTTCTAAAATATAGTTTTTCCCACAAGATATATACAATATTAATTTAATAAATGTAGGATGCCCAGGTCTGCAATCCCTAAAAATCTGAACTTTATAATTACAATGTTTGTGTTTAATGAGCCTTTCTTCTCAAACCTGGCAGCTGTATTGTCAGACATGTCATTGTTGCTATTGAGCAAACCACTCATCCATTAATCTTATGATTCTCAATCGAATTGTTTGTTCAAACAGAAAACAGGATGAAGGTGTGTGTAGTCTGGGTGTTATTTCCTGTCCTATTGTATGTTGTCATACTGTGAAATGGTGGGAACCATCTCAAATGCGCACTCATCTTTTCACAGGAGTGTTTGTAAGTGTTCTGTGTGTCTGGCAGGCTGTGGTTTTGCACACAAACTAGTTCCTGCTTGCCTTGCGGCTATATCTGAGGTTAGGAGTGTGGGTGTGTGTGAAATGTGTACACGTGTATGTGTGTGGTATGAGGTCTCAAAGCGTCAATCAAATTTAAATCCAGAGATAAAAGGAAGGGGATGCCCTTCCCTGTCTTTTGATTATAGTGTTTGTGGTGAAGGAGTCAGGAAACTCAGATGCTAATGTAGCGTAATGTAGCCACTGTTCCGCTTACATGGTCAGGTAGACAACATAATTCCCTCCCTGGCAACTGAGTTTCTTGCTTAATTAATCATTTATATTACAGGGAGAGAGTGAGAAGAAAGTGAGTGAGAGAGACTGGTTAACTCCTTTTCTTACAGGTATCTTTTAGTGCGATGGTGCCGCAGGGAGGATAGGGGGTTAATTGTAGAGGGGGCAGTTGCCACGGTAACACAGGTATATAATATATTGTTTAAGGTAGAAGGGAGAGGCTGGAGGCAGACAGGTTAATCCTCTCCAGGCAACCAATTACAGACTTCCATCTCCCATCCTTCTTCCCCCGTTTAATCTCACTGACTCACCCTCACACTCCCTACCTTCCTCTCTACCTGACTTTCATACCAGCCACCAAAATCTGTATCATTCATTTTTCAAAATAAAACCTAAAAGCAAAAAAGGAAAAAATTACCTGTTTTCTCAATACTTGTTTCCAGAAAAAATTGAAAAAGGGGATAACGACTCCTTTTGTCCAATTTCGGATTTTGTGCTGAAATGAAAAATGGAAACAAAACGGATAATGAGCATTTCATCCAATTTTGATATTTTAAACTGATGCAAATTGCGTGACCCGGAAGTGATCTCTATTAGGACGCTTAAACAAACTATTAACAAAGAAGTAACATCAATGAAAATAAATCAGGAAACACACAGTGACACACTTAAACTAACGTATTTATATAAAGTGATTGATCGGGTTAAACAACTTCTTTGTTACAACACTACTGGAACTGTTTGGATCACATCAGCTGTGCTGGTGACTCTGCACTTTGTTAAAAATAGCTGCTACATGTGAAGTTTGCAGATGTACGATAGAAAATACTTTTATCAACAGATATTTTAGTTACAACATGATTAGGCTAACAGAGCAGTTGTGAACAGTCACATTTTGGTTATGTTTTGGAACCATAACTAGAGAAGGATTGTGTGCAGTTATGCATGTGCTGCAGAACATGATGTATAGTTTCGTAAAGTTCCGTAAAGTTAAGAGAAAATTAGCTGTTTATTTTTCTTTTCAAACAGGATACAAATCCCGGTCTCCTGGGTGAAAGTCCTGTGTTTGTTTGACCCATCAGCGCTCTTATACTTTGTGACCTTAGTTCCTGCTTTGCTCCCATCATAATTACAACATCCAATAGAGGCCGCCACCACCACAATAAATGTAAATATGCGTCATAATGGCTAGCGATTTATGGTGGCGTACAGTCTCTTTTTACAGATATGTTATGTATGCACAGTTCGTAACTTGGCAGGTAGCCTATGTGCATTTCCTCATTTTTTTTTATGAACAAAAACCATATTAAACTGCATTATATGGTGGTAGGCTATATAAATGTAGTTTATAGGAGATTTCATCTTAAAGTGTCATTGATTTCATAATTTGTTTGGTAATCGATCTGGTGAACTAATCTTGTTCAGCTATTATCATCTTGGACTGACTTCATTTCAGATGCATCATAAAACAGTGTGGGGCAGGAGAGGCGATGTACTGGAGCAGACAAGATAGTTCCCAGAGACTGTGATCTGTGGAGCAGCGGAATACCACATAATCCTCTAATGGGGGGATGCTGACATTTGTCACATTGAGTACCAATTCACGCACGCACGCACGCACACACACACACACACACACACACACACACACACACACACACACACACACACACACACACACACACACACACACACACACACACACACACATACACACAGCAGGTTGTGGAGTCAGGTCTGAGAAAGATTAAGCATAAATGGGATGAGAACAATTGTTTATGTATTTCCTCATAATTTAAGGAACAACTGACTTCAACAGTATCATATTTCCTCATGTGGTTTATCTACTTAATCCTACAGCTTATAAATTTTATTCACTTTAAGCTGAAAGCAACTTTTCATATTTAGGTGCCGTCTGTTGTTTGTCCTTCATTTTGGATGCCATTTCTTAAGGTTGTTAATTGCATCCAGCTACAATGCCGAAACCACGCCACGTGTTTCGTCCAACTGTGTGACATTTAGAAAACAAACCTCTTTATTCTGCAAGTCCCCATGATGTGCAGCCAAATAAGACACAGACTCCAAACACAATAAGCTTTCCCTTTGTGCAGCTGCTTTGCAGGGAACCGACAGACTTGTCACCAGTGGTCACACTCAGGGTTTTATTGTGGGTAATCTTAGCCCTTTCTGCCAGACACTGATGAATGACAAATGACATCTTAAAGGCATTACACAAATCTGGTTCCACTAGAAAATTGCAGTGATAGTTGCAGCTACTTTAAAACTTGAAGTGATCATCATCTTGTTACATGCATGTTCATGGACAAAGTAATACTCCAGTTGCAACTACTACTGTAAATACTTCTATTCTGTTTTTAAACGTAAAAATTGCAAATCAACTACAGCATGACTAACAGTGATAGAAAGATATTATATTATGTTATTATATATATATATATATACTATATATATATATATATATATATATATATAAATAATATATATATATATAATTTATTATAACACTTATTTTACCCCATCAATTATCTCACAATTATATCACAGATAACAGGTTTATACAGTATTTTCTAAAATGTGGATATGCAGTAAGGCACCATCTGAATTCATTTTACATTGTAATGAAACAAATATAGAAAAATGTGGGAAATGGATCCAAACAAACCTAACAAGTTAGAACAGAAAGTGAAAAGAGAAGTTCCTCCTTTAGGACTGTCTGCGGATGTTGTGGCAGACCCCTTATGCAGCCCCAATTAGGCCGCTGCTCCTGGGGTGAGAGTACTCCAAGACGGCCCTCGCCCTGGAGCCAACCCCCCCCTCACTACCCTAAATCCTTGTGCAGGGATTAAAGATGGCTGTTTGTATATTTCCATGTCTTTCTGTCTGTCTGTGTCTGTCTTATTGGCACACAATGTATTGGAGGCACTAAAATGGTAGCCTACTGTGCTGAAGTAATTTGTCCTTTCTGGCTTTTACCACACTGCAATGTCCACACAGTTTGTTTCTAAAATGGCCTGAGTGACGCTGCTGTTTAGACACATTGCACTGTAAAATGGGCGGCCTATTCATAAAGCGGCCATCATCACACATCCAGGATTAAGGAGCTTCCATCTCCCACTATTTCCCACACATCCTCATAGGTGGAGGATGACACAGACACCTTCAGGGTTGGCACTTCACACTGTAAGGCTCTTTGCATCACAGCATCCAACAACCACAAAGGGATTACAGGTGATGTGAAATGAGGAACAATGAAAAATAGAGTAAAGGATGCACCAACTGTGTGGTTAGAATTTAAAATGCTATGGCACTTTTGTGGTCTGGAAAAATCTGTAACTAAATGATCAATTTGAAATGGATACTATCTCAATATTTTTGGAAATAGAGAAAAAAACATGACAAAGTAAAAGAAAATTGGTTATCCAAGAGCAAAACAAAATAATGTTTTGACTGTATAACAGCATCAGAGAACTGAGAAAGATTCTTCTCTCAGTGGGGATTATCTTGAGAATGGAAATTTAAATCTTGCCTGGATATGAAGGACGTTAATTAACATTCAGACCAGATGATCAGTTCTCGGCCCATCTTTGGAGTTGTGTGACAATATACAGAAATAAGACAATTACTGAATGTGTGAATTACGGTCAGTAAGTTGGAGGAAGTTGAGACTTTTTGTCTTGTCCTCAGTGCAATGGGAGAGCCGTTTTCTGTAGTAGCTAATACAGGTTAGTGTAGGACGTGAATCTGTAACTTCAAAATGAGTGAGGAATCAATTCTTCTCGTCGTACACTTACATTTGTAAATGCCAAAAACCTATCCATACTGTAGTCATGTGAATGTCTTAACTGACAATTTGTGTGCTTTTATTCTTCTCTTGATTCATGTAAAAAGTGTTACACTGTTTTGCTTTCAAGTAAATTATCAGATTTTACTCCCCCAGTCCTGTTCCCCATCAAACACTAAATATTTCTTCTCTCTCTTGGTTTCAATCAAATCTTCCACTGCTCTCAGTCCTTCATATTGGCATACTGTTGGAGCATCAAGACATGACACACACACACACACACTTTCACTCTCAATCTGAAGCTTGGTAGACACTGGCAGAGAAAAGAAAAAAAACTGAAGTAGCAAAGGGGGGAGGGACAGAAAAAAAACATCCCTGAGGTTGCTTGTAAATTGCGCTGGAATGCTGACACAGCCAATCAAATGGCAGGAGACAGAGACAGATTGGGAGGGGCGGGCATACAGCAATGATGATGCTAATGCAGCCAATTAGAGCTGGGCTGGCCACGCTCCGTTTTCCCCCCTCCCCAATGTCAATGGCAACATTTATCCCCCAATAAAACAGACATGATCTCAGGAGCCTGGGCCCTGCCAGGGCTTTCCGTTCCTGCAAATTTCAGTTGATTGTACAGTGCAGTGCCTGGAAGCACTTCGAGGGATGATTACTGAGCTTGTATTACATGTTTTAAAAGGGATATTCCACATGGATTTTGTGGGGTTTTCTCTCTGCAGGTTGGAATTCTTGACTGAGATATTAGGACTTAAACACAGGGTGTTCTCTCTTATTCCTGTCACATTGAGAAAGATAAAGTAGATGCATGTAGGCCTACTATGTGCACACACACACACACACATACACACACTCTAACCTTCTATGCTGGACAGTAGGAAGGACACAACAATCTACAATTAACAACAATGGACTGCTATCAGAAATCTAAATCCCTCTAAATCTAAAGTGTCACGTGAGACAAGTTTATGTGGTTCTTGTTGCTGTCGGGCAGAAATGCCAAATCTCCAAACTCTCACTTTAAAGTAACTAAATAGTTGTTTACAGCTTAAACATTATGCGTTTGACTTTTGGTTGGTTGGTTTGAATGATTAGTCAAGAGAGACAGAGTTTACTTAGAGAGGAGCATAAACCTCCAACTTAAATATAAAAATCACTACAGCGGCAGTGACATTACCAGCATTACTACTACATAACGTATCTACGGATAAGGAACATATCTATATATTTCATATTATTTCCCAAAGCTTTTATATTGTGGAAGTCAAGATATGGTTCATATATAATTTTGAATTTCTTTTATTTTATAGTCTATATTTTCATTTTCCCAGCATGTCTTTTTGGTTATATATATGTATATGTATTTATACACGCATAGTGTATTTGTTTTTCATTTATTACAATCTGTTTTTATGGACAGAGAACTTGAAGAAAGACATTTTTCTGCACTTTTAGGACAAGGAGTGCCTCCATTTCTTGTATTGCTGTTGTACTGTTACAGTAATACAACCTTCATAATGGACTTCACTGGTAAGTGGCAGATGTTTTGAATAAGTTCTGAAATTATCCCAAACAATATTGGATTGGATTTTTTTTTTGTCAGGTAATATACATATACTTTTTTTTTTATACTCATCACACACTCTCACATTCCCACTGCCAGAATGTGTGTCGTAAATTCATCAAACACATTAATTAGTCAGAATACTAAATGCTAAAATAAATGGCTGGTAGGATATTATCCAACAGTAGTCTTAATGTTTAAATGCAGCGCAGCGCTGCGGCCGGCCTGCTCTGTAACAACGGGAAGGTGTGGAAATGTTATAGCTAATCTTGTTGATGCATCTAAAGACCATTATGTTGACAACAGTGCTTTAAGCCTCATAAAACCTGTTGAATTAGCAACTTGGTAGGTTTGTCTGTCTACTTTTATATTCACTGCAGAGCACTTTGTACACAATGCAGGCTGCTTGTATGTGTCAATGAGCCATTTGTTTGGAAGCCCATGTGTGTCACATGTGGAATAATGAATTTGAGTCTAAATTGAAATGCAGAAAACATGCAGATGCTATATGCTTATCTTGCAAAATGCCAGACTACACAACGCAGATTACACAAAAGTATGCTCCACCTCTCCTGATTTCATTATTGCATTTGAAGTTTAAAAAGCTCAAAGTAAGCTTGCAAGGTTAAAATGTTTATGCTGCAAATCTGATCTCATGTGAATCTCATGCTTATTTGAACATTAATAAATCCCCACTTTTCCTCCTCCTGATGCAAGTATTTCAACCTAATTTTAACTGCAAATAAAGTGAGCCAAAACCAAAGTTGTCGGGGTAACTGTGTTGTTTATTAACCAAACAGTAAATTGTAGTATTATAAAGATGATTCACTTATTGCACCTTTCAACTTCCCATCTCGGTATATTTCCCCTCGTTCCCCTCTTCCTGTCAACAGTATCCAGCAGCCTTGTCCAGACCTCTTCATCGCTTTCATTTTACTCTGCATACGCTCCATAAAGGCGAGCCGTTCAGCATTAGTGATCCCCACCTTGTCATTAGCAGCACCACTTAGCAGCTCTGTTATCTTCCTGAGACAATGCTTCATCACTGGATTAGACTTTAATTGGCTGCATTAGCTGCCTGCCTCCCCCCAGCTCTGCAGTAGCTGGGATCTTATAGGCACCGTCCTGGAGTCACGCACACACCAAGGGTTTGGCCCCGCTGCCGACAGTCACCAGGTAGGAAGGGAAACATGTTTTAGAAACTGCAAAACTTCACATAAACAATACAGTACAACACTTTCTTGCAATTACACTGCTGTTGTTACTTTTCTCAGGTATAACGCCTGTACAAAGTCCAAAATGGGACAAAAGGGGGGGGCTCATGAGCTAAGTGAACAACAAGGCATATTAGGATCCCTTGGCTAACACGGGGTAAAAACCAACTGAATATGTGAATTTTCTTTGGTTCCTGCATTATTAGTTGTATATTTTTGTTGTGTATTTTTGTAACCAATTTAAGTATTTAAAGAAACATTTACTTCATTCCATATAGTGCTCAATTTTGCCCCTAAATCCCTCAAATCTTCTCAAAGCTCATAAAACTCAACAGGATTTGGACGCATTGTAAAAAACCATGCGTATGGACCCAAAAGGTTCAAACTTATCGTTTATGTGCCAGCGTTTTGAAGCTGTGATGGGTTTTGTAGATTTTGTGTGATTTTTGTAGTTTGACATAAAAAGGTGAGCTAATTACAATGCACAAACACACTTCCAAAAACATGTTGTTCTTCATGTAAAGGTTTTCACAAATATTTCAAACATCCTTTTCCCAGATGGACAAACGTGCTAATCTCTGAGATCTTTCTGAAATCTCATTAATTGCTTTAATTGATAACTCATTAAACAATATAAAAGGGTTCCGAGTGAGGCTTTAATGCAGTAAAAGTTTCAGCTCGGCTCAGCCAAGGCCTTATGTTAGGCCCTGCAGGGCTGACCCCACATCTGCTGCACAAGCCTCCCTACCTGTGTGTGTGTGTGTGTGTGTGTGTGTGTGCGTGTGTGCGCGCGTGTGTGCGTGCGTGTGCGTGCATGCTTGGCTTATAGCTCTGCTGGCCCAGAGAACAGCTTTCCAGACAGTGAAGAATTTCTAAAGCTCTCTGCCTGTTTGAAAGTACCACTGTGTGTTCTCGCTGTAGGAAACTTCAGCATCAATTTAAACTCCATATTACAACTTTTTTTTTTTTTTAATTGTTTGTTGTTTATTTACCTTCCTATGATTGCTATGCAAAATGTTTTGTGAAACCTTAGGATTTAAAAAATAGGTTTTGACAAATAGGTTTCCCAGCAATTAGACTGTTCCTTTCTAAGTGATCCGCAGTCCTACAACATGTTCATACATGTTCATATTTATGAAAGGTTGAACAATTAAAAACTTGCAAGTTGAAGTCGGACTAATTTATTTTTTTATCTAAAATAATTCAAAGTTGGATATGAACGTTAATAGATAGATAGATAGATAGATAGATAGATAGATAGATAGATAGATAGATGATATGAAATGGAATATTAAAAAAAACTAAATATAAATGGTAAACATAATTACAATGTATTAATTCAAACATATTTTGGAAATTGTAGATAAATGAATTAACTCACATCTAAATTAAAGTTTTCACGTGTCTCATTATAATAATTATTATTAAATTATAATAAATTAAAATAAATTATTTTGTAATTATTGTATAAATAAATGATAAAATAATTACAAAATATACACTTTTAATAGATTTGTGTGTATTCACAGCTGAGATAGAACAAATAGAAACACAATTTCATGCTGAAGTAAAATGAGCATAATTGTCCCTAATCTTGTTCACTTGTATATGAACTATTGCTGAATCCCGGCAGAAACATCTTTCCAGTTTACAACTTCCTGGATTGCGGTTCTCTGTTTCTCTTTTAAAAGGAATGCTCTGTCCATATCTTCTATAACAGACGCGATGGTGGAGTCTAGGCTACACATCTCTTCGTCTTTGTTGTAAACGAATTCAACCAAAGCGCTCTTTGGTGACGTGGTTGATTACGTTACTGCTGATCATCTGTCCATCATCGTTTAAAGCCCGCCCTGGCAATTTGATTGGTCCGAACAGCTCTGGTTCGAGCATAGTTCCTCCACAACAGATCCAGAAAGAACTTTTCAAATGTTTTAAACATATTTTTAAAAATTTAAAGCATCAGTTAAGATGTTTAAACTCATATGATGAGACAAATATTAAAACACACACACACACACACACACACACACACACACACACACACACACACACACACACACACACACACACACTCATGGGATGATTCGCAACCTCAGCTGGAGACAGCGGTCTAAAGGTTGGAAATCAATCTGTGTCCATCAGATCATTTTCTGCCTTTTTCTCCTGTTAGATGATCACTTCACTTCTGATATTTTCACTCTTTTCATCTTCTTGCTTTCTCTGGCCTCGTGTGTTCCCATTGTAATCTCTCTCCTCTTTCTGTGAGAACCAAAAACAGGTTTCCTGTTGTACTCCATTCCTGGGCCCTTTCAGGGAGCATTTCTACATCAGAAAGCATCAGGATCTTTGTGTTTATGTTCTTTAATGTCTAGGTCATCTGTATTTTTCTGCTTTTATCAAAGAAGGGAAGATAGTGTTGCTGAATACCGGTATACATCTCTTTACATTTAAGAATAGCCTTAAGGACAAACTGAAACTGTCCAAGGTATGTACAAAAAATATCCCATAAGTAGTAATAAGTCCCCCTTCCTCAGGGAGCATAAAAAAATAGACCCCCCTCCCAAAAAAATAAAAAATAAAATAAAGACACACACACACACACACACACACACACACACACACACACACACACACACACACACACACACACACACACACACAGGGATGATTTTACATGTGTATTAGGTCTACTTGTTAGTAGCCCACACACACCCCTTTTTATATAATGGCCCTCATTTTTTTCGTTCATGTGACTATTTAATTGAATTATTTATTTGCAAATATACTCCAACTTCGTTTAAAGTTTTTTACATTATTAAATTTATATCAGCCAACTTTTCTGTCTATAAAATAGCTTCAATAGATTTTTTAATCATATTGAGCCTAATCAACATTATTATTATTATTATTATTATTTATTATTATTATTATTATTATTATTATTTATTATTATTATTATTATTATTATTATTATATCAAGCCCATAATAAACCTATAAAAATAAACATGCCTACCTATACATTTTTGTCTATTATTCAATAAGCAGATTTCTTTTTTTTTTTACAGTTCAACTGCGTCTATTTAATATTTAATATAAAATGATGTTGCTCTCTAGATTTGAAGACTGTGTTAATTAAACGACAATATCAAAACGTATTAATAAGTCTTCGGAATATTCCGTTTTAAATACCACATTGGGCCTAAGACTGAATGTCGATCTGTATCCTGTTAGTTTCCCTTTTTGGCCGTTTATTAAAACGTAGCCTAGTCTAACTTACATTTTCATCATCTCACGTTGTTTTAAACATCAAGCTAAATGTGTTCCTAACAATGAAGTCTGCATGGTGTCTCCTCTGAGAGCCCCTCGGTCTCACCACAACATGACGAGCGGGATGTGAATGAACGTCTGACTGAACTCGTCTGCGTGTTTGAATCGTTTCATTAACCCAAATGTTTTCTTTTACAGCAAATGAACTCATACAGTAAGGTTTCATTCTTTGCATCGTCGTTTGTCAAAGTGGGAAAGACGGACGACGTTTGCAGCTTCATCATTTCAATTAGAGGCTGAGTGAGTGCATGTCAGCAGGCTGTGGGCACACTGCATGTTGGGAAATAGACACACCAACAACTTAGTCTCGTTCCCGAATTAAACGTCGCTGGTGTGTTTTTAATTAACAATTTAAAATGACTTTAATTAAACTACATAGACTGCTGGCACGGATACTTTTAATTGTAATTATTTTTTGATACTCCAAATATGATATAAGCTACGTCGCGATTAAATGATCACTTATTCATGAGACTTTAAAACTGTTTCTGGTGCAGGACGTTTTGCACTTGACTTTATTTGCTGCTGCAGATTTCACTGAACACACCTCATGATATTTCCACAAACAGAGCCAATTCTAACCATTTTTTTTTTACTTCTTAAAAGTGCGGTAAATCTTTCTCCCCTCCTACATTTTTTTTTTAACTAAACGGTCTGTTTTCGATTGAAACCTAAAGGTCAGCTGTGAAGTTTTTCTTTTAAAGCATCTCTGACTGCAGATTTGTGGCCAAAAGCTAACAAAAAAGCCCTCAACTCCCCTTGAAATAACTGAGATTTTTCTATCAAGCCTCTGAAACACCCTTTTTCCTTCACAGGGCTTATGTGCTTTCATGTCTGTAATAACTTTGTATACAGTTTAGGCCTATGTATACACCCTAAGCTACAACAAGGTGATAATAAACCGGCTGCTAGCTGCTCATGGTGAGGCCAAAGCCCAGCAGAATTAGCACTCACCCTGCCAAACATTTATTAAAAAAGAGAAAATTGACAGCATGTCAATAGGCTTTGATTTAACCTCGCTGTGGTTGACTCGATCACAAAACCAGGCAATTTTAATCAAATTCTTTGACTTGGTGGAGTAAAAGTTGTGCAGCAGCTTCACTGTAATGGAGCTGTGTGGGATTTTTACTGTCATCAAGAAGGCAAAAAGCTCTGATTGATGCCCGATCATTTATTTTTTTGAAATTCAGTTTAGCCTAGAGCAACATGACCTTCAGTTTCTTTTTGTTTTCCAGGCTGGCATTGCACTGTTTGAATTGTTCATCTCTTAAAAGCTTTCAAAAGGTAAATTAAATGAAGTACTCCTGCCTGGGTTGCTCACCAGGTAGAGAGCCTTACTCCTCGACGCAGCGGCCGTGGGTTCAACTCTGATGAATGTCACCCCCCCCCTTCCCTTTCAAGCTGTCCTTTCGGGAATAAAGGCCTATAATTCCCTAAAAAGCTTAAAAAAATAAATAAAAAGGTATCATAACACTTTTACATACTTATTCTACACTGTTATTATTATACATAAAACATGCACATTAGTGCATAAAAACCAACCTCTTCTGTGTAGATCATATTTTCAACCCATTTTCCAAATATCTTTATTCCCTCACGAGTCTGGTCTTTTGGTTCAGGACCAGTGTTTGAACCCCCTCATCCAGTCCTCAGTGGCCTGTGCTTGTCCTGGTGAGTGAGCCTGCCGTAGAATTAGGTCCATTAGTCTGCTTTTCAGTGACATTTTTAAGTCTTGTGATGGTCTATACATTATTTCTTAGGAGTTTTCATCCCACCAAAATGGAACACAGAAAACATTTTATGATAAAAAAAACAACAATTAAGTACACTGAAGCACTAAAACTCACCAGCAAAGATTGTAGTTATTGATGCATTTTCAAAACATTTCCCTCCATCAAATCCACAAAACAGGCAAAACTCACTTCCTCAAAAACAATTGACCTTATTCATTCACAAACACACCTGTCCACTTGCAGCTCTGTGTTGCTCCTCTGGACCCAGAGCCAGTGTTTGAACCCCCGTGATTGACTATACCTGATACGGCTGCAGAAATCCCTCTCATCCAGGCCTCAATTGGCCTGAGCAAGTGCTTTTCATCAGGCCTCAAGTGCTCCTAATGCACAAGTATCGTTGATGACATGAAGCTTACACACACAAGAGCATGACGTTGTGACTGTGTTGTCTCCTTTAGGGTTGACATGCTTGTTTTGGCTAAATATCAGATACCTTGCTGTCAGAGTGATGGATCATGTTCAACTACAGAGGATCAGCGTGTAAGACCTTATATTCTATTAATAATTCAGTGAGGTTTGAGCATTGTGTCTCTTAAAGATAATTCCATTATTCTGGTTTTGTGATGTCCCATAATGCTGTTTCTAAAAGCTTTTCTATACTGATATACAAAAAAACATTACTATTAGCCTCCATCAGTGCAATTCTTATATCCATAATGAGGTATACTGTTATTACATGAATGTTAAATAAATTACATTTATACAGTACTTTCATCAGTTATTTTCCCTTAAGTCCACATTCATGATGATTTCTTTCAGAGTTTAAAAGACAGCTGTTGTTAAAAATAAGGGAATAGCTTGTTTTCTTGAAGTGCAGTACGTAGCGTAGTGTAGATTGCTTTGGAGTTCTCAGTTTGATGTTGTGTAAGCTTGTATAGAGTTTTTCTCCACATGTCAAGTTGCACTTATCGCTAAAAATAAGTTTAAAAAAAACAAAACAATTGGGATTCTTGTCAGTTTTTTTTTTCATTTAGGAATAAAGAATGAAGTGCATTAAAACTATTACCTAAATATTCCCCCAAGCAAACATTGTATACTTTAAAATAATTTAAAAGCAGCATGTTCATCTGAAGACGCAAAGTGAAAAGTAATTTCACATTATTCCTTATGTTTTTACTTACATGAACAATCCAGGAATCAGGAAGAGTCCCTCCAACTCCAAAATTCAAAAGAAAAACACTACAAAAACAGTGTACACACACACACACACACACACACACACACACACACACACACACACACACACACACACACACACACACTTCTACATGTTTATTAGGCCTACATGTTACACATGAAAACTTCACATATTGGCATATGTAATGTTCTCTAAGTGATTATCTCACGCTAAGCAGACTGTAATATGTAACAAATGAACAGAACAAAACAATTTCACATTTTTATCACAAGATAAATTCATATAGTATTTGCACGTGGTTTTCCGACTGTTTGCACGTGAAATATGTTGCCTGAAGCTAAACTTACAATTAACAGCTAAAGGAAGTACAAGTCAACATTATTAATATTTCTGATGCAGTTAGAGTTTTTTTAACGCAGTAATGATTGTACATACAGTAGGCCTTTAACTTGTACATTTCGAAGACATTTCAACAAAGAAAATGTCAGATATGCAGAGTGTACACAAATATGCCTGTGATTTATATCGACAAAAAATGACAGATTAGGCTTTTTTGGGTTATTTTCTCTATCAGGGGGGAAATTCCCTAGGCATCTCTGAAAAAACTTGAATCAGGGAAGAAGTGGCTATCTACTCTATCTCTATCTGCCTGTTGTTAGTCATGCAGAGGCCTCCCGTCCTCTGGTAGACACAGAGGCACTTTCTCAGGGCTGCAGCTCGGCTCTGCTATTCCGTGATAATGATAAGGCCTTAAATCCCTCTGTAGATTTGACCTTTGTCCCCACCCCCCTTTATTTTTAAACTGTCTTTTGCGTTCAAGAGTTGCGATCTGGCCGATGCTTGGAGGATTAGGTGTATGTTTGGGCAGAGGTGACTCCAGGAGCCCCCCTCTGTTTGGTTTGGCAGTCCCGCAACCACCACACAGCTGCCGGCAAAACCCTGCTTGATCTACCAGATACCCAAAATCATTATGTGGTGTTTGTTATGGAGGGGGAGAAAAAGTGAGGAGAAAAGAAAAGAAAAAAGGTTTACTTTTGTTTGAGGAAGACTTTGAGGGTTTGGTCACTCAGACATGTTACAGACGTCCTTTCAAACTTGACTGAGATGTTTACATTTGACTTCCCCTTTTAAACTGTTATCAGCAGCCTGTTGATTGAGATCATGTTATACTGCATCACATATTTAAACAATATTTGTGTTAAAAAACGACCAGAAGCACACAGTATGCAAAAGGGCATGAAAATGTCTTTACAACACGTAGGACATCTCGAGTATAACGCCTTTGCATGGAATTAGGGAACAGTGAAAGAAATATTCAAAATATATATTTAACATATAATATTTGATTAAGCAAAGTCACAAATACATATGACATTGTCCAAATACTCCTTTATGAATCAAAATCCAGAAATGAAACTCTATTACCAGCAACATGTTTAAAGTTAACTCATTCTGCCGGAGTACTATATTTTTGAAATTTTAGATTAGATTATTATTAATGATGTATTAAGTATTTAGCATGTTTATGTTGTAGCTGAAGAGCTAATTTGAAATGCTTTGTATACCGTTTGGTAGTTTAACATTTTAAGATGACAACTTTAAATGAATGAATGAAATTGAATTACTGTAAATGAACTAGTGTCTATGGCTGTTAAATACAGAAGAGTAAAAAGTACTCCCCTGTAGAAAAAGTAAAATGTTTCCTTATGCAGTTAGAGTAAGAGTGTAAAGTAGAAGTCAATAGAAGTACAAGTACCTAGTAACTTGAGTTAAGTAGGGCCTACATGATGTACTAACTATGTTATTTTCCATCACTGGAACGAATCATAAAGCAAGTTTTGTTTAAAATTCTGAAATATTTGAACATTAAAGGTTTCTACATCTCATCTATAAAGCAACCGCAAAGAATAAAGACTCTGTAATAAAGTGAATACAGGCTCTGATTCAAACACCTTTTCTCGACTACTTGAAGTTGTCTGATGCATTTGAACAGTTGAGCAGTCTGTCATTCTTAAGAAGACAAACTCGTCTCTTGCATGGGTTTGGCCCACTGATTAATGGTGATGAATGGGAGCTCATTCATAACCCATTGTGTAGCTGGCCCTGTGTGCTGTCAGTGGTGCTGGATACAAAAGCAGCAGCAGATGCGAGTAGTCAGTGTTTTAGAGCAGAGGAGAGAGGGACACACTACTGCCCCCTGTTGGCCAGAGGTTCTCACTTGGAAACACTGCATGGAAGATGTGTTTTGGCTGTAGGTTTAAAAAAAAGTAAAATGTTGTACATGATGGTGATATTTTTAAGATAAACAAGAAAGACAGACACACACACACACACACACACACACGCACGTGCAATACACAAGGACGTGCATTATAAACAATAATATTTACTGTATCTCCTGTTTCAATTCTCGTGGTAATATGAAAAACACATGAAAAATGTAGCTGCGAGCAGCGATCAGGGGGTTTAAACCCACATGGGAATGTTAATAATTTAAGGCTGTCAGGGGTCAAGAGCTACATGGGAATGTCGGGAATGTTGAGAGCAGAGTCTTTGGCAATCATAGACATAATGATATGAAAAACCCTCCACACAGAGGATTATAATTATTATTATTATTAGTTGTAGTAGTAGTAGTAGTAGCAGTAGCAGTAGTAGTAGTTTTAATGTTTATCCAGTTTTCAATCAATGTAGTTGTTGTGATGAGTTCACTGTTTCATGTTTTAGGGGTAAGGTCTGTATGATATATGTTTCAGATTGTCCAGGAGTGTATAAATCTACTGTGAGTTATTGTGAGACACACCCTAACATACTGTACAGACCAGTAGTATAGCAATATATTTGAGTCTCTGGACCAGGGATGACCAACTCATCTTCCCTAAGGGTCACACTGGATATTGAGAATCACATCAAGGGCCAGACGTGTAGAGTTTATTGCTTGTCATTGAAAAAGTCAAATATCCTTGACGGTATTATTGCAATTCTCATATAGTCTTCTCACTTACAGTTTGGTCAGCAAAAATGTTGAAAAAACGCCAAAAAAACGTGACAAAAAGTAGATGGGCCAAAATTCATTGTGAACCTAAATTAATATGGGGGCCAAATCACAATTTGCAAGGGGCCACGTTTGACCTTCACGTCTTGAGTTTGAACATTTGGTCTAGACCCAAACATGCTTGGTTTTATTAGGTAATTTCTAATGCCAAAGTAGTTATTTAACAAATATCTAAATAATGGAAATTCAGAGTCCTTTAATAGTTTGTTTCCTTAATCAGATGTAAAGGAAAGACTATTGACACTTGCCTCCTCATGGTCTTTTCTTACAAAATGCTGTTCTCTTTGAGGATAAAACCACCTGCTTCCACCGTTAATTTGCAAGTAACCAGATTTTTCTTTTGAACTAACTACAGTATCAGGAACTGTATGTACTGTATGTGTGGCTATGGCTGTATGGTACATTTGTGAATACGTTTGAAGAAACTTTATTATTTGTCTTGCGCAAGGACACTTTGACATGTAGCCAGAGGAGCCAGGGATCAATCCGCCAATCTATTGGTTGAGGGCCAACCCACTCTAACCCACAACCACACTGTGGCGATCAGTTAAAAAACATTAAAACGCCGTCACAGTGTTGACAGACCCAGATGTCGGATTTGGACAGAAACTGATCATGTTGACCATGTTTTATTAGACAAGAAGAGAAAAATTGTGTTGGAGCCTCTAATTGTGCAGCTGCACATATGAACTGCTACCTGCCACTGTCCTGTTTTGTTGTAAAGTTTGTAGCATTTCATCTTAGCAACTCAACTCCTACTAAACTAAAAGCATCAACTGTAATTTCTTACTTTTTATTAAAGGATCAAATTGTGATGTTTTACCATTTGCCAGATAATGACTTCTGTCTATCAAACAATGTGGGCTTTTCTTCCTTTAATCTCACTGGTTGGTGAAGTTTGAGTTTCTGAAAGTGCTGCTCTTTTCTGTGGTGGCATCACATGCTTACATTCAGAGGTGGCAAATTCAAAGTGGGGGGTGTGCACCATTCCTGAACTCTTTATAGCCAACACACTGAGGTGGGACCTAGATTACGAATTACAAACTGGGTGTCTGTTGCGACAATCTTGGCAAAAATCACAAGTTACAGTTAGTGACGCTTTTTCCATCACCCAGCAGTGTTTTGTCCGTCAGAGAGGGTAGGCGGAGCTAATGCAACATTACTCGCTCTTCAACCCACTTGTGTGTGAAATAGCCCTCTCACCACCGTCATGGCCTCCACCCTGAGCTCAAAACCAACTGTACGCAACCTGATTGACGACAAATAGCATAAACAAAGTTAGCGTAGCTGGTGAACATAGTGAAACATTCAGCAGCTAAAGAGACAGACTGACAGTGAATTAGTTGGTAGAGACCAAAAACAGAGCTAAACGAGAGAGATCACTGAATTAACATTCATCAGATGGACACAAACACGACTCTGAATGAATGATAATGTTGCTCTGTAACTGCTGGCTGTGTAAACAGTCATCTCTTTGCCAACATGTTCACCATATCAACCTCTTACTGCTGCCTTCAAGTGGCAAAAAAATCTGTTGTTGTAGGTTTAATGGGTTAATGTACTGGAATCTACTAAACCATTTTTTAAACAATAATGCAAAATTCTCCTATCTTTTTCTTACACTCATGTATTCTTTCATTCTCTCTGTGTTATGTATTTTACTATCTCAGGCCCACATAGCTTCTACCATGCTTCCCCCCCCCTTACACACACAAACACACACACACACACACACCGTGCAGCTCGACAAGATCTGAGGCCAGATATTTGATTTACACCAGCGGGGTCAAAGAGAATGCATTAGGGCCTTTTGCAGGAGAGGCACAGGGAACGGCCAAGAGTTATAAAGTGGTCGAATGGATGCTGACACATGGCCCTTCATAACAATCACTAGAAGAGTTAGATGCACTGGCCCTGACCTCCTCCTCACTAACACCATGATCTATACACTCCCGCCCCAGCTCCTATTCCCCACACCCTGCCAAAAACACCAACTCCCATGTCCCGCCTGCAGAAAACTCTGCCTAAAAGCTCATGTTTTTATTGTCCCTTTTTTAATCAAGTTGAGTGTTTAACACATTTGTGAGCTGAAGGTTTTCAGTTTTTTCATTTCTAAATTATTATGAATAATTGTCACCTTACGCCATAATATACTGAAGTTATCTCTCTACATGCTAACCCAGATCTGAAGACACAGAGCAGGGGCCGAGTTACTCCCATTGTAATGTGTTATCTCTTAAAGTCTTTTGGGTTTTTATGTCGTAACTGCTCTTTATCTTTGTTTGAGGTGATTACACAGTGAAAGGAGCCCCTGGTGTATTTAACACATGTTTGAGCTATAAAATAACAACAATAGCACTTGGTTTAGGCATTAACAAGTCCTTATGGACCATCGTATATCAAGACAGTTATCAACTTTTTAGAATTAAATGTTTACATGTGTAGAATATATCATGTGCATTTCAGTAAAAACAAGGTACAGTAATGCAAAAAATGCAACAAATATGTAATTGAGTTTAAGCTGACCCTTTGAAATACCATAAATCTAGCAGGTGAGATTTTTCAGACAACAAAAAACAAAACATGAATGTCACATATGAAGCTCCAAGAAAGTTGATTTTGGTGGTTGTGAGATTATAGTTACTATATATGTACAGTAGTATATGAATACATTTTATCCATAGACTGAAAAATGTATGGTTTTATCATTGTATGGTTTTATCATCAACTTCTGTCTATGATTTTATATAAAAGGATTGAAGGATATTACCTGTGTCTGATAACACTTCATACGTCATATTTTTTTTGGTTTTGGTTATCATTTATATTATTAATGATAAAATGATTAATTAATTATTAATTAATAAATGAGAACTGGGAACAAGGTGTCATCACTACAACAAAGTCCAATAGGCCAGAGATGAAGACACAAGTGCAGTCAGACAGGTTATAAACACGTTTGTCTAAGTCAAAATTGGACTAGCAAGATACTCTGTAAATTGTCTGATGTCTAACATGCATTCTCGTCTTAAATAGTTTGATAACCCAGGGGTTTTGTAACCTGTCTGCTCCTGCTTGTTGCTACATCTGACTTCTTTTTAGTGATTTACTTTCCCAGATCTTAGCAATTAACTTGGTAGGTATAATGTTATTGCCGATGGGAATGTCGCCCAACTCCTAATATGAGGATTACAGTAGTGGATTGAAATGTGCTTTAATTTGCATTGTCTTTGGCAGCGTTTCTGGAAATCTGGTGAAAATGTGTGCTAAATTTGTTTTATTTATTCAATAAGGGAAATAGGGCAAATGATGCATATTGTAACATGTAAAAGTTTAATCAAATAAAAAATGAGGAGATGCTCTACACAAATAATATTCTGCTTAATGACAGTTACATATTCTCATGCTAATCCCCCCCTCCCCCCTCTCTCTCTCTCTCTTTCTCTCCAGGCCTCTCTCAATGTTTACATCACTTTTTATAACTCCAGAATGACAGAAACAGACCTACTACAGCACACACACACACACACACACACACACACACACACACACACACACACACACACACACACACACACACACACACACACAAACTTGTGTCTGGACAGCATCAGACAACACTTCAAAGTGCAGGATCCCCCTTTTTACAAGCCATATTAGGCTCACATCAAAGCCCACTCTGTGCTTCAGAACAGAGTTTTTTGGTCAAATGAACGTCTCTGCCTCACAGAGCAGTGATGAAACACCGCAACACAGTGGAATACTTGCATAGAGATATTAAAACATGGACTCAGACCAGGGCACTGAGGCTTTGACCTTTGAACTCCTTACTATCGGCTGCATGTAATGTCAGGGGAGTCAAATTCTCTTTGTGTTTGTTCTGGATGCATGCAGTGTGACATAAAACTAGCATTTGCTTTTCTGAAGATGCTTGATGATCTCAATTTTTGCTTTAATGTGAAAGCTTCACACAGTAAAAAATGAGATCACCGGTGTTCGAAATCTGTGTTTGAAGAGCTGCTGTATTTTAAACTCTATATAATTATCCCCAAACGGTTCTGGCTTCCAAACTGGATTTGGCATTATGAATCCAGACTACATAGGCCTACTGTATCACATTTTCTTAGTGTTACTTATAATTAAACTAAACCATCTAAAGCTATTTAATCTATCTCATCTCAGTCTTAAATAAACTATCCTGTTGATGACCAGTTTGTGTATAAGCACAGTTTTGATATAGTTCATACTAAACCTTTTCCTGACACAGAAAACAGTAATGCTTTGTCTTATTGTTCATTTCATATTTCTGTTACTGGACCAATTTTTCTGTTTATACAGGGGGTCGTCAAAACATTGAGGTAAATTTCAAGGCAATTTTTTTTCTCCTCCTCCTGTCGATAATCTCCTGATGAAAAGCACTTCAAAGCGTCACGCAGAGCCGTGCTTAGCCATTGTTGCCTTAGTGTGTTTCATGCCTGGATTCTCATGCAGCCAGAGTCCTGGTAAAACACTGGCTGTGTCATTAGAAAGAATGCCGTTGTCAGAGCGCTGAGAAACCCCATACATTATCCCTTTCCAACTGTAACCATGACAGCAACCAAATAAATAATGAAGGTCATTACGCAGAATCATGTTGACAAAGAGTAACTATCTGTCTTTTTGACAACAGCCAAGTCCTTTGATAAACAGAGCGGCACCCACGGCTACTCACAAACACTGTAGGCTTTGTTCAAAAAACATTTTTTTTCCTCCTTAGCATTGGTTTTATTTCAAGAAAGCGTACAGAAGAAAGTTGATCAAGACTTTAAGTGTTGTAAATGGCTGGATGGTACAGTTATGCCACCGTGCAAGAGTCAAAATCTGTTGCTGCAAGAATATTCCCATGCAGAGCAGTTGTGCTGTCATGTACAAGGCCCAAAGCCTTTAACACCCCAATGCTTATTTTTGTCTTATAACCACTTTTTCTCTTTTAAGCCATTGTTTGAATCTTCACTTCAATCCTCACTGTAATGTCTATGCTGAATCAGTCTAAAAGGCTTTTTTGGACAAAAGCGTGACTACTTCTACATGATACATCATTGCCACTTAGCATGAAATGACAGCAAACATTGTCCAAGGTAGAAAAACGTCAGACAACATTTCACTCGCCACTCCTCTTGCCCTGCCAAACAGACATGTAGGGCACCTATTCATCTGCATTTGTTTCAAACCCGGCTTGTTTTTCCAATGACCCACATTTTAAAGGGAAACTCCCAAAGAAGTTGACGTTGTGCAACCATACCACCCGTCATTTACTTACCATCCCACCCCCCACCCCCTTTTCCACTCTATATGTGCAGTCGCTCTCTCTCAAGCTACAAAGTTAGAACCCGACAACATTATGTCTATAGAAGATACACTTCTATACTATTGTACTTATGCTTGTTTTATAACCCAGAATATGACTTACATACCTCACATCGCCTGCTCAGATTCAGCCTGTTTCAGAGGGAAATTAATTTTCCATTCCACTACATGTAGTGTACTACTTATATTAAAATATGTTGCGGTACAGATTAAACTCTCCAACAGTATATAAAATAGTTCAAATCAGCTCTACATTGACCAGCTATACCATTAAAATGTTGTTTACATGTTAATGGAACAGTCATTATATTAAATATGTAATAAAAGTATAAGAGTCTAAAAAGGACCATGCCCAAAAAGTTTAAAAAGTTAAATTCTTAATAGTATCTTCCTGATTTGTACTTTTGTACTTTTAATCAAGTAAAATGTATAACTTCTACTTGTCGCTGAGTATTTTTAGTGGTTTTGTTGCTTTAAGTAAAGTGTATGAGTACAGCGTCGGGCTTATGAAGGTTATCCAGGGTAAAGTGACCTTTTTCTGAAATGCAATGCTAAAAATCCAAAAGGTAAGCCTAATTTACGGTATTATTTCACATGACACCCAGGCAGTTTCCCTTTAACTACACTTTGCTGTTGCACTGGAATCTGTGCAATGCTCCTTTACAAGGAAGGTCACAAGTTGGTTGATCACACAAACAGCAAGCTTTAGCAGCAAGAAAGCAGTCTGGTGATTTGGTTCGGTTTAACATAATGTGCCGAATTAATTAAAAGTTTATAGCACTCAATTTGGGCCCAATCGTTACTGTAGGGTGCAATTAAACAAACAAGCGCGTATCCAGAGGTGTTAGTTGTCAAAGTTATGACCAAGGAGGAGCAAGATGTTGGCTGACAGTGAAGAAAACCAAAACAAAAGCCTCACACTTCTGTTATCCTTCAGGCCAAAAACACATTAGCTGAATTGGATGAATATAACACTATACCTATTTCTCTGATAACAATGCTGGTTTGTACAAAAAATAGGTCTATGGAGACATTTTTACAGCTGAAATTAAAACAAAAAAAGACCCCAAATGACGCCAATGTTGCCATTAATGAGCTGCATGCATTAAACCGACTGCTAACATTTTTCTGGCAGTGAGTGCAAACAATCACCATTTTCACATTAACATGCTGTTTCTTGGTTTTTCTTTTTTGTATGCAGAATGAGTCACTCCAAGGCGTTTTCGCTGCAGAGTAAACCGTGCAGAAACTCCCATTCATCAAACAGGTATGTGTGTATTGTCTTTGCTCACAGGAGAGATGCAGAGAAAAAAGGTCGGTGAGTTATTTTAGCAGTGTTTGGGCTTCCCTCCAAGCATTCATACCATCCCTGAACGGTCCTATCTTCTACACAGAGGCCTGGGGCGGCAAAGGGGACAGCAGAATCCCTGCAGGATTAACACAAAGACCTCTAATGGAGCCTGAGGTGCAGGGACCCTGCACAATGCAACAAAATTTAAAGATCACCACTTGAGCTTTAGGTACTTAGCTTAGATACTCAGCTAGTCTGGCTCCTGGTGTTCAGCAGCAGTGTGGTCAGTGTTTGTGTATGCTGATGGCTAAATGATGATTGTTAAAAATGGAAATTGGCACTAGCAGTTTGCAAATGGCTGTCAGAGATTGTTATATTGCTGCTGGGTTGATTTCATTCTCGGTAATTATTCAGTTTAGTGTTTTTTAGTGTCTGTGGCTGTTTCTGCTAATTTCTAATTAGCTCTAATCCCAGTTTAATGCTGAATTTACTCACTTTAATCTATTTTCAGACTCAGTGCCTCTTTCTGTTCGTGGCCTATTCTTTAAACAAAAAATTGCATGTCATAAATTTCAAACCACTCATTAACCAACTTCCTAAAACCCCAGCACTGCTTACAAACTATGAGGAAATGGTCATTTGCTATTGTTTGAACAGGGACTCATATCTCCTCCAAAGAGACAGAGAGGACAAAGAGGTAAAGAGAGATAGGCCACGTCTACCCAAGCCTCCCAGATTCATTTACCCAAACGATCTCCAAGTCATTGGGCATTAACAAGGATCTAATGGGCTAATTGCCATTAGTAATGATTGTTATCAGTGGGGCTTAGGCGGCCTATCGCCCAGGTTGAAGTGTGTGTGTGTGTGTGTGTGTGTGTGTGTGTGTGTGTGTGTGTGTGTGTGTGTGGTGGGTCCTCACCCTGAGGAAGGGCTCTTGGGTAATCCTGTGTTGACCAGAGGGCTTCGTGGTCCATTACAGGTCACGGCTCTAGACGGAGAGTAAACAAATTCCTAACTAACGAGGGATGAGGAGGGAGGAGGCCACCCTTCACACCCTCGTCTCCTCCTCCTGAACACACGATGTGTCTTGTGTCTTGGAGGTAAATCCACACGTGACAAATTACTATTACTTTTGTTACAGTGGTTGTTGAATTTTTGGGTCACATTGAGCCTCCTTTTTTATTCTTTACATTGCAGCTATTATTGCACAACTGCTACACATACATACACATTAAATAAAACCACGAGGAATTGACATGTAGAAATATGGATAACATGTTGATAAAATAAACAAATAAAGTAAGGTACATTATTGTACGTCTTTTAAAATCAGTACAAAGCTGTATATATATATATATATAGCCTCAGTTTTCCTGGTTATTGTTGGTGTATTTTATATTGATAATGTAATTTCATTATTTGTGTTTTGGATAATGATTTACAGTAGGTGTTGATTGTGTTGGTTTGCTGTAAGTATGATGTCATCTTGGACTGTTTTGGTATCAGAATAAGGTTTATTGCAGGTTTTCACTAACAGGGAATTTGCTTTTGTGTTTGGTGCATTAAACAGACATAGAGAAAATGACAATAAAGGGTACTGCAACAGTCAAGAGCATAAGTGTAGAGTAGAAACATAAATTGTTAAAATATACTCTAAATTGATTTTTTACAAATAAGTATAATACAACTGTTGAAACAGTCTGGTGCAACATGTGCAGAATTATTGATCAGGGGATGTGCAAATGTTTACAGTGTAGAGAATATGTGCAATGTTCTGCAAATGGGAAGAAGTTCTTTGTGTGACATGAGGACCCCGGCCTCCTGCTGGAGGGGAGTTATTCAAAGAGTTGGTGTCCAGGGTGGGAGGGTTTGGCCATATTCTTTCCTGCCCACTACAGGGGGATGGAAACAGGGCCTGGAGAGATGGTAAATTGAAGCCAATTACCTTCTCCACAGAGCCAATGATCCACTACAGGCTGCAGCAATGTCCTCTTTCTTGTAATTTCAAACAAACTAACAAATATGCCTTTCCATAATATGACAATCAGGCAGATGAAAGCCTCTTCTCATCTGGCTGCAGAGATGGGAAGTACTATCTACTTGAGTACGAGAAGTGAGTACTTTTGCCATCTCTGCCTGGCTGCCACTTTCTCACACAGCTCCAGACTTGTAAGAGCTGATTGTGCTGTTTTAGGCCACATTTACACAGGATCAGAGAGTACATTTAGCAGATATAATAAATAATGTATTTATAATGTAATAAAGTATCTCAAAATAAGGATAAAGATGAAACATTGTAGTTTCTGTCTGGGGGGGGGGTTGGATCTGTGCCGCTAAAGAGTTAAGAAGAAGAAGAGTTTCCTACAAACTGAGCAGTCATTTTAACTTGTTTACAGATGTTCAATTAAGTCAAAGACACAAATGTACACTAAACTGTAATTTTTAGGTACCTTCTAAATTGCCTGAACACTGAGATTGTCCCATAATGCAATCATCAACTTAAACAACAAAGACTGTGAAGGATTTGTAAAATACACAGACAACAGAGTTTAGAAGTTTTCAAGAAATCTCTGCTCAGGCTAAGACATGTTGGTCTTACTTTAAGTGAAGCAGATAGCCACCTAATGCTGATCAGCTCCTTCTTTCTTTTCTCATACCTTCATTTGATCTAGTGAAGCAAAAAATGCCCAATCACAAGTTCCCAGAGCCTACAGTAAGGTGACATCTTAACATGTCTCAATTATATTTTTCCATTACAAGTACTTACTTTTTCAATATTATTTATATTATGGTCACACTTCAATTTCATTTGTAATATGGTTACTTACTTTTGGTATATTATTTAATTACATATTAATCAATTTTATGTCACTTACTTACATTACAATATTTTTTGTACTATGGCCACCTCACTTTACTGTACTTTACAATACTTTTTATATAATGCCACTTTCACCCCCCTCCCACACACACACACACACACACACACACACACACACCTCGTCCGTGCAGTTGCTATTAGCCAGAGAGGACACAGAGAATTTTGAAAAAAAATGTGGTGGCTTTCCCGCACTTTCTGTGCGAGAAAAGTCGCCGTACGACACATTCTTCTGAACATAGCCCTACTGAGAAATACAGAGAAAGTTGTGTGTGGAGTCTTAAATAGCGTTGTATCAACTCATTTGGCAATGGCTTGAATGTAACTGACTTTCATTAATATCATAAAGTTACGCACTAAAGCGTTTACAGTCCAATACCCAATAAAATGAATTCACGTAGCTATCAGAGAAAACCTAAACATGTGTTAGTAGTACTAGAACCAGGATTAAGTGCCATTTTTTCTTAAAAAAAAAAAAAAAAAAATGTAACTATTAATCAAAAATCTATATTTAATTGACTTATAGTCTCAGCTCTACTTCAGTCATGTTTTAATTAAGTCTGCATGGTCCAATTTGTCTGTCAGTGCTTATTCACCATTTTTTCTCATCAAACTATGAAATGCATTCAAAAAAGGCTCTCCACACTGAAATACCATTGAGATAAAGCCAAGCTCTTTATCTTCAGGTCACCCCCTCAGTAGCAAAAGACAGGAGGCAATTTTTACTGAAACCTTTTAGCTTGAATACCAAATACATTTAAGCCGGCTCCGTCCATGAGTTGACACTTCCTCTCGCCCTGCGCTCCACGCCTGGTTTACACAAGCAGCCGCTGACAGTGAATTGTTTCCTCCATGTTAACATGCAGATCAGATAAGAACAACATTCCCGCCCTCACTAAGACTCTGGAAAACAGTAACTCACAAATCCATCCTCTCAGACAGTGACAGCAGTGGGAAAGCCACGCTGTTACACAACATATAAGCTCATCTTTAACTCATGATGCATACAAACATAGCGGTGCAAGTAGAGATGATGCAATGATGATGTAATTGCAGAATTCCACCTACTGATTCTATAATTATATATTTGTCTTAATTAAACATGTTTTTGGGTGTTTTTTTATAAATTGACCTTAGTAATTTTGGCAACCTTCTTTTAAGTGAACTTTAATTTTTTAAGTTAAATTCAATTGAATTCCGATTGAAGCGTGAGTTAGCATGTTCCTTGCTGTTCCACGTTATCACAGAGTGGCAGTCTGGTAATCATAAGCTTAGTGTGTGCCGGTCTCTGACCACATTAAAGGATTTTGGGGTACTGGTTCAACAATTTCCAGTTACCTCACACTGCAGTTTGGAGCTAACTGTAGGGTTAGGTTAAGTTGCCTCCTGCAGCTTTTAGTTAGTTAGTTAAATAAGTCTCAATAAAAATCAGGGCACACTATTAAAGTGTTCATGTTGATGAACTGCAAAGAAGGATCATTTTGTGGAAAGCTTATAAACACCTAAAATCTTGGCATTACATTGTTAAATTCTGTATTATTAATCTGCAAAACATCTCTGTAGGAAACACGATTCTAAAAAAACAAAAACATTATCAATGTGGATGTAAATTCACAGCCTCTGGCTTGAAATGACATGAGAAAACATAACTCACTGTGACATTATCCCTTAGACAGTGAAAAGAATAACACAGATCACAGATCAGATCTTCAGGTCTTACATGGTGTCCTCGGGGGTGTGAATACTTCCCCTGAGCTTTTGCACAGTATCGACACACACACACTCACACACACACACACACACAACACACACACACACACACACACACACACACACACACACACACACACATACATATACATGCACACACAATACAACATCCCGCCCGTCACGTCAGAACAATGACACATCACTCCAGCTCTTTTAGGTTTCAGACGGTGCAGAAGGGGGGGTGAAGGGGGGCTGTCTTCCCCTGACGCCACACACGTCATACTAACATGTCACCAATGTCAGTTCTGTTTTAACACCTTGGGGAAGATATGGGCGGAAGAGCAGCAAACCAGTTGACAGACAGCCTCTTCTGACCCGACTTTCACCGCAAACCCTCCTGTAAAGGCTGTGATGCAAAAGCAAAATATTGAGACAATGTGAATGTTGCCCTCAGAGATTTGTTAACATGATGTAGGCCAACATACAGTAGCTGTAGGCAGTGATGTAATCAGCAAACCTCTTCATTTAGGGTCAAACAGCTGTCACTTTTTAAAATATAATCAACTTCAAACTTGAATTTGTTCATGATAAATTAAATTGTGCAACATAATGCAATGCATTTTTAGGTTAGTTCATGTCTTAGTAAAAGAAAAGGAATCAACAATAATTTATAGTAATTTGTCAGCCATTTCCTTGTTTGTGCTTGTCAACTGTGAGAATGTGTTTCTATGTTTTTGATCATTGTTAACTTAATGTGTTTGGGCAGCAGCTTTAGAAGGTCACCTTTGTGACATTTGATAGGCTGAACGATCAATTGATTAAATGAAAAAATAATCAGCGGATGGAATCTATAATGTATCAGTTGTAAGTTGCAGTTCAATTGTTTAATTCAAGACGTGGTGAATCAAACAAGGCATGAGTTTACCACGTAGGCCATTATAGATCATATTCCAATTTTGTAATATTGTTATTTGTGTAGTGTGTAGTAAACCAAGCTCGCTTATATTTGAGAATAAGCTTTACATTATTTATATTAATTGGGAACTGCCTATGATTCTGATTAAATTTAGCTGTATATAAAAAGAAGAATTGTGCCTCCTAGAAATTGATTTTTATATACTACTGATTTGTGTTCCTAAATATGTTTTGAGGGAAACTTCATTGCTGCCTAAATTATGTTCACTTTCAATTTTTTTTCTCTTAGTGTAAGATGTGCTACATTTATTGCACGCTTGTCAGATGGAGGTGAATGGTGAGCAAACAAAGTGCAGATGCCGAGTTTGAATCCATGCGATCAGGTTGAGGCAATAAAAGCACTTTGGTTAATGGGAACATTGTGATTTTGATTAAATCAATCAAGTTGGGCAAGCTAAAACGTTCACATCGTTCTTCAAGTCACTGCAGACGTTTTCAATTTTTGTTGTCTTTCCCTCACCTTAACCAAGTGCTGTGAATGTTAAGACCAAAACATAGAATTGTACTTTAGTTGCTACGAGGAAAAATAATCCGTTGTCAGCGAACATTTTCAGTTCATTTAAAAAGTTTCCGTTTCTAGCAGGTAGCAGAGAGCAGTTGAGCTTCTGTCCTCTCTGCAGGGAGAGTGTCGGATTGTTGGTTTAGAAAATGCTGGGTTTGATGAATCATTCATGACAAGCAAACACACCGAACTTCATCACCGTTCAAACACCAGAGCAGGTTCCACGCTGCATTGTGACGAGAGAAAACATCATCTGCCAACAGGGAGAAACACACACACACACAGACACACACACACACACACACACACACACACATACACTCACTCACTTGCTCACTCTCTCTTGCTTTTACTCTCCACCACATATTGACAAATATCTCCAAAAAGAAACACTTTTTTCATAATTAATGATTAAATACCTCCTTCCTTGACATGTAGGTCATTCAATTGATCAATAACCAGCACATGTAACCTCTCTGCTGTCACAAGCACAGCTGGTCAATAATGATCACCACAGATTCCCCTGTGAATAGGCAGCCGAGGTGTTTGTCGTGATAGTTTTCTCTTTGATAAGCACACGGTTTCGTGATCGGGGCCGATGCAGTTCCTGTCGCAACACAACGCCAGGAGGTAACCATTCACCAAGAGTCAACAGGACCCCTTGACAAACACAACGCACACAGATACACATATAAAACTACACGCTGGAATGTCCTCAGAGAGACCGAGCAGGTGAATGAAGGTCGATCCTGAGTGTGCAATAGATGAGGCAGCAGAGAGGAGGGATGTTTAAGTCCTAACCTGATTGGGCCTGTAGATAGAACCCTTTCTAAATTCTATTTAATGCTATTGTTAAAAAAGGATTATACATTGTAATTAATGGTGATCAGTGGTTAAACAGCTGTCAATTAATGCTCTTTAGACCGTAATAATGACAAAATGGGGAAAAGAGAAGAACCTTTTGGTTTTCAGGTTGTAAAAAATCTATTCAGTCTTCCAGGACAGAGCTGTAGAGTAAAACATGTAGTTAATGTAAAACGCAGTAAGATATAGGTATTTCTGCAAACATGATGACTTATTATACAGCAGGTAAGTTGTTAATAACCATAACTTTGTGGCGTTTTTACAAGATTTGGTCTTTGCCCAGTTTTTTTAATGTAGAAATCTAGATTTCCCCCCTTTTTCCATTTAAATTTTTTTTCCCAGATTAATAATCATCATTTTAAGTGACATAATGAGTCGTTATCAAGGAATGTCACTTGAAATAAATAATAAATAAATAAAAGTAGATTGATAATCAAAGACCATGAATTTTTGCAGGGAAGGTCAATCTGTCCATTAAAAGGATATTCCTGGTGAGTTAAAGACAAAGCTCCAAGCTGAGAGTCAGTGTTTCACTGCCCTCTGTGGTTGAACGTTTCAAGTCTGTTTGGCATCTCTGAGCCTGTCTCACCTGCAATAATTTAGGGACTACAAAGGATTATTACGTGATTTAAGTATTGGGATTTCATTATTTTTTGCAGCAGCAGCAAATAAGAATTTTGTGCTTATCTAGTACCTGAGAAATCAAGTTATTGCTTTATATTAATGTAAAATATTACCACCCAAAATAACCATAAAGCATTCCTGCATATTGATTTGATGGCCTAACACACCTAGAGATATTAACATCATAGCGCACAGACCAGTCAGTGGTGTCGTCCCAGCTGTTTTCCCACCAGACGCAACAGCAAACAGCGTGACAGGGAGGACAAAGGCTTCATCAGCGCCACACAGCTCATTCAGCCCCGTTAACACACGTAGAAAATTAGACACCAGTTTCTCTCCTCAAACAACATGTGTTTTTAATAAGAAGTTAATACACACTCAGATGAAGACATCTGGGGATGAATTCCTCAGATTCTTTCCTTCTGTGTGTGTGTGTGTGCTTACAAAGTGTCATTGATTACCCCCGTGTAATCAAATGGTGAAGTTACCACAGTTTGTCTTTAAAGCTTCTCTTTTTTCTCTCTCTCTCTCTGTCTCTCTCTCTCTCTCTCTGGGTCCGTCAGCGGCCGAGAGGGATGAAACAAATCTTATAAATGCTATCATTGAGGAAGGGAATATACCTTAACAAGGTAATTCTAGAGGCCGACTCAGCACAGCCAATGTGTACCAGCTGTGCAGACTAATCTGTTACCTTACAGAGGATTTGGGGCGACCATGTCAAGTTTAATTGAGCATTAATTAAAAACAGTGCAATTTCCCAACGAGATGGATCTGGTGTGTGATTAGGAGGGACCCTGATTTGGATTCAATGAGTCTAGTTTTCGCTCTCTTTGGTTCCCTCACACTCTTTCTTCCTGTTCGTCTTTGGCTGATCTCTGGTTACATTGGCTGGTTTAGGTCTCCATTATTTGAGTTTTAATTTTTCAAAGCAAAATCTGGAAACGTCTTAGTGTTTGGTTGATTCAAAAAAGGATTGGATTTAAAAACTACAATAAATTACAACTTTAAAGGGATCTGTAGTGTAACCATTTAACATTCGTTTTAGCCATGTTAGCTGCATGGTTCTGGAGAAGACAATATTGGGTCCAGACTGAAATGTCTCAATTATTAAATGGATTGCCATGACATTTTTTAAATTTCTTTAAAGCCCAAGAGGATGAATCCCTCAGTCTTTAGGGAGTCCCTGAAGTTTTCTGCAATGTAACCAGCATTTGCAGTTTTGAGTGAAACATCTCGACAACTATTGTCATGACATTTTGTCATTTATGAAACAAACTGCAGTCTGTGTTGGGTTATGAGATATCAGGAATCTGCTCAATAATGCCTACACCAACCTGAAGCGCACTACACACACACACACACACACACACACACACAACAGATTTAGTCTGACTGAGCTTCATTCAGCTCTTATCAGCCTGTTCTTCTCAGCTGAAGTGTTTGTTTCAAATACAGCACTTAACCCGGACCTCTGCTGTATATTGTGTGTGTGTGTGTGTGTGTGTGTGTGTGTGTGTGTGTGTGTGGTTGTGGTTGTGGTTGTGTGTCTGTCTTTTTCCATATACGTATCGTAAGCAGAAGATTGTGTGTATATTCAGTGCACATGTTTGCATGCACACAGTATGCACATATAGGAACAGTGTGTGTTTGTATATAGTGTGTTTGTTTGTGTGCATACTGTAAAGATTTCCTACTGATTGCATGTATACATGTGGTGATGGCCAGAGACAAACTGTTTGAACTGTAGTCAGAGGAAGCACTGTCTGTGTGTGTGTGTGTGAACATGTATGTGAGCGTGTGTGTGAGTGTGTGCGTGCGCTACTTGTAGAGAGATGTATGAGCTCTCACAGTTACAGTATAAGACAGACTGACTTCACTGAATCCTTTACAATGTGTTTCTGCAGCAGCTGGGAGATAATCTCTCTCTCTGAGGATTTTCTTCAGCAGCAGCTTCTGTTCTGTTCCTGTGTAACCTGCAGGGGATCTTGAACACCTTCAGCCATTAGCAGCTGATTTGTGACACCTGTTGGAAGCACGTAAAATCTCTCTTTGGCTCATATGTCAGCAGCAACAGCGCATTCAGCCGCCACTATCCTTTCCTCAATGTTCATATTATATTGTAATAAATAGACATACATTGGGGTCAAATGTTTCCACCACCAACCTGGTAAAGTTAATAACAAAAAATTGTGAAATTAAAGCATCCTATGCACACAGCCACACACAACCCCAACATACAGTACACTACACACATTGTCAAATTGGTACATTTGAAGCCATTCACCTAGTCACAAAGTAATGCAATAGCACTAGATCAGATAATCACATCACTCACTCAGTACAGCTACTGTTATGGGCGGACTCGTCACGGGTTGACTGACCTGCATTGCTGATGGCACTTGACTGGTCACTGCAAGTCCCTACTGCTTCTACTTATGTCGGCTCTTTAGTATTCATTTTTGTGATTGCTTTTTGTCCCACTGTATGTAAATGTATATACTGTTAAATTGTCCTAAAGCTGCAAGATGTAGTGAACATAAAGGAATATTAAAAAAGAATATAAACTCTACAAATAATGAATTGCTTGCAAGCGAGTAGCACATGTTTTTCAAAACATGTAACCTACATTTACAATAGTAGGAAAAAAGGGAAAAGAAGTTAAAAAATTTAGAGAGCTTTTCTTTCCTTATAAATACTTATATACTTATCATTGCTTATGTACATCCATAAACTGCATTTGATTGAGTTGAACTGACCTGACTTGAGAGGGAGGACAGGAGGGTTTGAGAAAAGGATAAGAGGATGAATGGATAGATAGAGGGCTGGTGGAGGAGAGTAAGGAGGGCAGAGGGAGGAAGGCAGTGTTGTTTTATCTTGACCGGCTCAGAGTGGTCCCCCCCTCAGTCAAATATACACATCTGACCCTGAAGCTTTCATCTCCGCTCGGAGTAAAAGACGGAGCCGTGCTGCTGGCGAGGGATATACAGTGAAAAACAAGCTGTCCTCAGCTAAAACAGGCAGGGATGGCTGGCTGACATGAGAGGGGGGAAGTGGGAGGGTGTCATAGTGTAAACACAACTCAATCCTCTGAGGCCATGATGTGTTCTTTGTGAGTGGGGAAGTCAAATTGGGTGTAGCGTGTTGCCGTTTTCTCCGCTCTCAGCTGGGTGGGAGCTGCATTGAGTTTAACGTAAGGGTGATTGAGCCTTCACCGCTGTGGCCCTGAGACTCTGGATCAAACTTCCCATTCATATTAGGTCCTCCTCTACTGCCGGAATCTTTAAGTCTTGTCTTAAAACACATTTTATTCTTTGGCGTATGATTTAGTTTAGGGACATTTGTATAGAAGTGTGTTGTTTGTATGAGGCTCATTGTGGATATTACTATTGTCTTCCTTTGTGTTTATTACATAATATAACTTAGTTTGTATACAGCACTTTGTTCAGCCTAGATTGGTTTTAAATGTGCTCTAAATATAAATTGACTTGACTAAGGTGGTCATCTGCCAGCGGTTAGATTTTCATTGCAAATTGGTGGACAAACTTAATGGTTAAAGAATTAATGTCACACCTGCTTGCTCTTGGGGGGGATTGTTGGATCTTTGTAAATTATAGAGTATGGTCTAGACCTGTAAAGGGTCCTAAGATAACTTCTGTTATGAATTGACACTATAAATAAAATTGAATTGAAATTAGATGAGATTCGATGCTAGCTACCAGTCCCCTACTGCTCCGCTGCTGTTGGTGCATTTGTTTCTCATACCGCTGGCGAATATCGATCAGTGAAATCGGCAGCAGGAATGTTTATTGCATTCACCGCGTGCTTACGCAAGTGTATGTGTGTCCCAGTGTGCATGAACAATACAAACAAAAACACTGCTCCATAGCACAACTAATGGTCAAGAACTTAATTTAAAGTACATTGAAATAGATAAAACAAAATAGGTTTCATTCTTCTTGGTTTGATGAACATTTTGTACAGTATTATGTATGTTTGTTCCAGCCCTTGACAAAGGCCCTGTAAATCACACTTGGATTGAGTGAAAAATTGAAAAAGAAAATTCTGCGTTTGTGTACTTTATTTTTTTATATATATATCACTGCAATCACGCATTAAATGCTTTTGGAAACCTCGAGGCTTTCGCAAGAGCTGAATTAAGTTTTGTGGGTTTAAACTTTCATCTAATATTTGTAATTAGTATATACAAACTTTAATGACATGTTTTATCAAGGCAAACAGTCCATTGCATGCTTTTTATTTCCTGACCCTTCAAATAAGCCTTCTTCTTGGTCTCCTTTTTCTAGAAAAGAAATCAGTCTTCTTGTCGTACAGTAGCCTTTCTTTCAATGCAGCAGCAGGTTGGTGGCTTAGAGGTTTTGGTTACAGACTAATGATCAGTAACAGATTCATCTTTAGAGGCTTAGCCTGTGAGAGAAAGAGAGAAAAAACCCAAGACAAATGACATACATGTTACATGGTTGAGATGGAGAGTCATTTTGCCATGTCTGACTGTCATACCATCCGCTCCATTCTTGCCCTCCTCTCCTCCGATCATTCCTCAGTGTCATGTTGTGAATGAGCCAGAACTTGGATGTAAGGATGATCTGAAGTCTGCCAGGCTTGTGAAAATCAAATGCTCCTTGAGGTCTAGACGTTGCTGACATTCTCTCTGATCACCTGTGGCCTCCTCACCATATGTTTCTGCTCATCAACATTTTTAGTTTTCGATCAATTTAATTTTTCCCTTGACGACACTGATTACGTTTCATGAATGCGTGCAAAATGGTTGCTGCTTTGAAGTGGCAAAATCAATTGTGCTAAGTTGCTGACATGATACCATTTGCTCAAAATGGCACCACTCCCCCACCACAAGAACATAATTTTCCAAATGACAGATTCCTCTACCCCTGTTATGTTTCAGATGCATTTTCATGTAGCTAAAAATTAAAAACATGGTCAGAAGCAGGGCATTGACGTGGTTTCTAAATCACAAAAATCAGCTGTGAAAGACTTGTGAACTACTGATTTGTATTTGTAACATATTTGTTAGGGAAATAGTTTAGGTGGAAGTTGTAATATTCTGTGTAACCCTCCTGCATGTGTAATATGACTGTTTTTGCTGACTATTTGTACTGATACAATAAGTAAATGTGCTGTATTTGTAAATGTGCTGTATTTTATATAGCGCTTTTCTAGTCTGAACGACTACTCAAAGCGCTTCTTACATCATACAGGAACCATTCACCATTCACACACATTCATACACTGTGGCCGAGGCTGCCGTACAAGGTGCCATCTGCTCATCAGATAAACATGCACACACATTCACACTCCGGGGGCAACTCGGGGTTCAGTGTCTTGCCCAAGGACACTTCGACATGGGACTGCAGGGCGGGGGATTGAACCACCAACCTTCCAATTGGCAGGCAACCGCTCTACCACTGAGCCACAGCCGCCCCTAGTAATGCACACTATAATTTGTGCATGCTGTAACCCATGTGATTGTGAGCCAGGTTATGTCAGTCTTTGGTCCAGCTTGAAATGTTTGAATTTGGTACAGATATTCATGTTCCCCAGAGGATGAAGCCTAATAACTTTGGTGATCCACTGACTTTTCCTTTAGCGCCACCATGAGGTTCACATTTATGGTTTTATGTGAATTCTGAATTTGGTAACTCTCAGCTTGATTGCTATGAAATCTGCTACCAACATTCATGTTCCCTTCAAGACGAGTTCTTAATATGTCTTTTTATCTATGTGCTATGATCGCGTCAATCAAATTTTCCAATGCTTTACATAACAGTATAGTTCACTTTGTGTTCAGTGCTATTTAGCAGATGTTAGCATGCTAAAACGCTAAACTAAGATGGAGCACTTGGTAAACAAAGCACCAACTACACCTCTGGTTCAAACACTATTTCTACTGCTGTATTAATATAAATACCACCACTAATACCAGTAATACATCAGGCTAGTATTAGAGCAGTGATATGAGCTCCTGTCTGTTATTTGTATGTTTGGTATTTCTAATGAATGAGTGTTTGTGTTGTCGGGCTGCTAACAGGGGCGACGGCAGGCAGCTCTCTGGTTTCAGATTGATTCAGCTGCATGTTTCTGAGGATTAGAGCCAGTAGCCAGCCAGTCTAGACTGGTCTCCAGTTACATTGGACGCACACAATGACTGGGACGCAGACAGAAAGTACAACATGGACAATATGCTTAATGGGTGGAGGGGGAAGAGATGTGTATATGTGCGTCTTTAATTGTGCTTGAGTGTACAGTATATGTTGTGGATCTGTGTGTTTACACGTGAGAGCCAGTTATTACTAACATGGTTAATCAATTAGTTGATCAACAGTGAGTTAATCAACAGCAATCTTCTCAAATGTGAGGATTAGCTGTTTTTCTCTTTTTTTTCTAACTGTAAATTGAATATTATGTGGTTTTCAAGTGTTGGTAGAAAAAACTTGGATTTTAGGAATTTGTTGTATTTTTTGTATTTGTTTAAATTACATTTTTTTGTTACTTGTTCATTGACTTTATATTTGTTTTGCTCCATTCACGGTTTCTACTACAATAGTCCTGAGTTGTACGTTAGGTCTTCTCCTCAGATCTTTTAAAAAAAGAGATCTCAATGCAACTACCTGATAAAAATTACTCAAAGTGTAACTCTCCTATGTAACATTTGTGAAATCTAAACTTAAAAGGAAGTCACATTTGCACTTTTACCAATGTTTTTCGAGGTCTGCTTTTTGTTGTTTGTCTCCACGTCCTTTCACAAATATACTGTGTCCCTCAATAATTAAATGAACCCATTTCCTAAGGGACCACCAAGTTTTCCCAAAAGTAATAATCCTAATGGGAATTAGATAGGATGTCTCCTGATCCCTGGCACTCTGCAGAATCACAACATTAACTCTAATGAAGTCTTTGCTAATAGTCATTATTTCCTTTATAATCTTTCTTTGTTGTAGAATAGAAAGAAAGAGCAGAACGAGACAGATACATACAGACAGAGAGGAGACTCAAAGGCAAGACATTAATAGAAAGACAGAAGTACACACACACACACACACACACACACACACAGAAAGATGTTGCATGTACTCCTCTGTCAGTATCTGTTAACCTGGCAGAATCCCCTCTGTAAGCTCCTAATTGTGCCTCATTGTTCTGCTGGACTTTGAACTCAGAGGAGGAATAGTTGGCACCCAGGCGTGTGTGTTTGTGTGTGTGCGTGTGTGTGTGTGTGTGTCATGTTCTCTAATGCCTGCTCAGGCCACACATGTAAGTCTTTGTGTGTTCGGGGTGTCAGGGTCCCGACGCTTTAAGACTTTTCTCTTTATACATTTAGGAAGACAGGGCCTGAGGCGCCACACACACACACACACACACACACACACACACACACACACACAAAGGCACAAGTTTGCATATGCATCAAGAAATACAATTTCCACCCCCAGACCAAAGTCTTTTTGATTCAGCCTTTGTCTCGGCTAAAGACCACCCGGTTGGCTCCACCTGTCCATATTCCTGGGTGGATTTTTTCAGACATAATCTGTCTTCAGGGCCGTTTTCTTACCACACTTTGCTGCATGTTGTCTGACTGGGCTGATATAGCTATGACACATGAATGCAAGAACATGGGATGTACTGTAGGTGTTGTGTTGATCATTATTTAATGTACTGATGATTGCTTTTGCAACACAAATTTTAATAGAGTTTGAAAGATGTATGGAGGAACCCATGACAGACAATATAGAGTTACATTAGGGGAAAAGTAGGATTTGGAGCTTGACCCATAGTGACAGTGGTGGAAGAAGTATTCACATCCTTTACTTCAGTAAAAGTAGCAATATGCCTCTGTGAAAATACAGGTTTTTGAGAAGTACAAGTCAGGGTTAGGTTATAAAAAAGATCCAAATCTTTGATGATCCCCAGGAGCACCATCAAATTTATCATAACCAAATGGTATGAACATGGCACAATAGCAAACCTGCCAAGAGACGGCCACCCATCAAAACTCACAGACAGGGCAAGGAGGGCATTAATCAGAGAGGCAGCACAAAGACCGCAGGTAACCCTGGAGGAGCTGCAGAGTTCCTCAGCTGAGACTGGAGTATCTGTACAAAGGACGACAATAAGCTGTAAGCTCCATAGAGTTGGGCTTTATGGCAGAGTGACCAGAAGAAAGCCGTTACTTTCAGCAAAAAACAAAATGCCACGTTTTGAGTTTGCGAAAAGGCATGTGGGAGGCTCCCAAAATGTATGGAGGAAGGTGCTCTGGTCTGGTGAGACTAAAATTTAACTTTTTGGCCATCAAAGAAAACGCTATATATGGCGCAAACCCAACCCAACCCAACACATCACATCTCCCAAAGAACACCATCCCCACAGTGAAACGTGGTGGCAGCATCATGCTGTGGGGATATTTTTCAGCAGCTGAGACTGGGAAACTGGTCAGAGTTGGATGGTGGTACAGGTTTTGCTCAAGAATATCTCTGTATTTAGGGATATTCTTGAGCAAAACCTGTACCAATCTGTGTGTGATTTGAGGCTAGGACCGAGATTCACCTTCCAGCAGGACAATGAGCCCAAACACACTGCTAAAGCAACACTTGAGTGGTTTAAGGGGAAACATGTAAATGTGTTGGACTGGCCTAGTCAAAGCCATCCAACATGTGACATAGTTAGTCAATACAGTATGCTTGCTTTATGCAAGTAATCCTCACATAATATTAAAAGACTCAGCTTACTCTTTAACATAGTTACAAGTGAAGATCTTTTGTATTTTCCACTTAAACACAATCATCATGAAACCAAAGTCCAACACATGACCAGTACACACCTACATTCAATCACGTGGAATACAGTCTCAGCAGTCGGAAAGTATACATTTATGAAAATATGAATGATGTGTCAAAAATACTTTTTCACACCAGCCTACAACCTGACTGTTTTGGTTCACTCTCACTGCTCCTAGTCACTACATTTACATGCACATATTCCCGGTTGTTGCCCTAATTCCGAAAAAGACAATATGTCCGACTAAGATGTTTACATAGCTAATGGAAGTGAGTATTCCTCTAATATTACCGTTTACATGTAGCCATGCAAAACATGATTTTTTTCAAAGTTTACCGCCGGTGTTGGACTTGTTGGACGGACCGTGCAATTACAGCATCACTCTTTCATCCCTTAAACCAGCTTGTCAAAACGCATATTCCAAATGCACTGTATACATGTCCAAAACCTGAATAATACCGGAATATCCCACTTGTTTTCATCAGAAAATCCTTTTTTCGGAAAAAGGCCTTATTTTGAATATCCAACCGGGAATATGCTATTTACATGACCTGTATTGAATACAAAATATTGTCATATTGGGAATAATAGTGGAATAGTGGTGTGTATGTAATCATACTGATCGTTGCTTCCAGCAGCATGCAGTTGCTGCCGTACCTGCCCAGCACCAGACCACTGACAGACAATGTTAGCAAATAGCATCTAGCTGTTAGATATATAGCCAGATATTCTTCAGGAGTTAGTGGAGAGTAAAACTGCTAAATGGAAAGGAATTTTTGGATTAATCTTGTGGCCAGAAACACAATTTCACATGAGAGCTAATGTTGCTTTGTATCTTCTGCATGCACAGTACAGTTAATATATCAGTGGTGTGTTTGCAGTTTGTTTTTGCTGCCCTCAAGTGGCCAAAATATCAGTTGATGCAGGTTTAAGTAAATGTCCCCTTATGTTACCTTCCACCCCTATACATTTGAAAAACCCATGCCTCGTTGCTGCTAAATATGGTACAGTATGAAAGTTTTTATACAATGTACACATTATACAGACATATTTATTAACATAAACACGATTGGAGGATAGAAGGCGGTTATTCCTCTCCATTCCACTGTCCTTCCTGCCGGTGTGTGCCATTGTGGCGGTTTGTGTGATGCCTGACACATCTCAGGATTTCTGAGGATTAATGAGCAGACCGGTCATGTCTTATGTTGCATCAGGGCAAAGCAGGCTGAGTTTTTCTGAATTCTTAAAGTCTTATTTAAGTCTTCAGAGTGTGGAATTATTTACACAAAGAAAATCCTCATAGATGTCTTGGTTATGGTTTGTTGTTCCTGTGTGACGCAGTCTGATCACATTCTGTACATTTTGTTGAGCAAAGCGTGGATTTGTAAGAATACTGCATGTATCATCATTCTGTGTGCTTGATTAGATCTGCTTGCAATAACATAACTTGTCATTTATAGTGAATTTTCAAATACACTATAAAATAGTATTACAAGCAGTGCACTGTTGACTGGGCTAAATACAACTAAGAGATCCTACCTGTCGCTAACTGATGGATGATCTCATTAGCTAGCATGTCTACACATAATTGCATTTCCCATCAGTAGGCTACATGTGCTGGTGTCTCTTACTGCCAGTAGATTCAGGGTATTACAGCTTTGGATCCACATGAAGCCCATTATACTTTTGGTTGACTCTCTCATTTGGCACATTTTTCCCCATTGCGCTACAAGGCTGTAAACAGTGAGCACAGCCTGAGACGATCACACATAACCTGCTGTTTGATCACAAGCAGTTGTTGTTTGCTTTTAAAACAGCCGTTGTTTACCCACAAAGATGGTTGATCTATGACGCAATATAATGATGGAAACTATTACTTAACACCGGTGGAATATTTTCACTTCTAAGCATGTACAACATGATTTGAACCCTTCACCATTAGCCACTTTGATGGTATCAGCTGTTTGGTGGATTCCAAACCTCATCTGCTAATTTCATTACTTAACCTGCCACACAAACCACAAAATAACTTACAACACATCATTTGTTCTTCTATTTTCCCCTGAGGAACAATGAATGTTTTTATCTCTCAACACCACAGGATAATCTCCCAATAATTTATAGACTGACACTCTTCCTGTTTTTGAGCCACACTACAAGGAAGGACTAATTTTTAGCTACACTTAACCCCATGCAAGAACAATGAAAAGCCTACGTTATGACTTACAGGAGGCCTTCAGGTACCTGAACTGAAAACGATGAATTAAATACAGGAATCACTATGATTTCCATGAGCTGTTATTCTCTTTTTTCTCTTTTAATTTATGCACAGTGGTGGAGTGTAACTAAGTACATTTAGTCAAGTACTGTACTTGAGTACATTTTTGAGCTACTTGTACGTTACTAGTATTTCCATTTGATTCTACTTTATAATTCCTCTTTAACACATTTTGAAAGCCGTGAATTCCCTGCTTTCACTTAAGTAAATTATCTGAATAGTTCTTCCACCAGTAATTAGGCAATCTATATATACTGTGTATATATGTATTGGTATATATTTTTTTATAATAATATAATAATTTTTGTAATTTCTGTGCTTATTTTTGGGACATTATCTGTGCACCACTGATACATTTGATTCATTTTGTGTTAAATAGATAACCCCAGCATGCTATCTAGCTATTCTCAACCACAGTCATTTCACTAATGGATCTCTAAAATGCTGACATATTGTTGCCAGGGAGACCGGTGATGCAACTGCAAAGCTTCTGCACTGTTTATCTCCATCTCTCCCCATCTGTTGCCTTCCGACTCCTGGCCTCTGATGTTGTTGGAAATCAGATGGCTGACGATGGTGGCGTCGCTGCGGCTGCGTGGCTCAAACTGGCCTGAGTGGAATTAGGGTCACACCCAGTGTTTGAAACTAACACCAGCCTAACACCAACCAAATGCTGATAGATGTAATCTGCAAACGGTCTCCAGCTTCTTGACAATATTGTACTTGGAAGAGGAAAACCTTTTTAATATTGTTCGCCTTTTGTCATTAGAATGTTTTCAAGGCATGGGAGTGGAGCGTGTCTTTACTTAGTTGTAAGATTTATGCTCCCTCCTGACTGAAACAGTCGGTGTAGTTTGTCCATTCTTTGTAAGCCCTCAGGTGTGTCCCAAAATGACAAACTATTTACTGTATAGATGTGTCAATGATGTTTTGTTTCTTTCACCAAACTACATTTTAAAGGAATTCAATTATTGACCTTTCACAAATTTTTTGTTTCATGCAGAGGTCACACCCCGTTACACACCCTGCTGAATACCTGGAATGAGCAACACAGTCGGACACACACTCACCTCCCTCTGTTTAAATCCCTGTGTTTAAAGTGTGCAGGCTTCCACATGTATATGCAGGAATACAGACAGACACACACACACACATTGACACACAGGTAAAGCAACTTTCACGCAAACCCAGAGACAAACCTGAGTCACGCCAAAGCTCGCCCTGAGGTGCATCCTCATCCTACCTTCACCCTTCTTCTTCTTCTTCCCCCCTTCCTTTCTTCCTGGGTGGGAGAGTGTCACCTGTCCCCTTCTGAAGGTGTCAAAGCACCAAGGTGAGAGCCCTCTCAGTCCTCTGAAGAAGGTTGGGATCCCAATTAGCCGGAGGCCGACCTGCCCCCTCCCCAACATAGCTGTCACAGTGAAGAAGCATTATGACAGGGAACCAAGAGGCTGAGTCCTCTTTGAAAACATAATGGGTAATGGAAACTTTACATCTCTTTGTTGAATAGCTGCTGGGGCCTCTCAGATGTGCTTTTTTTCTCATGGCTCATTCTGTCTTTCTTCTTACTACTTTCCTTTTTGCTCTTATCTCTCCTCCGCTTCTCCTTCGGCCTCTTTCTTCTCTTCTCTCGCTCACTTGGGCCCTGCCGCCATGCCAAACCACCATGCTTTGATACCCTTCATTTAGCATGTCAGCAGCGATGACATATGTACCTATTCATCCACCTCTGTCTACATTGTTAGAAGTGTATTCCCAATCAAGCAGGAACAAGCATGGACTTTTGCTTTCCTATTGAAAATGTTCTGCCTAATAAAGCCTCCAGACATTCAACCGGCTAAATATTTGGCCTTTTCAAAAGGATTCCTTCTTGGCGATCACTCATACAAAGCGTGCTGGGAGTATAATTTGTGTGATGTGTTTTCAACAAGATCCCATCCTGTCAAGGGTGAAGGGTCTTTTATCTCTATGGCTGTCTTGAGTGGCTCTCATGTCTGGTTCAGAGCATGCAGAGGCTCAAAGCCGAGCGACAGAGTAGCGTCAGCGTGAGTGGCAGCGGGGTCGACCGCAACGGCTCGGACAAATCCTCCTGTATCTGGCTCAGAACCCTCTGAGGCTGCTCGGTGAGCTGCCGTGAATCACCTTGAGCTTAATGATTTGCAGATATTCAGAGAAGAGAGCTGGAACCTCCAGGGCCGGAGTTTATCTCCTGGACCTGACCCTTTAATCTGACCCACAGATAAACCCTGCAGACAAAGAGGTGTGTGTGTGTGTGTATCAGGGGATGTTTGAGCCTTGAATAACCTCCGCCCAACCCTAAGACCCTGGCAAGACCAATAAAAGCAATTTACAACTGTCCAGTGATGCATTACCTGACCTGTTGTCCTGCATTCCCATAAGGAGAAATTCACCCATCAATGTTGTTGTCCTTTATATAAATCATAATCTGTAATTCAGTGGTATTCCTCCATATCTTATTTTTGCTAACTACTGGCCCGGTCCAGTGCCAATAGGCTGACAATAGCAATTTAATTAATAATATGGCAACTATATTCAAATTACAATAAAATAAATAAACTTATAACAAATTTTGTTTTTTAAAGAGCAACAGCAGGCTTTAAAGCAGTGTTTTGCTGCTCTCTGTGGTTAAAAGTTTCAAGCTAGTTTCACGTGAAAAGCATGCTTGTTGCACCTCTAACCACCTCCAACAGTGACATGCACAATATTCCAGTATTTTTCCAAATTTGAATATGAATAGTCCGAATTTGATACAGGTCATGCATACAGCATATTCCTTTTGGATATTTCAAAGAAGACCTTTTTCCAAATATTGCATTTTCAGATAAGAAGGAGAAACACAGCTACTTTTAAACTTTATCAAAGAGGTGGATACCAACAGATTTTTTGATATGTGCAGACATCACTGCGACAACCTTTTCAAGAAGCTGGTTGAAGGAATGAAAGAGGGCAATTTTCAATCCCATCTCGTAAAATACAGATGCTTGATCAGGGACCTTTGTCGTTGAAAAAGGCAGACTATCTGTACATGACTCGTACCACATGACTAGACCACTTGTGAGTTTTGCTCCTTTGTGGCTCAGTTGTAGAGCGGTCGCCTGCCAGTCGGAAGGTTGGTGGCTTGATCCCTGCCTAAGTATCCTTGGGCAAGACACTGAACCTTGAATTGAACCTTGAGTTGGTAAAACGGTGATATTGCAATATATCGCAGAACATTGCAATATGTTGAAAAATACAATTATAACGTATCATTCTATTCTACTATCATGATTAGTATCGTGATGATATCGTATTGTGAGGCCTCTGGTGATCCCCGGGTTAGGGTTAAGGTTAGGGTTTTTTTTTTTAAGAACAACATAAGGGAGTACAGGAAAAACAGAAAGATGGTAAAATTGAAGTCAACATTCTTTGTACTTTACTTTAAAGCTAAAGGCTCAATGTCCTCGGTGGACAAAACTGGTTTTGCTTTATTCCACTGTAATGAAATTCTGTTCCGGTTTGACTGGTTACCAAACTGTGGAAGAAGACATTACAGGGACCACCCACCGCTGCTTATGTATCACACAGGAGAGGCACACAGGCCATGTTTGTCTACTGGTGACAGAAAGAAAGAAAGAAAGAGACATTTCCATCCATGCATTGCAGAGCGGCCTCCCCTCCCAGCAAAAAAAAATTCACTCTACTTACCAAAACAACAGCCCAGTGTCTGATATACATATGGGGAAATCACACAGGAAGTAGTTAAGTAGATTGAGACGGTCAAACACATTGTAGGACCATTCTCACATTTGGTATAAAATGCTGCAGACTGACAGTAATGGTTGGTGGGCCTTGTACTGATTGACTGTTGACTGATGATTTCTGGATATTAAAGGTGTAACTCTCTAGTGTCGCTCTCTGAAATAGGAAGGAATAAAAATCTAATAAAATCCAGCAAAGATTGCTAAGATTTTGCTGTTTTTTATTAATCAGCAAGAACAAAACTTTCAATACTGTTAAGCTTGGCGTGTTCATCATCAGCACAGGTGCGACGTGACAAGCAGGTCAGCATTTCTCAAAATCTGTAGCGCGTCTCTAAACATGGTAACTGTGCCTTTTGTTTTTCTTTTACAAAACTCCATCAAACAGTTGGATACTCTATTTTAGCAGTATATTTTTTGTAACATAATATTATATTACAGAATATTAAATTCAAGTTTAGTAAAGTGTTTATTTGTCATGTCCAAAACCATTAGAGTGGAGCAGTCACTGGCAATGACATTCTTAATCTCAGGCTCTCTCCAACAATGCTACCAAGAGATGTAGAAAAGAAAAACATGTAGTAAAAATGAGAATCCAAGACATAGACATAAAACACAAAATAGTGCAGAAGTTAAAAATTTAAGAATAAAACATAATATACATAAAATATAATACTGTACAGTGTGTACTGTACATACAGTGGTACAGTGGGTAATCCAGTGATTTGGTTTTGCAAATATTTTGTAATTCTTCTAACTTATGCTACACAATAAACCAAATGTGTAAAATCAGCGGAGTACCCCTTTAGCTTAAACATTTTTTGTTTGTCTGTTTGTTGGTTTGTCAGCAGGATTATGGAAAAAACTACTGGCCCGCCTTTCATGAAACTGGAGGGAAGAGTGTAGCATTTTGGAGCAAATTTGAATCACAGTGTGGATACATGAATATTTTTTCCCTTTATTAACATTGCAAGATAGGGCATTTGTGCTGCATTCATGTGGTATCGGAATAAGTGAAAACAAATTGTTGCCGACTGGGAAAATTCCCACTGCATTAACATTGTAAGATAGGCCATGTGTTGTATAGGGCATGCCTCCGAGTGCCTTCTAGTCACTTCTGATATGTTTTGTTATTTAATTGCATCTATATTGGATTCCTATTTGATTTTTTTTGCCTAATGTATTATGTATGTATGTATGTATGTATGTATGTATGTATTTAAAGCACAGGTGTGCTCTTGGTGCCGTTATAAAATCCGGGATTCTTTGTGAAAATTGATTTTATTGTTATTTATTTTTATTTACACTTTTTTGTGATCTTCTGAAAACCATTACTGAATTTAAAGTCCTTAAAACTCATATTTTCTCTCAGCCTGTTTCACTCTCAGTCCCAGGGATACAATAGTGACATTATGCAGCTTTATAACGTGTACTTAACAACAGGGATGCATTCTTGTTCCAACATCCCTTAAAACCCCAACACAGCTCTGGCACTCAGAGACTCAGGCGACACACAGATCCGTATATAGTGTCACCGGCCCTCGACCATAAGACTGGGGGCTCTACTAAAGCCCCTCCCACTGCAACAGAGCAATGAGGATCAGGACTGAACATTCTGGATCTCAGACTTTTGAGCCTCTAGGTGACACATCTTCATTCCTATCCTCTCTTTTTCTATTTTCACAGCAAGCAAGCAGCAAGTTATACCATTCTACTTCTTCTCTGACTTTTCGCAGTGACTGACAGCTGTACTGAGGCATTCTTCACGGACACACAAAAGCCATATTTTAAATCATATTCACCATTTTCCTCAGTGGGACTGGGAGGTGGTGGGTGGATGGGGGGATTGTGGAAGAGGAGAGCAGGAAGGGAGGGAAAAGCTCCCCAGATGAAAATCCTAAATCAGTATGCCCTTCTGCTGCAGATGAGGCCTCAGCCAGGATTGAATTTAATTTATTCTCCTAAGCCTGGGAATCAGGCCATCAAAAGGAACCAAACTATCAGGTTTCCTGCACTAAATGGCCCAACAGTGTGATGTGGCCAGCCTGGGATCCAACGTAACCCTTTCGAGGTGGCAAGCGAGCGTCAGAGGCAGTTGCCTTCCTTGTCCGGACCAATTTATTTCCTGACACTCTGAAGCTGCAGGCACAGAGACTCTCAGGCTCAGTTAGGACTTGTGGACTTAAGGTGACACAGTGGGAACAGGTGTTACTCCCTCCCAGTGTTTGGTATAGATTTGGATATCCCTTCTTTAGCCTTGTTTAATGGTTGTGGATCATAGGATTAAGGAACACAGGCTCATGGTAGGCCATAGAACTACAGCCTAGCTTCCTTTTTAGTAACCTGTTGAAATGCCAGCCCAGTCTCACTAGTGAAGTATGTTCACATAATGATTCTGCAGTACATTCTTTAGCCAAGTGCCAATACAAATTAAGGTTAGGGTGGTATATGGGCACGAAAAGCATCCTGTGGATTTATGTCCATATTCAATAGTAACGCACCTCGCAATTTACGTTCAGTTAGTGCCAGTGCAGGAAGTAGTGTGTTCTTTAAAGCAACACTATGACACTTTTTGTACATGAAAATAATGTTTCAGAGGTTCATCAACCCGCAACAGGGTAAACGGCACTTCTACATTCGCTTTGTTGCTCTCTACCGGCTATAAGCGCACTATGCAAGTTTGCCAGATCGGGTAGCGATCTATAGTTCCAATGAGACATAATGGGACAATTACACTTCCAACCTGTAGGGGCACCGAAGCAAGAGAAGTTACATAATTTGCTTTATAGGTGCCATAAGCGATGTCACGCATGTTTTAGGCTACAACATTTGTAAACTCCTCACTTTCCACGAGCTGCCTGTCCCCAGAACACAATGTAATAAAACGCGGCCTCTGTAGACAGCCCAGGTTCTACAAACGGCAACAAAAATAAACTGTGCCCACCTGCACCACCAAGCACACATAAACAGTGTTCCAGTGTTCCAGCCAATAACCGACAAGAAAGATTTGGGGGTGGGGGTTAGTGCGCAGAAACACAGAAGGGAGGGGGAGGGGACGGGAGGAGGAGGAGGGAGGGGCAAGCTAGTCTTGTTTTGTTTGAAAATACTTCTAACATCAACCATAAGTAACGTCACCTGACACCACTTAGAGCACCTTTAAGTAGCAAGGTGAAAAGTAACACTGTGTGTGGCAAAATAATTGATTTAATGTTGCTGGGGACTGAATATCATGTCCTCTCTTGGATTGGCAATTTATTTTGGCTTTAGTTTTTTTTGTAAACCATAACCACAATGTGTCCCTACCTAACTTTAACCATGTGTTCAATATGTCTAACTTTAACTACTGTTTGCCATAACCATGATCTTCCTTTAGCCTTAACTGTCGTTGCCTTGTCCAGATATTGTGGAAATAGAATAAAGAAAATTAGTATTTCACTATGACAATATATATTCATAATGGGGAGTAAGCAATAATCAATAATAAGTTAAACTTAACAATAGTAATTAGACCTGGGCAATTTATCGATATTATATTGATTTTGATATATTAGGCTAGATATCGTCTTAACTTTTGGATATCGTAATATGACACAAGTGTTGCCTTTTCCAAGTTTTAAAGGCTGCATTACAGTAAAGTGATATCATTTTCTGAACTTACCAGACTGTTCTAGCGTTCTATTATTTGCCTTTACCCACTAAGTCATTATATCCACATTATTGATGATTATTTATCTAAAATCTAAATGTGTAGATATTTTGTGAAAGCACCATTAGTTAACCCAACAATATCACTGCAATATCAATATTGATGTGTTTGGTCCAAAATAATGTGCTATTTGAGTTTGTTCATATTACCCAGCTCTAATAGTAATGATAATAGCACATTTCCTTTACACATCATTTTTCTAGATACTCAAACACAAAAAACTAGATGAGGAAAAAACAGTGCAGCAGAATTATGCAATGTTATGGATGTATTTATAAATAAGTTATAATATCTTTAGATTTTTAAAAGTGAGAAAATCGGACTTTTTTCCAATGGAGCCCTGCCCACTTCAAACCAGTGAGAAGACAAATGTGTGAAATAACTAAAATTGTTCAAACTTTGGTGAGAGAAGAGAAAAATCTGAGGGAAAATAAATAGTGGATGCCTTTTAAAATGGCTGCCAGTGGAAGTCAAAGAACAGAATTGAATGTGATTGTGGTTTTGCTACTGTAAATCAGCCAAAATCAACCCTCTGTGTAGCGATATGGTGCAAAATGCAGAAGAGAAAGCCATTATGAGCCAAGAACTGCAATTGCATTCACCTTTTAAAATTTCAGATACATTTACTGTTGTAAGGCAGGAGTCAGTGAGCAACGAGTCCTTTGGTTAAGGTATGGGTGCAGTAAGTGTTCATGTTGTGGAACCTTTCTAATGTCATAAAACTGCTTCAAATCAGGTCTTGTGGAGAAGAGAATGTTTCTTGTTTAATTATAACTGTGGCTTCTTTTGGAGATCCTGGTTAAAGTGTTGTAGCTTTGATAAAGATTTACCAATGATGCCATGTTGGCAGGAAGCTACAAAAGGGAAGTGAAATATGATAAAAAGCTAGTGAAGTTTATAGATTTTCTCAGTTGAACATTTGACACAATCTGATTCTGAATTGTCTTCATTTGGTTAAACCGGGCTATAAATGACTCATTCTGCTTGAGTCAGGTCTAATTTGAGCCCAGATTCCATGGTTTTTCAAAAAATAACCCATGTGGGTCACACAAGTTCACATCCAATATTTTTTTGCTCATGTGTAAATCCATCTCTTGAGTTCTTGGAAATTATCGAGTTTCTCCTTGCGACTATATTCTCGGCCACATGAAACCCGGCACTGACCAAAAACAACTAAAGGCTACTGTTTAACTGTCGCTGAGGAGCACAAAACGCCAACCACGTTTAAGAATACACTTCACAGAGGCTTTAATTCCTGCTTGACTTGAAAACCATTATCACCGCAGAGGGTTTAGGAGGTTTTTATTAACTTATTCTAACATAAGGAGTCGTTTGATGCACTGGTTATGCAAAATTAGGTCAAGGGTCACCGTGCAGGAAAAAGAAGACATACGCTGTCTCTTCCACACAACCTACTGATATTACTCAGATTTTGAGTATGTAGTGTGTTTCTGTATGAACACAACATTCTCTTGTTTAACATTTTGTTGATTTACACCATTATTCCACACACAATGCAATGCACAAAGGCAGATAAGGAGCTATTCACAGCTGGAAAAAAATAAATAAATTAAACTGTGGATGGTGGTGAAACAGCACCGGGAAGATCTTGGAAAACAGAACGACAAATATCTTTGAGAAAACATTTCTCTTTGTGAAGTTTAATTGCCAAAGTTACAGCAAATATGTTGAAAATATTGTAGCTGCAAAAACAGCATACTATGAAAATCAATCCCAACACTTTATGGGATTTGCTTTCACTTTAACTAAAATTGCGCAATCACAGAAGGCTTGCATCATGTGAATGCGCAGGTTTGTTGTCATTACATAGAATTTCTTCTTGGCTACATCACTCTTGCAAAAGAGATTTTTTTCTCAATGACAGTTAAACCTGGTTAATAAACAGCTTACAACCAAAACACATTAGAAATAGTTTACCAAAATGGAGGCATTTCCAATATCATGCAATACACAGCTGTGCCATGATTTGTAGATGCCAGTTTTCTAAAAAACTGAAAGTGATAAAATTTCTTGTCGGCTTTTTCTTCAACAAACATAATCTACTATAACTGACCGTGTCTTGTGTTCAACAACGAGCCAAATGGCAACACGTACCTACGCTGGAAGAGTAGATGTCCAAAATCAGTAGCAGTTGCATGCAGAATGTTGTTGTTATCAGGCTCTAGTCAGGACTCATGGTCATGAAGAACATAATATTACTTTCTTCTTATGAACACACTGGAAAGCAGGCCAGTTCTCTGATGACCAAGTCCTTACCCCTCATCTCTTCTCCTCCTTGATCTTTCCCCACTGTTTGCTTTACTTTATTTTCTGTTTTTTTTCTCCCCCTCCCCCTGTAATTTTTTCGTGCAAAGAATAAAATTTCATCTGCGCGGGCTCTGGGAAAGGCGGCCCTCGGATTGGCCCTTGCCCGTACAGATGCTTTGAATTTACAGGGCTTTTCTGCCTGCGAGGAGAAACAGGGAGGGATGGAGGGATGGATGGATGGTGGGGTGGAGGGGAAGAGTTGGGAGGGGTTGAAAGGGGGGGTGAAACCTGTCTGTATTTCCTGGGGATTAGGCGTCAGATGGGCGCCCTCAGAGGAGGTCTCAGGTCCCGGCCTCCCTGCATGGCTGGGAAACTGACCCCCATCTGACTCCGTGGTCTTCTTTGTGCCCTGCCAGCATGTAGCCTCAGGACAGGACCGAGGCCTGCGCTCTGTCCCACAACCAGGCCGGCTCACCACCGCCTGCATGGCCTGTCACGTTTGTACCTTACACATACATTACTTTAAACAAAACATTTATTTCTTAAGGATAGCTCCAGTGTAGCCTGGGTCTGTCCGAGGTTTCTGCCTAAAAGGAAGTTTTTCCTCGCCACTGTCGCACTGTTGCTTGCTCTGGAGGAAACTACTAGAACTGTTGGGTCCTTGTAAATTCTGGAGTGTGGTCTAGACCTACTCTATCTGTAAAGTGTCTCGAGATAACTCTTGTTATGAATTGATACTATAAATAAAATTGAATTGAATTGAATTGTAGTTCAACTCGTTTTGGAAAAGATGGTTTAAAGATTGTTTAAAAAAAGCCAACACTGACTGTTAATAGGAGAAGGGATGTTTGGACACTTTGCACAAGAAAAGTCATTATTCACATGACCACACACCCACTATGTCAGGAACATATAAATATGTTTTAACACGTGTTGCTGGAGCTGTGACCCATTTTCAAAAAGAGAAAATGGAATCTAATAACCAGGAACACAGTAATGTCTTCAAATGTTTAACTGAATATCGTGATGGTGTGTACTTGATAGTGGACCTGACTTCCTGTCATAACTCGATATTAACTCCTGCAGTAAATATCATTTCAAAATTGTCATGTTGTAAGTTGGTCACGTCAGGAGACAACTAGTTAAAAGTTGTGGATCACAATGAAAACTTCTTCTGTTCTCGGTTCCAACACCGTTGAATTCTTTTGTTTTTGAATCACCACCCTGCTGACTTTCACAAGGTGTTGGACTTAGAAATTTCTCACTGCTTTTCCTTTTGTTTTTGTCTGAGGTCTTGGTTCCATCTTTCTTTTTTTGTCCAATAATAAGTCATGTGGAGATACTAGTTTGCATGTTTACTTTCCTGTGTTCCATCTTTGTGCTGTGGAAAACGGGATCAGGTGGGGAAAGCATTCTGTATTTATAGGCCAGAAAATGGTTTGTATCATCAATGGGGAAGTTCAAATTCAAATTTAATCAAATCAAATTTAGTAATTGCATACTATTCCTAAACAATAGTGTTACACAAACATTAAGCTTCTTTAAGCTTTTCCATGCTGAACTTTAACCAATGTATCAACATGTCCTCACACTAATATTCTTCTTCTCTCACTGGGACGTTTGGTCCTCATAAGTACAGTACAGAAACACACACATGCATGTAGAGCTGGAAGTTGAGCTAGGGATCCTCAGGCTTTTGACTGTGGCTGCGTGTGTTCTGCAACACTTACAATTATGCTCACTTTATTACATTGGAGATGGATTTATTAATTGTTCAAGGACACACATACACACACACACACACCCATTGGGGACAATGAAGTTTTCTCTTACAATTAAACTTCACACTCCCACTGATGTCTACAGTTCCTTGCAGCATACTCAAGGTCAAAGCACATAATGATCTCTTAATTTCAAGAGGGACAAAATTAGGTTTTTAAAGGTATTTTATTACCGGAGTGTGTACAGACCTTTCGTATAATCAATTGTAGCAATTCTTTAGAAAGCATTTTTTTCTCATAAGAAAGTGAGGCTTTTGAAAAGTCCAAATGTAGCAGAGCAGTCGGTTCGTCATATATACGTCCGTCAATCCCAATTCATATCCAACTTAAATCAAACAGTGTCTGTGTGAAGAGGCCTGCTGCTGCACAGAAAATGGCTGAGATGAAAAATCCAATTCTTGATTACATGGCGCCATCTTGTGGTAGCTGAATCAAAAAAACAAAGCAACAGCAGAGCACTTCCATTTCCAGCAAAAATTAGTACATTTGTTTTATGTTCTATGACAAAGACAAAACACAAAGAAAAACTCTCTCACTTGTTTGTTTTTAAACAATCTGTGCCTTTTAGAATCAATTAAAATAGAAAATAAAAATCTGTTACAGTCCAATAATTTTCTAGAACATTTCACAAACACTCCATCTATATAAACATTGATAGGAACACACAATATAAACCAGTCATGCCCTGCAAAAACCTCAAATTCAAAATTTTTATATTTTCTATATTTTATGTCAAAAAAAGATTTATATTTTACTGTAAATGACAACCAACAGGTGTTCAGTTTACAGTGTAAACTTATGACACCGGTATCAGGATTATTATAATACACAGGCGTCAATTAACTTTTTTTTAACTAATTACGTCTTTTTATTTAAGGTCTCTGCAGCACACAAGGAAACTAATTTCGTGCCTGTGTAAAGAAAGGCAAACAGGAATTTGCAACACACAACACAAAACCAAAAACTCATTCCATAGTTCTGCTATATTAGTCTCCTGAAGACCAAAGTACAGCAAACTGAACTTCACCTTTTCATTATACAGTACTGTTAACAAGAGATGAACAGAAACATAATACCAAAAATTACACTGAATTAGTGTTTTATGTTTTTGATATGAAAAGAAAGAGAATAGCTGTTTTTACTATCTTTACTGCCATTACATGCATGAACCCGTATTCATCAGACCTCTCTGGAAGCCTGGTAATTGAGGTGTACTGTAGCTATCTCTCATAACATCTTTTACCGTATATGAAAAGTAAATCTTAAAGTGAGTATTTTCACTTGTTGAATCTATTTCGTAGGGCACCGTTTGTATTAAAAGACCGCAGAATGAACAGTGCACTTTTACATTTAAACGCCAGAGTTGACAAGTAAATAAGAAATTTTAAACAATATAGGAAAAAATATAAACATAATGCAAAAACAAGTTCCCGGCCTTTAGAAAGATCCTTCATTTTCTTCTTCTGTTGATAAAACAAATCACTAGTAAACACCTTCCTATTTCCTTGAAGGAAAAACAGGGTGAGGGGAAAAAAAGGGACGAGGAGGCCAAAAAAAACTCTTTTAGCTCGTCTCCAGCTTAGCCATTTCCTGCACATAGATACCGATGCTCTCGCTGTCAAACAGCACAAAGTAGACGGTCTTGATGGTGGAAGACATGGTGGCCACAAAGTAGGTGGAGATGGCCTTAAGGATCAGCTGCGCCGCAGTCTGCTTCGGGAAGCCATTCCTGACAGAAGAGAACACACACACTTCGTTAATTGTGGTGTAACACCGGAGAGACTTGTCATTTTGTAGGTCAACATACATACAAACATAGTTATTTACTGGACGGTACCAGACATAATACATAATTAGAAATGAATTGACTGTAATTGTTTCAGTAGCCTAAAGAGCATGAGTGTGAGCATGCTAACATGCTGATGTTAAGCAGGTAAAATGGTTACCGTGTTCACTCTGTCTTGTTAGCATGCTAACATTTGCTTTGTTTTGGTAGTTGACTCAGCCATTTTTTGCCAACAGTGCACCAAAACCATGCATTTTTTATTTCTGCTGAACTAATTTTAAGCCTTTTCTCTAAATCTTTTTTTTTTATTAAATCCTGGAATGTTTGACCTTATCAGACCTCTAACATTACATAAACAATCTGAGAAGGGAACATCGGTAAATACAGTATTAATCTTGTGATGAGGGTTCACAAGTATACATTTCATCGAGCCAAAAAGGTTGTGATCCGCTGCTCTGACCTGTCATGTGCTGTGTTCACACTTTCTTACGGTTGTTCTAACACATGACATGTTTGTGTAAATCTTTCCTGATCAAAGTGGAGGTGTTTACCACTGTTGCCAGGGAACCATGTCAACTCCCGTTTTGACTTGCACAGAGAAAATGGGCACAAACATTTTACTGCTGACGATGCAAGTATGCCACTCATGATGTTATTAAGAGGTTGGAGTATAGATCACCTTGTTCAGGTCCACTTGGTCTGGAACCAGGTTTGCAACAAGTGTTCATATCAACACACTTTTTGGCAAACCACCTCCAGTGTGAGACTAAACTAAAGCCAGATTGAAAACGCCCTTGAGCTGATGTTGTTAATGCATACTGTTAGTTAGGTTAAGATAATATTACATTTTCTAACAGCACCTTGTTTTTCCAAGCATCAGAAAAGTAATCTTTAGAAAAAAGGACAAACTGAGTGTTAATTAGTGCTTGATGAAAAAAAAAAAAAACGCCTCTAAATAAGGGATTGCATGTTGATGTCAGGTGTGTTTCTTTCCGTGTGTGTTTTCTTACCTCCCGCTACCAATGGAGGGGAAAGCTACAGACTTCAGTTTCTTCTCATCCGCCAGAGCCAGGCAGTTCTTCACCGTCTTGTCCAACATCTCCTCACACTTGTCGGAGCCCCAGCCTGGACTGTTACAGTGGATGACGTACTTAGCAGGCAGACCAAAGCCGGCGGTCAACACAGCTGAGGGATGGAGGGAAGGGAGGATGAAGAGCGGTTAGGCAGGTAAGAAGAGGAGAGGACATAACAATGAGCACAAAGCAGAGGAGGAGGGGGAGCAGAAAGGAAACTTAGTTACTTCAGGTAGAAAGTTTGGTAAGTGTTTCTGCAAACTTGTCCCTTGTTTGCACATTCCTATAATAATCAGAATACTAAAGAATCTACAGTGGATATAAAAAGTCTACACACCCCTGTTAAAATGCCAGGGACTCAGATTAATCACAAATAAAGTTCAGCTGTTCCAGTAGTATTTCCTGACATATCCACTGTATGATTGATCATATTTTGGCTTTTGACAAAAATATTTTTCTATTGATCAATTATTATATACTGTAGTCTAGTACAGAAAATTGTGAAAAATGTTTCCAAACGTGAGTCCTAAGTTGACATCCTTAATTTGCTTGTTTTGTTCAAAAATCCAAGTCCAAATATAATAGAATATATAAAAAGATATTAATTTTACAATTATATAAAACAGAGATAAGCACTAAATAATCAAGTTTTTTAAAAGAGCCAGAGCTAGTTAAGTGGCAATAACATTTTAAAATATTCTAAAACCTCACTATGAAAAAAAGAGTAAAAACTGGATATCTGTGAGGCCAAAAACTGACAGAAAATGAAATGATGTGGTATCACTTCTGAACTATATTAATACATGTTTAAATTGATGGTTTGTACAACATTGAAAACATAATGAAAACAAAATAAAAGAACAATGTCCATTATCACCCACAACTGTGACCTGCATTATTTAGTGAAATCAGTACCTTAAATGTGTTTTTTTCTGAGACACCACGTCATATTTTGCTAGATTTGCTCAAGTTTGGTTTAGTCAGACAGTGAGTGAACTTATTCTCTAATTTTCTCACGGCATGTCCATTGTCTACGTCAAAATCAGCTTCATTAACAAGTTTTGTCAGATGTCAAAACCCTGGAGGCCCGAGATGCTAAAAGAACACTTTGCTTTGTGGAAAATGTATGCAGCAAACCGCCAAGAGCTTTAAATGGTTTGGCAAGGGTATTACAGTGAGGTGGGTCGGAGAAATCACTTCTCCAGACAGCTAAAGAGGAGCAAAGAAAAGGAAAAGAGGAAGGACAAGGAAGAGAAGAAGAGAAAAGGGAAAGGAGAGACGGAGAGAAGTAGAGAAGACATGAGAGAAGAAGTCAAACCAGCAGCTGTAGAAAGTGTACCTTAGCCAAAGCCCATGACTCTGTGAAGTGAGAAAACCTCCAGTCAGATTTTATTAGCCCACAGCAAACGTGTGACTGGACTGGAGTCAAAGCTGAGGAAGAGCTTATTTCCAGATGGCACACAGAGAGGATGGAGAGACTTCACACAGCAGAGCCAGAGCCAGTCACACTGCATGTGTGATCTGGTTGTGAGCTAAAGTGTGTGGATGGATGATGATGATGATGATGATGATGATGATGATTACGGTTTTCAAGACTGCCTGCAAAGTTCAACTTGTTTTATGATTTGGGAGGGAGGAGCAGTGTGTGGTGTGTTTAGGGGTGCACTATTCAGAAAATGTCACGATTTGATATCGATTTTTAGGCTAAAGATTCAATTGAAAATTTATTTTTGATTAAAAAACTATTCTCAAAAATGATTCACAGTGATAGTATACACGCTATGACAAAACGATTTCAAATTTAAAAAGAAAATATGAATCCATTTTTGGAATTTTATGAATCAATTTTTAATTAGTAGAGCTTGAATAGATTCATGAATTTGAATCATTTTTTTTTCCCCCACACCAAAATGTCATGATTCAATACTGATTTTTAGGCTCAATATTGATTCAAAAAACGATTCTCAATTAAAACATAAAAAGAAAAATGATTCACAGTATGTAAATGTAGTTACTTTTCCCATACTATACACGCCATTACAAAACAAAACAAAAAATATAAAAATATGAATACATTTTTGGAATTCTATGAATCGGTTTTGAATCGGTAGAGCTTGAATCGATTCATAAATGTGAATCGATTTTTTTTGCACACCCCTAGTGGTGTTTATGCACTGCACATCTGGAGGTCATCTGTCAATCAAACTATGCAGACAGTACTGCGACATAATTGTTGACACACTTTGAGCTGTGAGTGGTGGTCTTTTTTGTCAATTTAGCCAACCAACTTATTTAATTAAATCAGAAAAACCAAACAAAAACGGTTATGCTGTTGCTGGGTGGAAAAAAGCCAAAAAACAGTGAAAAAGCCCTAAAGCCCAAGTTGAATCTCATAAATGACAAGCTGGAACTGGGGAACGTTTGTCACTTTTGCTTTAAAAATGTCCTTAATGATTGATTATCAAAATAGTTGATTCATTTTCTGCTAAGTCAACTTGATTAATCGTTCCAGCTCTAGAGTTCACAAGAAATACATTTTGACTTCCTGGTCTAACCGGGTACTTAAACAAATGGCTCATTGCCGAGTAATACAGTACACAACTTATCATTCACCTTTATAAAAAAGGTTGCCTCCCAGGCAAATGCCACTGATTACAATTGATAAAATCACAGCAAATAATACTATTTTTATATTCTTTGTCATCCAACAGTTATCATTTTTATTTTACTATGTGTGCAGCAGATCTCTCTAATGAATGAACCATGCATTACAAAATAAGTTAAGTTGTACCTGTTTTTAGAATAATAAACCAAATGAATTTAACTTAAATAACTCTGGTACCTGCCTGACGTTGAAATAGGGAAGCGAATACTTTTTACAAGTATTTAAAACATCTTGAAGAACTTGTTTGATGGCTGTTCTGAACCAGGTCCAGGTCAGGATGACCGTTTTGCTGATCCTTATCCCTAGAATCCCAGACAGGCTCTGCTGGCTCGGTGTTCAGTCACCTGGTAATCTATTTACAAGCTCCACACAGAGACCGGGATTATGATTCTCACATAACTTGGCTGAATGTGAGAGAGAACAGTGGTGAAGGTGGGACATGCTTGAAAAAGTGAGTATGAGTGATGAATAATGAGACAGACAGATGGAGAAAGGATACGAGAGGGGCAGAAAGAGAAAGTGGAGACAAATGGACTGAAGGGTAAAATAATCTGAGGGCTCAAACAATATGGCTCTCTGAAGACTGATGCCTATAGTTTTAGACAAAAGTCGCCAAGGACAGATATAACGTGCCAATAAGAAATGTCTTATAAATAGTCAAGTATTCACCGGTTCTCTAAAAAGTTCAATGATTCTGGCAAAAAAAAATTTAAGAAAAAGAGAGTTGTTTGTATGAAAGTGGGTGAAATTGTGTAAGCAGAGGCCCTGTTTTGGTGCGTGTGTGTGTGTGTAGAGATTTACGGGACACACTGACATCACTGTCATATGAGCTGGGTGGTGCTTTAGAAGATCAATATACACTTTTCAGCCCCATCAATGGTGACGTCGGAAAAAGTCAGAAAATGTAATTGTTGCCCAAAGCAAAATGATTTGTGGTGTAAACTGGGTGGACATTTACTAGTTGCAGCAAAGCGAAGGTGTCTTTAAACAGAACTCTGTGAATTTCTCTTTTCACTTTGTATAACGGCAGGAGAGTGTCTATGATCACAAAATGTACAATCAACATTGGTCAAGGTAGTTTTGAAGTATAGCTGGAGCAGAGTTTCAGGATGAAAGGCAGAGTCATACCCCTTAGGTAGCACTTACAGTAGGAAGTCTTACCCATGCCCCATCATTTGTGTTACTGAGAATAACTGTGATTTAGTGTTTGTCTAGGGGGGTGGGAAAAAATAAAATCAATAGCATAGCATCGCGATAGTTTCCGTGGCAATACTGTATTGATACACAGACGGCAAGTATCAATCTATTATTATGTATGTGCTTGACAATCCCATTTTTGCAGCAATACAATTGAAGTGAGATATACAAAGTTTCCTTTTGGGGACATGATTTGAAATTGGGAAATATTTGAAGTCGGAAAAAAGGTAATAATCTGCAATATATGTTTAAAAATCGCATCGTGAGGCATCTGGTGATTCCCACCCATATGTTTATCTAATAATGGTTTGTTAGAGGAGTTAGAAGCAAAGCCTGACTTGATCCAGGTCGATTTAATAATGAAAGACTGCTCCACACACTTACCGCCAGCCACCTCCAGAGGGCCGTTTTTCTTCTGCAGCTCCGACAACGCTTCAGTGAACTCCTTCCCTCCCTTCTTTTCCAGAGCAGAGCCTGTAAGTGCAGGAGAGGGTTGGAGTGTTTACATCCTCACATACCGCTGATGGACAGTTGGCAGGGAAGAGGAGAGAGACAATGTCATGCAGACAGGCATGAGAGGCAAGCAGACAGACATGGAGACAGACAGACAGACAACAATGCCGTCAATCATTTCACCTGGTTTCTCTCTCAATCTCTGATCTAATGCCGCACACAGAGCCACTGTTACCTCACAAATGAAGTGCAAAGATTCAGGGCTGCTATTTTCCAAAATGACTCACTCTGAGTCAGTTAAACTAAAGTATTAAAGCTGCGGTCCCTAATTACTTCCCTCTGTCTTCACATACTGGCTTATTTGCAGTGGACCGATGGTATTCCTTTAACTCCAAATTAGAGAATGAAGAGCTTGTTTAAAAAAGGAAGAAAAAGGTTTGCAGCATTTTATAAATGTAAAAGCTCTGTTAACTTGCTTGCATACACATTGAAAATCAAACAGCCAAGGAAGCATTTCAAGTTTAACTCTTAGGAGGAGGAAGACACATTTAGAAGTTGAGAAAATTGAGAGGAAAGGGTTTTTTCCTACTAATTTTGATTATTCATTTCACATGGATCACACTACTTCAGATTCACTCAGAGCTCAAGAGAAAAACCACAAAGTAAACCAGAGAGGAGAGAGGTGATTTAAATCTACCAGATCCAGAGAAATCAATGTTCTGGCTGCAATAACATTTAAGCCAGGCCGGAGAGAAAATACAACAAGGTTAATATCAGCCCTTTAAAGAATAGTTAGTGATTAAAGGCTCTTTAAATTATGAAATGTTAATTGTTAAAAAGTTAAACATTCACTCACTAATTAATTCAAATGACCAGTGATCAACGCTCAAGAGTTTTAATTTGACGCTTCAGGAAATCAAAGTAAAACTTGGTGGATTTTCTTTCTAACCAGCTGAACAGACAGCACAATCCAGGGGGACAGGAAATGAAGCGAGTTCAAGATCGGCCACATTAAAGCCAAGTGGAACAAAGCAACATCAAAAAAACAGCAGCAGCATGGTTTCAGGATTACAGGGACAAAAATATACAGCCGTGTATGCATTACGTGATGCACTCAACTGCTCTCTGTAGATCACGTTTCTGTTTACACTGCACCTTGATATTAGATGATTATTAAGAGTATCATAATGAAGTAATGTATACATTTTCTTCAGTGGTTCAGCTTTGAAAGTTAACCATCAGTGGATAAAGCATTACAGCGACACATGGGCCACCAATGCTTTAACACATTTGCAGGCTTGCTGTAGCGTGTGCCCGTTTGATGTGAAGATACACTTGTAAAGAATTGAAAGTTGCTTGAGACAGTGCAGTTGTTTAATGTTTTTGGGAAGCTCAGATAAGAGTTGTGTCATGGCTAATGCAGGTGCTTGTCTCACAAAGCAGGATTACAAAGTTATCGGGCGCTTAGACTGAAAACAGCCCTGGCGTTAAAACAATGCAAGGGTCGGTGTAATAATCCAAGCAGTTCTTTCTGCTTCAGTCCTTGATGTTGATGTGTGGTAACTTCATTAGTCCTGCTTTGAGAGACAGACCCTGGTTGCAATCAGGAACTGCTTTGAAAACTTTTCTGGAGCATAAAATGCAAGAATTTCTGACATCTGAGAAAACATAGTCAGCTGCCAAATACCAAAATCTTTTTTTTTATACAGTAAGCTGCCAAATTAAAAATAATCCTTTTCACAATGTCTATACTGAGTATGTCTTCTGGGATAAGTTTATTGAAAACATAGCGTGTTACTGCAATCCAGTTTGGCAGCTCACTTCTAAACCTGGGAGACTGGAGTTTCCCACAAGCACTTCCTTGCATACATAAAACAGTCCCTGATTTCAAGCCTCTGCAAGTAAATGTTCATTCATGATGGAGTAATAGTTCTTTCAGTCAGTGTTTCATCAAATTACATAAATACTACAGTGAAGCATTTACAGTAAGAACAGCCGGGTGTTTGGTCAGTGGCTAAATAACCTAAAATGCAGAATAAAAACTGTGCTGCTGCTGTGATGTTTGTCCACAGACTGCAGTGCAGACCATCTGGAATATGCAAAGAGAGAGCAGACAGACAGGCACTCGCGGTCTCTGTGGTTTCAATGGTTCCTTTACCTACTTCACCACCTGCATAGAGGGAGGAGTTGGTCGGGTGAACGACAGCGTCGCTCTCCACGATGGAAATGTCGGCTCTGACAACTTGCAACTACAGACAACAACAATGACAGACAACAGCCAAACAACATGGTGGTAAAAACACAGTGTATGTGTGTGTGTGTTTGTGTGTGTGGGTGTGATCAGGAGCAACAAGATGAGACAAAAAAGAATGAAAGAGAAGAACAGAAAGAAAAGAGACAGAAGTGAGCGCGCTCCTTATTGGCTGAGGACTTCACAGGAAACAAGGAGGCAACTGAGGACCCGGTTGGTCATGTTATGTAATTAGAAATTAGGACTGCACAGTGAGCCAGATTTACTTACACAGAAATAAAGTCAATTCTTTACACTCATCATCGCACAAGATTGCATGCTAGAGTGCATTTTAAAAATTTTAAAAAGTTTTTTGTAGTTTTTAATTGGGGAAATTAGGGAAGCAAACATTCTGACTTATTGTGTTGTCCTGATTTCTTGGCTCATATGAATGAGCAAAGAAGTTGAAGATCACACTCCAGGCCACCACCCTTACAGTCAGGCTGCAGAGAGCAACTAACAGAGGGTCATGTCATGTTGTTCTTCTGTAAATTGATGCTCTATTTAATTACTAAAATTTTCCTAAAATTAGAGTTATTATCAAACTTTGTAAAAATTGCTGATCTGAAAGGCCATCTGAAAGGATGACAGCCTGGAATGAACCTTATCACATCTACCGATGGGAAGAGCAAGCATGATCACTGTTCTTAGGGGCTTCGATAAAAAAAAAATCCTTGAATGTTTCCACAGAAAGTCATGTCTTGCTCCTGAGAGTTGTATTTTAGAGAAAATCAGTCTTTCTCTTTATTTTCAGTCAAAGAGCAGGATGAGTTACTTAAGGTCAAAAATCAAAGATATAATCCTCACCAGGTATTCACACTGCGAGCACCACCATGAATAAGTTATTTTATTTCCTGAGAGTCCGGAAATCATCAACAAGCACTTCTGCTGAGGGACCTTAGCTGTAGAGGTTTTTCCACGTCAGCAGACGTAAAAAGCTAATCATATAGAACATGTCCTTCCAGGGTTTTTTATTTATTTTGAATGGCTGCATCCTTCATTAGGGTTTACTGTAAATCACTCCGGTTTTGTTGCTCCCAATATACTTACACAGAAAAGACATCCAGCTAAAACAAGGACAACAAAGATAAAAACGTAAGAGAGAGAGCTGAAAAATAAACAAAATAATAAGAAGTACTAGAGAGCGCAACACCGAGGGCCATTGGACCGAGCTTTTATTTACAGTGCTGAGATGTTTAAGGCCAAAACTGAAAAAAAGCAACTATGTTATTAAAGGTTGTGTAGCTGCATATAACATAACGCTTGTTTTAAGGTTGGTCCCTGAGTTTCACCTTTTTTCATTTCATGTTCCCAAGTATCCAAAAATGGTAAGGAAGAAAATGGAGGACGCTGTTCTCTATGGATTAATACGATTAAGATAAACTTGCAAAAAGCTTAGCACAGTAATAGAAAGCGAAAAAAAAAAAAAAAAAAAAAAAAAAAAGGCATCAATAACCCTCAATTTTCACCGGGATTTTTGTAAATGTTTTTGTCATCAGATCGTTAATTGATTTTAAATAATCAAAACAACCAGTGATACATTTGTGATTCAAATATTTCTTCCACTTGCCAACATCTGTCCTACATGATCACAACATCAACTCAGTTGCCCACAGTGTGAATAAACAGATGTGGTGCAGGAAGGCCCTAACTAGCCCAGCAGTCTAAACCTTTGTCTGACAGTTCTTTATTCAGTGATTATTTAGTTTAGGAGAAGTTGTCAAGCTGTGAACATTCAAGGATTTTTATCATCTCAAACCCCACTGAGAACAGAGAGTTGGGGCTAGGGGAGCTCACCTAGATCATCTTTAAGTTCAAGTTCAGCATTGGTGGGGTTGATGACCCCTTCCACGTCAAAGCCAGCCAAGTTACTGACCTCGCTGTGAATGAGGTTGAGCTGCAGAGGTGGGAAGCGGGGGAGGGGGAGGCATGCCGAGAAGGAGGGAGAGCAAGAAGGAACAAGGGAGGAAGCAAAGCAATTAAAACCAGATTCACACCATAGCTTAAAGGGATACCTTGACTTTTTGATGATGTATAGAACTGATGTTATATATAGACATTCAAAATATCTTCACTACAGCTGAAAGCACACAGTGAGTAAAATATAATGCCTAGATGTGGACTGACAGCCTCTTTGTACAGGAGTACACACAAAACTGAAAATAATAACCTCTTGTACAAAAACACTGCAACAAAAGGTTTTACTGCTAACTGCTAATGCTATATCAGCATTAGTCAGCATTTAGTCTAATCAACGAGAAATAAATGACCGGATAATCGCCAGAGCATCCGTTGCCGCCAAATCTTACGTCCGGATGTGCCCCACCTTGCTAAACTCAGTTGGTTTCGGGAAAACAACAACAGTTTTAAAGTTTAAAACAAAATTTGGATTGTGCAACATGGCAGGCCTGCTTGGTTGCTTCAGGGAAGGAATAAAAAGATTTACAAAGAATATGTTTACAGTATTTACTATGTAATTGGGACGTTTTTGGACCGATTGGCGGGGATTTGCAACAGATAAAATACACACGGCAATAAACTGGTAAGAGCAAATTACGTTTAACCATGTATCCAGTTAATTTATATAGCTTATGTAACTGCACTGTGTCAACAGATAACTTCATATAATATTGTATGTGCCGTTTTCTTTCACGGGGTGAAAACAAGTTCCTTCCCGAGACCAATTTGCAGATACATCGTCGCTGCGACCGGAGCTTAGCGCTGCCCAAGACGACTGTGACTGGTTTAAATAAATACAAACAACCTAGAGCCTTGTATTGGTAGAGGGGCCAGACCTTACTCCGCGGCACTGTGGATAGGTCTGGCAAGCATGACTACTCAGCATTAAATCAGAACTCTGGATAATCACTTTCATTTGTTTTCAAAGAAAAACAACTAAAAGAGGTAGAAAGAGGGCAGCATTCATGTAGGGGCATTGATTGAAAAAGCTAAATTATTTTAAATGCCAATGGAAAGAACCTGGATAATCAGGACCACACATACAAATGGCCTCAACCAAGAGGGACATTGGTCACAAGCTGAAACTAACCCACAGGAATTTAATATATACTCTTTTTCACAGCAGACAGTTTGACTTGTCATTGTAAGAAAAGCACAGGTGTTACTAATAGCATTAACAATGTCCATGTCCCATTAAGCCATGACAGAGTGACAGTGAGCCAGCATGCAACAATATTATAAATATAAGACTGTGAAACTCAAGCAGCTGAATTCAATTCAACCATCAGTACTTTGATTATTTACACCTGTGCTTTTCCTACAATGAAGTGTCAAATATGTTCTATGGCATACAATCTAATTTTACCCATCTTTGTAGGTGTGTTTGTAATTATTTCAGTTACATATAGGGACTGTTTGTTGAGTGTTTGTTATTTTGTCTACATCTTATGTCTTGCAATGTCCCTTTAGAGCTGTTGTTTGTATATAATGTCAGTTAATATTCTAACTATTTACTGTAGGTTTGCAAAGATAATTCCAGTTTATTAATTGTTTGTTTGTTAAACACTAGCTGTACAGCACAATTTCAGTTTCAAAGCCAGCAATTTTTACTAAGACTGAGGGAATATTCTAAAACAAATGTCAAAATGTCAGGGTATCCTTCTAAATGTAAAAGTATTTCCAATGCATATGCCACATCCTGTTAGTATCCCAGAGTCTAAGATTAATTAGTCATGTTACACAAACACCACTTTTTGCCTCCAAGGATTGAAACTTAATACTTTAAAATATAAGGCCCAAATCATCCCACAAGCAGTAAGAGTGAAAGCAGTGACAGCAGTTATTTGGACTGTGTGACTGACTGAACACTTGGGCAGGAAAAGTGCAGTTGAGATAATAAAGTCTATAAAACAGAAAACAGACTATCCATGGGTTCATTATCTTAATCAGTGGGAGGTCCACTGCATTCATTTGATTATCATCCACTGATTTCAAATGGCTGCTGTCATCTGTGGTCAGCACTGAGCCATTTAACTAATGAAGAAAATATGATAGCAGACAACTACTTCCTGCTACTGAGTGTAGCGTAATATATTCCACAAGCAAAGTCAATCACTTTAAGTTGGATTTCAAGTTAATGCAATACACCTAGGAATGTGTGTTAAAATAATAATGTTCCAAAACAACATGTGTAAGCAGCAATAGTTTAGACTTTGGACATACAAGCAATAACAAGCTGTAATTGAAATATGTTTAACATATTTTCTGACACTACAGACTGTCATGTTTTTTTTCTAAAGTTCCTAAAAGATCAAATAATTCATAGTGAAGAAGCAAAATTCCTAAATATTTGTGATAAAACCACAAGCAAAGGGTATGTGTCATTATGCTTCAAAAGCAAAACCTGCTATTACATCATGTCAGGATTATTAGTCAGTATTAAATAATATATTAGTATTAGCATATGCATGGTAGACCAAAGCATGCAGTGCCATTACCCGCAGTTAAAGTTGATCTGAAACGTTGAGTTTTGGAAGTAAATTTCCCACATTTGTTCTCCTGTGGAGGGCAATTAATTTGGCATTTTATTTTAACAGTTTTTATTTTAACAGTGTCATAGAGAGTTGTCATGACTCTGCTGACTGTAAAACAACTATAAATTGTATTTCTGTTAATTCTCTCCCATCTGTTTGTGTTTAATCGTTTGTTGTACTATACTATCCACAAGCTTTAGTAAGAGGCAAACAAAAAAATCACAGAGGACACTGTAGAAAAAAGACCAAACCAGTGGTGTAGTCTTTGTGATACGCAGGTATACACAGTATACCCACTAGGAAAGCTCCAGGATTTACATATACCCACTTAAAAATGCCAAATGACCCACAACAACATACTTCCCATTATATTTTGATATATTTAGAGTTTTTGTCTGTGTTTTTCTTCTTTACATAGGCTAAATAAAGGTATTTCCACTGTAAATTGGTGCATAAAAGTGTATCAGAATACAGGAAATGAAGTCGTTGATGCTCAAAACTTCCCTGGGGGAGAACACCCAGACCCCCCACTATGATATGCCCCCCCCCCTCCTACAGTACAGTATACCCACTACAATACATTAGACTACACCACTGCTCCAAACTATTGTCAGAGTGCTAAACACAGTACACATACTATAGTTTTTAGCACAAAGACAGCACAATCAGTTTGAAATTAGGGACTTAGTGACACTTCTTGCATCATTCTTGAGTCATTCATTCTCTTAGACACAACGGTATTCCCCCTCTGCCTTTTATGTTTTTCAAGCTCAAATCTAATTTCATAAGCTTCTGATCTTGATGATCATCATAAAAAAGGCTTAGACGCGACTTTAGGCAAATTTACTTCCATGTTTCAGTTAAAATAAAATAAAATAAAAACTTGAAAAAGAAGTTTTTATGCTCAGCGGGACCAAAGCGAGGGGAGCTTACATATCTGCCACATCTGATACATTAAGCAACATAGCATTCATGGTTGCTACTATTACAGTTAAAGCGTAGTGCACCGCTCTGTTGTGTTGCACTATAAGCCCTTATCTGAAGGCTGGTGAATTATAGCAGGCCTGTTAGGAAGTACAGCGTGATGGAAAATTACATTTATAAAACAAAATATCACAAACCACTTTCTTTCTATGAGACAAAAAAGATAACTCATCACATTATCACATCATCTTTGCTTAATTTCACCTCTTAGATCTGGTTCAGTTATGACAGTAACATATAAATAAAAGAGTGGATGAATATTTTAAGGAGGCAGATCTAACAGGTTGTAGTATTTAATCATAACTCCTGTGGCTGACCAAATTACAAAACATATCTTTGGTTTTACAGTTTTCCTGAGCACTGATCGGATTAATCTGGTTGCTCATCAAGAATGAGATGTCAAGTTTTCTCCAAAACAAAGATAGGTTTAAAAAAAAAAAAAAAGAGGCATAAGATCATGTCCTTGTTCTTTACTACTGAAATGTTAACACTTTTACTATGTATGGCACTGCATTTTAAAACAAGAAAGTCTTTTGACAGACAATTTCAGTCCTAATATCTATCATGTGTATACATTATGTATGTCTTACTTCATGTATTTGCAAGTTACCAGATATTTGTCTAGAACTCTTACTTCTTTATAAGATAACATAATATTATTATGTTCATCCCAAACTCATCATTCAATAGTGACTCGCCGGTGGTTTATTATGTATTTAGCTTTGACCTGTGTTGAATTAGTAAGTTTTAACACACAGAAAACTGACCTTTTGACCCAGGAAGAGGCTCTTTGTGGAGAGTACGGTGAAGCTGTCAACTGGAGATCCATCTGTGGTGCTATCTGCTGACGCCGCCTTGCTCACCTCACCCTGCTTCTGTTGAGGACACAGAATACATGTTGACACTATGTGACAGTCTATAGGACTATTGTTTTCTCTTGGTCCCCTCTGTTGGGAGGTAACAGATCAGAGTCAGCTACAGTATCCCAGCTGTAGCTGTTCTATGAGAACATCTTGTCTCAGTGATGTGTCTTTAATTAGATTTGTCTTGGTTGTGGGCCTTTATTCAACTTTTCCCTGCCTATCAAAAATGTCAAAACTGTTTTGTGATGTTTCGGTTAATTTTCTCCTCACTAAAACATGTAAACATTTCAACGTGTAACGTCCTGTATATGTACAGTTTACGCAAAGTTAATTGTGAAGAAACCCCTGGGAATACATATGCAGCTAGAATAGCCTTTCAAAACATTGGAAAGCATAGTCCCTGTAATTTAATTTTAACTTAACTTTTGGACATCATCACTCTTTGTCATGTGTTAAAGCCAGTTAGGATCCAATCAGAAAACAGCTAAATATTAGGATCAGTCCTGATCTTGGGGGAGGAAATACTGGCTATCAGATGTCAAGATTTATCTCTTTAGTTCTCATTTTGCTCTCTGTCTGTCTCATGTTTTGCATCATTGTTCCAAATGATTCAGAATACAGGATTGAATGCTCAAAAAGATAATATAGGCTGCTCCACACATAACTGGTGGTAACATGTTTTAGTATGACATGTCTATGAAACCGATATCATTTTGCATTTTCCTGCTTTTACAGTATAGTAAACAAACTGTTTTTTGTAGATTAGCATGACTTGTTTTTAAAACAGCTTGCTTATACATTAATCAGTGTACAGGTTCAATTAAATGTTTCTGGTGCTTTTAAGCAGCCAAACACCAGCCTGTTCACATTAAACAATACCTTAGCCTTCGCTCCTACTTTTTTCCCACTCATTTTCTTGCTTGCCGATTTTTTGACTGGCTTGGGTTTCTTCTCAGGGGCGGGTGAGACGGGTATCTCCAGTTTTCCCTTTGCACCTCTCTTCTTAGCCAGCAGCTCTGGATGGATGTTGGGCAGGACTCCACCTGCTGCGATGGTCACACCTTTCAGCAACTGCAACAGGAAGACAAAATTAAAAACTGTTTACATGGTCCCACACTGCCTTGAAGGTAAGAAATCAATCTAAAAACTTGCATTGGAAAAATAGTTGACAATGATGTTATGCGTTGTTTTGTGTAAATGTTTTGTGTAATGCAACTTTTATAAGATACATGCAGCAGCTGACCTGGTTCAACTCCTCATCGTTAGCAATGGCCAGCAGGATGTGTCGTGGTGTGACGCGACCCTTCTTATTGTCTCTGGCTGCATTACCTGCCAACTCCAAAATCTCAGCTACATGGGTGAAAAAAAATCAAATAACATTGTAGAGCACAAATGGTTTAGAAAATCAGTTTATGCCTATGAATGCAGTGGTAACCTCAATTAACAATAATAGACTTTCATGTGTTTTTTTTTAATTCTATGTAATTAGTATAGAGTAAAAATTAAGTAACGTATATAAGAATTGAACAAATTCTTCATTCAAACTACATATACCATAAGTAACTAAAGCTTTTAGATCCATCTGTCTTGAAGCCTTGTTTAAAAAAAAAGTTGCTCAGCAGCCAACAGTACAATTCTAAAGATTGTTGTTCAACACGCCTTTTAATGCCTAAACATGTGGAATAGGTAGTTAAGTTGTCCTCCAAATTCAAATATGCTTTTTATATTTTATCATTCTCTCATTAGAGAATAAATCTTACCAGTAAGATACTCAAGGACAGCAGCCAGGTAGACGGGTGCTCCCACCCCGATGCGATATTTGGGCAGGCCCCTCTTGATGTAGCGCAGCATGCGTCCTACAGGGAAGATGACCCCGGCCTTGGTAGACCGGGACGTCTTGGTTGACTTCTTCTTTCCTCCTCGGCTGGACATGGTTCTGAGTCCGCTACCTGTGTCGGGCTCTGCAAGGACACAACCATGATCCATTAACAAATCTGAATATGACGTTTCTTCATGATAAATACCAAATAAGCAGTGATTCAGTTCTGAGTACAGCTAGTGACTTCATTCTTAAATATGTCTTGGCTAGATGTGAAAACATATGTTCATCTTACCGGTTGCAATCACAAGCAGAGGCTACAACAGAGGAAATCTTTCCCAAAAGAGAAAGCTGCAGAAATGCCTAACCTTAGATGAAATCCCAGTGTTAAGCTGGGACATATCTCCCACAGGAAGTAATGAATTAAAGTAAAGGAGTTAAATAAATAAGCAGTAGGCTCTTTTACTGGGGCTGGTTTACAACAAACTAAATGCAATTTCTGAATAACCTTCAGTTTTTGAAGGTTTGATACCTTTCGGTCCCTTACATTTAATAAAAAAAAAAAAAAAAAGATGATACAATCCTGAATAGGTTTTACATCCCAACAATCCTACTGTAACCTCTCACTATACAGTAATAATAAAGAATGTTGTTGTTATTATGCATTCAGGGCAAAGCCCTTTATAACAAGTCTAGTCACCCTCTCTCAAGTCCTCCAGATGCATCTAGTTTTAAAAGTGTAGCCTATTTCATCAGACTTTAGTATTTTATATATTGATTGCCCAAGATACACACTGGCATTTTTCTGTGTTTTTATTTAGATCACCCTCAGGCCAAAGTACAACCTAAATGTCACATTAGCTGTAAAAATACACAGATTATACACACATAAGAGCTATGCTGCTGTCTGATCACCGCTGTGACCGGATATTTTATTGATAACATGCCATTAGCACCCTGACGTCTTTGAAATGGTCAATTATTAAAATTGAAATAGGCATATGACTGTCTTCTGGGTTAAAAACTCAACTAAAACCTAATATTTTAAGTAAAACTAGTGGATAGTTTCATTACGTAAACATAATTAAGGCGAGGGATATCATTTTTATTGTACCAGACACCAATTAGCTGCCTGATACTGATAATTAATTAGCTCCACCAAAGGCTAACCTGCTGTAATGCATGGATTCCACACGATACATATATATATCATAACGCTAACCGTGGCAATTGAAAGTAACGTTACTGATCAGCAGATAAAGGATCTGCGGCATGTCTGCTCTCCGGACAGGTGTAGGTGGGTTTAACCGCTTATTTCTTTCCGCTGGCCACTGACAACGATTTCCGCATGTCAACAGCCCGCCGGATGTCTCGCACATGTAAATGTATTTTATCCACAAACTGAGCGACTACAAGGATAAAAAAACAGAGCTGTCAAACGAACTGGGGGCATTTTCCTGTTCAGGTTAGCGAGCTTTCGAGAGGAAATAACCCCGGCGGAGCGGCGGCTGCTGCCCTCTCTTCCTTCCCTCCCCCCGGCCTGCCAGCTCCAGCAGTCTCCGCTGTCGGCCTCCATGCCAGTAAAACACCAAATGGCAACGTTAAAGGCTCCGTTTGGCGAACGGAGACTGGCTCGGCCGACAACAAGAGACCGTACTTAACCCTACACGACGGTGTGCAGACCCGGTGGAGTACTTACAAATTACAGCGGGGGGGAAATGTCTGTTTCTCCGGAAACAAGCCTGGGCAGTGTCCTCGATTCCCACAATCCACAGCGAGTTAAAATATCGGCTCGAGCCACCGCTGCGCACGGAGCGGTGCAACTACTGGAGAGCAAACCTGATGAGTCTGAATCTGCAGCCGATATGATCTTTAAGCATTTACACTTTACCTTGTCCAGGAAAACACGTGGATTAAACTGACAATGCGGATCGTTTCCCGAGCAGATCTAGCTATATAACTCTCACATTTAAGCTTTACGAGAGGCATTAACCTGTTAGCGCATTTTACTGGGGGCTACGTCAATTTTGTTTGGCCAGGGGTGTCACTAATTCTGGGCATCTTGTACAAATATACCCCCCAACCCACAAATCACTATATTCTGAATGGGGTTTTTTTCTGATAAAGTAGGCTATTCATAAAGATTTTCAATTAGCCTGCATCAGGGCAAATTTGTTAAAAATGAATTTTGATGCGTTCCATTTTCCTCGAAGCCGGAGCTGGGAATGACGTCACACCCGAGTTGGATGCGTTCCATTTAAAAATTGGATTACAAAAATAAAAATAAATTTGAAAAATGTAGCCTACTTCTGATTTTTTTGTTGTGGGGTTAGCTCTAGCCAGGTTAGCCATTGTTAGCAATACCCGTCGACAACAACTGAATAAGCATTATGCTGTTTTTGTGTGCAAACAAAGTAACATGTGATAGATTAAGATTAAGATGGACAGGACAGTGTGTACAATTGATTTAGTTAGGCACAAATAAAACAGAAGGGCTTATAACTATGTTACTACAGCTTTCAATGCATTGCTGTATTATGAGAACGTTCATAGTACTCAGAACTCAGACTTTCCCAGGTCACAGTCAGAAACACTCCCCCTGACCTCAGATTTCCGAGCTCGGAACATGGGCAACCCTGAGCTAAAAATCCAACATGGCTGCTCCGTGCATCAACAGTTGTGAAAGATGTAGGAACATACAGTTATAGTAAATTCATAAAAGTAAATGTTAAAATAGTTTTAACAAGCTTTTAATAAAGAATTTTACATTTACTTTTATGAATTATGATCTCTTTGATCTTTGACTCAACTATTTTTAAATTGTATATCAAATCACCCTATCACAGCAACATCGCTTCAGTACACCAATTCAAAAATAGAAAACGCAAGGTATTTGTCTAATGTCAGGTTTAACTCAATTGTCACCTCTTTATGCCAACGTTGCTTATGCATACTTTTATTTTAAAGGTGAAGTACATAGGTTTAAAAATGAAAAATACAATTGAACACAAATGTGAGTGCACTTTAGTCCATAAAATGTTACAAAATGGATCATGATATACAATATATAAATCAGGCTTTAATGCCCTCAGTAATACAAACTCAGTGAAGAGCAAGTGACTACTGACACACCTGCCAAAACCCAGCAGCACACGGATGCAGTGGTAACAGCTTCACAGCAGAGGTCAGACCTCAGCTGTGCAATGAAACCAAATTACATTTTTTTACGATTGCTATGACAATTTTTGCAATACTTTAACAACTTTCCTTAACTCTTAACACAGTTAGCACAACATCTGACTGTGTAAGCTATACAATTAACACATTTCTTGTTGATTTGACACAAAATGCATACCATTAACACAGAATTTAAAATGCTTGAACATCTTTTACAAACAATCTCAACCAAGACCAAAACAATGGATTTTTACTGACAAATTTGCAAATGCGTTCACACTGTATATCAGAACAGTTAACATCATGTTCTAAACCTATCTTAGGCTAAAGTCAAAGTGAACAGCTGTTCATATTGTAAATCGAAACACAAATATATCCCCATAAATATGCATTTTACAGTATCCCATTGTTAATGTATGTTAGAGAAACAGCTGATTGAAGTTATCCAAATAGATCAGTCACACCTGATTCCCATCTGGCAAATACACTAAGCTGTTAAGGTTCTTTCAATTACATGACCATCTTTTTTTACAGTATTCTTTATATGTTACAGTAAGTGAGTGTTGTACTTTGACACAAAGTATTGCAGTAACCAAAGTCACATTCTTTGTTTGTTTACGCAAACTTGGCCAAAGCTGATTTTGATTCTGATATGTTACAGTTGTACATTCAGTAAAAAGAGGACCTATTTGAGCTGATTTGTGTGGAAAAGGACCAATACAATACCACCAGGTACCAGGACAATTCTGTCTCTGTTTCCCTTTTTCATAAACCATACATTCTGTCTCTGTCCGATGTGAGTCGAGTGCAGATGTGAGCCGCGCATGCTCAGATTTAAACAGTTTACGACATAACGTGTCATACTTACATTTGTGAAATCCATGAAATAATAAACTTTTCTCATTACAAACAATAACAAAATGGGAATCATTTCAAAAACATTTTAGCAATCTATGATTGTTTGATGACGTTAGCTCAAAACGCCATTCAAGTGACAGCCTTTGTTGTGTTTGATTGCTAACTTGTAGCCAGCAGTGAATGAACTTCGTTAAGTAGGTCCAGTTTTATTGTACTGACATTACAGAAGTCTCGCGTTAGCATTTTGTAGGCTACTTGTCGCAAAGTGACTCACATCTTCACTCAACTCACATTGGGCAGTGCCACATTCTATAAAGCTACTATAATCACACCAGTTGACAAACTTGTCCACAGCAACTTGGTGGACAATTACATTGCTACATTGCTAAGCAAACGTATACATAACGTATTACGTATACATGTTATGTTATATATATATATATATATATATTATGTATACATAATTACATAATGATTAGTGGCCTGACCCCCTGTACAGTAATAATGGGCGATAGTGGAGCCACATGTTGCTGTCACAGCAGCAGACAGGCCTAGAAGTTATCTGGGTCAGGTGATAGCTGAAGGAGATGTTGGTGTGTGTGTGTGTGTGTGTGTGTGTGTGTGTGTGTGTGTGTGTGTGTGTGTGTGTGTGTGTGTGTGTGTGTGTGTATGTATGTGTGTGTGTGTGTGTGTGTGTGTGTGTGTGTGTGTGTGTGTGTGTGTGTGTGTGGGTGTGCGTGCGTGCGTGCGTGCGTGTGTGTGCGTGTAGTTATCAATGTTCTCATTATGTAAGGTTTGTGTAACAGTTGAGTGTATATAATAGTAAAGCGTGGGGTGAGAACCAGTTGGGCTTTTGTGTATCCATCTTTGTGAATGATTCAACAGCCACTGATCTAGGAAGGAGGTCTTGAAGTCCTAAATTACATTGACATGGTGAACACCTTTAAAGTTAATTGGTTAAAAATATGTCTTAAAAACTCTGAGTCCATTTGGTAATTTATCCCAAATCACATTTTTAACACAATTGAAGGTCTTTCTTTCAATAAATTGCCAAGTAAATTATCATAATTCCATTGGCAAGCCCTTTTAGCTTGGAAGCTAGCTTTTGTCTACAATTTGTCACTGCACAAGACTTTCCCATGGAACAATTGCAAATTGCTTATTAGGGACAAATCCTTATTTTTTCCTAAATGCTATCAAAGAGATTTAACTCATGTTCTTAATCTATTCAAGGAATCTGGTGATATGCTATTCTATGAACAGTTTATGAATGTACACAGTTTTCCATTTCCTTTCAGACAATTTAACTCATTATCTCATGCAATCCCAAATGGTTTAATTCTAGCCTACTTATAAAAAATACTTAGGTAAGTAATGGTCTATCATTGAATGGAATTGAAATAGCGCACATAAAATGCAATAATCTGCATATTCACTGAATTTGTCAGAGAAAGTATACAGTCGTGCCAAGGGGCTAATTGAAAACATAAACTGGAGAAGGGTTTGGCTTCTACGTATAAGTACTGTGTTTCTAAGAAAGCTAAGGAAGTACACCTTAAAACTTTACATAACATATACCCTGCTTATCACCTTATTGCTAAACTTGCTGACATTGCCTCTTACTGTACATTTTGTGAACACAATATTTAAAAAATATCTCACCTTTTTCCGAGATTTTGGACAGATTTGGAGCCTAAACCTTTAACCTTAAAGATATCATCTGTTTCTATGATAATTCAGGAAATGGTGCTCTTGAGTAGCTATCTAATTAACTTCATTATTCTGTATGCCAAATGTTATATTCCCAAGCAGACGTCATAGAATTTAAATCTCTACTGAAGATCGTTGGACAAACTAACTTTGTAATGCTTGTATGTTTTTTTTTTTTTATCTAAATAAGTTTGTACACTCAATGTCCATGTGCTATTTCTGTTTACCTGATTATCTGCATACTGCGTTTTGTCAATAAAATAAAAAAAATTAAAAAATAAACTCACTTCAGAGCACAGCAAGACAGGTGCCGCCATTTCCGGTTACGGCTCGAGTCAGCTGACCAAGAGCCGGCCAATCAGAAGTCGTTCTCTGATGTAAATACACGATTTTTTTGACAGCATCTTGGATACAGCTGACGAAACACCGCGAGGAAGCATGACGTTGGAAGCAAGAGGCAGCGGTGAGTCGGAAATGTATTCGACCGTTAACATGTTGGTGGAGTCGGTTTATGTCACGTTTAAAGCTTTAGTTGGCAGTGGTGGATTGTATATTGACTCAAGGAGTCGACCTAAGCCTTCGAGGTGCTTAGCCTAATTTGAGTATTTCCATTTAACGTGTATTTTCTTTCAATAAAGTATACATTTTCTGTGATTTTTATGTAGCCTGTTGATTATTTTGACTAATGCTCTATGTCTATTTTTTAAAATAAATGTTCAACAAAAATACTTTAAGTGAAGGTCAAGTTATCAAAGCCCAAACTCGATCATAGTTTCCTTTTATTTAGTCTAATAATCTGCAGCCAATAATAAATACACGAACAAAGCAGGGTATTTATTTACACAGTCATATAATATAAAAACAATCAGCAGAGCATCTTGGTGATAAAATCAATATCATTTCTGTAAATTAACTAATGTGTAAGCACCAATTCTATGTTTCACTTAAAGATCCCCACCAGACATGTTTTGAGACAGATTTTAAGAAAAATACTCTACTTTGAATCAGAAATTGTGTTTTATAGCCTGTTTTTTTTCCCAAACGTTCTTAGAAAATCCAGAATATATGAATATGCAAATATTTTTTTAAATTCACTTTGTAGTGTGTACATGCACTGGTTTCAAGTTTCCCCATCACTCTTTTTCATTAATTGGATATTGAACAACACAGCTTCAAAAGTCACAAAATAATCTGCACATGATTGGCTTCACGATTCTGCACAGTGAAGCTCAAACATCCAAGGGAACTGATAAAAAGCAAAGTACAGTTTTGAGTGGACGGAGGACTTTAATATTACTTGGGTGCCACACTTTTTCTGAAATCTTTACATTATTCATCTTTTTGTTCCCTAAACTTTCTATTTATTGCTAGGTTACAAACAGACTGAATGTAGAGCAGGTTTTTATTCCCAAGAATTTGACTGGAAAAATGCTCACTGTAATAAGGATTATGTATAATCCTCCAGCTGTAAATTTTGCACTCGGCTACACAGGAGTCAGATGATTATTGTACCATGGAAAGATTTTAAAAAAGAAAAGAAAAAAGTATAGGTGTCTGAGGCAAACAAATGGAGTTGTATTTATGGACATATGAATATGAATAGTATTAAGGATGTGTCACACTGTAAGAAATTAAAGGTTTATTTTATTAAACTTTGGAAAAACAAACCTGATCTCTATAACAATAGGGAAATATAAGACCTAACCACACAGTTATCCTGCAAGCCAGCTGGGAATAAGGCCTCCTTCCTTTTAAAATAAACAGCTGGATATTTAGTCTTAAATCTTCTCCTAAATCAGGCATCTTGGGACAACACATATATCTTATTTGCCTCCAAAATCATCAATTATATGATAATTTTAGAAGGATTTGTTATAAGTTAAAATATGTGATGTGGTGGTTAACCCTTGAAGAGTCACAGCAAAAAGGAACAACTTGGCCTATAAATCTGTTTTATTCCTACCTGGAAAATAAAAATAAACAGTGTATTTATTGTTGTGCTTACAGACACGAGGGGAGCGGCCACAACAGGCAACAGACAGGTAAGAAAACAATGCCTTTATAAGTGAACCCTCTTATCTGGTATTGCCACAGTTGACTAGTATAGACTAGATCGTCTAAAGCAGGCAGGACAGCATCAACACAATATGATGAGTCACAGCAGGAACAACCCTTTTTAAGGGTGACACTACTCTAAAGAATTGAATATTTTTTCAGTCCGTTAACCTCTTTGGCATCTCATGCAAAAATACTGGCCATGTCATTATTTCCATTTAATATAAATGCAGTATTATTTACTTGTAACACTTTTCCATACAAAGTTCAAAGTGTTTCAAATTGCCTTTCTTTAACTTTGTAACACATTTAAAACACAGTTTCCACCTGCCTACATTTGTTTTGAACTTCGGTTCTTGACTTGCCATACAGTATATACCTTGTTGTTATTTTGGGACAAGTTCAACCTGCCAAGTTGCATATTTCCTCCCATGCTTAATGCATTAAGCCCTGCAGGGTTAGCCAATAATGAATGATGCACATGACCCAGATAAATGTTAAGGAGTGTTTTAAGCATTGACTGTAGAATCAGAATCAGCTTTATTTGCCAGATATGAGGACACATACAAGGAATTTTGTTTTGGATCGTATTGCTCACAATGCGCTTACTCATATAAAGAAACAATATATACACACTATAAAGAGAAACAATATAGATAGGTTGAGACAATGTAGGAGTAAATTATAATTATGATAGTAGTTATTATTCTTATTCTTATTTTAATTATGGAAAATGAGAGATTGCTTCAATCCATTTTATTTGTCACGTCAAGTCAAAGAAGGTGCAATTCCAGTGGAATGTTGGTTTGTGTGTCCTTTTAGGAACTTTAGCAGACTTCATTTCTTAGAGAATAGATTGTAACAAATGCAGTAATTGAAATGGCCTCATAAGGATAGATACACCAGGATACATCAGTGCAGTAGACATTTGTTTAACACTGTCTCCTCTGTTGCCATGTCTGCCAAAGGGCAGCCGGGGTAAAGGCTGGCATTTTAGATGATCTGTGAATGTGACATCAATCCCTGGACCTAATTCCTGCTGAGTGAACTGATTTAGTTTTCACATCTGTCCTACTGGCTCAGATTGTGTTTACTAAATGCACTGAGCATTGGTTGGACACATTTGTACATCTGGCATTTAGTGTCCAGCTTAAATTCAGATATTGTCAAAATTGCAAGAGACAAAATCTGTTTAAATCCATTTAGGTCACACTAAAATACATTAAAGACAAATTGATAACTTAATCATAAATTAATTTACTGGCTTATCAAAATTTCATATATTGAGCATTGCAATCACAAACAAACCGTGTGGCCTTTTAATAGCTTTGATGCTTTTGAATTATTTTTATGTAGATATAGATCAAATTTTCATTTATTATGGCTCTACTGTATTTAAACCTCATCTTTACTGTACACATTACTCTTTAGGTTTATAGTCATACAAATGCATTATTTAGGTTGTTATGGTAGTAAACATTATGTAACGTTTTGTATATAATTCTGCACTACAGACAGTACTGTTAATCATTAAGACCAAAAAACAATGTCGTATTTTCAATGTGCTTAACCTAAACACAAAGGATTCACATTTTCTTCTGTTGCCTGATCAGAAATCCAAATCAGAAAAGGGTTTCTTTGCCACAATAAGTTACACTTATGTAAAATTTACCTTGGTGAGGGTGCATATTTAAAGAAACATATTAAACATGAATATGAAATAAACAATACAGACAGAAACAAATATATACAATAACTGTATAAAGCTTATTATCGTAAGCGCATTATCTATATGCGGTCCCATGGTGCTAAATTCCTCACCTTTATGGATACATAAGTTAAACTAAGTCTGCTGTGTATGTGCAGATCAGCGTTTCACCTACAACTGAACTGACCTAAAAAGCCACAGTGTTGCAATCCTTACTGTTATTTTCTAGACATTTTTGCACCCCAAGACGTTACTGTGGGAAACGCTGATGTAGCTCAACATCACGAGCTTGCACACAGTACTATTGTTGCCTTTTCTCTGCCCAGGAGGCCCCTGGAGGAGTGTGGGATTCTGTGAAGAAAGCTGCGGTTGTCATCGGATCTGGAATCTTATTCTTGGCTGCATTCGGCAACTCGCTGACATGGTAGGATTTCCTTACAAGTTGCAGTGTTACAACAAACCAATAGTTTGTTTTAAATGAACTTGAGATCATCATTACATCAATGCACAATAATAATAATGATGATAATGATGATAATAATAATAATAATAATAATAATAAAGGGCTGGACAGGCAGACAGACTGATCGGGTCCACATTTATTCAGATAATCGGTCAAGTACGATGGTGATGGCCTGGTATATCATAGTTACCACAGGAGAAAACATTTTTGGAAATTAGTAGCATATGTAAGAGATTCATGCTCTTAAATGATTATCGAATTGAATTTTATATTTTTGAATTTGCTTCATGGATAATAAATTGCTGGTTGTCTCACCCAGTTAGCTACAGAATGTTAGGACTTTCAATTATTTCTAAAAAATTAGTTTTTGAAAAATAATGAGTTACCACTTGGCAATTAACAAGCAGTCAAACATTTTGGGTGGTGTTGATGTTCTCTCTCTAGCAGGATCAGTAGTGTTAGCTCTCATTTTAGATCGGGGCTAATTATCCTTAGGACTATGGAGTGCTGGGGTCCCGTTCAGAGGGTTTCTTTTTTCGAATTGATTCATGCACATCAGGTTCATTAATTAATGGCTTAACTTGAATGACATAATATGTCACTAGTGCCTCATTTCCATACTGCATGGTACAGCACTGCTTTACTCGACTCATTCTATTTCGCTTTTCTATTTCTATAGTAAGTTATGGATAGTACCTGGTGCTTTTTTTTGGTACTACCTCGGTCGAGGTGTTGAGCTGAGCGGATACTAAAAGGTGGAGTTAAAACACTGCAGACCACTGATTGATCAGAGAGAATCATCAAAACATGCAATCGTTCAATTGTAGCGACTAAAAATATTTATTCACTTGTGGCAGATTTAAAAAAATAAATAAATAAAAAAAGTATAGTTGAAGATTATTCCATAGCTGTTTCACGCAGCATCACTATGGCGATCACTCAGTAAGTCCCACTTACACTGAGAGGTAATATCCACAGTGGAAAATTAAATGTGAGTCAAGCAGAGCATCGGAAACACAGCATACGTTTTTGCCAGGTGGTTTCTAGCATGTTTAGTGGTTTGTTTGTTAGGATGTGGCTGAATATGTGCTAACCATATAGCTATATATGGTATATGGTTGCTACAGTGATTCTGTAGTAATATTAGGTGGCTCTGAACCATTGAAAATTAGAAATCAGGTTTTAAAACCTGAGCAAGTGGACATTGGGACTGGGCTTTTGTTGGAATGTTTCAGTACAGTTAGAGACAGACTTCTGCATGTTCTCCAGAGAAGAGCATACAGAAGAACAAAAATCTAACAAAACAGCCTTGCAACATTTTGCAATGTTTTCTCCTCCAGGCATCTTCAGAGATTTTGGGGAGCTTCAGGAGATTTCTGGCAGAACTTGTGGACAAATCTGCATGTTTCATTTGAGGGTCGTGAAACTACTCTGTTCTACCTGGGTAAGAAATAACAACAGCTAATTAATTGTGTTTGTTTTCCAAAACTTGACTCTAGAGGATCACATTGCAACCACCAGACTACTATTGACAGCATCTATGTAGGACATTATGTGCTGCCAATCCAAAACAATATGCATTATGTAATACGCATTAAGGTGAATCAATAAAGCACAGAGAAAGTCATACAGTGCAATAAAAATCACCTTACAAGGTGTAATCCTGCTTGATATCTGTGATCATGTTAATTACCTTAGATTGCCCAAAAACAAAATCCTTTCTTTTAATCAGCTTAGAAATAAAATGCTGAAAGCCACACTTTTCTTAAAAATATCAGCAAGTTGTTTGCAGAGTGTCACAGTCTTCGCTGAAATATTCAGGCCCAGGTCAGGGGCTGTCAAGTTGTCCCTCTCTGACAGCAGTCCTGGTTTTTCCCCAACAGGGACAATGTTGGTCCCGACTCTGATGTTCTGGGGGACGAATGCTCTGCTGCTGTTGGTAGACACCACTGGTAAACCCTCCTTCATCACCCGCTACCGCATCCAGGTGGACAAGAATAACCCAGTAAGTCCTATAATGAATCAGTTAATGTATCTCTTCCAGCTTCACTATTAATACCACCCCAAGTACTACAACCCTGTGGACCTCTGCTGTCATTATTTCCACTAGCAGTTTTATATTTGATACCACTGAGATACCAACTTCACTTGGACCTTTACTGCTTCTACCAATAGTTACTGAATGAGTTATGCCCCATTTTAACCTCTGATACAGTACCTGCTGTTATTTGCAGCTGATTAATCAAAATGATACAATGTTATGGCATTTGATATATGACCGATAATAAATCCATCTATCTCAGTGTACTGACCCTTTATTAGTTACTCATTAAACTGAGCATCAAATAAATTAAAAGAACTTCTCTTCTTTGACAACAAAACATTTAGATACTCTTTGTCAGTCTTAAGACACAATTGCCTTTTTTTTAATGGTTATTGTATTTAAGCAATACAGTTATAGTCACACTGGCATCATAATTATTTTCGTGATATATAAAAGTTACACAGGGAATGAATAAAATAGCGATTTTAGCCAACCAAAATAGGCAATTCGTAAAGAATATTATATTGTTCTGTAGTCTCCTATTTATTTGCACATTTAGATATTTTATTTTTACATCTATTTCCATATTGATGTATTCTTTTATACATTTCTCCTTTTATGTATAATCGTTCATATATTTATCAATATCCAGTTTTCGTTTGTGGCCCCAATAAATGATAAATAACGTAAATATGCTTTGGTTTTTAATAATCATATCTTTGGTTTTGAAAAGAAAAAGCATGTGTGTGTGCGTGTGTGTGGCACGTGCGCCTTAGTGTTGCTGATGTGCCATGTCCACCTGTCCATCTGACTAAAGTCCTCACGCTGTGTTTGATTAACCAGTGTTGATGGACACTGGGGAGATAAAGACATCCATTACTGATAACCAGGGCTGGAAGGTTACCTTCAAAGTTTAAAACTTTCAAAGATTAGAACTAGGAACACAGGAAGCTCATGCTCATTGATGGGATAAAAAAATATCTTTTAGTTAATTTCAGGCTGATTAATATACACTATCCATACATCCTGCATGAAATCAGTGTTTTCTCTGAACACACTGCTAGAGATGTTGGGTGTTATGCCTACATGGATGGACATTACATGTGAAGGGTTTTCCACCTTTTAAAGATTAACGTGAACTTTGTATTTTGTGACAATCAATAGTGATAAAGCTGATGTTAGCCATAAAACTTTGTTTCACCTATGATGAACTATTCTGTGACAATCTGCTGAGTTGTAGTGTGTGTCCTGTTGTTTTCAATAGTGTGTTTACTCTGAGCCAAGACACTGAAGCTCTGTGACTGATAACTTCAAAAGCCTGAACTTGAGTCCTATTAATCATAAACAAAGCCCGGATGGGCTGTTGTGTCTCAAAAATACAAATCTATCACGCAGTCTATGTATCTTAAAGTCAGTCATTTGAATTACTATATGTCAGTGACCCCAACCGGTTTTTCCTCGCCACTGTCTCACTGTTGCTTGCTCTGGAGGAAACTACCAGAACAGTTGGGTCCTTATAAATTATGGAGTGTGGTCTAGACCTACTCTATCTGTAAAGTGTCTCGAGATAACTCTTATGAATTGATACTATAAATAAAATTGAATTGAATTGCACTTAGGTCAACCATTCAAAAGACTTTTTTTTTTTTTTTTTAAGTACCAGAAGAAACGTTTTAGTACACAATGGAGGATTGAACCACTATGTACTGTACTAGTTATGCCATTTTGTTTGGGATCAAGCCAATCAAACACCAGTTGCACCTCACTGTTTTTGTCATGTGTTTACCAAAGTACAAAAAATAAGAACTTTTTTCACAACAGCCATTAAATAATGGCAGATTTCCATTTAGCTTCTTCAGTTTCAGGGTTCTGGTATTGTGCATGCTGACTCACTGTCATGGCTTACCGGGACACTTGAATAGAACAGAGCCATTATTAATGTTATTAGTTACAACTGTGCTTTGACTACTACGGCAAGTCAAAATGGCTGTTATGAAAAAGGCCTATTCATAGGTCTTGTGTTTTTACTTTAGTAAACACTTGGAATTACAAAACCGTACTGTACTGCAAGTGTGCAAAAGTTCATTTGTGTACACTTGAGACACATTTGTGTGCTCACACAAACACACAAAAAAGGTCATCATGATATGCCCATGCTTTTATAACCAGGGTCCAAATTTTAATGGTTTAATTGTATCTTTTGTCTGCATTATAGTAAAGGTGATCATATAGAAGCTGCTGCTTGTGTTCCAGTATCGAGTCTAAATGTAAATGCATTTGCTATATTTTACATGAAAACCCACTGACTAAACTCCATAAACAATCTTATGTAATGACTAGTAGACATCAGGTGTAGCCTTCAATACATGCACAGAACTATTTAAATCCAACAAATATATTTTTATTCAAATTACTAAATTGTAATAATCCTTAACAAATTTTTTGTAAAACATGGACAATTACAAAAACCTATATGGAAATGGCTAAATGTGTTGAGCAAGAAGAATAAATATGCGGTTTCAAAGTAGAATATTGTAATAGAATAAAGGTAAAAGAAAACGAAAAATTAAGATAAGGATCATTTTAATGTTTCAACTCTAATTCAACCGTATTTCTTATTGACATCCAGCATTTATGTAATGTTATGTAAATTCATGTGTATATTTTATATATAATATAGTGTGTATGTGTCACAAAAAATAAAAGCATACTTATTTTAGATTAAATCTAGTTTTGACCTCCGTCTGACTGCAGGTGGCTCCAGTTAAAGTTTTCCATGTGATGAAGACAGTCCTCTTCAACTACCTGTTTATCTCGGGGCCCATGGTTGTGGCCGCTCACTACCTGATGAACTTGCGAGGAAACCCCTGTGGCCCCGAGCTGCCCACTTTCCACTGGGCCCTGATGGAGCTGGCTGTCTTTGCCATCTTGGAGGAAATTATGTTTTACTACTCACACAGGTTCGGATCATTAGTTTTATTATTTACACCTGTGCTTTTTCTACTGTGACATGTCAAAATGTCTCCCGTGAAAAAGGCCTGCACATTCAGACAATAACGCTTCTTCTTCATTTGTACACAATGCTGCCACCTAGTGGTAAAAGTGAATGATGTGACTATATCGAAAACCCAAACAGATGTTTTGTTTGTTGCTAAAACACTTATCATGGTTAGAAAATGATACCAAAATGAATAAATAATGAAAGGAAAGTTTCTTTTTGTCCAATACTTTGTTTGAAAAGTTACGTTTATGGTTATGCACAATTATGCTAATATGTGAAAACCTTCTTTGCCATGAATCTGATTCTGTTCCCTTTGGCGTTATGAGCATTTTAGCATACAGATGTTAGCATTTAGCTCATAGCACCACTGTGCCTAAGTACAACCTCACAGAGCATGGCTATAGACTCTTAACCTTGTTGTTAAATATGTAGAAGTGGATAACTTAATGGTGTTTTTGATCCTCATCTTTTTCCTCAGGCTGTTCCACCAACCCGGCCTCTACAAGCAGTTCCACAAACAGCACCACGAGTGGACCGCTCCCATTGGAATCGTCTGCATCTATGCTCATCCTCTGGAACATATAGTAAAATACCCTCTCTCTACTTTTCATTTCAGTGTTTCGGTCTGTCTCAGTTTCCCGTTCTTGACCTGTTTGCTGGATTTTCCTCCTGCTATTAAAACATTTGTTCCTCCCCTTTGCCCTTAGATCTCCAACATGCTGCCGGTGGCAATTGGGCCGGTGATCCTGGGTTCTCATCTGTCCACCACCTGCCTGTGGTACTGCCTGGCTCTGGTCAGCACCACCATCTCCCACTGTGGATACCACCTCCCCTTCCTCCCCTCTCCTGAGTTCCACGACTTCCACCACCTCAGGTGAGTCCACCTGTCCACTAATCCAAGACTACTTTGTAATGTGGATTTGATGAAATTTTTTTTAACTCATCTTTTTTTAAGTTAACGTTGAGTATTACAAACTTGATAACAGGATTTAAAAAAAAAAAAAAAATTTGGAGATACTCTGAGATTTCATTTTCTTTACATTTTTCTCTTGACTTTCTGTTCTGAGATACAGTTTACTTGTTTATGGTCATCAACATCTTCTTGCGACATGAAACAAACTTTTGAGTGTGTAGGGACATAAAACCTTGATTTTCAGTTATCCATCTAAATCAACTCCTTTTAAATCATTAAAGGACAGATATTCAGTAGATGTGTTATAGTCAGCAAATCCCTCTGAACAGGTCACAAATGTAGCCTAAAGCCTAAATAATGTCTAAACAACAATGGACTGTAGTTCTTAGCAAATGTTAGTCAAACAGGAGAAAATAGTGCATTTTGTGGAACTTTTTTCAGGGGCGGATTAATCCACACTTGGTGCTCTAGCGAGTTTTTGTGGTAACAGGACAGTAAATGTGGTATTGAGTCAAAATAAACTACAGTGTGTGTTGTCCATGGTAATAAAGGAACACCCAGTGCAACAGTTTGGCTCATTGATGTTTTTAAAATACTCTTTGGATACCAATGGAGCTCTCGCAAAGATATCAGGCTTTGGCTACACAGAAAATACTTATTTTTGGTCACCTTTTACAGTATTATTTCAGTAAAATCTGTAGAAAAAGATTGACTGTAAATATATTGCAAAGTAAACCTGTGAGATATGTATATATATTTTAATGTTATAATTGTATCATCTTCTTTGGGGATTAGATACTTGTTCTTAGATTACTGTCCTCACATGTTCTTCCTGGTTCCAGGTTCAACCAGTGTTTTGGGGTCTTCGGCGTGTTGGATCGGCTCCATGGCACCGACGCCAAATTTAGGCAGACCAAGCACTATGAGCGCCACATCCTGCTCACCAGCCTCACCCCTCTGAACGAGAGCAACCCTGACACACCCAAGAAGGGCCTTTGATGGCCTGTGACCCGCCCTTACCAAGTTTAGAATCATGATATGGGAAGGTTCCCATTCTTATGTGACTATTGATTTTTTTTTTAATCCAGAAAACCTGTTGATCAGTTTCAGATCATGAATGTCTGCTAACATCCTGAGTCCACTTTATTTTTCCTAATAAAAATGTAGCACTTTATTGCATGAAGATCCTTGATAAGGTAGATGTAAGAATTCGGTGGTTAATGAGTGTGAATACTAATCACTGTTATACTCCGTTTTACAAAACATGAGCACGTGTGTGTGAGCTTTAACATTAGCAGAGTCTACGGTATTATAAGTACATGCACATTAATCTTAATCAACGATCAATTCTAATAAGCACATTTTATATTTAATTTAGTAACAGCACTTCCAGCTCATCAGTCAAGACTCTTTTGCTGTAATCCCTTGCTGCTCAGACAGAATATATATTTCTGTTGCATCAAAACATATCCTTGAATGGAAAGTGTGTCTTTATGTATTACAGGAGGCCTCAGAGGCCAAGACATGAATCCTGGTGAAGAGATTTCCTACTGTGATGATAAATCATTTCAACTTGACTATTTTAATATTAAAAAAATATTTTCAACATCAACAACTGCATCTTTTCTTTTCTCAATTTTGCTATGGTGTTGGGAAACAAAATAAAGGCAATTATCCCTTTTGAACCAAAACCTCAGAACATAGTATATATTGACATGAAGCTAAAGAAACTAGAGACCTTTGATAGTTAAACTTCTTTGCAAAGTGATAGGGGCTTTACATTCCGTATTCATTCTGGCCCTCTCTCACATCCACTCTCCTTACACATGCATAGGCCTATATTATACATATTGTGCATATATGATGCATACATACATTCTAACTTGTACATTTTATATATATATATATATATATATATATATATATATATATATATATATATATATATATATATATATATATATATATATATATATATATATATATCCACATGCCAACAAAAAATATATACAAAAGACTATGTATATTGTCATTTCCACACACATGCATATTGTCTCCTCTTTAAGTATTAGCATATTTTATACATTATCACTTTTGATATACTGAACTGATTTTTTTTCTCCTTTTTCAACATACTGACTTTTTACAAAGTAATATGCTATGACTGTTTAACAATTTAACAGTATACTAAGACATTTTTATGACATATTGTACCATGTCTTTTGTGATATTGTTATGACATTAAACTATGAATTGTTTATATTTTTTATGACTTACTATACTTTTACTTGTGATATTTTATGACATGCTATACTCTGACTTTATATTTTTTTAATGATATTCTATAGCCTACTATGACGTTTTCATCCTTTTTTTTTTGACATACTGTACTATATTATGTATTTATCACTTTTTTTGAATATAAAATAGTGACTTTTTCCGATATCCTAGACATTTTTGTGACATACTATACTATGACTTTATATTTTTCATGACATACTGTAGTGGCAATCTGTCCACAAATAATGCCACTGGGGGAAATCTGAAGCCCTTTCCAACTCTTGCTGGTGCAAATAATGAGGTCCGCCGTCGTCGTACGTTTAATCCTTTATTGTACCAAAAGTTTAGATAAAAGCACATACAAAAGACCGACTTGAGTGATTTAAAAGCCGAGAACGACGAAATCTAAAAACATTACTTTCACACGGCTGAGGTTGAAAAACTGGGTGGCTTCCCGGATCCAGATTCCCCATCCACCTCACCTGTGATTCCCTTGATTACCTCCAATTAACACCCACGAACAGGTGCGCAGGTGACGTAAGCAACTACCTACGCAGACCTACCGCACACACAAATAACGTATATAGCCAAATTGGCCATTACACACCGGCCCTAATTGTTACTGTATAATAACATAATTTCCCACATTAGTAATGGAGCCAATGACAAAATTAATCAATAATGTCCATAGTGCAAGTGTGCATTTTTAGTCAATGTTCATGTCCAGTAAGTGTTCATGGAATAGGTAACCCCAAGGTAGAGAGTTTTGCTTTACAAAAGCCTTAATCAGACTCCAGTAGAAGACAGATCTTTGTGATTGGTCTCTCAAGTTTGTTACATTTGGTCAAGACTTTAACAGATCGCACCAGTCCTTGTGCGTCTGGAAAGGTCTACAACACTTTCCTAACAGCCAGTATCCACGAGGAGCAGTAGAGTCTGCCACAAGAACAATTTCCCCTGCAACAATGCTCCTTTTGCCCTTTGACCACCGTTGCCGCTCCTGTAGCAGTGGCATGTACTCCCTCATCTCTGTTCTTCTCCCGTGGACAATCTCCAGCTCTTCTTTCTCACTCTCGGATGCATCTCCAAACTCGTCTCCGTACTGAGCCTCTATCTGCTGCAGCTCCTTCTCAAGCTTAGACATGGCTGCCCAGCTTTGCTCCTCCGCCAGTTTGACCCTCTGCTCCCGCCTTAGCTCCTCCAGGAGCTTCCTGTGGACCTTTTCTCTGGTCTTCTTGTTCTCCTTTTTCTACTGTTACGTTCAGCTGAATTGTTCATGATTGTTATAACGCAGATATCTTCTCTGGACATTTCTGGCTTGTCATCTGCAGACTTCTCATTAAAGTCGTGGTTATATTGCTTTACCAGTAATTCTTCTTTGTAAGCAATGGTTATTCTTTTGGCTGTAATAGTGAGACAGCTGCTCTCAGTCTCATTGCCTCTTTTCACAGGTCCATTGATAACCCAGCCGAGTAAGGTTCTGATGGCATAAGGTCCTTCACCATTGCTTTGTATCACTTGCCATGGTGCATCTTGTAAGAGGGTCCTTGCTCTTTGGTATCTTCTGTCTGGTGGCATGTGTTGACAGCTCTTAACCACCTCCCTTGGTTGTCCTTTGGTATATTGCTCCAAAAAGTATAAACAGGCCATGTTGCTAGCAGCCTCTTTCCACACCATGCTCAAATGCTCTAATAAATGCACTGTACTCAAGAGGATTTCCATCAAATGGTGGTATATCTTGGGGAGGTAGTGATGACGAAGAATGTTGCACTAGTAGAGCGGTTATTTCATTCTGTCGTTGCATGATGGAAAGAAGATTGCCTTGGTCCAAACGAGTTTGCCTCAGGTCAGCATGTTGAATTGATTCCTTTGTGTGAGGTATTGCATGATAGGTTTCCTGAAACAGTTGAGGCATGCTTCAATGGGAATTCAGAACATGAGCTCTTGATCCAACGTTCTGTGAAAGTGTTTCCTTATGCCGAGCTCCCATTGGTATGGCTGTTTTGTCACCTTCTATTGGTGAATAATTGAACTGATGATTTGAATCTTTAGGCTGCGCCTCCATTAGCACTGCCTCCTCCTACTGGTTAATGATTGAATTGATGATTTGGGTCTTGTTGAACCAATTCCATAGCAGTGGGTCTGAGTGAAGGATTGCATTTAAAACTTTTCAGATACAAATTCATTCCATCTGATTGAGCCCTGGAGCTCTGCACATCAGAACCTCTGTACACATTAACCTTTGCAGTTTGAACAGCAATTTGACATTATAATTCCAGCAATTCCTTTTTCTGTCAGATCTCCTCCTCCTGAGCGTCCAGCTCATGTTTTTCTTTAAGGGCAGCTGCCTTAGCCATGAGAGCAGCCCTCTCCGCCTCTGCTTTTAGGCATGCAGAGGAAGTTGAAGACCTTGAAGACCTATGACTGTACTGACCAGTTGATGAGCATTTTTTGGAACCAACATTAGAAACACTGTCCCCTGGACCAATATCATCAGTAACCACAGTTGTGGCTGGTGCAAGTTTAAAAACAGTTGTGTTTAGTGCAGCAGTCGTCATCATCATCATCATCACTCCCTTTGTCAAGCAACCATGTTTTGTATTATTGCTTTATTTCTGTGCATTTGGGTTTCAAACCATTCATTAAGTTTTTACATTTCATCCTCAGGTAGCCATTGTTTCAATAAGTCATGCAATTGTTCAGTTTCCACACCAAGTTTCCAGTGCTTTGGCCGTTAGTTTGACCGATCTTTTACTACGTTCATTTTCCGTTTCACTTTGATTGACAGCTGCAGACAAGTCACTCATTTTGATATCGATTTAGCAGAACTGCTGAAAGCTTTATTAAGAATTGTAGCAGGATATCCTGTATCCCTTGTATGAGAAGGCCAATCTCTTCCACACAGTTTGTAACAAGTCTTGTTTTGTCCTACCGTGATTCTTCTGCGGTGCTTCACGCAGGCTGTCTCTCAGTCCAAGCGAGTGAAGCGCGGCGCTGTCCTTCCTCTTGCAAATCCAATTGTTCCGTCTTTTGAAGCTAGTTTTTTTGTAGTGGCAATCTGTCCACAAACAATGCCACTGGGTGAAATCTGAAGCCCTTTCCAACTCTTGCTGGTGCAAATAATGAGGTCCGCCGTCGTCGTACGTTTAATCCTTTATTGTACCAAAAGTTTAGATAAAAGCACATACAAAAAGACCGACTTGAGTGATTTAAAAGCCGAGAACGACGAAATCTAAAAACATTACTTTCACACGGCTGAGGTTGAAAAACTGGGTGGCTTCCCGGATCCAGATTCCCCATCCACCTCACCTGTGATTCCCTTGATTACCTCCAATTAACACCCACGAACAGGTGCGCAGGTGACGTAACAAGCAACTACCTACGCAGACCTACCGCACACACAAATAACGTATATAGCCAAATTGGCCATTACACATACTATTATTTCACTTTTTTGTAAACTTGTTCATGACATACTATATTCTGAATTTTTTGTGATATTTTTATGACATTCTATGATATGATTTGTTATATTTTATGATATACTATGACTTTTTTCAACACCATTTTAGACATACTACACCATGTCTTTTTTATCACTTTTTTCAAACATACTATACTATGACTTTTTTTTACATACTGTACTATTCTGTGCCTACTCTATTCAGCTGCATGCTGGCTCAGTAGTTAGCATGTCACCAGCAGGTAGACATTGTTAGAAGTTTTTTTGTGTGGAATTTGCATGTTCTGCCAGACTTTCTCTGACAAACTATACTATGACTTTTTTATCACTTTTTTTCGACATACTGTACTACACTATGACTTTTTCATGCTTTTATCGACATAATATACTATGACTTCTTGTGATATTTTTATGACATACTATACTATGACTTTTGGTGACATTTTTATGGCATACTATGCTATGACTTTTTATAATATTTTCTATGATATACCATACTACGACTTAATTCAACACACAACACAATTAGTTTTTCATCACTTTTTGGGAAATCTTAAGTCTTTTTTTCGACATACTATACTATGACTGTTTTTACTCTTACTCTGAGTTTTTTTGTGTAGAATTTGCATGTTCTTCCAGACTTTCTCTGACATACTATACAATGTCATTTTTATCACTTGTTTCAATATGCTACAATATGACTTTTTTACGCTTTCTTTGTCATAATACACCATGACTTTTTAATCCTATTTTCAATGATATACTATACGATGACATTTTTCAACATACTATACCATGTCTTTTGTATAACTTTTTTGGAAAAAAGTATACTATGACATTTGTATACATACTATACTATGGCTTTTTTAACATTTTTTTCAACATACTCTACTATGACATATTTTTATCACTTGTTTTCAAACATAATATACTATGACATTTTTATCACTTTCGTCAAACATACCATACTATGACTTTAATCTGACATACTATTCTGTGACTGTTTTCAACATGCTTTATTTGGCTGCATGGTTGCTAGCATGGCTCCAACAGGCTCCAACCAGCACCAGCCAGTCGGCGATGCAGAAGACAACCTCTGGTTCAATCCCCAATCCAGGCTCAGGGTTTTCAAGAAGAATTTGCATGTTCTTCCAGACTTTCTCTGACATACTATACTATGACTTTTTTATCACTTTTTTCGACATATTACAATATGACTTTTATGCTTTTTTTGACATACTGTGCTATGACTTTAAGGGATATTTTTATGCCATATTATACTATGACCTTTTATGATATTTTTAATAAAATACAATAACTTCTTTCAACATTCCATACTGACTATTACTAACTATGACTTTTTCATCACTTTTTCGACATACTATACTATTACATTTTTGGACATACTATGCTGACAGTTTTTTTATCACTTCTTTTCGGCGTTCTATACTATCACTATTTTATCACTTTTTTCAACATACTATACTCTTACATTTCTTATCACTTCTTTTTGATGTACTATCTATGACATTTTAATCACTTTTTCAACATACTATACTATGATTTTTTCCTGCTTTTTCACCATACTATAGAAAGACTTTTATTTTCAAAATATTTATGCTATGGCTGTTTTCAACAATTTTATTACATAGTAAACTAAGACTTTATTGTGACATTTTTATGACATAGTGTACCATGTCTTTTTGAGTTGGATATGTTCTCACATGTTCTTCCAGACATTCTCTGACATAATATACTATTCATTTTTACATGTATACCATGTCTGTTTGTGATATTTTTGACATAGTATTCTATTATTTGTTTGTGACATTTTATCATATTTTGTGACATACTATACTATGAATTTTTAAATATATTTAGACATACTATGATCTACTATACTATGACTGTGACATTTTTTGACACAACTGAATCTTTTGTGACATTTGCACATACTACACTATAACTATATTTTCATGACATACCATTATACGCCTTATATTGTTTGACATACTATACTTTTTGTGAAATTTTTCACAAGATACCATGCAATGACGTTACACTACGACATACACTACGACTTTTGTATATTTTTCATGACATTTTTATATTTTTGGACTTACTCTACTTTTTCATGTCAAACTATACAACACAGGCCTACCCTCTTTTACAAGCATATATTCTTCCTACATATACATTTATAATAAATGCATTGACTGCATGTGAATGACAGCAAAAGCTATATTAATAGCTAAATGTATATTCATACATTTATCTATTTTGTGAGTGAAACTAAATATGTATGATTGAAATGTTAATAGAAATGTATCAATGTTTTAGAAATAAATACAAGAATAAAAACATATGGGTGTAGAATTAAAAATAAATGTGAAAGTGAAACCGTATGTATGCAAAATGGCCAAAATGAATAATGGCTTGTACAACGCGATACAAAGTTCATTCTCTCACTATCTTACACACACACACACACACACCAGAAATAATGACTCAGAAGCCAGTGTTGAGGTTTTTTTGTCCGTTTTGTGTTTTTTTTTCTTTATTAAGGAAAAGCATAATTACTACAAATTACAAATAACACTAACAGCGAATCACATCAGCCTACAAAGCAGATATTATGAATATTAAATGTTATAATACAAGATCTCATTCAAGTATTTTACATTTTATATATTTTTTTGTTCCTTTTTTCCTTGTTTTCATCTTTTTTTCCTCTTGACAAGCCTAGGATATAGTAATGCAATGAACTATTGTAATGGTTCATATACAGTTATTTCTTATTCATATGGCTTTATGGAATTTTGTCTTTTTTCCACTATCTCCAGATATAACCAGCCATATACCTCTGTTCTTTCCTTTCTCCTCCCTTCCCACATCCATCACTCATCTCTCCAGTGTCCGGCCCGCTGGCCTAATCCGGGTAAAACTGACGAGCAGAGGGTGCAGCGCCCCCTAGAGTTTGTCTGGACAGCTAGCAGCAGTTTTAAGCTGATAGAGAAGGCTGACAACTTCCCAAAACACCTGAAACCCCCAAATGTCCGGTGGCAGGTGATGGCAGGTGATGATCACATTAGAGGGCGAGATCATGGTACTGTCCCAGAAAGAAGTGTCCCCCCCCTCCCCTCCTATAGGCAGTCTGCCATGTCTGCAACCACACACCAGCTCACCCATTCAAAGGCTTCGCTGGTTTTGGAAAACGAGTTTCATGTTTTGTGAATATTAAACCTCCAGTAAACACTTTGATGCATCAACTGTAAGCTTCTGAAACCGATCCAAATCTCCCTGAAGATATAGCAACAATACAATAGGAAGAACAGAAAAAAAAAAAAGTAGTACAGCAACAAATGTGGATTTAGAGGAAGAAACTGACAGACAGGACCTCCACTCTGCTGGAACATCAACCAACAGGCGGAATGATTATTACACAAAAGGACCAAGACTTTAAAAACAAAAATACAGATGTCTGATACAGTTTGATCTAATATCTTTTTCAAAATCTTAATTACTCATGTGACTGAACTGTTTGACAGGAAAGTTCATCACGCTTTGCAACAAACATTGCAGTATGTCAACGGGAAGTGGGTCATTTAACTAAACATCTGTATACCGCTTTTAATTATTTTTAAATGTTCAAAATAAAGATATTCATATGTGCATTAAGACATTTCAGAAATTTGTGAACTCCTTCAATTTGAACCCCAAAATCAAACACTGTGTTTAGACCTTGCAGACATGTTTGTAAAACCAGGAGGCTAAAAAAATGTAATAATTAGTTTGCCATTTGAAATGCATCTCGGCAAAAATATCTTTACTAAAAAAAGAGAAAAAAAGAGCAAATTAATTGATTTCAACGTGAAACACTATAAGCTTACAGATTTAGTTTTTGCACTTAATCCCCGTTGACCTCCTGATGTCAACTTTCCCTTTTGTGTTGTAAATTATGTTCCCGTTTCTGAAATCCACAGATGGTTTAAACAGCCTGACACAAACCCCACCTCCATCAAAACAACAACAACGCTAGAAACACTGCAAATTGAAATTAAAAAGCATTAAAAGATAATTCATGAAACCATTAAAAAAAAAAAAAAAAGAGTACGTACGTAAGGCAAATATATAATCTGTTCTATAAACAATAAAACAAGTAGCAGGGAGCTGTAATTATTTCTCTTCATCTGTCAAATTCACATTTACATTAGTGGAAGAAGAAAGAACCACTCTTTTATTTGATATCATCAGTACTCAAGTCAGATAAAGATTTGATTATCCAAACAGTTGACTGTAGGAAGTGTGACAACAGAACAGACCAGAGTCCGGTCTTGAATTTTTGTCCACAGCTAGGCAAGACATCAAGCTGTGTGTTTTGCATTCAACTTGCTCACACTGCTACATCTGTACCTGTGTGTGACTACACCTGTCAGTACATACCTGTAACTGATGTGCGTATCTGAGTGTGGAACAGGAAGAGGTGGCGAGCGCCCGTGGCTAAATCAGGCCGATCGAGCTTCAGTTTAACAGTGAAGTCGAGGCCAAATGTCTGAGGCTCAAACGCGTCTCTACCCAGAGCACCTGCGACAGGACGCGACAGCCCTCCTCATAACCATCGCTTCTTCAAGTATTCCAGATTGTTGATTCCAGTCCTGTATCGTCACTGATGGTCCACTGATGGATGGATGTCAAACGGATGGATGAACGGATGGATGAACGGATGGATGCAGCTCATTTGATGGGGAGGCGCAGGGGGCGGGAGAAAGTCAGGAAGCACCCAAATGGGAAATCATTTGTGATTCTCCCTTCCCAACTCTCCACCCCACTAAAGTGTTGTTTTTTAACGACAAACTTCCACCAAGTTTGTTTCAGCAAAAAAAAAGCCACAACTTGCAAACACAAGGAAGAATTACAGGACTTGTAACAGACCGAATGACACTTGGAAGACTGTTCAGAAAAGGTGGTGAAGGGGAGTGGGGGTGTGTGTGTGTGTGAAACAGTTTGGCAGACACACCACCACCTAGTGGCCTCTGCTGGAAACGATGACCGGATATATGGGTAATATCAGTGCTGTACAATTGACAAAAAGTTAGAAGCAGTAAAACCATTAAAATAAGGCAACTTTCAATGATCGAGTCCATACTGAGGGATTGATACAAGTCCTTTTTTCCTCTCTTTTTATCATTTGGTTCTTTAATATTTTCCCCTCAATGTCAAGCCATGAAGTAAATGAAATATTTTGAATTGTTGAGCCCCTCAACTGAGAGCACTCTGCGGATGGAAATGTCAGTCGCTTGGCTGAAACCACTTTGGTCCGGTTGGATGTCAGAAGCAGCACGGCCTGCAGCGTGGTCTCTAGCGTGGCTTTCAGATGCTCAGTCTTATTCAAACTATTTCCAAGTCTCTAATCTCACCACATGCCGAAGAAATTATAATAATAAATCTGGGGAGGAATCAAAATATCTTTCAGCCAGCAGGACAGTGGTGATCAAAGAGGGGCCCAAGTGAGAGGGGGGGTCAACATGAAAATTTAGAAAATAAAAGAATTTCCAGGGTTATAAATCACCACTGAACCGTCTACCGTGTGGACTGGCAATGATTTGTAAAATAGGAAAAAAGTGTTTCACACCCCATCCATTCATTGCCTCATCAAGACAGAAAAGGTATTTTTCCTCAAAAACTTAGAACTAATTAATAAAGCAAGCCATATTAATTATTTGTCTTCCTAGTTTCTCAATCAAAAGTCACTGTAGTAAAAAAACTATTCTCATGCTTGAATGAAGAACTGGTTGCCCCTCCCCCTCCTGTGGCGCAGAAAGAACCAGCGACTTGCAGACTTGGTTGAGTTGATCCATGTGGGCCGATGTGTTTGTGGAGTTACTTCAGTGTCTTGGCATCTGGAGCAGGGTCAGCAGCTGGGGCTTTCTGGCTGGTGGGTTTGGCATCATCCTTGGCTGCAGGGCCCTGGGCCAGGCTGGGGCCGGTGCTGGCCTGGCTGTGGGGTCGGCTGGAGGGCTGAGAGGGGTGCCGGCGGCGACCGTCCCCACTGGACGAGTGCCTTCTGCGACGTCCTTCCTCCATAGGCGGCTGGAAAGAGAAAAACAGCAGGGTGGAGATCAGATGGAGTCGTTTTTAAGCACAAAACCAACTTTAGAAAACAAAAACACAATCAGTGGGATTACGTGCACTTAAGAAACCAGGTTACTAAGAGAAAGAAGGTTACATCGGTAATCGGAGGATGCTTTTAAATGCAGTGTTTCCTCAATGTTGATTTTGTAGTGGCGGCTCACCATGGCAAAATTTCTGCCACCACGCCATCAGAAATAGGACAGACGCGCAATGTAATTGCCTTTTATATTATCCTGAAAACACAATGCACCCCTGTTGGCTGCAACTCAAAATGCAATTTAAAAACAAGTAGAACTATTCAGAGGTTATTGGGCCCGTCCAGTTTAACTCCACATACTGTTGTGTAGATGGAGTTTATTGTCAAAACGTTCACTTTCTTATGACTCGACTAAAAAAACAGCTCCACCACTGCTGAAGTAAAACTATTAAAGTATGTACTATACATACACATCAGTTTTAAAAAAGGTCACATTTGCCCAAGCCAGGACATTGTGTGGTGTTGACCCCAAGGTTTTGATCACCTGACGTGTAATTTCTTCCTTACAACCAGGAAGCTGTGTGCTGCTGCATTCTTCAGGCTTCCAGATTCCTACCAATCAGCCTTTAGAAACCCCAAAGAATATATGAACTCACGTCAATTCTGAAATCTTCCAGACGCTTAAACTTGTGCAGGTACTCCTGCAGCTTGGGGTCGATCTCCAAGGTCTTGGCTTTGGAGTATTTAAGGAAGGCCCAGAACTTCTCTAGTCCATAAAGCTGGCCTGAGGATAGCAGACAGAAGAAAAAGTTAGCCCCAGTGGTTTAAAGTGATTCTGTAAGTGAACCTTTTTCTTTAAAAGATGAAAACGTGAGCAGAAACTAATACCACAGATATTCTATGTAACTATCATTTTGTCTCTTCTGATCTGTGCACACTGGGTTGTGTCTGTTTCCAGGACTTCTCACCAGCCTCGTAGTCTTTTGTTGTCTCTTCCTGGAAGTCTTTAAAGATGTCTGGCCTGAACTTCCTCTCTAGCCCGTAGCTGTAGTACCTGAACAGGCACTCCAAACCGTACCTGCAACATACACACAGTAGAAAAAGTACACCTTTTATTTAGTTCATTAGGTCCAATCAACAGGTCATATCTTGTTTTATTAACTCCTCCACAACCACACAATTAAATACAAAATCCCGAGAACTCTTTCTCCATCCATCAGGGGTCAAGGCTCGTACCTATAACCTTCTTTCCCGTCCTCGACCACCAGCTGTCTGAACTCCTCGTACATCTTCCTGTTGAAGTGATCCCGCAGGAAAAATGACCAAAAGCGGAAGAGTGTGTTCATCTCCTGTGATTGGCCGATTCCCAGCCGCTTTCGCTCTGTAATTGATCGAGAAGAGGGAGATTAAATGGACAGGTGTACAATACTAATTGAATAGTACGAAGTTTTTTTTTTTTAAACCACAGGAAGAACCGTATAGAGCTGGCTTAGGTTTGCCTTGGACCAGCTCTTAGTTATGCTATTATAGTTTTAGACCACTGGGGGACTTCCTCTCACACACTGAGCTCCTCTCTCTTTCCATCCGTGTGCATTCATGTTCTAGAAATGGTTGTTACCAACTTAGCTCTGGGGAGCTTATTTCCCCAGAGTCCTTATGTTTTCTCACCCCGCTGTTTTCCTTGGATTAGGGTGGCACCTAAATCATGGCTGCAGCTGTCGCCGTGGTCCTGCTTGGCACCCTGCTACACCATTGAACTACTCCAGCTTCTATTTCTACTCATAGTTCCATTATCTCCATTGTGATTATAATTGCCACTGTTCATTGTACCCCCAACCGGCAGCGTAAGACAACCGCCCACTAAGAGTCTGGGTCTGTCTGAGGTTTCTGTCTTAAAGGAAGACTTTCCTCACCACTGTTGCACTAAATGCTTGCTTTTGGGGGAATTATTGGAATGGTTGAATCTTTGTAACTTATAGTTTGGCTTAGACCTACTCTATCTGTAAAGTGTCACAACTCTTTTTATGCTTTGATACTATAAATAACATTGAATTGAAGGAAAAAAAAGACATTCAGTATACAATGAGGAAAATAAGTATTTGAACACCCTGCTATTTTGCAAGTTCTCCCACTTAGAAATCATGGAGGGGTCTGAAATTGTCATCGTAGGTGCATGTCCACTGTGACAGACATAATCTTAAAAAAAAACAGAAATCACAATGAATGATGATTTTTTAACTATTTATTTGTATGACAGCTGCAAATAAGTATTTGATCACCTGTCTATCAGCTACAATTCTGACCCTCAAAGACCTGTTAGTCTGCTTTCAAAATGTCCACCTCCACTCCATTTGTTATCCTAAATTAGATGCACCTGTTTGAGGTCGTTAGCTGCATAAAGACACCTGTCCACCCATACAATCAGTAAGAATCCAACTGCTAACATGGCCAAGACCAAAGAGCTGTCCAAAGACACTAGAGACAAAATTGTACACCTCCACAAGGCTGGAAAGGGCTACGGGGAAATTGCCAAGCAGCTTGGTGAAAAAAGGTCCACTGTTGGAGCAATCATTAGAAAATGGAAGAAGCTAAACATGACTGTCAATCTCCCTCGGACTGGGGCTCCATGCAAGATCTCACCTCGTGGGGTCTCAATGATCCCTCAGCCCAGAAAGCTGGTCAATGACCTGAAAAGAAGCTGGGACCAGCCCAGAACATGCATACACGGGGAGCACATGAGCGTCTTGGTCAATGACCTGAGAAAAAAGAGCTTTGGGACCAGTTTGGGTGGTACCATCCCAAGCATCATGCTTTGGGGGTGTTTTTCTGCACATGGGACAGGGCGACTGCACTGTATTAAGGAGAGGATGACCGGGGCCATGTATTGCGAGATTTTTTGGAACAACCTCCTTCCCTCAGTTAGAGCATTGAAGATGGGTCGAGGCTGGGTCTTCCAACATGACAATGACCCGAAGCACACAGCCAGGATAACCAAGGAGTGGCTCTGTAAGAAGCATATCAAGGTTCTGGTGTGGCCTAGCCAGTCTCCAGACCTAAACCCAATAGAGAATCTTTGGAGGGAGCTCAAACTCCATGTTTCTCAGCGACAGCCCAGAAACCTGACTGATCTAGAGAAGATCTGTGTGGAGGAGTGGGCCAAAATCCCTTCTGCAGTGTGTGCAAACCTGGTGAAAAACTACAGGAAACGTTTGACCTCTGTAATTGCAAACAAAGGCTCCTGTACCAAATATTAACATTGATTTTCTCAGGTGTTCAAATACTTATTTGCAGCTGTATCATACAAATAAATAGTTAAAAAATCATACATTGTGATTTCTGGATTTCTTTTTAAGATTATGTCTCTCACAGTGGACATGCACGATGATAATTTTAAACCCCTCCATGATTTCTAAATGGGAGAACTTGCAAAATAGCAGGGTGTTCAAATATTTATTTTCCTCACTGTAACTAAATAATAAAAGTATAAGAAGAAAACGTGTACCATTTAGGCAGCGCCGACGGTACTTGTGGTAGACGTGTTGCGTGAAGCCATTCTCCTTGAGCAACTCGTGTGATGGGTGCTGGAATTTAGGGAGGGACTGAGGTGTGCAGCCAATGTTACCCAGGGCAGGGATGCCCTCCGATGGGCTGGCATTAGAGCTGAGAGGGAAAAAGGCGGAGGAGGAAATGGAGAACAGAGACTGAGTACAACCCACATCAAATATTAGAACTACTTGAAGTTAGTCCTGAGTCTGAGGTCATTTTCTGCAGTTTTACTTTATATTCATAAAAGAAAAATAATTCATTTTACAGTTTAAAAAGCCTAACATGGGATGGATTAAGGAAACTAAGTGTGGTCCTTTGAAGATTAAAGTAAGGCCCTGAATATTGCTTTTGCTCCTCAGTCTGCTCCTTCACATTAATGAGTAAAAAGGTTATTCAGGTAACTAAAATTAAAGCAGCCTATTTACAATAAAATTACTTTCATCAATGAAAAAAGGAACAAAACAATTGTTGAAATATCAGGAGTTGTCAAAAGAAAAACATCATACTGAGATACTAATCTGATGTGAGTCTCACCTGACGGAGGCAGTACGGGAGCGATGCTCTCTGGAGTCCATTACCCAGCCGACGTGACACTCCATGGGTGGGTTGGAGCTGTGTCGGGTCTTCCTCTTCCTGGGCGTCTGAAATGTCACAGAGATAAGATGTTTAGTCTACAAATGTTTAGTCCGTGTGGTTTCTTTACCCCTTAAACCTGGTATCCGGATCACTGAAGAGGCCCATTTCCACCAAAATAAGTCTGATTTCACCCTTACTAACAGCCATCTTACCTTGGCATCCACAGGTCGACTTTCCTTCACCACTGGGTAGAAGCGCGGTGTCATAGTCTGGTCCTTCCGGTGAGGTGTGCGAGGCGTGCGGGGCGTCCGGGCACTGCGGTAGTTGGGCGAGTCAGGCACGGTAGTCGGGAGCGAGCGAGCTATTGAGGAGGGCTCGGGGGCACCGAAGAGTTTGTTTGCCAAAGCGTCTGTGGGGACTGAAGACAAAACCCAAAATGTTCACATTTTCTAACCAACTGCCTCAAGACTTGTGCTTTACTTAAGTCTCAGCAATCCTGACATAAAACTCTGGAATGTCATTAAAACAGAAACAATTGCCACAAAATCAGTAATCTGAAAGTTTCAACATGCAAACTCTGACACATGATTGATAAACTAAAGTGAGATAACACACCACCGTGGTTACCACTTCAACGCAATGACAGAGAGATGAAGGAGCAGAGCGTGAATTCACGACTTTTAAGATCCATTTAATGCTAGTTCGAATGAAAACCAAGATCACTTTCATCACTGAATAAACCGAATGAGAGTTTGGAAAAACAGGAAGAAACAAGCATACTGACACCCAAAAGACCATATTGGCCTGAATTTAAGATGCCATTTTTCTCTTTCTATGAATGCAGAATAACACCAGTTCCTAGTGTTACATTGTGGTTGTTAATGTTGCTAGGCTAGAAAGTTTAAGATGGTTCCGTTTTTTCTGCCACAATGGAAAAACATTTCTTTATCTTGTAATTCCTTTCAGAAACCGTGTCATTTTAATAATTTTTAAGAAAAAAAGAGGTTGAAGTAGCCAGTGTTTTCACTAGAAGCTAGCAGAGATTAGAGAAAGGTCAGAAAAAATGCATTATTTTGTGATGTTGGGATACAAACTTATCCTCAAAGTGTCAAAGGTTTTACCTCCTCACCATTTAATAAAAATTACTGATATTACAGTTTTAACTTCAAATCACATTGTCAGCGTATTCTAAGTAAAGAAAGAACGTTCATTATGTAAATCCTTTCCGTGTGTCCATTTTTTTTATGTTTTTGGTCCTTACTCTGCTTGTGTCTTGGGGGGCCAGGAGGGACTTCCTGTTTGGGGTCGACAGGGGGTTCAGGGGTCAGGCAGTCAAATTCTTCGCGGCTGATCAGGTGGACCTTCTTGAAGTTCTCCACCTCTTGCTGTAAAAGAAAAGGGAAGAACAACCGGTGTTCATAGGACGACAACCTCTTCTTCCTACAACTCTGGTAACCAAAGATCTGAAGATTACCAGTTTATTTTGAATCAACAATAAAGAATACTTTCACAAGGAGAAATAAAAGAGTTTAGATAGTGATAAACAACAATGAAATGTGCCAAAAAGGAAGTACACACAACATAAATAAAGACTCATTATACAAAGTGTGTGTATGTATGTATGTATGTATGTATGTATGTATGTATGTATATGGATCATCAACAGACCTTATCTGCAGTAACCTGGAGATTAAGATGCAGCAGCAAAACATGGCTACCACAAACACTCTTTTCAACTTCATGACGTCTCTTGCTGTTCTGACACGAGTATACCAACCAGCCGAGTTACATAAACATACAAAATCCTGAATTTTCCACAAGTCAAGAACTCCTAATAACAGAAATGCTCCTCCTACAACAGCTCAATTTAAAATCTTACTAGAAACACAACAAAGCACCAGTCTCCGAGCGTTTGATAATTTCACACGTGTGACTCACACTCGTCCCTTCATTCCACCAAGTATCCTCAGATTTTTGAGCGTCCATCTTTGTCCACCCTCCTGTAGCCCGTCGGCTCAACCCCTCAGGCCGAGGCCGAGTTTGTGGGGTTTATTTATAAACGAGCGTCCTCTGTTCCACACGCAGCTGGATGTGTGCTGGCGAGCACGTGAAGGCCAAACAATGAGTTCAACAATGCTGCAATGGGCAGCAATGACAACAATAACAAAACAAAAAAAACCTGTTCTGTGTTGGGTTTCTATATCCAGAAACAGCTCTAAATCTACTCATCTGGTCTTGGGCAGAAACACCTCCAATCTGACAATGACGTAACGTGGAAGCTGTCAGAAGAGCCTGACTTGAGTTATGTATCACTACAGGTTGTTGTGCGATTGTGTTGCCCTCTAGTATATTCAGATATCAAGGTGGATCTCCACTTACACTCAGAGATATCCTGTTTGAGTCCTCATTTTTATCTATGATGAGTTACTTTTTTTTTAAAGATTTGAAAAAAAAAAAAAAAAAAAAAAAAAAAAAACATTTATAGCACAAGCAGACTTATTAAAAATGATATGGGAGCTTAATCAGCAGCACATCTGTGCTTTCTCTGTATTTTAGGTTTTTACTTTTGATTACCATGAGAAATTTCTGACCTGTCAACTTCAAAAGAGGACTTCACCTACACATAACTTTTGGGTGGGTTGTGACATAAAATCCAGTTGGAAGTCACTTTAAACTGAAACCTTTTTTTATTAGATATAAATAGAATGGTATCTTTCAGTGAGAATCATTAAAACAAAAAACCTCATCTATGTTTAACCTCTGACCTGATACCACGGTAAAGACATCACATGCCTTTTTTGGTAAACATTGTTGTTAAACGCATCTCAGTTATATACATTTTATTTATTACACAGTGGGTTGTAAAGAAGTTTATGCTTTTTAAGGATAATTGATTAATTATTCCATTGTCAGTTTACAGAAAAATGGGCCAATGAGATTTGGAATAAGCCAACACTTAGAAACATTTGATTTAATAAAAGTCAAAGTTGAATTTGAATCTGCCTAAAAAGAGGAAAAGATTTGAGTTTTTTCCAGCTAAGATGTGGTGTCATACCGTTACAATTGAACACTAGTTGGTGTTTAAGAAGAAGATCTGCTTTGTCAGTTATGCAAGTGAAATAAAGTAGAAAATAAAATAAATATTGTTTTGTATTATCCTTTGTATCATTACTTCAGAAAACGGAAAGCTTTCTTTTGGAAGATGTTAAAATGATGAAAACAATTATTTGCTTTGTGAAACATGAATGTTAAATATTATGTATAACCTCATATTACTGTAATGCATGTACTCCACATGCAATCCCATGTGGGATAGATCATTATGACGAGTAAGACTCATTCATTCATTTTTCTGTCACCAAGTATTATTGAAGTAGTGAATTAAGGCATCTCTTCAAAATTAATGTAGGCAGCGGTTTGTCTTGCTTTTTGCTGACGGGCTCAGCTTAACCGCCACCAGTGACAAAATTAGGACAATTAATTCAGGATTGTAAATGATTCAAAGGCCAGCCGTGCTAAATGAGCTCACCTTGATGGTGGCGTACTCGGGTTCATACGTGTCGTCCCACAGGTCCTGCTCGTAGTAGAAGAGCCCGTCGTTGATCACTTTGACCAGCTCGCTGGACAGCTTGGCGCGCGATGTGTGGTGTCCCGTGCGATCGCCCCCAGGGTGCTTCCTCAGGTAGGGTGGCGTCTGCGTCACGATCAAGATCTTGTTGACGTCGTGGTCGTCGATCTCGCCGTCCGTCTCCTCGTCCGACCAGTCGGTGAAGGTGTTGCGCCGTCCGTCCATCTGCTCCATCTCCTCGTCGAACATGAAGTCAAGCTCCTCCGGTTCGTCCTGCTCCGCTCCGTCCTGATTAGAGTTAGGAATAAAAAAAATTATTATTAGGGGTGTTGGCTGATTAGGTTTTTTAATCACCATATCTGATTACTTGCAATTACTTATTAGTAATGCTAATTAGGTACATGATCAACAATAGTTGTGATGTAGCCAAAAAGACAAACATGCCTGCACATTGCAAAGTGCAAAAAAAGATTAGTTGATTTTCAGAAAAGAATAATGATAACTACTCAATAAATCATTTAAAGTCATTTGTTTAGCTGTATTCTATTCTAAATGTCGGGATTTGTTTGACTGAATTCACTAAATGATTAAATCAACAAAATAGAGAAATCATTAGTTGTAGTTCTAAAAAGTGTTGTCCCTAAAAGAAGAATTAAGCAATAATTTAAACACGTTTTCTTCCTCACCTTATTTCCTGTGGTAGCAGGCGGGGTGAGGAGCCGGACTGAGGTACCGGGGAGCGAATCGAGTCATCCCTTTCCTTCTGCAACGACGGGGCCTACATCAGTCAACCACATAGGAGGGAAGGGGGGGGAGGAGATACTGGGTATGAACACAACTCAATGGAAGAAGGAGTGATACTGACTGAAGTATAAGATAAGTACAGAAGTTTGTTTTATGCATAATAAAATCATGAAAAAGCTTTTTTTAATTTTATCTTTTTATAAAAAAAGAAAGATGTGTTGAATGTAAATCAATCTGCCTGGTGGCTACTTTCCAGCATTTATGTGCAGTGTTTGTAGATTATTTCCATTGTCAATTATGTTTTCCATTAATCATCTAGTCATGTCAGAAAGTGGTGAAAAATGGACATCACATTTGGCCTGAATATGGGTGAGTGGCTCCGAACTTCACCTTCTCTGCGCTGAGTTTGGGTCTGGCCGGGGAAGGTCTGGGTCTCTTCTTGACCTCGATCCAGCACTCAGAGTCCAGGTCAGGGAGGCTGGCGGAGAGGCCCTTGGGCATCGTCTTGAGGTTAGAGGTGTCTAGTTCAGTCTTGCCATGTTGCTTAACCGGTGTGGAGGCCCTGGGAGAGCCTGCAGCGGAAACAGAAAAAAAAAAACCCGCTTAGAATTATTTTAAAAATAATGTTTCTTGTGAAGTTAGGATGAAGATGGGCATGTCAGGCTGCAAAAATAATTATTCTGACTTGATTTCAATAGAAATCTTTAATAAAATGAGGCAGATCGCTACAGTAGAAAGCAACAAAAGTACACTTGATTCATTTTCATAGTTTGGCCCACACCGTATTTCAGTTTCATTGACAGCAGATCGGACTGTTCACCTGTGGGCTCCTCGGTCATCTGCCTTGGGACAAACTCGGGGCAGTTGATGAGCTGGGAGAAATCGGTATGGGTTTGGTTTAGCATGGCAAGGCCCGGCAGAGGCCACTTCTCTGGGTCCACCCTCCGACGGATCTTCATGTCAATCACTTCCACTTCCTTACTGTCCTTCAAAGACTGACAAGAGAGATGATGGTCAATTGGTTTGTGCGATAACAGAAATATAGTACCACCTCTGCAAAAGGATCTCACTGATGTCAAAGGACATGACAGGATTCATTTATGTAGCATTAGTGTTCAAAGAAAATGTGACATAAGGCATTTTCTGCTTGAAAAGGCAAATGGTTTTATGAAGAGCTTAAAGAAGAGAGATATGCTTTTCTATCAACTCTATGTGATTTTAAAATGGACATCTACTATCACACAGTCCAGTCATTTATCAGCTTTACTTTCACACAACAAACTACCCACACCAGTTTACTAGATTTCCTGAAAATATGGAATTCAATTAACTTTGGGTAGAAAACAGTTGTTCTGACATTGTTTAAAACCAGTTTTGACTCGGCTAACTACATTAACACCTCAGATCATCTTTCTTTAGCTTCATTATGCTTACTTCCATGATGACGTTGACGTCGGTAGTGAGGGCCTGCACTCTGTGGAAACTGGCGACGAGTCCGATGGGCAGGAAGCCCTCCTGGTCCATCTTCCTCCGCAAGAAGAAGTCACGCTCCAGGTTGTCCAGGCTGAAGTAGTACTCACTACAGGAGGCAGAGAAAAAGGAAACTAATTAGCTGTTTGTTGCCAATCTTTTCTTTTCAACTGTTCCTGCGCCTAACATGGGAGGGACTAAGACACAAAGAAAAGAAGGGAAATGAAGAGACAGGATAAATAAGTAGCACCCAGTCAGATGACCAGAAAAAAAATATATATATAAAAAAAATAAAAAGGAAGAGACCACACTGGACAGCATTAATGAGATAGAAAAAGCATTGCTTTTTTCAAGTGTGCCACATGGAACCAAAAACCTTCCAAGGAATCACTAATCAAAACCAGAATATTTCAGTCTCCATGTAAGTTGATACAGATTTAAACTGAAGGGGGCACTGAGTGCACACAAGGAAACCTTTACGCTCCTTCGGTTAGGTGCCAAAAAAGTATCTTCATCTGCCAAACTTTAACTGCAAACCTGTTGTGGTTTGTCAGAATTTAGCGGTGACTTAATTTTTGTTTAAATGGTAAAAACGTTATTTGAGTTGTATGTAAAATGTAACTTATTGTAAACTTATTCTGTTATGAGAACAAGCCACAGATCTCCACCTCTGCCATGTAGCAAGAAGAGTATAGTTGCATTAGATTTATTTATTTCAATCAATAAGAATCGCAAAACATCTCTATCATTGATGGCAATCGACCGTTTATGATGACAAAGACCTGCTGATTAGAAAACAGCTTTGCTTTCATCATGTTTGTTTCTTTCCTTGCTCAGATAAAGAGACTGAACCAGGAAGGAATGAACCAGAATGGATCAAACCTAAACAGTAACCACGCCTAGAACATCTTAAAGAGTTTCTGTAGTGTTCAGATTAAAGTCCTTTATACATCCCATTGTATGCAATTTAATACCTTTTTTAGCTTCATACTGGTCAACGAATGATTCACAGTACTACAGAAAACCCTAATAGAAAAACATTTAAGATCTAACATAGAAGAAAAACTAACTTTACATAAGACTTTTCAAGATACCCTGATCTAAACAGCTTCCTTAAAGGAGAATTCCGGTTAATTCCAACATGTAGCTCTGTTTTTTGTAAATTTTGAGTGCTGTCAGTCAAGAAAAACAAACAATCAGTGTTGGCTACACCGTGCTATCCTCTTGCTACAGTTTGCACCCAGGACACTGAAACAAGGCAGGTTTTAAACGTGCTTGTAGCCTCATAGCATGTTCTAAATTTCACTACAAGTGCCTACCCAAGTGATTCCTTCCAAATGGACACAATAAATCTGATAAATCTGTGTTGAGATGTCAAAATGAGTGCTTAGGGACCGTCTACAAACTACAACACGGAGTAGCCAACACTGATTGTTTTAGTTTTCCTCTACTGACCGCACTCCAAATTTACAAACAGAACTACGTGTTGAAATTGACCGGGAATTCTCCTTTAACATACTGCAAGTTTGTAGACAGACTCTTAAGGCCTGTTCACACCGGGACGAATTTTGCGCGCGATATTCGCCGACGTTTAACGCGTCGTGACTAAACAAAGGGCGTCAATGAGAGTGTGTACACCGACGCGAAAAACGCCACGCGTAAAAGCGTCATTTTTTAAAAAACGCCTCGGGTTAGTTTTTTTGGTTTGGCGCACCGCGTCAAAAACTATCCGACCAATGAAATCGTCCCTTTTGCTCACGTGTCTTGTGCTTCTGAAGTTACAGTAAAACACAACTTGGGGGCGCTCAAGCACAAAACGATCTTACCAAGCACACAAACGAAGAAGACATACGCCACCGTCATCACTGCCACAAGACGAGGAAGAGGCAAAGCACGATGTCCTAAATAAATGTTGAGCTGCTGGTCTCATTGGTTTCGGAACATAAAGAGCTATATGATAAGCGCGACAGCGACTACAAAAATATAGACAATCTTCTTCTCTGCTCTTCTTCTGAGTTGCAAGCGAGTATCAGAAGCGCAAAGTTGCGCAGCGCCACCCTATGTACGGGGGTATTTCTGTTTTACATTAAGCGCCATCTAGTGACAGATAATGAATTTGCATGTTCATGCGGCTCATCGTAAGCGAAAATCGCTTGGGTGTGAACACAAAAAACGCGTCGAAAAACGCTGACGAATAACGCCCGCTGATATTCGTCCCGGTGTGTACGGGCCTTTAGTCAGGTAAGAAGACAACTCAAAGATAAACAGTTGGACAGTTGTTAATTTGTTTCAAACTCCCACTAGAGATGCTGTCGCTATAGTGGTGTTTGTTCGCTCAGTACGTGGTACAAGGCAATGTGTAACAGTATGTATTTATTTTCTCTTTTTTGTGTCAATGCTGAGATCAGAGTTGTGAAAGGTTTTCTTCATTGAAGTTTATTCAGAGAAGAGACATGAAGATCTCATCATCTCTACAGCATGTCGGCAGATTAGCTCTGACTGCAAACCTGCACTTAAGCTAAAGACTTGGATAAACAGCCACTGCTAGGAAACTCTTGTATCTGTTACCATGTTCAGTGTTTTAGCACTACCTTTGTCTCGTTCCTGTAAGAGAGAAGCTAAACTTACATCTGCCTCTTAATGTAGTCTTTCAGCAGGTCCTGGTCGACAGAGTAGAGGTCGTTGCTGCTCATGTTGTCGTAGTAGTAGGTCACCGTGTTGCCAAACTTCTGGGCGTAGGGTCCGTCTTTCGTATCGTATGACTTGTAGCCGTAGTGGTAGTCATAGTGGCCTTGCCAGGACAGAAGATGGACAGAGATTCAGATTAGGTCTTCAAATTCAAACTTCATTTAGTTTCTGAAATCCAACCGTCTGTTGAAAATACAACCTAGACTAAAAATAAATTTTAGACAACACTTTAATGCAGCTGCGTGGTATATTCTGACTCCACACAATCTTTCAATGCTGTTTATGACCAGTTATTTTAACAGTTACCCGTTTTCTTATCCTTCAAATCCAATTAGTATTTTCATGTCTCTTTCTCCACTAGTGAATCTTGTTAAGCCAACCACAGGTGGTTTGCTTTCTGTAGTTTTCTTTCCACTATTGGTATTTGATGGACGGACGAGTCAGAGTTAACATTATGTTGACGTTTTAGTTTAATATAGCTGGGCACAGTTTCAATATTCAGAAAAAGTTGCAAGTAGATACATTACCAAAATGTATTTAGCCTTCAGCGTGAACACACCGCCAGCAAAGCACCGCAAAGCGCAGATTCGTGTTTGATCATGTGCCCGGCTTTTCATACCAGACAAAGCGATCCTTTATCTAAACCGGTTCCTCTCTACAGCACAGACCTCTCTTGCTACTCATGTGTTTTTGGTAGTTACCCAACAACAATCCCTACTACCTTCAGCCAGGCCTCTTCAAACTCTGACTGTCTGTCTGTCAAGATGGCCAAAATCACCATAAACCTGAGTGTTTTATTATGAAATTTTTTTATTTTGTATAGTATCCGGCTGCGCTTTGGCCTTCCTGTGTTTGATTAACCTACCCAGCTTGACACATTCGCTCACGCCTGATCGCACCGATGTGGACCGACAAGATTGGATCACATGGTCGCCAAAATAGTAAGTAAATACAGAAAGTTCATCTGCTCAGCATTAACTCTGACCGTTTCTTCAGTGCTGCTGAAAGTCAACATGTCCTCGAGGGAGGGAAGTAAAACTGGACTTAATGGATGATAACTCTGGTTTTCTCTCACTTTTCTTCCCTCTTAAAAAATTGAAAAAGCAAGCAGTGTTTTCTCTATGTCAGTCTGGGGAGAGGAGTAAGGAAGGAGGAGGCAGAAAACAGAAACAGTGAGTGAGTGGAAGGAAAGTGAGAGGAGGGGCAGTAAGAAAAAGCAATGTGTATGAAAAGAGTGAAAAACAGGGAGGAGAGAGAGGGAGAAACCTGCCAAAACTAACAGGCCTTAGGGAAAAGCTGCTTCTCCTGCTGGATCTAACAGGCCTTTTCCTCATTCCAGCACTCAGTGGTTGTTAATGCACTTTCTTGTTTTCACTGTAGCCTCTTTGGGGCCAGGTTAGGTAACCAACCACCCAGTTTGAGAGAAGAAACACAACCAAAACTACGTTCTGTAAAGATTGGCTTGACACTATTTTCTCAGACATACTAGATTTTGTTGGGCAAAGTCAAGCTTTTCTACCTTGCAACAAGTGGTATAGGCCTCAGAGCTCTCATAGGACTTAAACAATTGCAAAAATCAAAACAGTAGTCACACAAATTGCCTCCCACTGGGTTATTGTCTGATCATGTTGCCTTTGTGCTAAGCTTATGTAAATAATTCTAAATTAATTACTTGTACTAATTAACTGTTTTAGCACACATGCTAATTAATTACTACCTTTTTTATGTTTTCTTTTATTTAGTTTGGTGTTGAAAATTAGCATGTGTGCTAAAACACTCAAGTAATGCATCTGGTTCAGCCAATGTTACTGATGTCCATGTCAAACAAAAAGCTAATCTAAAAATCAAATCAAAAAACGTGTGGTGCCTTAGGTGATTAACTCAGTTGTGATGTAAAGTGGCTGTTTATTAGTGCCTTGTCAAGCAACATGACCTATTGATGGTATGCTGAAGTTTTTCATTTTCTTCTTGATGAAGCATAAAACACAGCATAAGGGTTCCAGTGATTTTTTAATAGCTTTAATGCTGAGATCAGAGTTGTGAAAGTTCTCTTCATTGATGTTTAGTCAGAGAAGAGACATGAAGTGCTCATCACTTCTACAGCACATCTGCAGGTCAAGTCTGACCCATACATCGCTAAACAATGTAAGAAAGGTTTATGATAATGAATACTGTCAGTTAAACATGTTTTTAACAGCGTCATTTTTTTCTTTTTGGCCTAGCAAACTTTGTAGTTTATTTTATATGCAGGTTGTATTTTACATTGGTTTCTATGAGTGTCTGCCTATGGGTGAGAAAAAAACCCAAACACACATACCTCTCCCACCTCTGCCTCGTCCCCGACCTCTTCCTCTTCCACGTCCACGCCCTCTGAACCCTCCGCGGAACGGCGCTCCCTCACTCTTCACACTGGACACCTCGTCGTGGTCGTCACGCCACTCCCGCTCGTACTTTTGACTGTGCCAGTCTGCAGGGAAACAACCAGCCTCTCCGTCAACACAAACATCGTCATACTGGACTAGTGGAACAAAACTACTATGAAAGGGAGTTTGCAGAGTTCTCTGCAGAATTATTACAGTTTTTAAATCAGAAGAAAGTTGAAATGTTATGCTTACTAGCAGATGAAATGTCCTCTTAGCCGCCATCACATTTCATTTTCACGGTAAATATAACAAACCAAGTTCTTTATACTGCGTACATTTAAACAGATGAGCTATTAAAGCAGAAGTTGCAGATCAGTAGGCGCACACAGACCTCTCCACATCCTGTTGCTGACTCATGCACGCCACCTCATCTAGCTAAATGCAGTAAGGCCCGCCAATAGTTTAACAGCTACAGATGCAGAAATACTGACACAACCAGTTCAACAAATTTAAATCTGCTGCTCATATTACACCAGCTGGGTGGGATTTCACTTTGAAGTCATTTTCAGATTATTATTATGTAACTCTGTGGCCGCCAACATCTACTACCTGTCAGCTGCAGTGAGTACCCTGAACAGACTGACCTCTGAGATCGTTCCTGGCATTGGGAGGCAGACGGGGGGGTTCGTTCTGTCTGCTGTTGTTCCTGGAGGCCGAGCGCTCCCGGGGACCCTCGGACTTCACTTCAATCATCAGGGGAACCCACTTCTGCTTATTTCCTGTTATGACAGGGAGAGGCAATGCAGTTAGAAAATATTTTGACATTTAGGCCCCGATTCCGCTTTGAATGAACTAATTTCCATTAAAATGTTCTTTATCATAATCAGACGTTTTATTGTCCTTCAAAACCAAATGTTTAAAAAAAAATGTCAGCAGGGTAAGGTGAATTTTCAGTAATTAGATTTGGAATGCATACATATTTTGTTTTTTAATGCTACCAAAAAAGAATACTTTAGACTACCCCCACTATGGACCTCATCGTTTATATAGTTGATCTACTACTGGATGAAATTGGCATTTTCCTCCACTGTTTTGTGGAAAACATTCTCTCTCCTCTAATTTACAATACTAAGAACAGCACCAACATTTACTGTGTGATGATCTGGGTCTGTTTAATTGATGATGCCCTCATTCTTCTTATAAAACCAGCCAAACCCACCTTATAAAAACCTAACTAAATTCAAGACTTTTGAAGGCATTAAGACCTTTAAAGTCAATGTTATTAATAATTCATAAATGGTTTTAAAACTTGGGGACCTGCAAATGCCCCATGTATGTATAAGATGTGAAAAGGTTTTTCCCCCATTGTAAATACTTCAGATAAACACTGTCAATGCTTATTCAAACATTCATTGGACTTTCATTCACTGTCAATGGGACAGTCTCACAAGTAGAAATCAAATGATTGTTGGATTAAATAATGATATTAAATAAGTCAAAACTTTTATATCACAACTTATGAATTAGGAAAGGAACCAGTTTGCCTTCAGGATACAGTGACTAGTTGATTCAAAATTCCAAGTTGTCCACTTTTACCAGGAAAATGGATTTTTGGCAAACAATAGCACCTTTGTATACTGGCGGGTTAGCTGCTTTTCATAACTTTCATTATGACGAATTGCAATCATTACTGCCGAGTCTTTTATTGGTGAAACAGCATAAAGTCTCCTGCAGTACCTCAGCTGGCCAACAGAGTGCATCAGTGATCTGCTGTTTAAAACATTTGTCTGTAGGGCTGCTTGTGTGGATGTGTGAGTATGTGACAGATAACAATGGACGAAAGGAAATGAAATGACAGTTTTAACTGACGTGGCCCTGTGTATTTGTTGGCTGAGTAGGTAGAGAGGGAGGTAGGATAGAAGGGGAAAAGAAAAATATAAACCTGCAGATTACACTGTGGCTACTACGTCACAAAAACATTAAATACTGCTAGAATAACATCAAAACAAGCTCAGAACACTTTATACAGTAACATCTTTTGACATCAGCAATGTGGGAAAACAGTTTAAGAGACAGCAAGATGACAACACTACAGACCAACAGCCTGTTGTTGATCAATTGTGTGATTAATCAAGCTTAGACCCACCTTAAGGTGAACGTCAAACAGCCTAATCCCCCAGGGACGACCAATTTAGGAGGTTTAAATCTGGCTTAAGCTGTTGCGCATGAGTGTTTAATTACATTTTTTTTGCATTAATGCTGAGATCAGAGTTGTGAACGTTCTCTTCATTGATGTTAAGTCAGAGAAGAGACATGAAGTGCTCATCACTTCTACAGCACATCTGCAAGTTAGATTTGACAGATACATCATTAGGTGATGAAAGATTTTATAGTTTTAAGTAAAACAGACTTGAACTTGATTATACAGGTTTTATGCTTACGCACATATTCTGAAATCATATAGCCTAAGTGAGCTGGTTAAAGGGTTCACTGGGCTGAAATCCTCACCATTGCCTTTTGCATGTTAGCATTGTTTCAGGGAATAAGAAAAGGCTATGACCCCCAGAGTGAGGCAGGATGTTTTGACAATCAACAGTAAACTGGGGGAGTCCGAATGTCGACAACAAAGCCTTACTTTAATTTCAATGTTATCAAACATAACCTAAATCAATGCTAGAATACTTCCTTGTTTTATGAATGAAGTGGTACACAAGCTGAAGCAGCAGTGCTGTGTGGGTTTGACCAATCAGCTATGGTCATCCCTGCAAACCCCACCCCTGAAAGCACAACTGGTTCATAACAACTGAACAACACTAACGGTGGTGATCCATATGTCCGTTCGATGCTTCTGTTGCGCCGCGCTCCACTTTATTCCAATGAATGACGTCAGCGACTTCAACGTGCACACAAAGCCTTCCGGGAAGGCGGCGCTGCATTTGAAAAAATGCTGCGCGTCAGAAAGCTGGCCAATGCCCATCTTTATGCAAATTAATCCGTTGAATGCAACTATCCGGTAGAAGTAGACAAAAATCTTTCAAACTGACCTTTGTTGATCTAAAAAGGAAGACAGATTCAGCAACTGCATGGCCTATTTCTCCATTAAAATGTTTTCAGAACCAGTTTCAGTGAACTATTTTCGTAAAATATGAGCTTGTATTCCGTCTGAGCCGCCATGACAGTGGTTTGAAATTCTCGAGCAGCCAGACCCACGTGACACCGTCGTCCAATCAGCTGCAAGTCAGGGGCGTGGCACATCAACCCTGGATGTATGATGTCGCGACACCACACGTCAGTTGTGTCGCAAAAATGGATCAGCGCCGTATGTCTCTACTTTCTGGTTGATGCAGATTCTTACAGCTTAAGGGTTATAAACTGGCCTGAGTACGGTGCCAGTGTTAGTTAACCTGGCGCGGCAGATATTTGTTACACAGAACCATTTGAAGAGCCGTCATCAGAAACTGTTTGGAAAAGAGCAGGCACTTTAAAAAAAATAAAAAAATTAAAAAACAACCGGCAGGTGAACCATCGGTCTATCACACCTGCCGTTTTTGTTTTAAACCACTGCGGCCGTCATATGCACCTTAACCACGGCCGTAGCTGCCAGTAACTCCTCACCACAATTGATTTGGTAAGCAGACACAAACATTACTTGAAGCCGGACAAGATGGAATTTTGCGCAATAAGTAGGTATGGGTAACGTTCACATTTTTATCAATCGATTATTCATTTATTACACTGCACTGTAACGTTTATTATTGTATTTTGTATTTGTATCGTATTCTATTTTAGCCTTTTTATTTTCTATCTCTTTCATGGCTGTTGTAATTGCTCTTCATTGTTTTATGTAAAGCTTGGTAAATTGCCTTGCAGCTGAAATGTGCTTTAGAAATAAAGTTACAGTAGCAATAGCACAGTGACTGCTTTCGGCTTGCCATTATATTGCAGCGAACGCTGTCTGCGTGGAGTTTTGAAAAGTGTAACCATACTTTATCTTCATTGCCTTGAGCAGAGGAGATGTAGTTTTGCTCCGTCTGCAGGGTAGTCGGAGCCAAGCCCCTCTCTGTCAAACATGCAGAGAGGACAGCAAAGCTCGTGGTTACATGCTCTCAGGTACCAACATTTGGCACAGATTGGTTAAATGTAAAACGGTCCTTGGGAGTACCAACGTAATCTGGCCGATACCCTAAAAAGTGCAGAGTTTGGTACTCAGCCCTAGTGATGTGATGTCATTTTTGAATCTCGCGTGATTTCATGCTATATGCAAGAATCCAGCTGCAGTGCAAGTGTTACCTTGATCTAAAATCCTCTGTATGGTGGCCATTTAGTGACATCTCAAACAAAGGCCATTCTTAAGGGTACTTAGGTTCAGCTGCGTTGAGTTAACATAGCTACCATGTAACTACCGTTTGATGTTAACATGCTGCAGATGCTAACTTTAGCATATGCCACTGTTTAGCATTCATTTCTTGCTTACTAAAAATGGCATGCTAACATTGCGGCCCTCTAATCCATATTCACCTTTTTTCTTCGGTCCGTTCTTCTGGGAGTCATCGTCGCCATTCTTCTCCTCTCCGGAGTCGTCCGACTTGGCCTTCAGGTTCTCCTTGCTCTCCTCGTTGCTCTCTCTCTTCTCCTTTGACTCCTTCTTGACAGTCGTCTTCTTAGGAGCCTAGAGAGGAAACAGGTTCAGACGTTTAAAAAAGGGTTGTTCGGTCCATCAAAAGAGGATTAAAGACCTATTTAAACAAGACAAGAATTATTGGCGACTTCACACAACTATTTTTGGACAATGCATTTTTACAGGACATGAAATTGACTGAAATAAGTTCCACAGATGCATTGTTATATTCTCACATATTCACACATTTTCTGATTTAGCAAAGTGGAATCAGAGCTTAAAACCACATCGTTTTGGTTAAACATGCACAAAATTCCAATAGACTGTTTGCTTATCCCCTCCCACAAACAGTGACTTGACTTGCAGGCAATATATAAAGTTATGCTAGTCATGTCATGCCAAAGCGGTGAGCATGGATCTCTGGTCTGGTTACTTTTAGCTTTTCCATTTGCCATAAACTTTGACTTTTTGCCTGTGATATGTAGCTTTAGCCTACATACTAAAGACCATAAAAATGAGACTACATTATCAGCCAAAACAGAGATAGACATAACTACAGCTGATAAAAGCTGCTTACAGCAGTTGTCTTTTTAGCCAGCAAAAAATTAGAAGCTGTTTATCTCTGTGAAATCAAAGGCTGACTGAAAGAATTACCAAGAATTAAATAACTAAGGGAGGGTCTGGGCTTAGCAAACAGTTGACGGTTCCAAATAACTGGATGTTTCTTGGGCAATATCACAATCAGAGCATATGTAGCAGTGGAAAATAAAATGTTGTCCAGCAAATACCGTCTTCATTTATAAATTCTACTAGTATGCAACCAGCACCAAACGTAACATTTATAATCTCTAACAAAAGTGTATATACATTTTTTTAAAATCCAATGAGTTTAATTGAAAATATACCGTTATAGTATAGTAGTACAGTATATGTTTACAATACCAACAATCTACCTAGTGGAATAAACTGATACCAGCACATAAACACATTTTGTTTTCAGAATAAGAGGTTTTATATTCAGATTGATCAAAACAAACCAAAATCTTTTCATGTTGAAAAAAAAACGACCTCCTCAGCGCCACAATAAAAGTAAAACGGACAAAGAGGACTTCACATGAGGTTTAGAGGTGTCTTTATTCAGTTTCATTATAGTCAAATGTTTGACCGGAGCAGAGCAACACGAGTACTACACCACTGTCATGCAGCCAAGCCTGAGCAAACGCACAGTGACGGACACAGGTTAATTCACCATTTATAAATTGCTTTTGCTTGTTATCTTTTTCCCTTGCAGAACTGATATCTTAGTGTATTCAAATCAAAGTGTATTCAAATCAAACAAAGTTCAGCTGCTCATCTGTGCTACGGCAGCTCAGCTATGAGCAACACACACATATCTGAAAAGTTGGACAGTCCTGTGGGGTTTGCATAGGAGTCATGCAAAGCATTTGACCCAAGTTGAGTAAGTCTCTAGAGGTTTGACACATTTCAAGCCCCAAACCACTCTGTCCACATACACAAGCTGGGACATGCTCAGTCTTCAAGGTATCACATCATAAACTAATCTAATCACACTGAACTCAAAGTCAAACATGCACTGTAGTTCCTAACAACATAGTTAATACCGAGTTGCACCAAACAGCAAAGGAGGCACGAGCAATTATATTGTGCAAATTATAACCTTTATGAAATATACCGGTTTTAAATTATTGTGATTCGACTGGTGGAGAAATTGCATTTCCAAATCTACCTAAAGGATGTAGTGCTTCTGATCCTTGCGCCCTTTACTTTTGGTTGCTTTCAGGGTTATTAGTGTGTTTGATGACATTTTAGGGCTTTTAATGTGATACTCTTTAAAACTATCCACTTCAGGGGTAAAAGGAGGATCTACCCAGGCTATATAGTTTATCCTTTAATGTATGCACTATATATATATCATTCCCAATACTGTATAGCTAAATATGTGTATTGTGTTAAACCCTTTTCGTGGAAGAGCGCTGGCTTCATCTATCTTATCCATTAAAGAGATGCCTTTCTGTGATTGAAACAAAAGGTGTCAGTTATGTAATGTTTGTTATGGCCATTATTCCCAATTCTTGCCCAATTACAATTAATTACAAGCGGAAGCTGTGTTACTGCTGGAAAATATCAGTTATGGATTTGAAAACATGTTTATTAAAGCCTAAATTAGTGAGCAAAACATTTATTCAGACTATATATATGTTTTTATTTGTTTATTCATTTATTTAGCTAACTATCTTATAACAACTGAGATTAAAAATATATATATTTGATGGCAGTAACCAAGTAACCACAGCAGTTTGAATAACTTCACAATATATGTGTGGTACGTAATAAGGTGGCCACAAATGTTTTGACACAATTCATGCACGCGCGTTCTGTGATTTGGGCCTCGGGCCGCTCCATAGTTTGGGATTTCAAGAAGTGATTACAAGAACGTTGCCAATTGCTAGCAGAAACAAACCTCTTTAAGCAAAAATGGATAAGGAAACGTATCTCAAAGTCCTTCCAGATGGTTCTCGACAAGACTAAATTTAATTGCATGTAAATTGAGTTACCACCGGAGTACGTACAGTCTCACACACCACTTGCTGGCCAAGCATCCTGCTGAATCAGAGAACCCTCCTCCCCCTTCTGAAAGGCAGGCCACGCTGGATAGTTTGCAACAGAGACGCCTGGATAACTCTCATGGGCTGGAGCGTGTTATATTTCAAGAATATTTTTGAGCATATAGTACCTTTAAGGGTTATTTCTGGACAATATTCTAGATAGTATTTGTCATCGTTTTGGAGTCTGGTCCCATGTTGTACATTTTGAACAGATAAAAAAGGGGTGATTAATCACAAGTTAACTAAGGACAATCCTGCCAAAAAAAAAATCACGATTAAATATTGTAATCGACTGAGAGCCCTAAATTGCATATTAAAAGAAATACGTAACCACCTCATTTTATAAAGACAGTTAAATTGTGGCTTACAGGAAACTATATATATATATATGTATATTTTATAATATGGTTGATGCACATCTTATTTATTGTATGGATTTGATGATGGTGATGATGCACTTGGACTCCTGCATCAATGTGGTCTTACATGAAGACAAGAGCAAGTGTTGTTGACATGGATGACCTGGCATCCTCTCTATCATTGTGTCCAAGTAAGAAAAACCCTTGTTTACATAATTTGAGATGAAGCATTTTGAGCATACTTTTACTGACTCTGGCTATTTTTTTACTTGTTATAAGAAGTTAGGTAGGCAGGCTGCAGGTTTCAAAGGCTACAGGTTGAACTTACAGTGGATCTCCATGAGTCTCTGACCTGCCTGACAGTCGGCGGGCAGGACACGGTCCGTGTCACTGCCTCAATCTGAACAGAGGGAGGGAAGAGCAGTTTAGAGAAGACAATGAACACACACACACACACACACACACACACACACACACACGAGTGGAGAGTCCAACACCTTCAATGTTTGGGGACTTTTTTTTCTCAGGCCCTAATGTGAATGCACAAGTCCATCCAAGCCTCTGCAGTTATAATCTGGCCATTATGTGGTATGGGGTGGGGGAGGGTCTACTGTGGGGCTACTCTGCTCCAACAACACAAGGGCTATACGCTTCTTCCTCTTACTATCAAACACACTGGAAATGTCAAATGGCTGCTGTACAAGTTGTGGATAATAAGAAGCATTTGCTGCATCTACAGTCCCATAAGCTCCCTCTGGGTTTTATAAAGTGTATCCCGCATCATCTCAGTAGCTAAATGGCTAATGTGCCGTAATGCCAGGCATACATTTTTTTGTGGTTTATTGCTTTGGATTCTGCACAGATGAATGAGAGCCAATTACTTTTAGTGAGGACAGAAAGGTGTGAAATGAGCCATTAGAGACGATGGTCTAAAGCTCAGGTTTTCTGAATCAATAAAGACATGTGGTGTAACAGCTGAGGAAATGTCAACCTTAACATTGAGATCAGAGGGATGCCGATTCATTCTTCTTCCAACACAGGAAGCCACTGATGACTGACAATGTATAAGCCTGAGTAGTGCTTTACTTGCATAGGCAGCATATGTGGATTAAATATTTGAATATTATTCAAATATAAAAAAAAAGAAATTCAAAAAGGTATTATAGAAGAAGAGTGACAGCTCTATCCTAAACACAGCTGCAGAATAAACCACTAATAAAACACAAGAAACCAACACTATACGGACCAATTTTCACTCTGAACACACAACAGACAACAAAATGGGGTGAACCCACACACACACAGCAAAATCTTTAAGCCACACTGCGGGCTGATCACAGCCATGTGCTCATAGGTGATGTTTTTTCCCCGAGGATTGTGGGACGGGGTGGAGGGGCTTACATTTTCCACATCAAGCCAGTTGGTGGAGAGAGCAATGGTTTAATTGAAAAGACAGAAAACGTGATGATATAGTCTTAGTTCAAAAATATAAGAGGGAATTTCATACTAAAAAGGTTGTATTAAGATAGAATTGGAAAAACTAAATCTGAAGTTTTTTTCCTTCTAAATTCATGTAGGGCTACAGTGAGCAATCGTTTTCATTATCAATCTTTTAATTATTTTTCTTGCAAAATCTAATTTCTATGTCTATACAATGTCGGAAAATGCCGGTTATCTGGAGCTTTAAATGTCTTGTCCAATCTAGAATCCAAAACCATATCATATATGACACAGAAAGGCATTACATTATTGTTCTTGTGAGGCTACAATGATAAAAAAAAAAAAATATTAAAATAGTTGCAGACTAATTTTCAATTAATTGACTGTTCCTTGCAGCTCTAATTTATCAAACAATGATGAAAAATGAAAGCCCAATGTGTTATTGTCCAATTGCTTGCCTGGTTCGACCAACACTACAAACTCAAACATAGATTCAATTTTGAAAATGAACACATCGTCACATTTGAGAAACTGAACCTCTTCACGTAGCATAAAACACACTTCAATAGCATGCTATTGAGACAGATGTGTATTTAAAGCACAATAACCATTTTTATTCACCAGTAAGTAGACTTATTAATCAAAAAGAAAATTACTTTTAAAACTAGTATTGGTTAATCATTTATCAGAAATAATATTGTATTCTGAGAAATGTGGCCAAGAAAAATCCAAAGTTATAGAATCAATGAAGAAGTTTCATTGCATGAAATCTCAGGTTTAACTGCAACCACAGCTCCAAACTAAAGCACAACCCTGCAATTAAAAACCCCATCTTTATCAAATGACAGTGCCTATTTCTCAGCGCAATCTGAGAAATTCAGCAACTGATTTATAGCTTTAGATGTTACATGGTGGAGAGTGAACTCCAGCACCCTAAGAATAGCAACAGCAGCACTGTTCCAGGTGTGGTTTATTGAAGGGGGGTCCCTAAAAGGACATTCCTTCCCAGGCCTTGGACACCATATCCAAACCCCGCCCTAACTACAATTTCTGCCACCAGAGCCACTAGTTATTCCTGGCGCTGATGATGTGACCCACATTTTACTGCTTGGGGACATGCAGCTCTCCCACATGTTCTCTCAGACCTGGCTGCCTAAAAATGGGGGAGGTTACCAGGGTCGCTCTCCCAGTGATACACTATCACCCAGAGATCAAAAATAGAAAACAGATCTGCTGCTATTGTAAGGCGTACACAAATTAGACGCATCCCCTGTTGGATCAAATGCTGTAGAGAGCATAAGTTAATATAAGGAAGAGGGTCAGTGTGTTGGATGTGTGGTGAAGGCTTCTAAGGCTACTTGAGTTGAGTGGGTCTAGACTGAATGTAGAGCATGTATGCATATGGTTGGGTATCAATTGTTTTTTTTCCAATACCAGTGATGAAACGATACTTTAAATGGTGCCGATGCCTAAATGGAACATAACAGTAACCCATTTCACCAGTCAATTGCTGTTTAACAACAGTGGGGTGGCAGTAGCTCAGTCTGTAGGTAGTTGGGTTGGGAAGTACAGACCAAAGTACAGAGTGTGGATTGGTAGCTGGAGAGATGCCACTTCACTTCCTGGGCACTGCCAGGTGCTCTTGAGCAAGTCACCATACCCTCTGAGCAAGTCACCATACCCTCTCAACAGCTTGAGTTTCAGGCCTGTGTAGGTTACTAACAAAACAGAGTGTAAAATCCCCACTGGGGATCAAGAAAAAAGTATGAGTTTGCAAATCCCATTGGTGTTGTGTCTTCGACATCTGTGGCAGTCTGCAATTAATTATTTTCATCATCTTATCTGCTGATTCTTTTTTCCATTAATCAACGGATTACAAAAATGTCAGAAAAGTGATAAATGCCACATCTCTGTTTTGTTCGACCAACAAAAAAGAATAAATTATCAAATGAAAGAAAGAAAAGTTACAAAGCCTCACAAATGAGGAGCTAAGACAAGTCATGTTTGGTGTTTAAAAAGAATTAAGAAAATGCCTTCTATACCCAATTTCCTGAATGTCAATGTGTGTGTGTTGGCTCAACGTGATTCTATAAAAAAATAAAAGTAATCCAACAGTGAGTGAGTTTTTTTCAATTTTATCCATTCAACCGAAAGGATATTTTTTATGATATGATCCCCCAGATAGGATCAATTTCAGAGATCCATCCAGATTTTCAGAGAGCCATCTTTGTTTTTGCTTTAATTAACCCTATGCCTTAAAAAACATGCAGTCCAGAGGACACAAAGTCGGGCCAGCAGTAGCAGACTGCTCTGTCTGGACGTGCTGTTTAGCTGCTGTATAATTACAGCCACAAGCACTAAAATACCTATTGTAGAAAAACTACTCCGCAAAGTGTAGCAGGACAAACTGAGCAGCTCCTTTTGATTGGTTGGTAAATATTATAATTTTGGGACTTGAAACTACTAAGATTCTCTTTTCATAAACCCCTAACTCTGTGTTGTCACCTATGTTGAATTAGCCTTTTAAATCTTTACTGTTCATCTGTATCTTTTAACAACCAGGTAAGGGTGACACTTCCTTTTCTGCCTCTACCTGCTTGCTGTCATTATCAAGGATTATTTTCTGACATCATACCACCCCAGCTCGTTTAAACATTGATTCTGCATTAAAATCATATTTGATTCTGTTATCACCACACAGCTTTATCTCTGGTGTGTCCTAGACACAAAGTTGATATTGGTTCATATTTTCCCATCACTTAAAGACAGTGAACAAAATATTTTCCAAATTCTAATCCTGTGTCCTGGTCAGGCTGGTTCAAATATGTATTTTTTGTCATATGCACAACAATTATAGACACAGTCATTTGCAATTCAATTCTTATAGCTCAGACTCTTAACACTGCTCAAACAAAAATGTATAAAAGAAAATGTTAAAGTAAAACTGAGAATCTAAAAAGGAGCTCGAGACACAGAAGCCATATTCTAAAGATGCAGCAAAACATATGAAATAGTTCAGTAGTCCCTAATATACGCCACCTGAAGCTCATCAGTGAGTCCTCTATACATCTAAAAAACTGTGAGGTAACACTTCTCAAACAATAACACCCACCTGCATGTCTTTAGTTGCGATCTCCCCAGGAGTCGGCCAGCTGTTGGCGTCGGCAAAATCTCCAACCTGAGCAACAAATTAGAGGAAAAAAAGAAGCTGAATTAGCAGCAATGTCACGGGTCTCTGGAAACAGATGTTAGAGCAGGCTATCCACGAAGACAGGCAACTATCAAGATCACACCTTCAGTGTGGATATTACAGGGTCAAAACTGGGGATTTTACAGCATTACTTCACACTATTACAAAAGAAGTTAGGAGATCTAAAAAAGTTCAAACAAAAGATTATCTTCTGAGGGAAGTCTGTGCACGTTCAAATAGTCATTGGTTTTGCACATTTCTCCTCGGTTTGCACCACATACTTAACACCAAATACTCTATTGGATCAACAGATCTAAAGGTTTAATTAAAATGTCTGCATTGCACGCAGAAAAAAAACTGCATTTTCTTTACATATGTGCAGAATCAACTTTATCCATAGGTTGCCTGTGATTTGTCAATTTCTGTCTTATTTCTGCAACCATGCATGTAACACAAGGACATAAAAGTTTACGGCCAGGGTGTGTCTAACAAACCTGGAGTACAACAGCAGAGTGCATGCAATAGAAGGTGGGAAGTTTTGAATGACAAGCTTTGGGGAGAGTTTGTATAATTTATCAGCCGGCCGATGGCACACCAGGAACTCCCATTTGCATTCCAGGAAGTGTGAAGGGAGGTTACTACACAGCTTCAGGCATGGCAGATAAATACCAGCACTCTGACTACACATACCTTCACTGAGCTGGGTTAAACCTCTGAACTAATAAAGATGATCTGTTTGAATTGGCCCACAACTTATTGTATATATTTGTATAAATAAATACATTTAACAGAAAGGGTTGTCAATACACAGTCATGCAATCTTCCCACGACAAACTGTGTAATCATACAACCGCATTGATGTCATGAACACCCGCAAGTCATCAAAGGTGCTCAAAGCGATGTCACACGTGTTTTAGGGAACAACATGTCACATACAGAAAACATCTATTCACTATCCGTGAGCCGCCTGTCCCCAGAACACACTGTAAAAAAAGGTGCTCTCTGTAAACAGCCCAGGTTCTACAAACTGTAACAAAACATACACAAACAGTGTTCCAGCCAATAACTAACTAGAAGGATTTGGGGGGATGAGGAGAGAGGGGCAAGCTCGTCTTGTTTTGTTAGAAAATACTTTGAACGTCACCAAGAAGCAACGTCACCCAACATCGCTTAGAGCACCTTCAACATGGCAGTCTTTCCCTTCTCTAACATCCTCATCTCATCTGGCACTAACCAGGGAAAAAGAAGCTACTATAGCTTTACCTGGATGTTCTACAAAAGTAAAACAAAAAACATTTAATCCACATTTCAATGACCAAATAATATTCTCCAAAAATACTAGAATTTAATAATATTGGTTGTTAGGCTGATCAGATAAATGATTTTGATAACCAGAAAAGGACCCATGTCGGTACCGTTATCGCTTATCAAGCATTACTTAATGTTTAATGTTTACAGTATCCACCAGTATTTTCTCACATGCATACACAGAATATTACCTTTCCTCCACGCCTGGCTTTGGGTGGGTTCCCTGCTCTCACCACCTTGGCGGGGCCGGTAGACTCTGTAGAAACACAATAAAAGATAGTCAACATTGCAACCGGCTCTGCATACATGAACATAGATCATCTAAAAACCATCAGCAACAGCACAAATGGAAAAGAAAGGAGGAAAACAGATTGGCTTTTAAAATGAGTTAGACTATGATGGTCTAAACACAGACAACAAAAAAGTGAGACATTGAACAAGTTTGTTTTCTCGGTGCAAGTTTTGCCCATATGTACTGAATTGCTTGTCTCAGTTTAATTTGTTTTGTTTTTTTACTACTTCTCTTATTTAACTGTGCAAGTACACTTTCATTAAATCATTTGTCTTTTCCTAGAATCACCTTTATTTAATATGCAGCTGTGGCATCGGTTTTAGATAAACTAAACTAGCAGTAAACAGACACTTGTACCATCATTTTCCTGCCTTGTCGTTATTGTAACCAGGTAGATAAACAACAGAGGCTCACTTGAGCAAAACAAAAAAGTGCAAAACTACCAGAATGCATATCAGAACTGGAGCACAGTGATTCAACACGGGAGTGAATGATGGTTAAAGCATGTCACCCAGGAGCACCCCAGACACTGGAAACTCATGAAGAAAATGAGAAAATGTCCAGGGTCGGGAATCACCTGAGGCCCCACAACATGATATTATCACAATACTCGTGTTACAATAAGATATATTATTGCAATATATTGCAATTTATTACTTTTTTTCCCCAACTTCAAAATGTTTATTCTGTTTCATTTAAAATGATAAATTTAAATGTTTGTTGATCTCACTTCAATTTTATTAATTCTTTTAAATACCAAAAAGTTAAATCCTCATGTGCAATTTAAATAAAAGATTAATACTTGTCATGATGCATTGATGCAGCATTGCCAAGGAAATATCACGATATTCTGCTGTATCGATGCAACTGCATTTTGTTGTGCAGCCTGTGTTGTACAATGACAAATGAACCTTAATCCACATACAGTAAAAAAATAATTATACAATTATGAAACAAATGTAGTTTCAAGCAGAAATTACAAACCTAGTATACTTTTTGTGTTCAAATAAATGAAAATCACTTTGCTTGTAAATGTCACCTTGTATCCCTTTTGTAAAAAGGTCCCATGGCATAATTTCCCTTTGAGTTTTTTTCTAACATAAAAAAATAGAAATGGTGATAGGTGTAAACTAAGCCCTGGGTATCCTGCTCTGCCTCTTATGAGGTCATAAGGAGCAAGGTTACCTCCACTTTCTCGGCTTTGCCCACCCAGAGAATTTGGCCCGCCCATGAGAAACAGTCACAAGGCTTTCAAACGAGCAAAGTGGCAGATGGTCTAAATTTCCAATTTATGAGCAAACGTGCTTGGGGGGGAAAAGTCCTGGATGCGTTTTTGTGTTTGCACAACACGCAGAACTTATATCTGGAGCAGAGCAGACCTTGACTGGAGTGTGTTCACATGTCGAGTTTCTTCATCAGCTTATGTTGGAGTAAACCAATTTTTTCACATTTCTATGACTAGACGCAGAGAAGTAGATCATAAATAACAAAAGATCTGGCTAAAAGCTAAATAATTGCTGTACAGAAGAAACTGACGGAGGACCTGAATGTCTTGACTGGTTTTGACAATTGCTTTGAATCTTTCTAGAAGCCAAACCAGAATAAAATTAAGTCACGAGAAGTCAGAAATCTTCATGGGTTAAATAGCTGAGAAGTCCGTGAAAGCGCATGGCGGCCACTGAGAGGGGGATTAGGGCAAGCTAACATCTATACTCTATGTTGGTCTTACAATTCTTCAAGTAAAAACTTATGATGTCTGCATATGTGACCAACACCACAGAAACACAGGAAAATAAGGTTTTAAAATGTAGCAGTACAGTCACAAGATGAAAAATGTTCTCCATGCACACAAAGCAACCCATCAAAACGCAGCAAGACTAAAAGACAAGACAAAACTGTCCCTGAATTGCAACAGAAGAGATCTCCATCCACAGAGAGCTGCACTCACATGGTTTAGCTTGTATTAAATCTGCTTATTAATTCCGGTTATTCTTGAATCTTAAGTTTAGCTTGTTGTCATATATCATTTTAAAAGCAACTAAAAATATGGATACAATAAAGTAAGCAGATTCTGAGGCATTTTGAGTATAACAATACTGAACTATAAAAAATTAAAAACAAAGTCAACTCCCTGCATGACAGTACTTTAGCCGTGATGACATTTGTGTCTTGTAAAGTTTAGCCACACTTTTTAGTGCTGGCTCTGATCCACCATATTATAAAAACTATGCACATAAGTAACCAGCAACATAGACAGAAGCACAGCAGGTCCAAACTTCACTTTCAGGAATCAGTTAGCAAAATCCTTAAAGAGGACTCCACCGATGTAGCCCTACACTCCTATGACAAAAGTTAAAAACTGATGCTGCAGAGCTAGATACTTCTTTGTAAAAACCTGGCACTTACATTACCAACAATGCAACTTAACCACAGAACGTTCCAGTCTGGGATTCGGCTGTGTGATGCTAGTAGCAGCTTGGGCTGGACGGTTACTGCGGCCACTTGCCGCCTACCGCAGATCTGAGCTCGTCACTGTCATCACCGCAAAAAACAAAAACACTGGCCTTCACGTGTGCTCGGCCACGTTGTGTTTAATGACATGGATTCATTGATTCTAATGACATGGATTGTGTCTGATGACATTGTGTCTTACATGGATTCAAGGTTTTCTAAACAAAACTTCGAAAGATGGAGCGAATCCGACCTTTCGCGAGTTGTGGAGGGCAATGTTCCATGACACATAACAACATTCACAGTAGGGAAGGCAAAGACATTTCCCCGTTCTCAGCTGAGGTAGACACATTAACGTTACAGCTGCAGTGTTTACCATTGCACATCAGCCTAGCAACTTTCCTTCAGTTTATAGCTTTATCTCGATCAAACAGCACGGTTGACTTTCAGCCTGTATGCAAGTTTTGGTAGCCTAAAACAGAGCGGCTTACATTGGTAGACAGAGCAACAAGTTAGCAAACTGCCGAGTCGCTACTTTTTTTCCAACCGTGGTAGGAAAAAAATCCATACCATCCCAGCCCAAGTAGCAGCTATTGTAACCTAAAGATGCTGAGCAGGCTACAGAGGTCTGGTAACCAAACTTCTCTCTACAACTTCAGATTTAGTTTTCAAACTTGTAGTCGTCAGCCCCAACCAATGCTGACTGAAGTGACATCCCTTAAGATTAGGACAGAGTTATCAGACTTCAGACACAGCTCCCTCTGGAAACACAAAAGATTTTATAAATTTCTTTTTTTAAACATACGCAGTACTACTCCCCTTCAAATTTTGAATATTTATACATCAGAGCCACTTCTTGATACAAAGCCTTCATTGAAAATGTTACACCTCTCGTGACCCATAATTTAATCATTTGGCATCTCAGAAATTTGAAGCAAGTCAACAACTTACATGACTTATGAACTTCAAACTTCAACTGTTTATTTAGATTCGAGTCAGAGTTGAGAAATGGTTTAACAGTACAGTTTTGACCTTTGCTTCATTTCGTTTGATAAACTGTGTCATGGTCTTGTGTCCTCAAAGGGATTTCCAAGAGAAGCTTTGACGGCAAGAAGATTTTTTCAAAACATGGTTTCTGGAAAGCTAGAACTCACACACAATATAAAGTGCCAGTAACAATCATAAAGAGGAGATCAAATCCATCAATAATCATGCAACCAGAGCCCACAATAGGGTGAAGATGTGGTGTCCCTCGTCATTACAAATAGATTTGATCAACATATATTTAGATAATACAGTATGATGATATGATATCTGTATGATATACTATAACAAGTTAGTAAAGAACAACTAAACCCACTATAAAAATATTTTTTTAAATTGATGTAAAATCCCCAAATTTTCCCCCAAATGTTGCTCATACATAAAAACTAAATCACAGCTAAGGTTCAAAGATGGATAGCAACAGTTAAATATTTACAACTCATCCTGCCTTTAAAAAGGAGGAATTTTTTTTTTCTTCCAGATTTTCACTGAGCAGTGAGAGCAGATTTAGGATCCACAAAGGCAGCATTCAAATGTACTTTAAATGAGGCAACTCTAGAGTGTCTTGTGTTGAAAGTGCAGAATAAGTCTAGATTTGAGGTTTTAATGCATTTCAGTCAACTGTTAGGTACTGTTCCCTTTTTAATTTGTTCTACATTACGTATTTGAAAAGAGGCTGTGTGAACTAATTCAGCACTAAATGTTTGCTTTGTGAAGCTTGCAGCTTAACTTCTTAACTGGCCTACATTTTACAGTTAAATAAAAAAAGCTTCTTATGACCCAGTGCCATTTCCAGTAGTTAACAATATCTCAGTCAGCAGGCACAATATTGCTTCAACAGTCTGCTGCCTATCGTAATCATATCACGTCAAACTACCATTCAGCCTACAATCACTAATGTTCATTTTAAAGTTTAAGGCTTTCTCAGGCTAATTTAACCACGATTCAGAATCTTATTCCAAGTATCCTAATAGTGGATCAAGTCTCCTGTCTATATGTATTCCTGGGATTTTACAAGCATTAACCCTCAAGCATTATGCTGACCTGGACCTCCGACCATAACCAGGGTTGAGACACCTGTTTATCTGGCCATTTCAACAGACAGATTAAGGCCAACCATAACATCACCTGGGTAGATGACAGCTTCGGCTAATTTATCATCTAAAGGTGTAATTTGAATTTCTGCTGGAGCATCAAAATACAGACGAATGGTTAGAGAATGGTGGGCTACATAGGCCAGCTTTCTTTATCCAAAAAAAAAAGTGTAGTGCCCATGTTCCAACCTTCCACCAAAATTCTCCAAAACCTATTTATTTTTAGGATTTTGTTTTAATCTAAACACCTCATCACTGCAGAATTTAACATTACTTGGCAAAAATGTATTTCAGTAGAGTTGAGCTCTTAATTGAATAAAACTATGTACAATCCACAAAAGAAAATCCCAGGAAGGAGTAAAAGGCACAGAAGGGAGAAAATATGAAGAAGATCTTGAAGCTTTTGTGACCAATTAGTGCACTTGGTTAGCTTGTTAGTGGTAGACCTGAGCGAGCAGTCACTAAGCGCCGACAACCAGATACGTCACAAAGACAAGTGGATTCATTTCACTGCACAACTTCTCGTGTGACCAGGGTCCTGTTCAACACTGATAAAAATGTAGCAGCATGTTTATTTAAACTGAAACAAGGGTGCGTTAAAGCCCGTTGTGTGTGAACGCGCTCTGCTTTTTTATTATTACGTACATGTCTCTGCTGATCGGGTATCACCTGCGACACAGACACTCAGCAAGACGCACCCAAACAAGAGAAAACAAAGCTCGTTGCACACCGTACAGAGGAAACATATCGGTCAACCCCAAAACTGTAACAAATCTGTGTACACTGTATTGAGATTAAACTAGCATGGTGTCTCAACAATCAAACAAACAAGAACAGGAAAGAAAGCATAACCTCCCTGGCAGAAGTAAATATCTCATATTCTGACTTGTTACCAAACATTACACCAAAGCGTATTGGGATTTGTTCAGCATCTTATTACCCTCCTCACAAGGAGCTCACAAGATGAGTGTAAATAAACAGCCATATCTGGGTTAGGGATGCAACAATTAGAGATTTTGTTGGTACGATTATAGTCTGAAGAATAATCAGTTTCACAATTATTATGCATTATTTAATTTCACTACTAATGCATTAAATCATATGAACACTCTAGATTTGATTGTGTTATTTATTGCTTTTGAAAGAGAAATAACAGTAACCGTTTTGAATGATCTTTTTATTTAAATTAATCTGAAATGATTAGAGGTAAATCAGTCCATCAGTCACCACAAACAACAGCAGTGCTGTCCATAGCAGACAAGTTGGGTTGATGTCGCCGTTACAGCGGCAGCTGTCATGAGGTCAGGGGCTGGCTCTGCGTTTTCCTCATGTTTGTTTGCTTAATGTATTGCAAATAAATTGCAGCAGTGAGTTATACCACCACTGAACATTGTTGTACATCACTTTGATAGTCAATACTCGCAGTGACCGGCGTCTGATTTCATGTGTGTAGCGCATGTGCTCACACACACGTTTATGTTGTCAAGGAGGTTTAATAAGAACCACACACACTGCTACACATAACGTGCAGTGTAGTGGAGCCTTTACGAATAATTAACTGTGACATTTTAAAGATCGGTTAACAGTAAAAATCTGTTAATAGCTGCATCCCTAATGTGGGCCATGACACAAACTCCTGGGTCCATCAGCCGCCTAACGTAGAAACTCTGGCTTATGCAACGCTGTTGCCAAGTTGTGGAATCAGCACAAATTCCTCAAGTATTTATCCGCACTTATCTGCTTAGTTAGAAGCAAAGTGTGAACAACAGTGGTCTGAAAATGTTTAATGTCACACAACCTATTGATGGTATGCGGAGGTTTCTCATTTTCTTCTCGATGAAGAATAAAACAAACAAAAGGTTCCAGTGACTTTGTATTAGTTTCAATTGTGGCTCAAACGATTCCTCGAATAACTCAAATAATTAGATTACTAAAAATCCTCAATGCCAAATGATTTGCTTTGTTTAATCAATGTTACCAACGTTGTATTGCTGGCCGACACATGCCATGAAGACTGACGGTGCAGATTATTAAATGAAGAAAGAGCATATAGCGAGGGGACAGAAAGTGTCTGAAGTTTGGATTCAATTTAAACGTAATTAAAACTCTGTACAGTGTGTCTACTGCAAAATCTAACTAACTTACCACAATAATGGCACAACGTCAATGCTTCAGCAAATCAACAGAAAACATTAAGTCTAACTTAATACCCATTCCACGAAGCGGACCCGACAAAAGAAAATCAGAGTCGTATGGATGATGAAACTACAACAAACAACAACTACCAAAAACAAAGACAAGAAAATACGTAGTGGTGACCACAATTTGATCTAAAGACGATCCCTTCCGAAAAACAGATGATTGTTGCGCAACATTTTCTCTTACTCTCTCTTCACGGAGAAACAGCTGATCAATGACCTACTAGCATCAGTGTAACAGAGCTGTGTAACATTGTAATCAAATATATAAATGAAAATAGGTTGAACATAATTAGTATTTACATTTAGGCCTATATATAGACCAGGTTGAAACTTGTAGTTCTGAAAGTTAAGTTGCACAACTTAAGGTAATGTTTATGTTTAATGTATGCCTTTATAATTATAATTTATACTGTTTATTGATCCCCAGTGGGGAAATTACAATTTACACTCCGTTAGTAATCACACAGGTCTGAAATACACACACATGCTCAGGACCTATACATGCACAAATGGAGAGATGTCAGAGTGAGTGGGCTGCCAGCTGGACCGGCACCCTGAGGAGGTGACGTGGCATCTCCCCAGCTACCAATCCACACTCCGTACTTTGGTCCATACGGGGACTTGAACCACCAACCTCTGGTTCCCAACCCAACTCCCTACGGACTGAGCTACTGCCACCCTCCCAAGTTTGAGGTTGTAATGGCATTTCAGAAAATGTTTTCTTTAAAAACAATGTATTATGGCACTTAATGTTTAGTTTTCTGAGAGATGTACTGTATTCTAAGTAATGGAGGCAATACAAATTTAGCTTTTTCCAAAAAAGTAAACCAAACTATTGTATATTATTGCTCTTCAATAAAAATGAAGAATTTCTTATCAGATTACTGGAATAACAGACAGAATCATCGGTAGAATACTCGATTACTAAAAATCATTGATAGCTACAGCTATAGCTTTAATGCTGAGATCAGAGTTGTGAAAGTTCTCTTCATTGATGTTTAGTCAGAGAAGAGACATGAAGTGCTCATCATTTCTACAGCACATCTGCAGGTTAAGTCTGACCCATACATCTCCAAACGATGTAAGAAAGGTTTATAATACATTTTATTGTGTTAAACAAAAAAGCCCTTAATTCTGCTAATAAGATTGTCTGCCTTTTTATCATGTTTCACTCAACTGGCACTAAAAAAAGGTTTCTGGTTGTGGGTCTGTCGCATGCATGCTGTACTGATTTCCTCTGAAGCCTTTATTAGGACTTCTTCTCACAGAAAAGTCTTTCTGCTTCGTCATCATGACAGAGGTCTTCGTCAGGCTTTCTTATTCCCTTCACTTATTTACATTTCTAGTGTTTCTAAAAGTAAAGGCTGACCTCCAAAATGTTTGTCTTACTCAATTGAATTTACACACTTTTCCCCCCATTACATTATTTATTTATTTACCAAGCTAGCAGCATGGCTGTAAGTAGGTCAAAGTCTGTTTATTGGTCCATCACTTCAGTCAACACTGAAATATCTCAACCACTAATGGGTTGCTTGCACTGAAATGTGGCACAGACATTCATGGTTACAAACTAATCGAAGTGAACATGGTAAACATTTTACCTGCTAAACATAAGCATGTTGGCATTTATCTCAAAGTGCTGTGGCCATCAGCTTCACAGAGCTCCTAGCATGACTGTAGACTCCTGTTAATAAGCATTCAACTGCAGTGTAATGACCAAAATTTAAAATAACTGAATGATGCATCAAAAGATTAAATAGAGAGGTGCAAGTCACATTAGGAGAAAAAAGTCACAAGTTGCACCAGGAAAGTTTTATGAAGTAATACTTTTGGAGCCCAAAGCCAAATGTGAAAATTGGCTCATCATCTTGAGGAGAAATGTCTTAAAACTGATCCAAAAAAGGAAAACCTGCGGCCTGTCTGCACCACATTCTGACAATTTACAGATGACATAAGTGTTATTCGCTGTAAAGCAGTTCTTTCCTTTTTTTCCTCAGGGAAACTGACACAGAACACCACCGGCTATAAGCCATGCATCAAACGTAACTATGTACTCCTAATTGAATTTTGTAGTCCGTCAGACAACTAGTGGACAATCGGTGGTTGTTCAATGATAAAATCTCCGCCACATTATGCTCATCAGCTGAGCCGTGCACTACGATTCCCCCACTAAGGGAACATATGCATCATTCACAGGGCTGCTCGGTGTTCAGTGCATATCAGATGATAGTCTAAAGGTCAGAGGAGAGCCTCCCAGGGCCAAGACTCCTCAGGCAGTCACACAGTCAGTTGTGCATTCAGACAAGACCTCTTGAAGAAGTCTTGCCTTTGTGGGGCTTTACATTTGTTCCAGGACTTTCTTTCAAGTAATGCAAGTAATGACTTATTGAAGTTTGCCTTTGCTGTAGCCATTTTCCCTTGACCTTTTTATTTTATTTAGTATTTCAGGTAGAGATTTCCTGGCTTCACAATTTTTCAGCAGTAATTCTTTTTTTGTTCTGCTGCAAAGTGTTGGTGCACTAGCTACTAGCAGCTAATAAATACAAGTTTAATCAAAACGTATTTAGGGAACTTTGCATGTGCTAACCACGACAATCTAGAGGCAGATTTGGTTCCTAGGACACAGTAGGTCCTGGCACCCAATAAAGTCCCTGTTCCATGGCTACAATTTAAAAATACTGAGGTGGTGACTGATCAAATCCAAACGCCAAAACTGCTACAACCTGTGGACAGCATTTGTTCACACTGCAAACAAGTCCTGATCATTTTTAATAACCAGTATTAGGACTTGAAACTGAATTTCCACGTTGTTAAAAATGTAAGTTATGTAGCTGGCTAACTATAAAAAAACGTTATTCCAGTTGTATCTAGAGATACACATAAGATAGCAAGAAACAATAAATTACAATACAACTACTGTACACCTTTAACATATCTCAAGATGTACTAAAATGGAAAGACAGAAAACCCTCGCCATTTTGCATTGCAGACGTCAATCCAAAAAAAGAAGAAGATGTGAGGGTGGGGGCCGGGATGTATGTTTTTGCACGATGAATAGAGAAGTGTTACATGCCCAAGAATTCACTGGCTCACAAACAGGTAAGTTTTGCTATTTTTTCAGACAGATGCAAATTAAATTAAACTCCGGCCAATTTTAACAGTAATCTTGATAACTAATACTATTCGAGACCTGCCAATAGAATAAAAACGAGTCTGTAACTATTGGTACTGGCCATAACAGCAATTTTAATATCGGTTATCGGCCACAATTTTCACATTGGTGCATAACTAGTTGGGATGTACCGATGTTAATGTGGGATTTAGCATTTCAAATGACTATTTGACCAAAACCCCAATACAGGCATGAAACCACCTTGAGAATAGGGTGTTGTCTTGGTGTTATGTGCTTAAATGTACAAGAGAGGGAGACCATGTACTCCAAATGTATCCCCAAGCTGCATGAGCAGAATAAAATGAGTCAGAATCACAGAAGAGGAAATACATGAATCCTTCTGATAAAAAACTGTGAATAAATGAAGAAATAAAAAAAAAGCGTATCCATATTTATACTCCGCATAGTAACACCATGACTGTCTACAACCACCTGAAATGTCAACACAAAATAGAATATGGTTTAGCTGTTAAGGATATATTACTGCTGTTTAGACTACTTCGGTTTTGATTATGTAGACTTTTTTTTCCTTTTACGGACAGTCAAGTCACTTAGAGGTGGATTGACTATGGTAAAAATCATAGCAAGGATTTATGCTACTTAATATTTACAACAGATTTTCTAGAGGCTGCATCTGTTCTGACATCACATCTATTCCTGTGCTGTGATTCCAGAAATAGCACCAGTGAAGTCCAAGAAGATGGACAAGCCAACTAGTGCTCAGGATTTCTTTGCCACAAGGAGGTACAACTTAAATGTATTAATTTTTTTTCTGGCAATGCCATGTGATGCTATTTTATTTTTTTATTTAAATGCATGTGTATGTACGTCTAACATGTTTGCCTGGTAAAATATAAATTCAAATCAGAGCATTGTCCACGTCTAAAGTGGATGTACTCGAGTCTATAAAAAGGTAACTATAATAAATGATAACCTTGTTTGAATGGGTTTAGCTATCGAAAATGCTGGTTTTGTCTATACTACTAGGTACGTATACTATGTTGACTGGGTTAAATAGAATTGCATTACTAAAAAGAGACTAAAATACAATTTTCGTTGACTACAACTAGACAAAAATAATCATAATTCTAACTAAAATACTCCAACTTTTAGTCGACTGAAACTTGACTAGACAAAAAAAAAAGAAAAAAGAAAAATATGAACGCGACTAAAACTATAAAACTAATTAAAAAAAACTATAATGACAACTTTCAGGAACAAAGACTAGACTAAAACTAAATTTAAAACAGGCCGCCAAAAACAACACTACCGTCCTCCCGTCCCGCTCCCGATTCGTTCCCTAACCTATTTGAAGTGCAGCGACTCCCAGCGTATTGGAGTCTGGATATAGAATGATTAGTATCTTACCCGATCCCGCTGATTTCTGTGCTCTATTACGTCTCTATCATGTGGACTGCAGCGTGCAGTTCAGTGTGTCTTTTTTTAAATGATTCAGAAGCAGAAAGCAAAACAAAGAAATGTTCACCCCTCGTCTTAAAATGGTCATGAATCAATACTTGTAAGAGCAGCCTACTTCCTTGTTTAATGATGCATTGAAACGCTTTGTTACGTTGTAACCTTGGTTCTAAGAGTAAGATTATTGTTCGAGTCATATTTCTTAATTGAAGTTGATTAAATATTGTGTAATCTCGTTCTTGCCTGCCTCGTCTCGTGAGCTAAGTGTCTCGTCACACCTCTAAATGTGACTAACCTTGTTTGACATGAAATTGACGCTCCATAGAAATTCTGAATTAACAAAACAAATGTCAGCTGGATCAGCCTTACCTGAAATATGACCTGACACACAGACGGCAGAGTACAAACACACCAACACAGCCACATCAATGGTAAAAAATAAATAAAATAAAATGTCTAATTCCTTTTTACAGCAGTTAAGCAGAGAAAATGTGTTGGTGTACTTTACTAGACTAAAATGAAATGTATTCTGATTTTGTTAATGATGTACACAATACTTTAAAATACATACTGTATGTAGTGGTCTGTTTCGTTGGGTTAGGTGCTACCCCAAGCAAGCAATGATGAGATCAGATGGAGTTAGAAGCTTAATCAGACATGAGATCCAAATGTAAAATCGCCATCGCACAGTGACATGAACACTGACAGAGTCCTTTATCTGCTTTTACCTAATCATCAGTTGACCCAACACCCAGTATGTAGGGACTCATCTTACTATCAAGTCCACCATCACCTCTGTCAGTTCCTCCCTACTTCACTCCAACAAGTCACTCTAATTACACTGTCACCTCTCTTTTCCTCCTGCATTCATTCCTTTTGTCGTCTTCACAGAACTCCGAGCCAGTTGTGGCAGCCTGCTGTGCATGGCTGACTGCCAGAGGATAACATCAACCCTAACCCCTCCCTTTGTGTCTCCAATTCTTATTTTGTAAGCTCTATATGAGATAAGTTTGCACATAATAATGCTTTACTGCTTCCTTTTAAGTTAGATTAAAAACGCAGCAGTTGCTGGGGAAGTTGCATAATTTACTGTTCAAATGCTCTGGGTCAAACCTCCTTTCCATTTTCTGTTATCTCCAATTTCACCACCCCAACAGACGCAGTGCCCTCTCTTTTTCTCAGAAAACTCACTACAGAGCACACACCTCAGGTGGAGACCGAAGACCAATTCTCATGGGTGCCTATAGCCTATAAATAAACCTTGTGCCACGTCGGCTCTACAGTCTTAGCTAAATGCATTTGTAGTGTTCAGAAAAGGGCCCAATCCTCTTTTCTAGTTGGCTACGGCAAGTAGGTTTGTTCTACTCCCCTTGTGTATTTTATCCTCATTCTGAGGTCATATTGTATTTAAAAATATTTACTTATTCAAGGTGAGGGTTGAATGCTGGGATTTCCCAGTTACTGTTGCAAGTTAAGGGGGGGGAGCACCAAAGAAAGGCACTTTCTTATTATAGAGAAACAGGAACTGATAAGTGATGACCTTGTAATGGTTAGTTATTTCTCACATTGAAAATATAACTTTTAGTCAGAGGGAAACTTTATCAGCATTGTCTAGACGCGTGCAGTGTGATGGTCTCACAGCAGAGCACAGTGACGACAGAGAGGGAAAGCTTTTCTGCAAGTACCAAATATGGAGGAAACGACAGAGCGTATGCCAGTAGGCCTGCATGCTACACGTCATCATTAAGGACTACCCAGCTTCACATTATCAGTGTAGGGCCACCCCACCCCCCCCTTGCAGAGTAAGAAATCAGACAGCAGAGGGCCAACAACAACCCGTGCATACGTTAAACCCAGCGACAAGGGCCAAACAAATTCTAACTGGGCATCAAACCTCAACGGACATAGACCATGATGCTAAACTCAGTCCTAAAACCTATTCTGGGATGCTTTTCTGTTGGTTGTTTTAAACACATTTCAGCTCCAGCTTGCTGCTGTGAGTTTGACATCTTGTCCTGCTGGGAGCTAAAACATGACAACTGTCTGCAGTTAACTCAAGGTTTTAACTGCTGACTCAAACTGACGCAACGCCTCAAAAAGGGCCATTTTTCTCAATATGTAAATATATAAAAAGTGTTTTAATTCAATTTTTGTTAAATGCAGATGTCGGCAGGTATGATCTTTCAAGTCACTACAACAGTGTTTATAATTATCCACAGCACAGGGGTGTAAACAACACTGTTTACCTTGATGTGTTCTCAAAAAGTAACAACCTGTCAACTTCAGCTTTCATCTAACCAGTGTTGGGCAAGTTAGTTTTAAAAAGTAATTAGTTACAGTTACTTCTTCCAAAAAGTAACTAAATTAGATACTCAATGACAAACTATAAAGGTAACTTGTTACTTCAGAAAATAATAATGCGTTACTTTCAAGTCAATTTTAAACACTCAAATGTGACCCCCACCTCTACCCCTCTTTAATAGAACGTTAAATACATGTGCATGTTAAATTATTTATGGTAAATATGAATATTATAATGAAAAGGACACTTAATACAATACATTAACAGACACGATGTACACACATCTAATCTTTTTTTAATGTTGCTGTGGGACAAAGTGAGATTAGCCTCCAATCAAATGCCAGGTACGTAGATATTATGTCTAGTAGATCAATACAAATAATAGATATTTTGGTACTTTTGATATTTATTGCCCCTCAACAGGCCACAACTGGGCAAAATTAAGCATTATAGCAAAAATAAATGAATATATACACTATGTAGTAAAAATAACATAAGTGGCATGTGTGTGTGAGCGATAAGAGCGAGGGAGAAGTGAGAGAGTGGCGGCGATTAGCCACTCTAGAGTCATAGTGCCTATGTTTTCTGGACACACACGGACACACACACACAGATTTCATAACGCCATACCTGTGTCTTGTAGACTGACTCGTTTGTATTGTTTGTTATATGTCCGACTATGCACGCTGTCGAACACCCGCCCAACACTACCTCTGATTGGCTTACTATGAAATTTTACTCAACCTCAGCCAATTGTCAGCATTTATGCGCTTGTCTTATGCACGGCTGACTAACCAAGAATCCTCTCGGCTCAGAGATCTATAATCTTCAATTATAGTATTGAGCCGCATATGAGTAATCAACTGGATTACTAGTTACTGAAAAAAGTAACGCCATTAGTAACACCGTTATTTATAACGCCGTTATTCCCATCACTGCATCTAACACTGACAAAATAGATTATATCCATATCTTGTTGCGCAGATCAACTGTTCTTAAGGAACAGCACGGCAAACAAAGTTCTGCCGACTCTGTGAAATACACATTTCCTTTAGCTTCTTCACAATAAAAGCCTTCTAAGTTGAAAGTAAAATAAATCTGATATTGGAGAGTACAAAACAAGAACACAGGAGTGAAACTGAACTACAAACCAGAGAGATTCAGTTACAATCTAGAAACACAAAGACTTCTAAAAACAGCTTCCTCAGTAGTCGAAGCACAGCTTTGCACAAGACAAAGCTTGATTTGGGGCAGTCACAGGACATCCAGCTATGCCCTGTCCTTGGAAAAAAAGGGTCAAAGTTTACACTGGAGCACATTTGCAGTTCACACAGTTAAGAATCCATGCCAGCTGGTTTGGAGTGAATCCATAAACTCACATCACACGACCACCAAGAATTAAACAGTGATGCGTTTGTTTTTAAAAGACCGCTGTTCTGTTAGGCTTTTGTAACTTCATGACACGTTTCAATTTTTATTTACTTTTTAGAATCCTACATTCCCTCCATTCACATATCCTCCTTTATGAAATGAGACAAGTACCAGCTACTGTATTTCCGATGACTCATGACAATGACTCATCCACTACTGCCATCAGTATGCAGGTCATTTAATCAACAAACCCATAGTCAAAGTAGGCAAACACCTCCACAGAGTTTTGTTTTGAGTGGTAGATACTATTAGCCAAGTTTCTCTTAATGGCTACCTGCCCATTAATACACATTTTCATACACATAAAACAATTCCCACCGGAGTCATGAATTGAGGCATTTGCATCAAACACCAAACAGTCCACACCCTGAGCCCAGAGGGATGTGCCGCTATCATCGAGTCCAGACACAACTCAGACTGATAAAGAAGCTTGAGTTGGACAAATTAAGACTGTGTGTGGGATGAGTGGGTGTGTTAGGTGTAGATGTGGGGTAGAGTGACACTAAGAGAACACACTAAGATGCTACCTAGCTTAACCTTCTCTATTAAGCTGCTCTGGCAGCCTCAAGTCGAACATAAATGCTAAGCTTCTTTTTTTGACAAATGACAATAATTCATATATCGTTCATGAATTGATTAGGCAATCTCTAATATTTTCAAATCATCCAATCGTGGTCACTTGAGAGATCGCCGATAGGCCATCTAAAGGCCAGTCTTACATGCTACAACACGTGATTGGACATAACATATTACGGATACCCGGAGCAGCTTTCCCTCGCTGTCCTGCCTTCTGCTTGGCTGACGTGCTGATATGCTTCTGTGTTGCTAGCACCTTGCTTCGGTAGCTCAACGCGGTTATTTTTTTTGTCATATTCTTCATTACAGAGGCTAAGTAGCCACTTTATATTTAAACCTAACGATATACTAGTTCACTCGGGCACTCATAGCAATTTCCTTTTAGCAACTTTCTCCCTAGTGCCACAGTTGTACACGCTACTAGCTCTGTTAGCAGTAGCAACCCTCTTTGTGTTAAATGTTACTAGCTATTTTTCGGCCTCCTAATGTCATACTTGTACATGCTATAAATGATGTTTATTTGTTGTGTTAGAGGCAAAGGAAAACTCTGAGTCAGCCACCTTAACCAGCAAACCTGAAGACAAAACATCCTGACCAATGAGCTGAGCTTGTTTTAACACAGCGAACAAACATTCAGAAACAGCTGCCATTACTTATTTTCACTACAAAGTGTATATATTCACCAGCACTCTTTACAGGTTCGTGACCTTTGCCGGGTCCAACAGGTCGTAAAGCCTAGCGTTAAGAGCCCCGATGGTGTCGGTCTGCCTCTTCACAGCCACAACAAAGAGGACATGATTCAAAGAGCCGTAGGCCATATGTGGGACAAAAGTGAGTTGTCGATGCTAATTTTGAAACGGCTACCCCCGAGTAGAAGAGACTGCTGCAGGAATTCAAAGCAGCTTCGACAACATCACGCACACTTTGAGTCTTTCACATTCACAACTTAATTTAGAGCTGGAAGGAAGATATGCACAAAGTGGAGGCTTGTCAAAAAGCAAGAAAATTACACTTTACTTTAAAAGCCCAAATTCCACATTTATAAACATACTAATGTAGTTTAGGCAGATATAAGCGCACATTAATGTATTTGTCAACAACTCATCATGTGACTGTGGACTTAACATATGACAACATGCAAAATTAAGGTAAAGTTATAATTGATACATCCCTCACATTAATGGAAAAAAAAAATCACCCTTTATCTGTGCACAGCTACATTATTGTTAAAACCCTTATGCTAAATGTTCATATAGTGCTTAAAACATTCTAAATAATAAAAATGGAGAAAGTGTTACCAAAATCATAGAAACTTATTTTAAATTCACAACTCCTGATGTTGCTCTTTTTAATTTTAGTCGAAAAGCTTACTTATAAAATTAGTCAAAAGTCATGTTATACAAAGTGTGACCAACCCTTTGTCCAACCCAAAGTTTCAAACAGAGAGGACTGCATTGGCAAAGTGTTGCAATATGCTAAAAGAATGCTAATGCTTTGAGCCTAACCTACATGTATTCATTTTCCAGACCTGTCAGTCCCGACTTCTAGCGTTGGGTGTCAACATGCAGTCTTTGCAACAGCAAAAAGAATATGAACTTCCTATTAGGCTGTACTTGGACAGGGTATCAGAGAGAATGGCAGGGTGCCTGATGTCAGTGCTTGTGTGGTCGCGCAAGGAGAGCGAGCAGTAACGGAGAGTAGCGTATGAGTGCCACTGTGAGGAAAAGCGAGAGGAAAAAAGAGATGCTGATGATGTAAAGGGAGTTGAAAAGTGAACAATAAAACAACTTTGAGAAAGCTCTATTGTCAATAAAGATAAAAAAAATAGTTTGCTGACAAAGCCGAGGGCAGCCGCTTCGCAGCACAGCGATCTTAGCAGCGGAGCAGACAGAGGGCGACTCAGCAGTCTGCTAACTTGTTGTTCTCTCTATATAACCGATATACGCTGCTCTGTTTAGGATACAAAAAGTGCATGGAGGCGGAAATTTAACCGTGCGGTTTTGTCGGGATTAAGCTATAAGGAAACTCTACTAGCAGCTTGGCTAACGTGCAATGGTAAACACTGCAGCGATAATATGTCCACGTCCACCTCCGCTCAATGGACTGTCCATCATGTGCAAAGCTCAAGTGACGAGCAACTTAAGTTTTTCTCTCTCCATAAACTCTTGAATGCAGAATAGAAGACAGTCAATGACGATAACTACACAATGATTATTGCTTATCGCGATTATCACAAGCAAAAAGTAAAATGTCTTTGTTGCTGTAGTGGCACAGGACAGCGGTATTGAGGTAATGCGGTAATCGTCCCAGGAGTCGAGTCGAGAATCAAAATGTAGGTTGAATGAATGTACATGAGTTCTAATTTGGTTATTTTCAACTATTAATCGTCAAGACACTTCTCTTGGTTTCTCTCTCTGACCGTGCCAATAGTCTGAATCCATGTCTGTAGCGGCAAATTGTAAGAAGGGAAGCCAATGTTCAGTAATAAATAATTTAAAGCAGAAATACAATATAGCTTTGGATCTTGGGTTGGATCTTCAAATGGAGTGTAAAATATACAATGTCTTAACATCTGTGAAGCCTTCAAACTTGACTTTCTGGTTGATGCTGCACCTTCTTGCCAGCAACACATCTTGGTTTTACATTGATTTTCTTTTCAGCCTGGACTTTTTACCATGTTGACTAACTGTATGAATAAAATATTCAGTTAGTCATGTTCAAGAGGGCCTACTTATGAAAATACACTGGTTTGATTGTTTGATAGCGACCTTTATGAACATGGCAGGCAACAGCACTGCTAGCATACATCACTAATTCTCCATTAACTTCCTCTGGGTCCAAAACAATTTGACTGTTCAGAGGAACTGAGCATACTTGTTTGTTTTTTTCTCACAAAGTGTATTCTTTATTGCACACATGAACCATGACAAAAAAACTAATTGGTAGTACTAAACAGATTTTTTTTGGCACCTATAGAACATTGTGCGTCACCACAAGCCTTTAAACATAGAGGCTTCAATGAAGAGAAGGGAGCGCATTGCATCGCTTGGGAACACTTTAAAACCTATTTTATATAGTACAAGTTTAAAACTCATGTTAGAAATTAGTAACGTTTGTGATTCAATTCAAGTCATGAAAAAAAAATTCTACAAGTTATCAAACACTTTCCTGCCGTTAACCTCTGCAGCCAAGCACCATCCCTCCTTCTCGAGGCCAGGCTTACCCACTCTCTAAAACTCGCTGGACATTCGAGAGCCTTGTCATTTTGCTTGTCAAAGCTCAATATTAAACTCAAACTCACAACCAGAAGCTAATACCTTATCTCATAGAAATGAATGAGATATTAAACAAGAGGTGGGTGGTGACGCTAATGATGTTTTCACTTGGTTGTATGGTGGTGGCAGGACATACTACAGATTTTATGTAATTGCTTTGTTTACACTTATGTGAATTCATGTACATAGGTTTTTAACCCATGTCTTGTACGTATTAAAGTACATTCTGTGCATATAGCGTTTATTGTTTCATGTTCAAGTAGGTGTTCGTCAAGAGAAATTTCTCTTTAATAAAAAAATAGTAAAAAAAAAAAAAAAGGGAGGTAAAACTTCAGCAATCCAACTGCAGACTATAAAGCCAGCTCTGAAGTGACAAAGCAAGCTGGTGACATTCTTGCCACTGTATCCTTTTAGCTAAAAATGATTACTTCCAACAATTAACAATAAACCCAGTCAGTAGTAGCATACCTGAGCTGACTGTAGAAATGTGCTGCTTATTCAGAATCCAAATCCATTTAGGATCACTCCTACTTTGTTTCTAAAACAAGCTGCCTGGGCCGTGGAAATACATTTTCAGCCATCAGCTGGTGTTCTTATCCAGGACAGAAGTCCAGGGTCTGTTCAAGGACACACTGAGTACACATGACTGATTAGAGAGATGTCTACCTGTTAAAAAGACTCAACTTCTTACTTAGTGAAAATCATTTGGACTAAAATGAAACATTCCAGTACAAGAACTTTCCAGAGTATACCCTAATCCATAACTTTAAAAACAGTAAATCTTTTGCTTATTTTAGACTGTCACATGTATTTGCTTTGTTTCAATGTAAATTATAGTTTTACAAACTTAATGCCTCTAATAATTATTGAAATTTAATGGAGAATGGAAATTCACTCTTTGATTCAACAAATCATAATAACAACCTGTGAAAAAAAACTCCCAAGTACAGGGTTCATACAGGTTTAAACAGAAAGTTTAAGCACTTTCAACGTACCTCAACCAAACGTTTTCAGACTCTCAAAGCTTTTATCATCACATCTAAACTGTTAATATAAATGCAACTGCAGAAAATCTAGTTTACATAATTCCTTTACACCTGCAGCAATCAATGTATATTGTTACTTTGTTTATTTTCTCAGCTGTTCATATTAAGTCTGTATGTTTTGATCATCGCCAGGAAAACAAATGACTACAGGATTTTTCCATTTCAAATATTAAAACATTTTTGGTTTATCTGAGTGATCTTGTTGAGGAAACAAGATTGTTGAAAAATCAAGCATTTTTCAAGAATTTATTAAAATTCAAACACATTCCTAACATTGAACACATCAAGAATTTCCCAAACTTTAAAGACTTTGTTCAGGCTCTGTAGTAGGGTTGGTATAACCAGGTCAAAAAGGGGGTTTGGAACCACAATTACCATCTAATCAATCCTGGTATTTGAAAAAAGATGTTATCTCAACCTCTGGCTCCCAGTCAGGTTTACATGCTGATGTGACAGCTTTTGGAGCACATCCACCAGACCAAACGCACCCAGACTGGTTCAGATTCAGGGTAAAGGCTGTACCCCAGAATCTACGTTAGTTACACGCAGCAAACAACCAGCTGGCAAACAAAAGGACAACAGAAATCGCTGCCATGCCACAGTCAGAATCATTATAACATGGACTGTGCAACTACAAAGCGGATACTGTCCAGGAAAAAAAGCACACACATGGCTGTGAGACAAGAAACCACGCTGTCTTGCTACAGAGCAGAGAAGGGACCTGTCTCCATGTGCACCACTAATAGTCACTCCACATTATAGATTGGTGTGGCCTTGTATTTTGCCAATCCTGATTTGATTTGAGAAAATTCACGTGCGTATTTTTTAATGACAAAACATAAAGCCGGACAAGTGATAGTGCAGAAACCATGACGACCCTCTGCGCTTTAGCTTCCATGCTAACGATCGCTAGCTGCGTGGACAAGCAGAACGGAGCCCGATCAGCGCTTACAATACATCAGACGACATGACAATCGTCTTATTTACCACGAAACAACCAGCCTACCTCACATAGGGTAACATCAAATAATATCTAGCCTCTAAAGTTTTCACGGATCCGGCGCAGTTGACAAGCTGAGTAGCTAGCTAGCTAGCAGCGCCCATGCCTTTCTCTCGGGGAACACGTGGAGTGAGCACGTGACGTCTCATAACAAGCCTACTGCCTTTTTTAGACATTAAACGAGATGTTTCATGCTATTTGCTGTTTCAGTGTCGATAGGAATCGATATTTAGGACGGTGACACGTTTAACAGAAGATGAAAAGGAATGCACAATAGCAACTTGGAAGCTAAGCTAACATTTGAGTGGGAAGGGCTTGACGGCGCACTAGGCCAAAGAGGACTCGGGAGTCGGTGTGCTATTGTTAGCTGGCTAAGCAGCAACTACACAGCCGGCCAGGGTCGTGGCTTTTCTTCTAATTGATGCAATGTGAGACATGGGCGGATGTCTCGTTAATTTGTGGCGAGACCGTGTTTCGAAAGCCTGCTAAAACAAACGTGTTTACAGTAGTAAGCACCAGATTAAATATTTGGCAAACAGGGAGCGTTTGACTGACTGGGTGGCAGCAGCAGAGACACACGGGAGGAAAAACATGGTGATGAAGCAGACTAAGCATGACATTTGAGCTACTCAGACTTTAAGTTTAAAAGTCACTACAGCAAGCATGAACGGTGACACTGCTGGAGTTAACATGCTCTACCCATAAATACACCAAAACTCGATGCACTAAAATGATTATAGTTCGTCTGGTGTGGTGACACAAGCACAGCAACTTCTATTGTACGACAACACAACGTGTCCATAAATGGGCAGAACAAGTATGGATTTATTCATTAGCCTTTAAATTATGATAAAAGGGTAAGCAGAAACAACACAATTTCATCTCAAATAGTTAAAGTTAATATATCTTAGTCTGTGATTAAAGGGGTGAAAAACTGCCCAGGCATATGGAGTTATTAGCCTACATTTTAGGGCAAAAACGTTTTGGAGCAATTCATTTTTTCGTTAAGGGTGTGATCCATTGTGTAACCCGCCACCCATAGGTCCACAACTCCAGGAATAGCCTTTATTAGCAAAATGAGGGGGGCTTTCACTCCAAATATATCCAGCTTGCAGGGAGCAACAAGAGGGCGACCACAGACTGGGCTTGTTTATGCACTCACTTGACTCCTGGTTTCAACAAAATGTCATCTGATCCCCCTATGACAGCTGCTCGGTCATTTTGTGTGACCACACCTGGACGAACAGACACCGACACACCACTGACAGACAGTAAATTCAACATGTAGAGAGGGTACAAACCGTGGTGTGCTTGTCCATTCATGCTGACCACGGTCCCCGCACTCGTTTTCCTAGTCCACGGGTTCACCTTGGGTGGGGGAGCTTCAGTAAACTCCTTTCTGCCTTTAACACCTTCCTCGTTCTGCTTCTCTTCGCTTTCACAACCCCCTTTGCTCTCCTCTGTCGCCTCTTTGGACGTTTGCTCCTCCGTATCGGGGGTCCCTCCCTGCCCCGGGCTGCTGCCGCTGCTGCTGCTGCTTCCCCTGCTCGGCGACACCCGTCTGCCGCTTGGCCCCGTCGCCTCCCTCATCCTCCGGCTCACCGCGGATCACTTTACCGTGCTCCTCCGCTTTTGCAAGCGGGTTGCCAGGCAGGAGAGCCTCCACCTGAGTGGCCATTTCCCACCGCCGTCTTTCTCCCCCCTTCAGGATTACCAGTCCTCCCCCCGGCCCGAATTCGCCTACAATTTCAAGAAAATCTGAAGTTGCTCCGCGGAGTCTGGCGCTCCTCTGTCGCTGCTAGACCAAAACAGCTTCAGTCCAGACGCAGAGTAGTCAGCGCCGAATTAAAACATATGTAAAAAATAAAGAAACGTGTCCGAGGGCCTCGCAGAATTACAACCTTATCTCCACCACTACCAGCAATATGGATGATCCCCACCACGCGATAGAGGGGTACGCGCACGCACAGAGTACAGGGGGAGTAGCCACGTAATCCCGGGAGCGCGCTTTAGGGTCAGGTCGAGGTGCTGCTTTCAAGTGCTTCCTCGTCCTAAATCCTCTTAAATCCCAATATCGGAAGTGCCACTTTTGTTTTGCGCGTTCAAGTGTTTTAAAAACGAAATGTATCATGGAGAAAGAATAAATTTTCTCTAAAGTTAGCTGTTTAATTTAGTTTGATTTAGTGTTTAAAAGAGAAATCAAACAACCCAGTTTTGAAAAAGTAAACGAGAAAATGCTCACTATGCTAGGTATTTAATGCACCAATTTGTAATATTTTCTGAAGCAAAAGATCTACATAAATTTAACTATAGCTGCCCTCAATACAAGCTTAAATTAAAATGCATAACTATATCATCTTAAAGATTAAATGAAACACATATAGCCTTTAACATTATATATAAATGAATACCCCCAACTGAAACCCGCAGACATTTGCCCACCAAGAGCCTGGGTCTGGCCGAGGTTTCTCCCTAAAAGGAAGTTTTCCTCACCACACAAGGTTTCTGCCTAAAAGGGAGTTTTTCCTCACCGCCGTCGTAGCCTACTAAATGCTTGCTATTGTGGGAAGTAGTGGAATTGTTGGGTCTTTGTAAATATATAGAGTGTGGTCTAGACCTACTCTATCTGTAAAGTGTCTCGGGATAACTCTTGTTATGATTTGATACTATAGGCTACATAAAATTTAAGTAAATGAATAGTACATAGACAATGTGCCTTCATTTCACACACACAGCACAGCAACACATTTGTTACATGTAATGTTACACCAGTCTCATTGGTTTAAGTATTAAAATCCTTTACTTAAGTAAAAGTTGTAAAACCAAAAATGAAAAAAATAGGCTACTCCATTAAAAGTAAAAGTCCTGAATTAAAAATGTCACTGTTTACAGCAAAATATAGGCTAGGCCTACTTTAAAATGGTCACTTTCAGAATCGTAGCTAATATTGTTATAGGCTATACATTATGCAATTATTGAGATATTTAGGCAACTTTTTTTATTCAATGTAGTCATTCGAGCCAGAACAAGGCACCTTTTAGAGTTGGTTTGATATAATGTTTTTATCATTTATGTATTTGTGAGGAACAATGCATGTAAATATTGGGGTGAACCATGTAAAACGATATACACACAACATTAACAAAATATTATCAAACAGGTAGTTGTATGCCTAGGCCTACTTATTATTTCCTTAATTTTCTTTTCACTGCATTTGTTTACATTTTTCATATAGACTTGAACGCAGCGCGGAGCTCTGATGACGTCGGTCTCGCTGTCTGAACGCGTCCACAAATCACCGTTACCTCATTAAATATCTGTCCAAAACACAGGGTTTTAACTGGAAGTACCAGTTTAAATACAACCTCGTGACGATGACTTGACATTTCCTTGTCCTTCATATGTGTATTTTAAGTTACTGTTTTCTAAAATCTGAAGCCTAAATAAAAGTGGGGGAAAGCACCTAAAGTTTAGGTCCTAAACCATTTTTCACTCGTAGACGGTACACACGTGTCCACACCGGAGCTCCACGTGTCCTCTCTGCCTTAAGTGTGTGTGTGGGTATGTGTGTTGTAGGGCTTACTCTGTGTGTTTAACTGTGCCTTTACCAGTAGTGGAATGGGACTAAGTACATTAACTCAAGTAGCCTACTTACAGGTGAAACTCAAAAAATTAGCATATGGTGCAAACGTTCATTCATTTCAGTAATTCAACTTAAAAGGTGAAACTAATATATTATATAGACTCATTATATGCAAATTTCAAGCCTTTATTTGATATCATTTTGATGATTATGGCGTACAGCTTATGAAAACCCCTAATTCAAAACCTTAGAAAATTAGCATATTACATGAAACAAAAAAAAAGGGTTAGGGTCAGCCCTCTGAAAAGTCTAATCATGCATATGTACTCAGTACTTTGTTTGAGCCCCTTTTGCATGAATGACTGCCTCAATGCAGCGTGGCATGGATGTTATCAGCCTGTGGCCCTGCTGAGGTGTTATGGAAGACCAGGATGCTACAATAGCGGCCTTCAGCTCTTCTGCATTGTTCGGTCTCATGTCTTTCATCTTTCTCTTGGCAATGCCTCATAGCAATGCCTCATAGACTTCTGACCTGAACCCCTATGGGGTTCAGGTCAGGAGAGTTTGCGGGCCAATCAAGCACAGTAATCCCATGGTCATTGAACCAGGTTTTGGTACTTTTGGCCGTGTGGGCAGGTGCAAAGTCCTGCTGAAAAATGAAGTCAGCATCTCCATAAAGCTCGTCTGCTGAAGGAAGCATAAAGTACTCTAAAATGTCCTGGTAGACGGCTGCGCTGACTCTGGACTTAATAAAGCACAGTGGACCAACACCAGCAGATGACATGGCTCCCCAAACCAACACAGACTGTGGAAACTTCACACTGGACTTCAAGCTTCTTGGATTGTGTGCCTCTCCATTCTTCCTCCAGACTCTGGGACCTTGGTTTCCAAATGAGATGCAAAATTTGCTCTCATCAGAAAAGAGGACTTTGGACCACTGAGAAACAGACCAGTTCTTTTTTTCTTTAGCCCAGGTAAGACGCTTCTGACGTTGTTTGTTGTTCAGGAGCGTCTTGACAAGAGGAATAGGACATTTGAAGCCCATGTCCAGGACCCGTCTGTGTGGTGGCTCTTGATGCAGTAACTCCAGCCTCAGTCCACTCCTTGTGAAGCTCCCCCACACATTTGAATGGCCTTTTCCTGACAATCCTCTCCAGGCTACGGTCATCCCTGCTGCTTGTGCACCTTTTTCTTCCACACTTTTCCCTTCCATTTAACTTTCTATTAATGTGCCATGATACGGCACTTCGAGAACATCCAACTTCCTTTGCAATTACCTTTTGAGGCTTTCCCTCCTTGTGGAGGGTGTCAATGATGGTTTTCTGCACAACTGTCAGGTCAGCAGTCTTCCCCATGATTGTGAATTCCACTGAACCAGACTGAGAGACCAATTAAAGGCTCAGGAACCCTTTGCAGGTGTTTTGGATTAATTAGCTGATTAGAGTGTGATACTTTGAGCCTACAATACTGAACTTTTGCACCATATACTAATTTTTTGAGTTTCACCTGTAAGCAAGCCTAGGCTACCAATTCAAGGTAGCCTACTTGTACTTTGAGTATTCCCATTTTATGATATTTTATACTTCTACTCCACTACATCTCAGTGGCAACTATTGTACTTTTTACTCCACTACATTTGTCTGACAGCTTCAGTTAGGCTACTTTAAAGTTTGAAAAATGTCTCACAGTCTTCCTGTTCAGTGAAAACCATGGATCTCTAAATTTAGTGATTTTAAATTTCTATTTGTCTGGTAAACAGAAGGATTGTGTTTGTTATGTGTTGAGTAAAATGCTCCTACCTCTTAAGCTAAATAAATGATGGCATATTTCAGGCTTCAGTCATAAACATACGGGGAATCCTGTATGTTTATGACTGAAGCCTGAAATATGCCATCAGTCAGTACCGATCATGACGTGTTTCTCACTGCATTATTATGAAGGGTGCAGCGTTGGTCGCCATGCCTCTGTGTTTGAATGGCAGGCGGGTGTACAGGAGAATCCAGAAACTCTAGACAAAGAAAGAGTTTACCATTAAAGGTGCACTATGAGTTCCTGCATGGTCACTTCTGTTGACGTTTCAAGTAAAATTCAAACAAAACAGAGCAAGCTCGCCCCTCCCCCCAGGTTCCCATAACTGTCATGACTAACTGACTAACACACCAACCCAATAATCAGCCGTCGACAGTCTGGTGGATCGGTGACTCGAGTCTGTTGTGGCAGTGTGTTCCGTTGGTTGTCCATCTGGAGGGGCCCACGACCTTCATTATGGCCGACCTGTCATGCTCGGTCGGAAGGTGGGCACTGCCAGCAGTCGGACTTAAATGACCAACCTGATTGGTGGACTGCAAACCCGGAAACGAGGAGCGGCAAGAGCGTGACTAGAGTCTCTCAAAATCGGACAAAAATCTTTTAAACTGACCTTTGTCAATCTGAAATGAAGACAGATTCAGCATCTGTATGGCCTAGTTCTCGCTTAAAATGATTTCAGAAACATGTTTTTTAGTAAAATATGAGATTGTATTCTGAACAAGCCGCTATGACAGTCTGGCTTTGAATTTCCGGAGAAACCAGACCCCAGGACGTGTTCGTCCAATCAGCTGCCAGTTTGCATTTTTGGACAATACAGACTAGCGCCGCCTGCTGTTATGGAGACGTCGCGTTGCTTTGGTGTGTTCCGAGGCACTGTTGACCAACTTTGGGAGACTGATCAGTCCAAATGCCTTTTCTACCGAGGGTCGGCCGTCTGATTGGTGTGTCACTAACTCTCTCCCAACCATCTTGTCTGTGATTGGCTGGAGAGGTTTGTTGTATTTTGGTGCACAGGCTGTGCCTTTAGTGTTTGTTTGACGTTTACAATCCCTGTGTTGTGTCCCAAGACTGGGCTTTTTCACAGTGTATTCAGGGGGCAGGCAGCTAGCTGATCACTGAGAGATGCCTATGATTTGAGACAAAAATGAAATCACGCTGAAACCATGCAGGAACTCATAGTGCACCGTCTTGTGCCATTTATGATGCCAGGAATTTACATCATTCACACACACGATTTTTCCAGTTCTTCATACCTGTCCTACTGTGATGGGTGCTACTGAATGTCCAACAAGAAATAGAGCCTGGCCCTCATAGTTGGCACTCTACTTGTACAACTGATATCATTTTTTATTAAATGTTGTTACCACCTTTAAGTGTATGCCTAGGGGAAGCTAGGAAGTAACACAAATCATCTCAAACTAACAAAGCCTCTGTCTGTTTCTCATTCAATCACATAAACCTTAGACTTCAGTCCTTCAGGTGAGAAAAGCAAACAGTCAAATGTCAAATTCCTGCCTGAATACAATGTTTGGGTGTGGGAAACAGTGCCAGATAAAAGCTGCTATAGATTTCAGTCTCTGTCTTCATAATGTTCATTGAGTTTTGTAATTCTTTGTTTAACTGAAAACAAAAAACAAAACACAAATGCATGAATCCATCGATCTTAGCAGCAGTATATTTAGATTAAAATCATATGTGATGAAAAGAACAAAACGCATCTAGAACATTTATGACACCCCTCTTTAAAGCAAATTTTTTTATTTTCTAATCACCCCATTTTGTACGAAATCTCAGGTTACAACAACAGATGTTTTTATATTCACATATTCCAGTGAAGGTTTTAGTACTCACTACTACTATAAAAAACAAAATGGTTAAAAGTATATTTCATGCCCAGCCATGTGTGGTTAGGTGTGGTCAGAAATGTGCTTTGTGGCACCTGTAATCGCACCCAACATGGATGCCACGGGGTCCTAAAGAGCACACGTCTACGTCTAGGGGAGAAGTTAAGCCCCTGGAGGTTGGCAAAAACCAGATTGTCAGGCGGTGTTAAAGGTGCACTATGAGTTCCTGCATGGTTCCAGCATAATTTTATTTTTGTCTCAAATTGTAGGCATCTCTTTCCTGAATACACTGTGAAAAAGCCTGGAGACAACACAAAGGTTGTAAATGTCAAACAAACACTAGAGGCACAGCCTGTGTACCAAAATACAACAAACCACTCCAGCCAATCATCGACAAGATGGTTGGGGTAGGGGGTGGGGGTTAGTGCCAGTTAGTTATGACAGTTACGGAAATATCGGGTGGAGGGAGAGCTTGCTGTGTTTTGTTTGAAATTTACTTGGAACGTCAACAGAAGTGACCATGCAGGAACTCATAGTGCAGCTTTAAGTAATTAGTTGAAAAAAAAAAAATTTGATGATGGAAACGACCATGAATGACCATTCCAAATGAATAGATACCTGCATTAAATTTTGAAAGACTATTTTGGATAAGTGTAACATTTTCAGATCAAGTCCATTTAAAGAGCGTTACAATCTTTGCAGTTATCTTATTATTATTATGCTATTATTATTATTTCCAATGTTAGAAGTCAGGTTTCGACAATAAAATGCTGACAATTTGTTTTGTCATGGAGTGTTGGGTTATTGGTCCTCACATAGAAAACAAGCCATGACACATCAATGTCACACCAATGGTGACAATACCTTCTAGTCCCTCTGTTCTGTATCCTTCTCTTTATGTCTCTCTCTCTCGCTGTCTTTTGTCCCTGCCAGGCTACTGTTTGTCCTGCTCATAACAACATCAACACAACATATAGCTTGCGAGACAAGGACCCACTCAAATGTGCCATCCCACACTGGATCGGTTCTCCTCATTGATGAATCAATTTGACTGATTCAGACTGACTGAAGTCTCTGCATAACTGTACATTTATTGTTTCTATTAAGATGTAAGATTGTGTGTGTAATGTGTAATGGGATGTCACAGTGGGGGTGTCGGGTGACCAGCAGAGATTAGAAAGAGTCCAGAATCTAACTCCCTTTAAAACCACAATGTGTTGTTTTTACAGCTCACTGGCTGCTGGTTGTAGCTTTGTATTTAAATGACACAGGTTTGAGAGTTGTTTCAGTCTTCTCCTTTAGTTGTATTTGCCAAAATGTTTAACTAATCCTTTAATATAAAAGGTTAAGGGCCCATGTATTGAACAGATTTCCGAAATAAAGTACTATCTCAGTATGTTGTCAGATTCACAATTAAAATTTAAAAACATGCATTTTTTTTGCAACTTTGCCAACTTGACAAACTAAACAGGTTCCTATCATTTAACTGAATAAACATTAGACTTGTATTAGTAACATGGCTCCTCAGGTGTTTAGTGACTTGGTGAAACGTCTTGTTTTCCTTCCATACAAGTAACTTAGGGTGTGTCTACAGATAGTCTACATCCTTGACGTAAGAAATTTAGAAGTTTAGAAATGGCATTAAACCAGAGCACGTTTTCCTCCCATCCCCAAATGTGGAGTAGCCAGACCCTCATTCACTGTGCTTTGGAGGAGGGTCTGGCAAAGATAGACTAGTCTACAGAAAACTGTAAGGTTTGGGAAAACCTAGTCCAGACAGACATTCTCAGTTTGGAAAAGAAGTTCATTGCTTCCTAAAATTGCTTTTGGGAGCAGGGACCATTTTGAAAGCGCTCTTTTGTTGGTACTTTTAAAAGCTTGCAGGAGGCTTTGACATCGGAGTTTGAAAGTCTGCTGCAGAGCAAGCAATGCATTTATAAGCTACTGTGTGTGACTGCTAATTAAGTTGTGAAAAGCGTGATGTAGATTTGTTACATTTTTGCTTTAAAACCTTTTTTGTGGGAGTAGTGATTTTCTATCTTTTTATCTCTTATTCTAGATTAAACATGTACAGTCATAGACACATTTGACCTCTGTTATTAGCTGTATCCAAACAGAGACGACTGCGCTGTGTGTCTGTGGCAGAAGCACTTCAATAGCACAATATATTGGTGTTGGCCTGATGACCGACCTCACACTGTGCGTTGTGCATCCCTCTCTCTATTTCTCTGGTGACACACACACACACACACACACACACACACACACACCTCAAACAATCTCTGTCTGGGTTGTAGCACCCGTCACACACCCTCTGACCACATAATCTCTATACACACACACACCAATCCCTTTGCATTCACAGTCACAGTCTTCTGTAGGTATTGACATGTAGACACACACACCCTCGCACTTATCCTTATCCTAACCCCCCGCCCGCCCACCCGCCCATCGAGGCCCCTCACTGTAAACAGGCTGATATTTCGCTCAATAGCGGCCTCCTATTCTTTGCGGCCGATGACACTGGTGACATGTAAAGCTCTCGGGTATTGTTCAGCTCTCTGGAGCTCTGTAGCAGTGTAATCACCAGTGAAATGGCAATGGGCCACTGGGATGAAAACACAAGTCAGCAGCTGGTCAGCAAATCACAGCTGAAAGCCGTTAAATGGCGGATTTGCCCCGTAAGCAAGACGAGCTCGAGGGGCCTTTGTGACCCTGGTTTGTGAGAGCACAGAGTTGGAAGCATAGGCTCTTTTCATAACAATTTATATCAGTTTTATTCAAGGCATCTAAACAATATATTTTGTCCTTTCAAACCGTATACTGTATGTCATCAACCGCGTGGAGGAGCTGGATCTCACTTGACAAAACCTTAAAGTTTGTAATTGATCTCAGACATGCTGTCAACCACGGTTTCAGAAAATCTCAGATAAAGTAGTATTAGTAGTTTAAGATGTATTTTAATTATTGAATTGAATTGAATGCCTTTATTGTCATTGTACTTTACAATACAGTGAAATTAGGAGTGCTACTCTACTGGGTGCATACAATAAATATAATAAATAATCTTTACAGGACATATAAAACAGAATAAAACTGAATATTAAAGTGATTGGACATGAGGTGACTATTGAGTGCCTGTCCCAATTCCCTGGTTTTATGCTGGAATTGGTTGGAAGCTGCTGAATAGAATCATGACTTTGCTATAACAGCAGTTATCAAACTGAGTCCTTCAAAAGGAGATAAGAAAAGGAACTCTTTCTTTCGTTCCATGTGTTTAAACTTTACGTATCTAAAACTAGGATGTAATGGACACAGTGAAACAGGTAAGTTGTTACCATGTGGCAACTCTGCACTCCACCTAGTGGCACGTTTTGACACAGAGGTCTGGTCTGGACACGTCTTCTCAGCAGAATAAAACAGAAATTTACTCTTTCTGTATATATGTGTGCTATTTACACAGCAGAGTCTGGAATATGCTCCCCATCAACATAAAATAGATCAAAAAGATTTCACAAAGTCACAAAAAATTACAAATCTCACAAAGATCTTGTACTTTTAATTATTACTTTTAATAACTTGTATTGCTGGAACCTATTTGATTGTCGAATTTTTTGTCGTTATTTATTTTTGCACTTTTTTTCTATTTCCATTGAAAGTTCTATTGTCTACCCTTTCAGTTATTACAGTTATTTTCCGATTTTTTATTTCATGCATGTTTTACCTTTTCTTGTTTTATTGATAATCAATTTTACCAATGTCCACTTTGTAGAAGCTAATGGGTAAATTAAAAACAAAGGAGGCCCATGCAAGATGTCTCAGATAAAGATCATCCAGTGAGCCATTATTCAGGAAAATCATCTCATATTCCTGATGTGTGGAGGTCTTACCAGGTTGTCTGTGTGTTTAAGTTGTAGGCCACAGCCACAACTTCCAACAAAATGTATCTATTTTTGTTTGTTGTATCTGTTTATTTTAAGGTGTTCCTGTTGGCTGCAACAAAGGCAGTTATAGTTCTTGTTACATCAAACATCAAACAAAAGTCATATTAATTTACAGAACTGCAACACAGCCTGCTGAACTCTGAACTAAAAAAGGAGCTGCTATTCTATCTCTTTTGTTGCGACAGTTTTTGACACATTTCTTGTGGTTGTGACACACTCACACAGTATTTCCTTCAGTGACCTCTACTGTTGCAGCAGCATGCCCAGTCTTGCCAAGCATGCTCAACAAAACCATTTATGCAATAGATGTCCTTAACACACACACACACACACACACACACGTAGGTGGTGCTACTGTACCTGAAAAAGGGAGGTAATACGCCTGGTAACCTTTAATACATAGTGATGATGTACAGTACTCTTTAATTTTATTAGGATTAAGGGAACACAGGTAAAGGTAAAGGTATTGTTACATACACACACATGTAGTGAAATTTGTTCTCTGCCTTTAACCCATCCCTAAAGGGAGCAGTGTCCAGCCATTTATAGCACCGGGGACCAACTCCAGATCTGACAACATAGTACATGTTTTTTGATGGTAGGGGAAACCGGAGCACCCGTAGGAAACCCACACAAACATGGGGAGAACATACACACTCCACACAGAAAGGCCCGGGAACACCTGGATTCAAACCCTGGTGGGGCCACAGTGCTAAACACTGGGCCACCATACTGCAGCTGATGTCCTTGATTAGCACTATTTCAATCATGCTTATTTATTAAAATAACAGTGGTGATACAGTTTTGTGCTAAATAGTACAGTCCTTTTGATTCACCATGAAGGTACACCAAGTTAATGGTGGTTCCCAACCTTTTTGGCCCCTAAAAAATATCTTCTTGTGACACCTCTTGAGTTAATTAGTTGTAAGCACATAAACAAATAATGATTTCCCCTTCTAACTAAGCAATTGCAAACGTTAAAAGTATTTAAAGAGAAAAGAGGTAATTATCTTCTGAGATTTAAGGAAAATAAAATAGAAAATACAATGATCTCTGAAACTAAGACCATATTAGGCTTTGACTTATAGCTTCCTCAGCTCACTTCACTAAAACTGACCTCCCCACATTATCTAAGTAAAAGCAGTATGAAACACCAGCATATTGTCGGCTATCAGGATGGGGTGTGCCAAACCTGAGACCAGCTGATAGTGCGGCTGGTTATTTTCTACATTTCCCAGAAAATAGTAACTGCTTTTTATTAACCAGATAAATGCGAAGTGTAGATGTGTAAAAAAAAACACACACACACACGAACACACACACAGTTAGTTGTAGCTTGGAAAAATAACTAACAACAAAATCAAATAAAAGTGAAATTCTCAGTGTCTTATTGACACTTGTCCTATCATGCCTACTACTGATTAGCCTACAATAACCTATACTTAGAGGAAGTCACACAACACTATACCTCCATCTAGTGGTCACAATTAGGCTACAAATGAGTAGGCTACCTCTAAACGGAACGTGTTTGTGCCATAGACAGTTAAAGGAAGTTTGAGCTCAAGAAACGTTTTGGTTGGCACCGTTCATTCCAAACTTCGTTAAATAATGTGGCGGTTTTATTTTTGTCGTACGTATAAACAGAGATACACATATCTACATTCTAATTAAGTTCCTTTTCAGATAGTCAAGGAGACTTTTCAATTCGGCACACATATCATTCACCATCAAGCTCTTATCGATAAAACATTCAAGCTTTTCCAATTGGTAAGCGCTATATAGCACCGCCCACACTGGGAGTGTTGACTTAGGTGATTAAAGCAAAGATCCTTCTAAACCGTCTCTGTTTAAAGTTTAAAGAGTTTTTTTTTTATTGAAATCCATGACTACATGCACATATGGAGAATTAAAGAGAGTCATGGACAATGCACCCACTAGACAGCACATTCATAAAACAGAGGATTATGTTCGGTGGCAGACTTTTGTCACGCTCAACAGACTGGAGGACTGAGGAGGTCCTTTGTTCCCTGGACAATTCAGCACAACACAAATGGGGAGGGGAGAAATGATCCTGTCTCTCTCAGCCGCCCCCCCCATCAAATCACTTGTCTGCGGTACAACTTTCTTATTGGCTATAGCCCTCATACATAACCTGGACTATGGTCATAACATCTACATTATATAACTTATTCCCCGTTACATAATGTTTTTATTCCTATTCAGTCAGTCAGTTTATGGGTTATTATGTTTACTTTTTTATAGTCATAGTCAATATTTTATCATGATTTACTGCACTGTTCTGTTCAGTCCCTGCACTGTTCACTTTTTCACTTTTTCGCTATCATCATTGCACACAGTCTACCAAAGTATCTCACCTCATCATGGTCATTGCATATCTATGAGTGATTTTCAATTTTTAATTTTAATTGTATTCTTAGATAGGCTATATGTGATATATTTGTTTGTTGTGCTATGATTGTCTTGCTACTGAATGTCTACAATTTCCTTAGGGATGAATAATCTATCTATCTATCTATCTATCTATCTATCTATCTATCTATCTATCTATCTATCTATCTATCCATCTATCTATCTATCTATTCGGTCATTTTACGGCATATAGCCTACACCTGCATGAGATGTCCAGTAAAAATGAATTAAATCGCAGTGTATGCACGGTGTGTGTTGTAGGGCTGTTGTTTTGCCTTATAATGCCTCTGATTGGCTTACCCTGTTATTCTTACCCTGTAGCCCTGACTCCTCATGCCTAAACCTCTACGTCGACACGTCTAGCAGATCTATACAACATTTATCGAGTATTGGTCGATATTTTTATAAAATTATAGACGGACGAATGCACATAGTATTTGGCAGACCTGATAATCCTTTACGCAAATGCTTCCAGAAAGAAAAGAATAGTCACAACCACCCTTTCAGTACTTTATAGCCTAATTAAAAACAGGTCCTACTTGATTAAAACACTAACGTTAGCCTAACTTAAAAACGTTTGAAACCGGATTGCACTGAAGCCTCGAGGTTTTAATCATAGAATATAACAGTTTTAACCTGAAGGTATTTGGTTTCATTTTTCCGACACAATGGGTGGAGTCTCCTGATGATGGGTGGTGTCAGTCTAGAAACACTCACTTCTTTCGATTCATCTCGGTTATATTTCCTGCAGTGATTCTACAATTGAGAGCCTCCTGCCTTCTGACTGATCATCTGAAATGGCATTAAATGGTAAAGTGGCAGTAGTGACTGGAGCAGCGGCGGGGATTGGAAAAGCAATAACAGAGATACTCCTGAAAAACGGTGCCAAGGTAACGTCTGTTTGTGTGCTATTATGGGGAGAAAGGGCACTTCAGTAGCCTACACGGGCCGTTTGGAATATTGTTAAATGACAATATTATCTTCCAGCTTTTGATCCGTGATGCATTGTTCAGTGAAAGAAAACTTCTTATAGAGTCATTTTGGTCTGGGATTGAGTCTTTGAGTTTGCTCATAAAAAAGTGGATAAAACATGTTTTTACAGATTTTACTGCCCCAACACTTCATCTTGATATATGCTACTACAACAAAAAATGCATATGTCCATTTAAGATGAACTTCATGCTGCAAATGTCTGCTGCTCGGTACTACACCAGTGTACTGTGTTGTCTATATAGAGTGCCAGCTGTTCCAGCTGTTCCATCTGTTTTACCATTTCCCCTTAACATTTGAGCAGAAAGCCAGCTTTACAAACTGGAGGAGTGGGGTTTGGAAGAGTTGGGAATTCAGGATGCAGAGGGGATGTGAAAGTGCTTTGTTGTCCATTGTTTTAATGTGGTCTCAGGTCTTCCTTTTGAGCATGTGGATAGCATTTATTAAAGGCGAGAGAGCCACAGCCACCAAAATGATCATAAAGTCAAATCCAGACACAGCTGTTCGAACAAAAATACTCAACAGTTTAACTAGGGCTGAAAACAATGATTATTTCCATTGTTGAATAATCAGTTGAGTATTTTATAGATTAATCGATTAGTTGTTTGGTTTTTAAAAGTCAGAAAATGGTTTTAAAACACAACTCTTCAACTTTCTTGTTTTTTTTCCACAACTAAAATGTATTTAGTTTACTGTCATAGAAGAGTGAAGAAACTGGAATCAGAGAGTGCTTACTTTATTTCATAAAAATGATGTAAACCGATTAACCAATTATCAAAATAGTGGTGATTAATTTAAAAGTTGATAACTAATCCATTCGTTGTTGCAGTTTGTTAGGTTCAAAGCCTCAAGTAAAAAATACTCACGGACACACACTTGCTTTTTTCTTTGCTAAGGGGAATAAACACTGAAAAAACATTCAGCAGTCTTCCAAAACACTCATCTGTCTTATTGAGTGGGTGTGAACAGAAAAGTTGATTTCCATAAATGGGTGTAGTATATGGTTGTTTTACATAAATGTGGGTTAATATATCATATTCTTTCTTTACCATTGGTTGAGCTGTAGCTGGGTGTATCAGGCATGTTTTTAGGGTTTAACATAGTTGACCAAAGTTAAGTAAAGAAACAATATGCTCCTTTCACACAGTCACAGCTGCAAGTTTATCTTATCTTACTCTGCTAGCCCGACACTCTCTTGTGTCTAGCTTCCCTCGTCTCAAAGCTTTTCTTCATTTCTCAAGGCTTCAAATATTCACGTGATAAATACTTCACAATATAATTTTGTTCGGTTCCCACACAGTTTTGATTTGAACCTTCACGTAGGTAGGATTTATTCCCAGACTGTTGTATTAGACCTGCATTTGTTTTAGCTAGATGTTCCAAATAAACCTGAGTGTATATCTGATGGTCCTTTATCTGTACAGGTAGCCTTCCTGGATGTGAATGAGACTGCAGGGAAGAGTTTGAAGGAAACTCTGGACAAACAGTACGGACAAGAGAGGACTTTGTTCCTGAAATGTAATGTTGAGTCAGAGGAGCAGATCAAAGGTAACAGAGACAGACAAACAGAGACAGATGGACAGAGAGAGAGAGACAGACAGACATTTGATACACACAGTATGGAAGTGGGGGAAGTATTGAAGAGAGGAAAACAGTTGCGGTCAGATGAATATTTAAATAAACATGCCTAGAAACACATGAAGCTAATAAATCCCACCAGGACCTTGTTTGTCAGATACCAGAAAGCTCACAAACTCGGGGACATTTTGTCTTCAAATAAACCAGCTGGAACTTAATCCCAGGTCAAGAGCCACACCCCCAGATTAGTTTTAGTTAAGTAAATATATTTAAGAGTGTGAGAAAATAAAGACTTTAACTGATTATGTCAACAATAGGGAAAAGAAAAACCTGCAGGCCGTAACGTACTAATAATGGAGGTGAGGTTGTTGGTTCAGGGTGTGCTGTTTTGTACGCTCAGATTCAGAAGGCTCAGTTCTACTTTGCGTGGGAAGATGTGAATATTGCAAAAATCACATAAAATTGCAACCCATTTTAAAGCATGCAGAGATTATAGAGTAACTTTGTTGTACATTTATTTAGCTTCATGTCATGTCATCAGAATGTTGCCTTTTTTTGTTGAATACACTGCAAGCGCATACGACAAAAAACTGGAACTTGATGATAAAAAAATGGCGTCAGTTATTTCAAAAGATATTGACTATTAGTCCCAAATAACTTGAATTGAATAAAATAAATTGGTCTTCATTTAGAAACAAGTGATTATAATGAATATTTATATTTTCGTGCAACTAATAATTATTTTTTATTATCAATAAGCCTAGAAATCATTTTCTCTATTAATCTTTTGGTCATTAAAATATCTCATTCTGTCCAACAAGGAAATCTCAGGCAATCGACTAATCGATAAGCTGGTTAATTGATACAGCTTTACAGTGAAGGATGCTACATAGTAGGCCAAATAAGGGAAAGAACTCAACCTGGTTATGAAATATAAAAAGTTAACCGTTTCTTTTTCTGCTCTCAAGCTGCCTTTCAGAAAACTGTAGAAAACTTCAGAGGATTTGACATCCTGTGCAACAACGCTGGCATCTTAAATGAGACCACATGGGAGAAAATGGTCTCCATAAACCTGGTAAGAAGAGAGTAACAGACTGCATGTGGTTAAGATTACGCCCATTACTTTGTACCCGGTTGCACCACTCCCAGACGGGAAATGACACAACAAAACAATAATTGCAGTGTTTCATGAGTCATTGTTTCTACCACCGCCAACAGAAACATTTACATGTTGTTGTTTTTCAGCAGTTAAGACAAGGGAAGAAAGGATTTGGCAAAAGTTTAAATTTAGCAGCTTTTACATTCAGCTTCATCTGTTTCATTTCACAACTTTTGGTACACAAAGGAAACACTGAAGTATTCATGGACAGATAAAAAGGGATTTCTGATGTCAACACCAACATCTATGTATCCTGTGTTGTAGGTGGGTGTTATCAGAGGGACTTACCTGGCTCTGGAGCACATGAGCAAGTTGAGTGGAGGTCGGGGTGGGGTCATCGTCAACACTGCATCCATGGCAGGTAAAGCCCACAGTGTACTGCATAATGTGGGTGTTTGTCCAACAAAAGAAAACTTCTGGAAAAAATAAGTAGTACAGAGATTTAATAGTTTCTTTACTATGGGAAAGGTATTTATGATGACATTATTTGGAAGGTTGTACAGACAGTTGGAGTTCTGATTAAATTATGAGTTTATGCTCTTGTTTGTAGAACAATAAAACCAGCAACTCTTTTCAGTCAGTATGCAGACACGTGAAATTCACAGAACTTTATATCCAGTCTGTGCCATGTCAGGGACATACATCCTCAGAATTGGCACTAAAAAGGCAGATGGAAAAAATATCTGCACAGAACAGAACCTTATACTTCTTTATTTATATAATACGCATATGTGGTGCAGATACACATTATTTGGTTTGCAAAAATTGTAACACCCTTTTGGTATATAGAGGAGATACATTCAATATAGCTAAACGTAATGCAAGTTCATAAAGCATTCCTAATTTAATGTATTGCTCATAATTACTGTGTTTGCCTTTGAGCAATATTTTGGCCTAGGTTTCGACATCGTGGCAGGAACATAAGAGACAACTGTAATGGCAAAATTACATTTAACCAATGATTTTCATATTAATTATTCATAATAAGATCTCCAATGCCTCTCAGAGTATATTCTTCTGAGACTTCTGTATCTTTCCTCAGTGTCTTCTCCTTGTAGGAGACAACTGGATCTGTTATGACTGCATTTCTCCTTGAAGGATAGATGACGCAAAGTCTGACAGAAACAGTTGTCTAAAGCTGTGTTTATCATAGCAGGTCCCAGGTCGAGACCAGAGCCTATCCAAAGAGACAAGATGTTCTTTTTCAGCTAAGATAGAATGACCGGTCAGGAAACTTGACACAAGGAGGGCAGATTCAGAAATACGTAAGATCCTGCTGTCTGCCTGAGATGCTTAGAGTTAAACTATTTTCCAAACAAGGTTTTTTTTTTCCTCTGGGGGCACTGGGTATAAAGAAGTGTATTACTGATTGTATTCACACAGAACTGTTGTCACTCTGTAACTTTGTGCATTGTGAGAGCGGTTCTTGTCATTTTGATTGTTCTCTGCAGAAAACAATTCAACTTTCATCGGAGACTAAACTTTGATTCAGTTTGCAGCCTGTCTTTATTCTGTTTCAACAGAGTCTCGCTTCCAACCAAATTCTCCTCCCTCGCTGTACAAGAAACTTCCAACACACAACGTAGAATAGTGTGTATCCCTATTAGTCAGGTTATTTAGTCATGAAGCAAATTATTGACTTGATATCACCCCCATCCTGCAGGTCTCGGTCCCCTACCATGCTGTCCTGTCTATACAGCCACTAAGCACGGAGTGATCGGCTTCACTCGAGCCATGGCGGTAAGACTGGTTTTCCAAAATTCCAGGAAGATCAAGAAAATGTGTAGCTACAAGACTTACAGACAAAGTATTGGACACACCTAGGTGTGGGAATCATTGCAAATTATACTTTATATGCTTCTATGTCCTGACATGTTTGGGTCAAAAGCTATAGGTAACCTATGCTACTACTTATGAGAAGCTCGATATTATACAGTATCTGGTTTTGTTATAGTACAGGTTGAGTGAGACAGCTTTTTCCTTTAGTTATTCTGACATGTGAAGCTTAAGTGTGTGTGTGTGTGTGGTTGTGTTTGTGTGTTTTACTAGGCTGCCTCTACCGCGTCAGGTTACGGGGTCCGGTTCAACGCCTGTTGCCCAGGTTTCGTCCAAACTGAACTTTTCACCACTATCCCATCCAAACTGGGACAATTCTCCCACCTGGCTGATGCAACTCAACAAATAGCAGATAAGATGGGGATTTTAACGTAAGTCTTTGCTTGTGCCAACTACTAAGCCTCACAAGAATTAACATTTTGTTTTACGCTCCATTAAATCCAGCAGTTTGTTCTGCAGCTGGTTAACCTGAGGTGCTGCAACTTAGACTTCCACTCAGTATAAAACTAATTCCATCCTTTCTAGACCCCTCTGTGACATTATTTTATACACGTTAAAGTTAATTATCGTGACCATGTGTGACACTGTGTATTACATATTCATTGAAATCACTGTACCTTTTTACTGTATTTCAGTGTGCCTGAGGTAGCAGAGTCCGTCCTGGAGCTGGTGACAGATGAGACAAAGAATGGGGAAGCCTTCCTGATTTTCCGTCAAGCAAAGAAATATGTGACTTTTCCTTCATTCTCCTCATAGCTCTCTGCAATTACAAACCACAATTTAAACCTCATACGAAATGAGGTCATGTAATCAAAACTGCAATGTTTATCAGTGCCTCAATGTACAAAATTAAAAACTATATGCCTCAAGTGCCTTTGTGTACAGTAGACAAGGAATATGCAGCTAAAATGTCTAAATGTGTCGGCAATACAATGTACTGGACATGAGGTCTAAAAGGTTCTTTCATTCAATTTGCTTATAGTTTAGTATATCCATTTTATTCTAGGGCCCAAGGTTGCCTTAAAATGCATTGAAAACAATATTCATACAGGAAACTGTATGAATGCTGACATATAATAATTGATTTGGCTAACTACAATACATGTGCAATAGTGTGTCCTTAAACTTTTAAACATGCCTGAGTTTAATGTGGGTATTTTAAAGATTTATGTGACCTGATTTAAAATCCATGTAATTTCATGTATTGACCATTGGGAGTCACTATTTAACTGATGAATGTGACCATTTTAAAGGCTCAGTTCATCCAAATAACCCTACAACGACTTAGCACTATGTGTAATGCCTGCTCATTTTTAATTCATCTTATCATATAATTCTAGTTTGTCAATAATAAATGTGCTCTTGCCTAATGCTGTGGTTTGTTCAAATGTTTCTTTCTGCAGTACAGATAACAAATCAGTGAACAAGACAGAGAACATACTACACATTGTTGTCTTTTAGGTTTTAAGTGCATTGAACAGTGCCTACATTAACAGACGCTTTAAAACTCATGAATGAGACAAAATCATTTCTTTGGGAAGGTTTTGGCTGCAGGCGGGGGTCTGGAGCTGCCCTTTACAAACAAACACGTTAAACCACCTTTAACCCTTGTTGTACCAGCAAGCAGGGCTGGTATCTTTCTCCAAATGTTAAAGTCAAGTGGTCAGTGGTGGAAGATGTATTAAAATCACTTACCACATTGTAAAAATGATTCCAAATAAAGGTCATGCATTTAAAATGTTACTTAAGTAAAAATATATATATAAGTATTGGCAACAAAATGCACTTATGTATTTGTAACAGTCTTATTGGATAATATGTTTTTGATGTATTAACACATAAAGGTGTACTTTTATGTAGTAGCTGGTCGAGGTGGTGCTAATTTTAAATACTTCCTATACTCCTGGGCAGTTTAATCTACAATAATGCATCATAAACTGGTCACATATGAAATTTAACTATAGCCGTTAAAAAGTAAAGTAGGATGCCCAGATAGCTCCAAAGCAATAATTTGCATAAAGATGAGTGGTTGTGTCAGCAGGGTATAGGTAGAAAGAAATATACCTCTTTAGCTCAATAACCCCAAATTCAGTACAAGATAGATATATATGTACAGTATATCAAATAATAATTATTACTCAGGTAGCCTATATTATATGTAATATATAGTCTATATTAGAAGTAAAAAAAGATCGATAAAGAATTCTCAAAGAAGGCTGGATTGCCATATTGTATGTTTAATTAATTATTACAGTGAGACAAGTACTAAAAACACAGCAAATTATTGAGATTTTGTATGTGACCTAATTTTATCTCTATAAATACTTATTTTTTGGTTGCATTGGAGGTTGACTGGGCCCTGCAGACGCCTCAGGAGAACAGCTGAACGTTGAAATGAATCCAAGGCATATATAGCCAGTCTATGCTCCAAGGCGCAGACTAGTCAATAAATACATAACATACATACATCACTTACTTTTATTTTAAATTACATTTTTGTTAACCAACATTTGTTTATGTATTTCTTTAGGAGCTGCCTATATCAGTCTTTCACACAGAAGTCGTGGGTCATTAATAACTTAAAATTATTTTATTTCATTTAATGTTTTGAAATATGTTATAGGCCTACATGTAATAATTGTTGTGAATTTATACATAGTATAATATACAGTATATATATATATATATATATATATATATATATATATATATATATATATATATATATATATATATATATACTGTATATATATGAAATATCAGCTCGGGGCTGCAGATATTTTTTGCAGTGTGGAGCTCAGCTGTCCTCTTTCAGCTTTGTTGAAGTGAAAGTCCAATGTTCAGAAAAAGGAAGCAGCCAATGCTAATGCCAACCACACAGTCTATGCTGTTAACAGGAAATCAGGCGCCAACCACTATCTAAAGATCATCTGCACAACTCATGTTGGTCTCATGTTTACCGTAAAACGTACAAGCCAGATCTGAAGTAATAGGTCTGGAGAAGGCGTAATAGTTGATGTTACAGTTCCCTCATTTATTCCTAAAATGTGGTGTATATTTTGTCATTACAAAATAGTTCATTCTTGCCAGGGAAGAGGTAAAAAAATAGTAAACTAGCTAATGAAAAAAGGCAGTTTAGCTACTTCATTCAAAATCTTAGAACAAAATATTCATGATGAATATTTTTTTTTTACTTTATAGTAAAATGCATCAATGCATCACTTGGGTTTACTGTTATAAGTCATTTATATACTATACCAAACATTGCGTAACATTTTGTTATTTGTCGCTGCGGTTCACCTGGCCTGGGTACGTTTAATCTCAAACCTGTGTGCACATTTGCCACGGTTTCTGGGTTCTCGTCCACGGGTTGAACCAAATGCTCCCTCGGAATGGTGTGAAACGGTGTGCAGCGGCTTTGAGATATGTTCTCTCTTGTTATGTGGGTCTCTCGTTTATTGGCTTTGTCACAGGTGATACCCAATCAGCAAAAATGTGTCTTTTAGTTTAAAAAAAACATGTTGCAAAGTTGTCGTGGCTGAACGTGGCCCGTTTACTATTGTTGTAAAACAATTGTAGACTTGTATTTGTCATGATTACATTTCACATGATCAGAAACAAGCAAATCAACAACATGGCATCAAGCAAGTGTAACAGCCATAGACTTTTAATATTAATGGCTAAAGCATCCGTTTCGGAAAAGTGTTGCAAATGTGGAAATGCCTTAAACCTGCATTGTGGTTGCAAAAGGAGGTCGGTTTCTGTAGAAGTCTATGAGAAAGTGAACCACTTCTCACTTGATTTATTACCTCAGGAAACATTTTCATGATGAGTTTATGGTCTCAATCACTAGTTTTACATCTTCTGCAACACAGAATCCATCTCCTCTAGACAGAGGGATGGATCTCTCTCTCTCTCTCTCACTCGTCCACCTCCTCTGGACAGGGGCATGGATCTCTCTCTCTCTCTCTCTCTCACTCGTCCACCTCCTCTGGACAGGGGCATGGATCTCTCTCTCTCTCTCTCACTCGTCCACCTCCTCTGGACAGGGGGATGGATCTCTCTCTCATCCACCTCCTCTAGACAGAGGGATGGATGTAGACAGGGGGATGATGTCTCTCTCTTCTTTCTCTCTCTCTCTCGTCCACCTCCTCTAGACAGAGGGATATCTCTCTCTCTCTCTCTCTCTCTCTCTCTCATCCACCTCCTCTAGACAGAGGGATCTCTCTCTCTCTCTCTCTCTCTCTCTCTCTCATCCACCTCCTCTAGACAGAAGGATGGATCTCTCTCTCTCTCTCTCACTCGTCCACCTCCTCTGGACAGGGGGATGGATCTCTCTCTCATCCACCTCCTCTAGACAGAGGGATGGATCTCTTTCTCTCTCTCATCCACCTCCTCCAGACAGAGGGATGGATCTCTCTCTCTCTCTCCCTTCCCATCTCCTCTAGACAGAGGGATGGGATCTGGTTGGGGAGAGTTCTAGCCTGGCCTGGCCAGGCTCCTCTCTTTACCCTGTCTCTCTTAGTTATGCTGTAATAGTTTTAGACTGCTGGGGGACTTCCTTTGACACACCTTGTTCTTCTCTCCTCTGTCTTTCTACCTTTCCATTTATGTGCATCCATGTCCCAGAAATGCTTGTTACTAACCTAGCTCTGGGGAGTCATTCCCCGGAGTCCTTATGTTCTTTTTCGCCCAGCATGTTTCCTTGGATCAGGGAGGCCCCAAAATCATGGTTGCAGCTGTCGCCATGGTCCCGCTACACGTCCTGCGATGCCCTGCTACATCCTGCTACGTCCTGCTGTGCCTTGTAACGCCGCACAGTGCCCTGCTATGCCATGAACTACTACAAATTACTATTTTTTGTGACTGTTATTGCCACTCTTCATTGTAACCCCAACCGGTCGTCAGACACCGCCTACCAAGAGCCTGGGTCTGACCGAGGTTTCTGCCTAAAAGGAAGTTTTTCCTCGCCACTGTCGCCACCTGTCTTATATGTAATACAGTGAGGAAAATAAGTATTTGAACACCCTGCTATTTTGCAAGTTCTCCCACTTAGAAATCATGGAGGGATTTTGCAGAAGGGATTTTGTCCCACTCCTCCACACAGATCTTCTCTAGATCAGTCAGGTTTCTGGGCTGTCGCTGAGAAACACGGAGTTTGAGCTCCCTCCAAAGATTCTCTATTGGGTTTAGGTCTGGAGACTGGCTAGGCCACGCCAGAACCTTGATATGCTTCTTACAGAGCCACTCCTTGGTTATCCTGGCTGTGTGCTTGGGGTCATTGTCATGTTGGAAGACCCAGCCTTGACCCATCTTCAATGCTCTAACTGAGGGAAGGAGGTTGTTCCCCAAAATCTTGCAATACATGGCCCCGGTCATCTTCTCCTTAATACAGTGCAGTCGCCCTAAGAACAGGGACATGGAAGCTGTTCTTTTGTAGGTTATGGTAAACTAGTGTTTGTTGTAGCAGTGTTTTGCCATTGAGCACTAGCTAGCATGCTAGCGCTAGCATGCTACAGTTAGCCACATTGTCTCGGCTAGTGACGTAGAAAGCCGTGCAGATTTTGAACAGCTTACCAGGAGACTGAAGGCAAAGGACATTCAGAAACCGTATCTCACTCAAAACAGCATGGAGATTTTTTTTTCCAAGTTTGTATGCGTGTGGAAGCACCAGAGTCACAAAATAACTAATAAAATAACTAACTAATAACACAAAATAACTAATAATAAATCCCAGAAAAAGTTTTTTTTTTCATAATATGGGCACTTTAAACTTTCTTTTAAAGTTTTTAGAAAAGCCTTTTATTTTTGGTTTCCTTTGCATCATTTCTCAAACAATTGTGTTTTTTCTTCTATTTAAAGTGAAGATTTTTTACAGTGTGCAGTAAGGCTGTGTTGCTGTGGTGACTCAGTGTTTCAGCAGCTGTGTGTTTAAATGTGTGAGTGTGATGACAGTTTGTCAGTAAGTGTTTGACAGTTGTTTTGTTCATGATGAAGCTCGTTCTGCTCCTCGCTCTCCTCACAGGTAACTTCTATTCACTTTACATTAGCGCTAACTTCATTTAAAAGTGATCAGACAAGTAAACAAAAAAAGTTTTAACTCCTTCTGTCAAGGTTTTCAACTCGACTATACATCTTTAACTTCAGTCTGTAGGCGTGTTTTGTCTTTATGTGCATTTATCATATATTTATTATTATCTTCACTCTTTTTTGTTTATCTTTTACATGAGAAGAGTGTTTCTTTTTTGTCCTCCAAACAATTTTGTTCTTGCCATTTTTGTACTGTTTCTTTTGACAAAGACTCATCATTAATATCAATTATAATTACTTATGTATTTGGGTGTGTCAGATTTAGCTGTGACATAGTTTCCTTTTTAAGTAACAAACCAAAGCAACAGCAGCGGAACAGCTGCAGCTCAACACCATAAGATACCAGCTATCTGATAAAGGGCACAAACCCAACATGTTGTGGGTTGTACTTTTAAATCTGTCAGATAACTTCAGTCTCTATTGTCTTGTAGGGGCAATTTAACTTTCAGCTCATCAAAAACATCAAGCAAAAATGTAACTTAAGAGTTTATAACAATAAAACAAATAAAAGCAGATAAGAACAGGTTGATATCTTTCCAATAAATAATTAAAATAATTTTAGCTTCAACACAAAGTGTGACCTTAAATCTACTGTGCCCGTTTGTGTCTCCACAGTCAGTGAATGTGACGGCAGCACAGTTATTGTTCGAACAGGTGAAAACGTCACTCTGTCCTGTAAATATGACATAAAATACTACAAAGCACTGTCAGTTTGTTGGGGTCGTGGACAAATACCAAGCTCAGGCTGCAACAACCAGCTCATCTCCACAGACGGACATAAAGTGAAAGAAGAAACCAGAGTTTCCAGCAGGTATAAGTTACTGGGACGACTGGATGATGGAGATGTTTCTCTGACAATACTGAATGTCTCAGAGACGGACGCTGGAGACTATGGGTGCAGAGTGGAAATACCTGGATGGTTCAATGATGACAAACATCACTTCATTTTGAGTGTTGAGACAGGTGAGAAATGATTTGAAATATCCTAACGTTTGTGCAGGAGGGCTTATACATACAACGTCGCAGCCGTGAAGGTGGTGGGAGGAGAGGTGATGCCAATTTCTTCACGTTTGGCTCGTCTTTCCACTTTAATTTTACAATCACTTTATCACAGAACAAATACAGTTTAATCTGATGATGGCGTTAATGCCAACAAGATTAAAATCACTCTAACTGGAGTGATGAGAAAGAAACCTCTGTCCATTTGATACATTATTCTACAGTTTTTATGTAGCTCTCTTAATGTTCTATAGTTTCATATTGGTATGACTAAAGTAGTCCATTCGTTCATTAAAAAAAAAAATTCTAACTAAAATGGAAGGAGTCTCTGTGTCTCTGTCGTCTGTCCTTCAATTTTCTCGACAACCATTCATCTGATCACCTTCAAACTTAGCGGGTGGATGGCTGAGGACCCAAGGAAGTTCAGTTTGGAGTGCGAGCTCTTGAGATCTACTGGACACATGTATTAGTGGTGCGTTATGTACACATGTGGAGTGTAAACAGTATGCTGGGTTCAGCTTGCTACAGTCCATTCAAGAACAGATTAAGAAAGAGAGACTGGAAAAGTTACATTGTAGCAAACTATTTTAAGAATCAGTGTAATGCACAATGAATGGTTTTGTTCTGGAAAATAGCCTGGTCCCAAATAGTGAGCTGTTAGCAAATGGCGCGTATACTTTTACATTGCTTGGGGACGCAATAATGTCATGGCAAGTGTATTGCTGAGAACTCAAGAAAGCGCAGTGTCATGTGTGAAGTTGTTTGGATAATCAGGCACATTTTCAACATAGTTTAATTAAAACAGTATCATAAAACATAATAATTAGTATTGAAGGTTGCAGCTAACTGGGTTTTTCCATCGGAATATAAAGAGTCCCAGCTGGACAGGACCAGAGCGAAGAGTCTCAGAGCTCCAGGAATCCAAAGATGCATTACATCAACTTCTCCAATTCCCCCTGTAGCCAACAGCTGTCATCAGCATATTGTGATAATGGATGTCACACAGTGATATGTATTGGTGTTGCACGTGTTAATGTCACACTGGTTTCTGTTTCAGCTCCGCAGACGACCACATCAAGAACATTGAACGAGACGTCTACAGAGCAGACAGCAACCAGTTATACAGCAGGTACAACACAAACCCAAAGAGAGTGAATGATGCTCGAGCAGGAGGATTCATTCACAGTCAAAGTGTTGTCAGTGCCAATCAATCTGTTCCCATTGACCTTTAAACTCAGCCTTCAGATGAGAATGTCTTAAACTCCAGTTATATCTATTTCTAAACCTTCATCATGACATCATGCTACTGACACAGCTGTACTAAAAACATATTCTTTCACTTCCTTTTCCTGCAGATCAGATGAGCTCGACACAGCTTCTCCTAACTTCTCACACCAGCAACATCGAGAGCAAGGTGAGAGAGAGAGAGAGAGAGAGAGAGAGAGAGAGAGAGAGAGAGAGAGATTGTGACAGAGAGATTTTCTGTGTGAAAATTTGAATGTTGCAAAAGAAATTCCGACTGGCGGCTAAAGGTCAAAACAGAAAACACAATCTTCAGTTGAAATCAAGTTACTTTTAGCATTTGGATCGCTCATCTTAGGTTGGAAACCTAATTTACATGTTCCAAATATTGAATATGGTGAAGGGACAGGTAGCTTGAACATCCAATGTTGTAAACCTTGTATAAACCTCTGTAAGAAAAACAGGAAGATGTTTTCCAGACAGCAGCATGTCTTTTAATAATCCCTGCTATTAAACTGATCATTGTTGACACTGTTCCCACAAAAGTTGTATCCTCTTTTTACTTTTTACTGATGTAAAGTGTGTGTGTGCTTTTACAGGAGAGCAGTGGTGTGAGTGTGGTTCTGCTGTGTGTTCTGTTTGGGTTGGTAGCCTTGGTTGCAGCAGGCGTAGCATTGGTCATTATTGGTAAGTACAAAAGTCAGTTGTTTCATGATCATCCTCACACTCACAACAACAAAGAGGGAAGTTTAACATCCACTGACTTTAGCCAAACGTGTTGCTTCAACCCAGAGAGGAACCAGTGGTCAGTCGGCCACGATGGAAGACTTTATGTAAAACGTACCATCATAACCCCTCAACCATTGGTTTGACGATGATTTATCAACAGCTGATATTTCAAGGGTTCCGGTGTAGCCGGCTGATATCCGGGCCAAGCCTCTTCTGTGCCCTGGTCAATGTAGAGACCATGTTGATGAAGTGTTTGGTAAAGACAACATTTTGGCTAAGCAGATATCTGCATATGAATGATGATAATTAAAGACAATAGCTTATTAAAACCAAAGTTGTGGTCAAAAGATGATGAGTTCAGAGATTACATTTCTGCCAATGCGTTCCACCTCTTTTACTCTGTAGATGGGCTGTTTACCAGCATGCAACCAAAGCCCGCTCAAACGTGATTAGTCAATACTACTCTGACTAAAATGGAAACTAGAATGCTAACGAAACCAAAATCATGTCCTGGCTGTTGCCTACAGATTCTGATCAATTTGAATAAACTAACCACAGACTCTCCACTGTCCCACCGTGATTACCAGAGGCTGTGTTTTTGGCTAGGTTTGTCTGTTTGTTTGTCTAACTACTGGCCTGACTTCCATGAAACTTGGTGGAAGGGTGCAGCATTGGCCAAGGAAAACAACGGTTACAGGTTTGGAGCAGAATCACAGGAGCGGATAGACAAATTACTTTTTTTTTAAACTTTTGTTAACATTGCAAGACATAGCCCTCTCTTTACTGTCAATTCGGAAATAAAGATTTTTAAAAATGCTCAAAAGATCTCTTAATTCTTTAAAAGGAGAAACGGATCTTGTTAGATGCTAAGTCATAATTAGCATTCTAATGCCAGTCTCTTAATATCCTTTTTACATCAATCATGATCCTTTAAATCCTTTACTAAAACAGAACATTCAAAGTGTGAAAGTCTTGGTGTCTGGAATCAGAGATGAAATGTAATTTGATCTTAGTTACTCCTGCACATTTGTATTTTGTATTTGTATTTGTATTATTTGTATTTTCAAGTGAACTTATCTCCTCATTGATGTTTTTATTTTTTGTCTCTGCAGCAAGCAGAAGGAAGCGACTCAACAAAATGTAAGTTTGGTAATGTGACTGATTCACATTGGGAAACTTCTTCTTTTCTTGTTTTGTTGATGGACTTTTTCCATAGAAATTCATGTCTGGCAGCTTTTGAAGCAGCTTAGAGACAATCATTAAAATTTAGCAGTTTGCAGTTCAATAAAAAAAACTGTCGGCCCAAACTGCAGCTCTCTGATGACAAATGATGACTCAACCGAGCCTTCATCATTTGGCAGTTTTACCACAGGGGCATGAGTCCCTCACGGGGTCTTAACCCACAAACAGTTTACATGCTCTGCATCATCACTGGTTATCATCATCTTCATCCTAGCATCACGTTCACACGGCTCTGTGATGCTGTGGTGTGTTCAAACCGAAACTCTTATTGCTCAACAGAAAGAGAACCATGCAGAGTCAGAACAGAAAAAAACTGTACTCTTAAGTTTTTCCACTGCATAGTACCTACTCGACTTGCCTCGACTCTACTCTCTAGAGAGAATCGTCACTATTCACTGCGTCATTATTGCTAGTGACAAGCGTGTGTTTAAATGTTTAAATAGTTTAGCCAGCGTTTTGGTTTTTCTTTTGCTGCCTCCAGCTTCTTTTGAAACAAAATTTGTCTTCTGGCTGTGGCAACAGCCACATGCCGAGAATCAAAAACAACACACCTCCGACTATTCTGTGTGTGTGTCGCGTTTGGTCACGGCAGTTTCCTGCTATGACGACCAGCCACGGCTCAGTTCACGCATGAGGCGGTACTAATCTGCAATGGTAAAAGGCAGATGGGGCACCGCGGTCCAGTCTAGTCGACCCAAGTTGAGGCGAGTTGAGCAGGTAATGGAAAAACGCCATTACTGTCATCCTCCAGAGCGTCTGTATTTAGACTTAAGATTTTCTTGTGTCAGACAGAAATGTGTTAATAAAATGTGATTCCTAAACCTCACTGTGTTGTAAACAAGCTACTAAATTGCTTGGCCCATCCTGGACAAATGTTTTTTTACATCCCGTACAAACCATGTTCTTGTTTTTACATCCCGTACAAACCACATCCATGTTCTTGTTTGACTCAACAATGGGACCTAAATCTGACCTCAGCCTAAACCCCTCTAGTGTTTTAATACATGATTAAAACCTGAATTTTCCTGAAAAGTCTGATATGTTAAGGCTAGATATCCTCCAGTCTGCAGCAGGTTTTCTTTTATGAGAATATGGAACTTTGAAACCAAGATGAAAGCAAAGAGATATAAGCGAAGAGAGAAAACCTCTGTGGTTTCCTTTTTGACTAATGTGACATTCACAGAGCTCGCTGAAGATGATCAGATAAATGTCACACCGTAAACATAAAAATGTGAACTAGTGGAGCAAACCGCGACCAAAGGACAAAATGTATCTTAAATAACTGGGTTAAACTAAACCACAATTAAGTTCTAACCAGCATGCATGATGCCATGGATGGTATTTTTTAAAATGGATATCTTGGTATTTAAGAAACACACAACAAACCCAGAAAAATGTAAAATGAAATACATTATAACAGAGATAAAAGGATTTATGACACACACACACACACATATATATATACTGTAGATGTCATTTAGTACGAATTACTTGTGGAAGAAAAAAACCCATCAGGTCAGCTAAATATGCAGATATGTTCATTTATATTAACCTCAGTTTAAATGAAAATCTTTCTGAAGAAAGTTTGAACGAACTATGTGTACATATTCTCCTAATGTTCCCAGGCTACAATAAGTGCCACATTAGTAGCTTTCCAGGAATCATTCAAGAAGATCATTATGAAATTGCAGGGAAATTATGTTACTAAAGAAATGAATGTATTAACTGTCTCTGTCTTTCAGGCCTCAGCAGCTGCAGCAGCAGGTTAACAGTTCGGTCCTGTTCAGCTCGACTGCGTCCACTCTGCACCTCCAGAGTCGAGGTCTGGCAATGGAGAACATCTACCAGATAGACGGAGGCGGTGATGGGGGTGAGTACGAGTACTGCCCCTGAGCCCTGAAGCTCCGCCCAATGACCTGCTGATCCAGGGGACAAGTTCTGGACAAAACACATGAACATATCACCTCAGTTTAAGAGGCATTCAAGGCTCCTGCTGTCCTCCAGACCAGGGGGAACTGTCCTGGTTGAATCATGAGAACAAGCAATCGGACACTGAACTGAAAATGTTCTGCTTCGTTGACAAAAATCTCCATGTAAAAACAGACTGTATCTACTACAAGTTCCAGTTACTGGTGAACTCTAATGTTACAGCACTGGATGGTTGGCCTCTGAGGCTCATGGAAACTACACTATTTAACAGATTCAACAACTCCTCCAAGCTTTACAGAAATTATATAACAGTCCTTTGTGTATTTAATTTAATAAAACTCTGATGTACCTTTTTGAGTAATATATGTCTGATGGTGATTATGCTGATTTCTGTTCTCCTGTTGAGCTTATTGTATGTCACTTTGAGTCACTTAAAATCCTGAGAATTAAATTAAGCTTAAAGTACCCATATTATGAAAAAAATCACTTTTTCTGGAATTTGGGGTGTTATTTTGTGTCTCTGTAGAGGATGGATACCCAACCCGAGCCTGACGGGACCCGACGGTACTCGACGGGCCGGGCCGGGTTCGAACAGATTTTTAGAAAGGATGCTCGGGTTCGGGTCGGGCTCGGTCACATCAGCGCGATAAGGCATTGAACATTTTGAATTTAAAACAGTTTATTATGTAGGTAACCAATGGGCCTGTTTCACCTGATGCAAATGTTTGTTTTTGGATTAAAATAAATGTCAAATATTACCCTAACATCCGTCTTCCTGTGTGCGGACATGTGTTAAACTAGCTGTGACAACGAAAGACGTGCGTATTAAGCTCCATGTGGCAGCGCAACGATGGAAGATGTTAAAAAGAAGTTGGCCGCAGGAGATTTTAAAACTATTGAAAACGAAGGAAAGTCAGCTGTGCATTGATGCGCTCATCTGTTGACATTTCCGAATGCCTTCCTACAATTGCTTAATAAAAGCGGGCTTTCCACACAAACAAACGTACATGTGTCATTAGTATGACACATGTCGGGTTCGGTTACTGCTCTGTCGGACGCGGGCCGGGCTCGGACAGAAAAATCCGGCCCGATCCACACTCTATGTCTCTGGTGCTTCCACACGCATACAAACTTAAAAAAAAAAAAAACTACCCATGCTGTTTTGAGTGAGATACGGGTTTCTGAATGTCCTATGCCTTCAGTTTCCGGGTGAGCTGTTCAAATTTGCACAGCTTTCTGCATCACTAGCCGAGACGAGGTGGCTAACCGTAGCACATGCTAGCTTGTTCTCAATGGCAAAACACTGCTACAACACACACTAGTTTACCATAATCTCCAAAAGAACTACTTCCACTGTTCTGCAGATATTCCACAAGTGTGCCCTCATTGAGAAGAAATATCTCAGCTAATCCTGCCTTGTACTGACCAAAGTTGGAGAAAGTTATCCAGCTGATGTGATCTTACTTAGCTACTGCGCATGTGCAACTCCCAACAAAGATACTAAAGAATTGAGATGTCTCACTCTGGAGCTAAAACAGAGACCTAAACACACAGGGTGAAAACAGGATCTGCAGCAATGTGCAGTACAACAAAAGTATGGTGTTTTTTGAAAATGAAACCATGTAAACCTATTCTGGTACAACCTTAAAATACAATTATGAACCTTAAATGAACATAATATGGGCGCTTTAAATTTAAAGCAGCTGCTGAATCCAGAGTTCAATGCTGTCTGTTTGCCTCCATCTAGTGACGGAGTCATTTAACTGCACACAGACTTGTATATAGGCTACTGCTTCCTACAGATGACTGAGTACATAAGTAGGCTAATCACATAGTATAATATTACAATATTATTAATGTAATATTTGTATATTATAATATTATTATAGTAGAATATTACGTGAGTCTGACAATAGTATTTACTCCATATTTTAGAGATGACGAGCGAGTACCTAAACAGAAATGAAATCCAGTCAGACAGCCTAGGCAGGTTCGTCAGAAACCTTTGAGCCAATAAGAGGCATCCTTGTCTTAAGTGGCTGATTTAGTCTCTCACTCAGACATACACAAAAACACACCCTCACAGGTAAGATCCCGTTTTTCTCTCTTCGTCTTTGGTTTTCATCAGTTTGTATGCATCTAACACCCTTACATTTGCTTAAGTTAAGGATCTGAGTACTAATGCTGATACATTAATATACTTGTATATAGTTATGACGCAGATGTGAGCTGGTTGACTGTGTTTTACAGGTTTAAGATGAGTCGGCCGGTACAGAGGCAGCCTCAGGCTCTGATTGTTTCCTCTGATGCAGCTGAATGGACTTCTGGGGTCTGTGACTGCTGCAACGACATGCCAGATTGTACAGTAACACTACTTATTATTTCACTCACAGATAATATAACTAAATCATTATATAAATACATATTAGTTGTGTTAGCTGTGCTTTATGTGGCTGTGAGTCCCTACATCGGGATCAGAAAATCGACTTGCCAGTCTCCCGCCGACTGCTAGCCTGGGCTAGTAGCCAGCTGGCCAGTCAAGTTTTCAAATGTAAACATCAGAGTAAACACCGAGGAAAAGGTGGAGAAGATATAGGCCACGTTATTGGTCCAGGGATGGGACACTAATTGAGAAGGTTATGAAACCAATGTAAGCTATAATAAAAAACATTAGGCCTACATATTACGGAGTAACACAAACTGTCCTTTATTAGAGAAGGATAAGCAACAAGAACATGAAATCATGAATGTATTGGTCTCTGACCAGTCTGCCATTAATATCATCTGGGAATATCGCTACATTAATATCGTCACACTTAATCTCCGGTGCGCGTCCTGTATAAACCTGAAGCTGAGACCACGGACGCTGCGCTGCTCATCTCTACTTTTACAGAGAGAGTGGACACTGACGCGACTCGCAAGACTGGACAGCGGCCGCACGCCAGGCACGGTACCGTCCCACCGGGAAAAGTCCCACTCCGCATCAGGGTGCCAGTGCAACCATTCCAACCACCTCTTTTTTGGGTTTAATTCAATCTGGTTTTGTGCAATCAAGTCAAAGCTAAATTCATCCAGGATAACTTGAATATCCCGGTTTAATCCTTATCCTAGTTTCGTGCAACAGGCCCCAGGCCTGTGAAAACAAGCCCAAAACAAGCGACTTTTTCTACGGAGCCCCCCTAAGATCCTGGAAGAGATAAATAAATAAACTGTGTGCACGGTTTTACAATCTGTGAGGACGGATTGTCAATTTCCATCCATGTGGACAGATTGGTAAACTGTACACAAGGTAGAGTTTATTTATTTTCTTCCCCTGAGCTTCAGAACAATGACCACAAGAGGGAGTTAAACCACCTTTTTAACATTATTTAACATTAGAAAACTGATGGGATATGAAATAGACACGTTTTCACAGTGATTTTGAGTTGTTCCCCACAACGGGTTGAATCCATTATTTTACTCCTTTCTCTTTCTCCCAGTCTTTGTTATATTTCCTCCCGTATTTTGCCCACTTCGTCATACATCAGTCGCTACTCGCGTATTTTCCTAACCAGAAAAAAACCAGATTGCCCTGCTAAGCCTCTGATTGGCTAGTACTCGTTGCCATTTGGATCAGAGCCAATAAGAAGCAGGAAGTGGGCGGGAAGTAACGCTGCTGTCTCCAGTGTGTATGGGGAAAGGGGAGGGACTGAGGGAACAGACAAGACAAACTTTTTATTTTATTTTATTTTTTTTGGAGGTACTGCAAGTTTCCTCATTTATAAAAAGACAAGAAAACCATTATACACTTGAAAGCTAGGCTACTTGATCTTTGAATTCAAAAACAGATTTATTTTTACAGATTACTGTATTTTTGTTGTTCAACTTGACATTAGCAAAGAGACAAGCTTGGTATAACACGTTATTGATTGTGTGTGCATGTGTGCTTCCTCCTGTGTTGAAGGTTGCTTTGCCTTCTGGTGTTGTCCCTGTTTCGCCTGTAAAACCACTAAACAGTTTGGTCAATGTCTCTGTCTTCCCCTGCTGGATGTCTTTGGGTGCATCCGTCCAATCACCATGTCCATGAGAGTGTCCTTACGTCAACGCTACGGCATCAGAGTAAGGACACAATTCTTTAATCATTGCTGTGCAGAACTTAGTTTCTTCTTCTTTTTTTATCCCGTCCATCCGGTTACGACCCTTAGGTTATCTGGTGACCCTTTGAAGGGGACCGGCCCTTAGGTTGGGAAACACTGACTAAGACTTTTACTACAAGAAGCCAAAAAAACGTCTAGAAAAAAGTAGATAAAGCTGGGAATACTTCTTTTACTAAATGAAGCTGAGAAACTTCTGTACTTTTACTACATGAAGCTGAGAATACTTCTGTACTTTTACTACTTCTGTACTTTTACTACTTCTGTACTTTTACTACATGAAGCTGAGAATACTTCTGTACTTTTACGACATGAAGCTGAGAATACTTCTGTACTTTTACTACATAAATTGAAGAATACTTCTTTACTTTTACTACATTTAGCAGAGAATACTTCTGTACTTTGAATACACTAAGCTGTGAATACTTCTGATTTACATTTGATACATGCTGTTGTACTTTAACTTGAGTAGGAGTGGGAATTTTAGGTGTAATGGAGTCTGTACATTGTAGTAATGATACTTTTCACTGCAGTAGCTGTGAGTAATTCTCTCTTGTGTGTTCAGGGCAGTTTGTGCAGCGACTGTTTGTGCTCCACCTTTTGTGTGCCCTGCGTCTGGTGTCAGATGGCCAGAGAGATGAAGGAGAGGCAACTCCCCACCACGCTGGGTGACATAATCCCCCGCTAATGACATCATCGCTGTTACATTTTTGCTGTGACAACATCACTGTGACTCAATCCTGTATTGTTTACATGTTTACCAAACCTTGACACCTCCATGACACTTTATTCTCTCATTAATTATCTGCTTTGCACAATCTTGTATTTTTCTTTAATTTTCATCAAACATAATTGTTTTTTTATTTATCTTTTTCATTAATTTAGTTTGATGCATTGTGTATGTTTTTGTAGTTTTTTGTGCAACACATTGTATTCTGCACTAATTGAGGCCAAGCACGACGGGCAACTCATCAATTTTGATATTTTGGACAATTAAAAGGGCTTAAAAGAATATGTCCTCTTCCAGACTAATAAAAAAGAAAAAAAACATTTTTTTTTACTAAACTTTGTCTATTTGCGTCTGTAGATATCTCTTTAAAGTCTCCAAAAGTTAGCATTAGATAATGCATAGTTTTGCATGTTTAAACATAATTTCAGAAAACTTGTAATACAAAAAAAATTGTCTTTATGTAAGAAATCAACTGGGCAAGTTCCATGGTGATATACATTAGTTCAAATTTGCCCTGTTCACCTGTAGAGTCCTCCCTTTAAGGATTCATCTTTAAAATCACATATTTTGAGAGCACCTTTTTCAGAAAAGAAAGAAAAAATACCGGACAGAGACATACAGAGGATATAGACTCCATTTAGCAGGGGAAGGCAGACGGTAATTCTTCGACCATCAGTGAAAACGAACCACAGCCAGGTTGTACCGCATGAATCTTGATGAGCGGGCAGCCCGCAGGAACAAAAAAAAACTAAAAAGTGAAAGCAAATCTCAGTTTGAAGTAAAGTCATCAAGGCGACTACTGGTGACAATGTTAACAACAAAGACCATATCGATGGCTTTACAACCCACCGGCTATTCGGTATTCTATACTATCTTCCGGATTTAGAGGCCAAAAACTGATTGAGGGAATGATTGAGATTTTTCTTGGCACAGTTGTCCAGAACAACGGGATCTGTTGGTCCACATCCTTAACTGTCTATGGTTAAGTTAGGTAGGCTTTAGGAGAGGCCAAACAATATGTGTGTCCTTATATGGTATGTGATATCTCATGTAATGAAACATAAAACAAGTCAACCTGAATTACACCAATAAAATACTTACATTGCTGTGTTATACACATGTACAAATCATTCACATGCAGCTTTGAAGTTGAACGTTAGTTCTTTCAAGGTTGACAAAGAAAATCTTGATTTATCAGATTTCTTCTGGCGCTTTCATCCAAATTAAGTGTTATAGATATGTATGTCATTTAGGGGGGGTTAAAATCAAGTGTCCATCCACAGTGACGGCCATTACAGATGCAACACATTCTATAAACAATAACTAAATTACCCTTAACCTTAAGCAAAACATCACATCCTCACTTTTAGCTGTCAAAGATACAAGTCTGTATTCCACTCGCTCTAATGAATGGCTTTCACTCGAGGTCGCTTATACTCCGACTGACCTTGGCAAGACTGTTTGCCGCTCCACATTCCTGACATGCGTCACAAAGCTCCCCGTATACCAATCAGTTTAGGGCCTTGATTAGTGACTTCTGTGTATGTTCGTATCTGTTTGACTTGATTTGTTTAAACATTGTTTCTGTGTTTTAAAATGTTACTGTTTATTTGATGAAATGTATGTTGTGAACTCTGGCCCTAATCCTACCCTGAAAATGAGGTTCCCGCTACACACAGCAGGTTGCAGTACCTCCAAGGACATTGGACAATATGTATTTATGGGTAAATGGCTCCATCTGGTGTCCATGATCAAACTGGAAGTGTGCAGTCAATTTAAAACAGTAGTTCCAAACTTTTTTTGGTCTAACGTACTTTATTTCCTCTGAAATACTCTTGACGAAGTTCCAGACAGGCCAAAACTTTAGTTTCTACAATAAATGGTGATGCTGTACCAAAAGCAGAGTGTGAGATCTTCCTTTTTCAAGTCTGAACTGAAACTGACACAAATTGAAACTGACATTAGTGATAGTTGTATAGTTATTGACATAGTTTTTGCACAAATGGCATCAACAGTAAGGTTACACTAAGATACTGAGAAAAAAACAACTACTGCTGAAAACTGAGAAACGTTAAGTTTCTACACTGTGTTACAGGTAATCATGTGCACACACATTAAAGTCCCATATTAGTAAGCCCTGTTTGTGAAAAAACGGCAATTTCACTGCTGTTTTCCACTTTTCCAGGAACGCTATAGCTAGACTTGTTTGTTAAAAGTTGTTTTTTGCTACACATGAAAAAATACTTTCTGTGCTAATGTTTTGTGTATTTCTGTAAATACAGATGTTATAAGAGTAATAGCCAATCATTTTAAAGTAATATTTAGTTTTACTATAGTGGATTTGTGTTGTTATTTAAAAAGTTCTATATTCCTTCCTCCCTTCCTGACAGGCATAGCAACAGTAGTAACATGTGACATCACTTCCTGTTGGAACTGTTTTCTTTTGATCTAAGATTTGGTGTGACATCATTTTCATCAAATAGACTTTTGTTTTGATCTAAGACTTAATGATGCATCATTTTTGCCTTTCATCTGCACCATTATAATCAAGTTGTAAGAAACTGGTTTAGTAGCTCAACTTAATGCACACACACACGGTAATAAGTAGATACATCTGTCTGCAATAGTGCTGCAGCTAATGATTATTTAAGTAATCGAGGACCGCATAGTCGATCAATTAATTGCGTTATCGAATAAGAAAAACTCTGTGTCGGTCCAGCTGTAATTATTATTTGTATAAGTAATTATTTTGAGTTACTCAAGGAATTGTTTCAGCCCTAGTTTGCAAGTAGTTTTTCATATGCTCAGCTCCATGCAGCCAGAGGACTGCTCTGGACAAACCATCAAAGTAAAAAGAAAAATGAAACACCAAAAGAAATCTGAAAGGACCCAAGAGTCCTACAGTAAAAGCATCTACACCAAGCAAGGGGTGTCACATGAGGAGTTCATCAGTAAATTGAACTACCATCAATCAAGAAAAGGACAAAAATCTCACAGTGAAGTCATCGAGCAGGGGAACTCATATAAACATTCTGTGAGTACCAATGAAATCGACCCACCGCCAGGTTGTTCCAACATGAATCTGGATGGATGGGCAGACCCGAGGACATATAAAACCTCTGACAATAAAAATGGGTCGTCGACTTCCAATGGCAATGAACCACAATCGGATAGTAGTCCATCGAATAAGTTAAAAGACCTTGACACAAAGGAACCCAGAAAAAAAGTAAAAGTAAAAAGAAAACCGAAACACCAAAAGAAATCCGAAAACACCCAAGAGTCCCACAGTAGACGCATCAATACAAAGCAAGGGGTGTCACATGGGGAGTTCAATAGTAAATTGAACTACCATGAATCAAACAATATGTCAAAAAAAGGACAAAAATCTCACAGTGAAGTCATCAAGCAGGGGAAGTCTTATATAAATGATTTGTCTTCCAGTGAAAACGAACCACTGCCAGGTTGTACCCGCAGGAATCTTGATGAGTGGGCAGCCCGCAGGAAAAAAAAAAAAAAAAGTAAAAGCAAATCTCAAAGTAAAGTCATCAAGGCGACGAATGGTGACAATGTTAACGAAGACCATATTGATGGCTTCACAGCCCACTGGCTATGCTGTATTCTATACTATCTTCCGGATACATTGGAAGAAGAAAAAACTAAAAAAACAGAGCTTAAAAGAGGCAAACAGGCCTATGAGAAGGATCGTTCTACACAGGCAGGAGAAATCCCCCCAAAAAAGCGTTCGGTTTTAAAAAGAATTAAGGGTTTCATGTCTCAGGGATCCAAAAGGTCCGGAAAAAAGGACAAAAACAAGTGTGACTCAGAGGATCAGTTGGAGACTAGCAGTGGTGTTAAACCCCAGCCAGGTTGTTCTGACATGGACGGAACCATGAAGGAACCCCAAGAAAAAAACCTGCTGCCAAAGAATAGCAACTTGCTCACAGTGAATGACCCAAGTTTAAAATTAGGAGAAAAGGGAAAAGACCTTTCCACGCTGCCAGGGGTCTACTCTGGACAAATCAAAAAGAAACGCTCGTTTTTAAAGAGGATTAAGGATTTCTTCACCATTGGATCCAAAAAGACATCTGAAAGCACTCAAGAGTCCCACAGCAAAAGCATCGAGGAAGGAAAAATATCTCACAGTGAAGTCATCAAGAAGGGGAAGTCATATAAAAATTCTTTGAGTACCAGTGAAAAGGACCCACCGCCAGGTTGTTCCTACATGAATCTGGATGGATGGGCAGACCCGAGGACATATAAAACCTACGACTTCCGATGACCGCAATCGGATAGTAGGGGAGAGCCGGGACAATTGAAACGCGGGACGGATGAAACATTCCAGTTTTCTCCAAGCGCGATGATGATAGACAGACTTCCTTAGGCCAACACATAGAGCATGTTAACCTCCTCCTATCAGCCAAATATCTCCCTGTTATTTTCCTTTTACTTGTGGTTCCTAGAGTCTCTAAAAGTAGAATGGGGGCCAGAGCGTTCAGCTATCAGGCTCCTCTCCTGTGGAACCAGGTTCCAGTTTGGGTTCAGGAGGCAGACACCATCTCCACATTTAAGAGTAGACTTAAGACTTTCCTCTTTGATAAAGCTTATAGTTTGGGCTGGCTAAGGAGAATCCTGAACCATCCCTTAGTTACGCTGCTATAGGCAAGGAGACTGTTGTTGTGATTAAGCACTATATAAATAAAATTGAATTATTTCTCTCTCTCTCTCTCATATCCACCTCCTCTAGACTGAGGGATGGATCTCTCTCTCTCTCTCTCTCTCTCTCTCTCATCCACCTCCTCTAGACAGAGAGATGGATATCTCTCTCTCCTCCACTTCCTCTAGACAGAGGGATGGATCTCTTTCTCTCTCTCTTTCATCCACCTCCTCTAGACAGAAGGATGGATCTCTCTCTCACTCATCCACCTCTTCTAGACAGAGGTGTTATGATACGCAGAAAGGATTCAGGAGCGGACACCGGAGTAACGAGATCAGGCAGGATTTATTGTAATAACAGGGTGAGCCAAAGTTTTGAAAATCCAGGCTTGACGGAGCTCAGGAGATGGTGAGTGGAGAAGCGGGCAGGCAGGCAGGCAGGCAGGCAACAAGTAGGCACAGGGATGACACTACGGCGGAACGAGAACGGCTAGTTAGTAGGTTACAAACAAAAGTACTCGACAAACTATAAAACTGCCGGAACATAATACCAGGTTTGGTAATCTGACGAACTGGCGAAGAGTGGGAGCTGAACCAGTATTTAACAGAGATAGTGATGAGTAATGAGCCACAGGTGTGGTGAGCTGCAGCTGGTGATGAGCCGCAGGTGTGAAGCACTGCCAGTGGAGATAAGCCTGCAGACATGCCCACACAACAAAACAGACAAGACAGACAGGAACAATGGGAAGGGAAAAAACCTGAGAACACAGGGAAGGAAGGAGACATCAGGACAAAACCCTAACAAGAGGAATGGATTTCTCTCTCTCTCTCTCTCTCTCTCTCTCTCTCTCTCTCTCTCTCTCTCTCTCTCTCTCTCTCTCTCTCTCTCTCTCTCTCTCTCTCTCTCTCTCTCTCTCTCTCTCTCTCTCTCTCTCTCTCTCTCTCTCTCTCTCTCTCCCTTCCCATCTCCTCTAGACAGAGGGATGGGATCTGGTTGGGGAGAGTTCTAGCCTGGCCTGGCCAGGCTCCTCTCTTTAACATGTCTCTCTTATTTATGCTGTAATAGTTTTAGACTGCTGGGGGACTTCCTTTGACACACTGTGTTCTTCTCTCCTCTATCTTTCTATCTTTCCATTTATGTGCATCGATCCATGTCCCAGAAATGCTTGTTACTAACCTAGCTCTGGGGAGTCATTCCCCGGAGTCCTTATGTTCTTTTTCGCCCAGCATGTTTCCTTGGATCAGGGAGGCCCCAAAATCATGGTTGCAGCTGTCGCCATGGTCCCGCTACACGTCCTGCGATGCCCTGCTACATCCTGCTACGTCCTGCTGTGCCTTGTAACGCCGCACAGTGCCCTGCTATGCCATGAACTACTACAAATTACTATTTTTTGTGACTGTTATTGCCACTCTTCATTGTAACCCCAACCGGTCGTCAGACACCGCCTACCAAGAGCCTGGGTCTGTCCGAGGTTTCTGCCTAAAAGGAAGTTTTTCCTCGCCACTGTCGCACTGTTGCTTGCTCTGGAGGAAACTACTAAAACTGTTGGGTCCTTGTAAATTCTGGAGTGTGGTCTAGACCTGCTCTATCTGTAAAGTGTCTCGAGATAATGCTTGTTATGAATTGATACTATTAATAAAATTGAATTGAATTGAATTTTATCACAGAGTTACAGCCGATAAACGGTTTTGGTGGTCAAAAGTAAACTTTATTAAAGGTCACATTTTTTCGATTATTCATGAGTGTTTTTAATTTAAAGGTTTGACTCCATACTTATTCGGTAGACCATTTAGTGTTTTGCACAATCCCAGACTTTCATATTGCATGCTTGTTTACATGGAAAGCAAAACAGGCTGTAAAGGCATATGTCTATGTTGGGACGGTTGAAACAGCTGTTTCAACTGTCCCCGACCTGGCTTGAACTCCATGGATTTTAAGTAAATGCACACATATCTGTGTTTATTCAATTATTTATAGAGGCGAGACATGGAAAAGCAGTTTTAGAAAGATGAAAATATATTTGAGCCCACCAGGTAGGGGGGGTCGAGTTTTCCCATGTTATCCTATGGAGACTGACGGGTTGGGGGGCGTTATTTGGATGTCCAGTGGTCTAACCCATGTAAAAACCTAGTGAAACGTCATTTTCCACAATAGAAACATGATATAAATGGAAAAAAGTACTGTTATAGCTATAAAAAATGGCTGAATCATCCACAGTACATGCTATTTCAATAACCGCTTCATTCACGCTTCAGGATGACAGCAATTAGTTGTTAAAAGACATTTACAAAGACGTATAGCCCTGCAACAATCTATGTAAAATAACACCTTTTGGAAGTACCATCCATGATATGTAGTAAAATATTAAAGTTGTGGGAAGTTTACATGGATTAAACTGTATGTTTCATTCGTCCCCGCATGCTGTTTCATTCGTCCCGTCCAGGAGGGACAGATGAAACATCACGCACGTCCCACCTTTGCTGTAATAACTCCTGAACGGTTTTGTTCAAAGCTGAAAATGCAACTGTATTTGACAGATGACAGGTGTAGGTTGCTGACAAAATATTAGCTTTCAGTGCGATACGACCGCTTTTAAATTACGTTTAATTAAAAAGTGTTTCAACTGTCCCGGCTCTCCCCTACTCACATGAATGAGGATTCAAACTATAAAGTTGTTTCCAAGAGATCAGAAAATGACTCCAAAAACAAAGGTGGTTTTGAAACAGTCATCAAGGCGACAACTGGTGACAATGTTAACAACAAAGACCATATCGATTGCTTCACCCACCGGCTATAGAATACTGAATATATTCGGTATTCTATACTATCTTCCGGATTTAGAGGCCAAAAACTGATTGATGGAATGATTGAGATCTGTTGGTCCACTTCTTTAACGGTCTCTGGTTAAGTTAGATAGGCTTTAGGAGAGGCCAAACAATATGTGTTTTGATACATACCCTTCTCAAAATAACGCCAACATGTTCGTTCCTATGTGAAATAGGATCCTATTCGAACATGTTGGCAATACACGTCTTAACTGTCTATGGGTCGGACCGAATCTCACATAGACTGTATGTTGATATAACGGTCTATGGACTCAAATTTGCACTGGACTTACATTAGGGCGTGACCATAGACTGTATACTTATTAATACCCAGTAAGCACACATACGTCTCCACGACGTATTGGCGATGTAATCAAAATACGGCGGGGATATGTAGTAGTTTGGTCGTTTGCTCACTGGCACGACGTCCCTAAGACGTCGCTGCTATACGTTTCTGCGACATGCAGCCGCTTTTTCCGCGACGTACAGATATATATACATCGTTTTAACGTATGCCATACATCGTACAGATGCAGGCTCATTTACATCGTTTTAACGTATATAATACGTCGTACAGATGCAGGATCATTTACATCGTTCTAACGTATGCCATACATCGTACAGATGCAGGATCATTTACATCGTTTTAACGTATGCCATACATCGTACAGATGCAGGCTCATTTACATCGTTTTAACGTATATAATACGTCGTACAGATGCAGGATCATTTACATCGTTTTAACGTATAATACGTATGCTCATTTACATCGTAACAGATGCAGGCTCATTTACATCGTTCTAACGTATATAATACGTCGTACATATGCAGGCTCATTTACATCGTTCTAACGTATATACATACGTCGTTCTAACGTATATAATACGTCGTACAAATGCAGGCTCAAATACATCGTTCTAACGTATATAATACATCGTCCCAACATCCGCAATCTCAGGCACATTTTCCTGACATGTGTTATACGTAGAATAGATGTCAGGAAGATGTGCATTAACCCATTTAACAGAACTGGTCAGTATAGGTCACACGAAATTACTTTAAATATCTTTACTAAATTACATGAATTACTAAAGTAATAGATAAGTCATACACAATTACTTATAATACATTTTATTTATGAAGCACTTTTAAGGGTACTCCAAAAATTTACATAGTTCAAATTATTATAGAAAACAGCACACTAACACATTAAAAGCTATTCTGAAAATACGAAAAAATGATCATGTAGCTATATTTTGAGATAATATCCTACTTTTGTCTATACTAAGGACTAATGTACAAAAACACTATTACAAGCTTAAACCAGTGTTTTTTTAAGTCTGCCACTGTAAGCCTCCCCTTAGGCAAAGCTGGGGCATGCACGTTTCAAGGTGTGCAACGGCTTAAGTTGTTTTCTCTCGTTTTGTGGTTGTGTCTCGATTATTGGCTGTGTTCCAGGTGATACCCAATCAGAATCAGTTAAGCTAAAAAGTCAATTTATCCATTTTTGGATGCCAATGGGATCATGATAATGTTATTTGAACCCAAAGACACTGAGCAATTGAGCAATTATTTTTCTTAATCTGTAGGAGTCCTTGAAATATACAATATTTCTCTCTTTTGACTACACACTCGTGAGCTGTGTATCCCTGCTTCACAACAGCAGTGTGTACATGTTGGAGAAGAAAAAACTAATTATCACACTATATTGTCCACTGTGTATCATAATGTCAATTATTTCAGTAGCTAAAAAAAGGGTGTCTCTGCTCCAGCCTCTTCTCCAGTCTGTTGCCGGTCGGGGGGGGGGGGGGTCCTTGATGGCCTACTCGGCTTCGGACTCAGGAAAGTAGGATTCCTCTGTGCTGCAGCTGTGGCAAAAAAAAAGATTTGGGTTAAGTGCGTTATTTAAAGATGTATCTTTTAATGCATGGAAGTATTTTTTTAATTTAATTTGTTTCTTCTCGCTTTGTTTTTAGGAAGTGGTTGAGTAATGTAACGCAAGTCTTTTTTTTTGCAGATGTGAATAGAAGACCAGTTTCATCAAGTAGAATATGGCAAACCAAATGTTGTTAACATAGTTAAATTCTCTGCAAACTTTTCCTCAGAAGCTCCAATTCAGCCTTTTAATATAATTGAACAGTAAGGCCATTTGGTCAGTAGGGGGAGCTGCAGTTTGTGCAGTTTCATTTTGGATGAAGTTCAAGATCCACAACAGGTGGGCTGTTTACGGTAGAAAGAATACAGCTACGGCCAAAAGTTACGCAAAAATTCTGCTAAATCTAGACTAATATAATGACATATTTGTTATACTTTCACCCAGGAAAACACGTTCCGTTTTTCTAGAGTTTTAATTCAAATCCCAATCTGTTTCCTGAACTGAACTACTCGTTTTGGTACCTAATTTTAACTGTTGTTTTGTCACCGTAGCTGTATCCCATCTAGCCTCAACCACTGTTAAAGCGCCATTCTGACAATATGTATTTAGATCACTTTCTAAATGAAAGCTTTTAAATCTAAGCTTTAAATTTGTTATACATTGTCCCATAAAATATGCCGTAATACTCTCTCTAAAAGGGCTAACATCAAGGTTTCATGGTAATCACAATGATTTAAAAAGTATTTACTTTCGACACCAAAGGTTCCATTTTATGCTGCCCTCTCTTTACTTCCTACTTCCATTTTCAATTAAGATTTTTGTAAACTTACCACAGATGATTTGGCAAAGTAATGACTGGGAATATGGCAGCTCTCTGCATGTCTCACATGTGCTCTTGGTCATCATGGCAGTTGAGAGATCTGAAAAATACTAACATATATAAAACATTTTAAATAAGATAAAATCCTTAATTAATCCCACATTGGGGACATTTTCAGTGATACTGCATCAAAGGGAAAGTGCAATGACAAAGCGCGTCAGTAAAAATGCATGAATAAAGCAGTTAAAACAGTTAAGGACACAGACAGAACGTTTAATAACACCGTATTCACAGTATTGCAGAAGTTATTGATATTGCATAATAAGGCGTAGATAGATGTTGCACATGAGTAAATTGTCACATAGGGTGCGTGTGGTCTACTTGGAGCAGTGTTGATTATAAAGTCTGACAGCAGCAGGAAGGATGTGTGGTATCACTTCTTCACTGCATGTTTGGAAAACTAGATAGATTCGGATTACATCATACAAAAACCTAATATGACAACATGACTCTTTTTATTTGTTGATCAGGTTTATACACACATACCCACACACATTATTGTGGTATGATGTCCTTCATCTGTTCATTGCCTTCTCTCACAACTCCTGCCCAGGTCTCCTGATCTTCCACTATACATAATGCCAACATAAAAACTGACACACTATGTGAAAGTTATCAACAAATAATGCTCTTTTGTGAGGATGCAGTATTTTTAGTATTGCAAACTATTGTTTTGCAATGAACACGGTGTATTCCTGACATTTTGTAGAAGATGGTGGATATTCTTAGCAATTACCACTTATCTAATGAGGGATAACTAGTGAAACAAACAAGCAAACACACAACAACCAACAGTTTACCAAAGTTACCCTTACTTTAACTGCTAAACATGAAACGGAAAAGTAACAATCAAATTAATTGTGATATTGATGATTGTATTGATCTCAGTCAAATGAGTTTCAATATGTCCATCGAACGCGTGTTGTCCTAGTTAGGTTTATGGTCAATTTAGCTTCAACAAAACGTAAAACGGTCACCATCTAATAACTGGTATTTTATGGTCACCATCTAATAACTGGTATTTTTATGACCAGTGTAATGTGTTTGGCACTCTGAACCGTTTTTAAACCGTTTTTTTTTTAAATAAATTGTTAAACAGATTTAAATATTCATGCCAAGAATGTGATATAATATAAAACTAACCAAAAACTGGGTTTAACATAGCTAGATATTGCCATTTGGATTGAAAACCTAATGGGTAAAAAAAAAAAACAAAAACCTGTATTTAATCACAAAAACGGGGTGTCTCTAAATCCGAGGAACCCTAGACCAAACACCGGTGTTTAGCATGCATGATAGGTAGCCGCCCCTAATCACATTTTATAAAAAAGATTTAAGTTAGCTAGATAGGAGTTGACAGATTAAAGTCAGATATTTAAGTACAAGAAACAATATGATTATATTATTAGAGTCTACTTGAAGCTTTTTATATTTGTCTCTCTCTCTGTCACACAGCACACACACACACACACACACGCACACATACGCAAGCACACACACACACACACACACACGCACAGTACTAAACGTTGTTCTGCACCTTGCCTTAAAGACCTTCACATTTATGTTCCCAGTTGATATTACATGTTCCATTTAAACATATATAAAAACAAAATAGATTCATAACAAATTACAACAAGGTTTATTTTAATGAAAGTTATATTGACTGGTCCAACAGAATAAATTAAGGACCATGTTACACGGTTTAACAGTATAAAATATATAAATCAAGTTATAATATAAATAACTAAGGACCATGTCTACAGAACAGGACGGGTTCTACTGGTTGGACAGTATAAAATATATAAAGTTATAATAAAATAACTAAGGACCATGTCTACAGAACAGGACGGGTTCTACTGGTTGGACAGTATAAAATACATAAATAAAGTTATAATGGCCTAAATAACTAAAGACCATGTTTACAGGTTAGGATGGGTTCTACTGGTTGGACAGTATAAAGCATAAATAAAGTTAACAGGACAGCACAAAATAAACTAAATATTGCATAATTAGATATAGCTGACCATTGTCTCAGCCTTATTACATAAGTATTTGGACAGATACACCTTTTATGTTGTGTTGACTCAAGCACATTGCTATTGAAAAGGCTATATAATTATATATATATATCTCATATTATCTATCTATCTTATAAGAGTAACGTGCAAGTCTTATCAAACAAATCCCAACTAAACCAGAGACAATCCCAATGTAATAACAACACAAGCATACATTAGTGCTGCTTTTGGAACTTAACTTATGTAGCAATTTTCAAAACACAGATAGGCCTACATGCTTCACAGAACCCAGAGTGAAAGAGATAAGATAAAAAAAATCCACCGATCTGAGCAGGAATATGCTGCACAGTGCTCTGGCATCTTGTATCTTCTGCTTAACGAGGTAACCGGTTGGCCGCTGGATTTTTCAGCCTGCCAATGCGGCGTCTACCATGACATGGCGTGAACCGTTTTTAAACCGTTTTTAAATAAATTGTTAACGTTCTAGTAGCTAAAATATCTTGATTATTTTGTCAGATGAACACCTTATTCAACATGCGAAAGCGTCAAAATATTAAAAACAAGATTTTTAGCTAACGTTAACTACGTTAAGATGAAATAGTCCTTACCATGGTTGAGTTTACAGTTCCATTTAAGCAGTCGTCCCACAACAAAAGAAAAGTAACCGATACAAGCAAAGTATGACTGAGGTATGACAGGTTCGGTTAACTAGATCCCAGCATCAACGTTAACGGATATCGGGTAACGTTCTGGCAACTTTTTGGCCTTCCTTTGTCGACTGCTAGCCAAATTGTAGCTACATTTAGCTAGCCAGCGAATATATTTTGGGCAGTATTCAGAGCCTGATTTACTTTGTCCATCACATGGCAACAGTGTGCAAGTAGCTAAAATATCGTCAGATGAACACCGCTCAATCAAAATATTGTTTTATAACTTCCAAATGACCATGGAACAACTGAACCAGTCGTCCCTCCCAACCTGTATGGCAACTTTTTACCGACATATTTAATATGTTGCTGGGCATGTATTCAGATTTACTGTCCCCATCATAATACAACGTAAAGACGCTCAATAAACGATGCTTCCAAATGACCCTGAGGAACAACTGAGGAGATTCCCATCTTGTAATACATTTTACCGACATATTTTTAATACGTTGCTGCGATGTATAGATTCCCATCATAATACGACGTCCAGACGCTCAATAAACGATGCTTCCAAAAGGCCATGCGAACAACTGAGGAACTTGTAATACATATAAAATACATATTTAATACGTTGCTGCGATGTATAGATTCCCATCATAATACGACGTCCAGACGCTCACTAAACGATGCGTCCAAATGACCCGCGAACAACTGAGGAACTTGTAATACATCTAAAAGACATATTTAATACGTTGCTGCGATGTATAGATTTCCATCGTAATACGACGTACTGACGCTCAATTAACGATGCTTCCAAATGACCCGCGAACAACTGAGGAGCTTGTAATACATTTTACCGACATATTTAATACGTTGCTGCGATGTATCAATTCCCATCATAATACGACGTCTAGACGCTCAATTAACGATGCTTCCAAATGACCCGCAAACAACTGAGGAACTTGTAATACATCTAAAAGACATATTTAATACGTTGCTGCGATGTATAGATTCCCATCATAATACGACGTCCAGACGCTCACTAAACGATGCTTCCAAATGACCCGCGAACAACTGAGGAACTTGTAATACATCTAAAAGACATATTTAATACGTTGCTGCGATGTATAGATTTCCATCGTAATACGACGTAATGACGCTCAATTTACGATGCTTCCAAATGACCCGCGATCAATTGCAGATGAAGCGATCATTTGCAGACGTCGTGCCGACGTATGTGTGCTTACTGGGTATTAACGGTCTATGGGAGTGAGATGGTTACGGCGTTTCCCAAGAAATATGACGCCTGCCATAAACTATATTTTTAATAACATTCGATTAGCGTGAAAACAAATCCCATATAACGGTCTATACTCGGTACCCATATGTTATTAACCCCTAGGTTAATCTTTTACCTCAGGGACACAGCCCGGGCCTGTATTTTGAAAGGTCCGGTTGTTGTTACCCTCCGATCCGCTTGGGGCGATGCGTAACATTCATGGAGCGACGTAGCTAGCTAAGTGTTCTCTGTTCCGGAAAAACTAGAAGAAGAAAAGCAAACACGTGTGGTTCCCTTTTACAGTGTGGGGTGCGCTGTGTCTGGATAAAAAAGAAATCGGATCAAAAACAAGTGAACGAGAATCGATTTATTTGAGTTCGATCAGAAATGACGAAGACGAAGAAGGAGAAGGTTTCTGTGGACGGAGAAGAGGCCGCAGCCGCCGACGGGAACGAGAAGTCCTACCATGAGCTGATCGCTAACGTGAACCCCATCGCCCAGCCGCTGGCCTCCAAAAAACTCAGCAAGAAACTCTACAAATGCGTCAAAAAGGGTAAAAAATACATAAACAGCTGTGATCATCTCTGAGCTGAAATCTATAGCTCTTATCTCTGCTAACGTTATCATAGTTGATGTTTTTATGCAGATAATGCCAAACTCCACTAAAAATGTTAAGATTTTAAAACTCTTGTCAGAAGGCTTTATAGTCGTAAGATGAGAAACTCTATCGTATACGAGTGTTTGTATTATTCTGATGAATTCGTTATAACAGGTCCTTAAATGTCCACAGCGAGGATTGTATTGGCCATTCTCTTGGTGGAAGCAGCCTCTTGTCTCATGTTGTCAGGTTCCAACGTTTGAATGTAAGGTTATTGTTTAGCTTCCTGCCTCGTGCTGAGAATAAATATCCTTAATCACATGTGTAACTGCTGTTAGGATTAAATTCAGTTCAGTTTGCTGCTGATCTGTGCCGGTTTTCTTTAGTCTAAATGTATATAAATAAAGTAAGGCCAGCTGGTTAAAATAACTAAAGGTTTAAACTCGTTATTGTGTGACATTACAGACGTAGACCGTGAAATTAGAAGTTTTACAAATCGTTTGACTCTTATGATTAATTCGACACGTACATGTATGGAATGGTGGTGGAGGTCCCTGCCTCGTGCAGGGTGCACAGCCAAATTGCATAACATATTTATTTATTTTTTTTTTTTTGTGCTCCCACTGAAATCTGTTTCTGAATTCAGGATGAATGAAAGGTTTTTTCTGGAACGGTATCATCATGGTGGTCTTTTCTGTCATTCCAGCTGCCAAAGTAAAGAACATCCGCAGAGGAGTGAAAGAAGTTCAGAAGTTTATCAACAAAGGAGAGAAAGGGTGGGTCGATATACACAGTCCAGCTCCAAAGTTGGAGAATTAGCTGTTTTAGACCTTTTTACTGCTAATGTAAACAAACTAATCACATGATCCAAAACATCAACAACCGGTGGTCAGCGATGTTTTGTGTATTTAATGATGTGTCTCCATGCAGCATTGTGGTGTTGGCCGGTGACACACTGCCCATCGACGTCTACTGTCACCTGCCCGTCATGTGTGAGGACAGAAACCTGCCGTACGCCTACATCCCCTCTAAAGGGGTGAGTCTGCTGCCACCATGACCCCCCCCGCCCATCACTCTGTAAAGAAGCACACACATAAATCAGCAGCAGCTTAACAGTTTAGTTTACTGCAGCTACCAAACTCAGCACAGAATGAAAGCTGGCATGTATTGAGAAATAAAGCTGTGATTTCTGTGCTGCTAGAGTCTTTACCAGAATTATATATTATGAGAAAATATCTGTGTATGAGGAGAGTGTCAGTGCTCCATGTTGATGAGACGTAGTATTGTTTAGTCAAAACTGTCTCCTTTACACGTATGCTGGATTATCTCCTTGCAGTGACGGATGTACAGACAACAATCACTGGATTACTTGGATAATGACAAAAAGGCTAAGAAGTTATGACTCAAAGGAGGTGTACTGTGATTTTTAATTTTGGTTTCTGGTTTTAGGATCTGGGTTCGTCTGCGGGCTCCAAGAGACCGACATGTGTGATCCTGATCAAACCTCATCAGGACTACCAGGACGCCTATGACGAGTGTGTGGAGGAAGTGTCCAGCCTGCCCAAACCTCTGTGAGGCATCGGCCAATCAGTGAGCAGCTCTGAGGTCACTGCCTTAATATAAATGAACCCGTACTTCAAATGAGCAGTCCGGCATTTAAGGAAATCCTCTTGTTTCTCATCAGTAGCTCCAACAAAACCAACGTCTCCTTCCTACATTTGTTTCTACACCCAATCAATAAACATACAAGAGGTTGAAGCTTGGCTAGCAGTTTCCAGTCTTTGTGCTAAGCTAGGCTAAACCTGTCCTGGACCATCTGACTCTGGAGAAGACCGACAACAAGAAAGTTGTAATAAATGTCGGACTGTTTTTGTTTATCCATTAATGTTCAAAACAAAGTGTGTAAATGAACAGAATCGTTTGTGTTTATGCATCTCAACAACATGCAGGAGATTTCGATTCCATCTGACCAGATTGTCATTTCTGCATGACGATAAAAGTCCAAGCTATCATTTTCAATCTATTTTTGCAACAAGCTACAGACCTTCTTTCAGTAAAAAGTTGCATCATGTTCGGTTGGTTCTGTTGTGCAGGTGAACAGCCCAGCAAGCCAATCAGATTGTTTTAAGTTTGTGCTGCTCAGTGGACGATGGCAGCAGGACAGAATGAGACGGATAGCAAACTCTAAATTCTCCGTTTATATATGTCCTGGTTTTAAGATGTCAAGAGCGTAAAAAAAGTCATTATTTTACAGAAAACATTTATTTTCTACCACTGTTTAACAAATCCTGAAGCAAAGTTTTTGTCTTTGAGCTCAGAAGGATTTAGGTGTTCCTGCTGTAAAAAGTTTTGTTTTAATTGACTTTTTTTTATTTAAAAGAAATATGAACCTTCTCTAGTGTCTGAAGTGTATTTTATTTTGTTATTTTTTTGGGGCATTTTTAGGCCTTTATTTGACAAAACAGCTGAAGACATGAAAGAGGAGAGCGGGGGAATGACGTGCGGCAAAGGGCCGCAGGTCGGAGACGAACCCGGGCCCACTGCGTCGAGGACTAAACCTCTTTATATGGGCGCCCGATCTACCAAGTGTGCATTCCTGGATGTTTCAGTGCAGTCGCACTGTTTGGTCTATAAGCTTGACAATGTACTAAAAACACAGGAGTAAAGTCAGTGTACTTGTGTAGCTCAGAGACCGCTAACATTAACAATAAGTTGACTTAATGAACCACAAAGTTTATCTTCCATTTATACCAGCAATGAGAGCAGGGAAAGCTGAAAATGTGAAGGACAAATTGTTTATATTGTGGAAAGATTAATTTTACAGATCTGTAAATTCATAATTTCTCGAAAGTAAGTGTGTAGTTTGGCACCAATTATAGGGAGAACAGAGAGTGATTAGTTGGTAAACTTTTAATTCGTTCCAAATGCTAAGCCTTGATACTTTAGGTCAGCTGAAAAATAAAAATCTGACTTTTTTCAGCCAAAGACAAATTCAGTTGAATAAAAGAAGAATGCAGTTTTATAAAAAAAGATCATAGGCTATTTATGTGCATGCACACTTTAAATGGAGCAGTTCTTTCCAGGTAGTCATAAACAACTGTAGGCGTAGAAAAAGCTTTATTATGTTGTAATATCATTTCTGAAAACATTGTGGAAACGTTTATCAGTCAGTAGGGCCTATATAGTGTCTGTCTGCTGCTCTTTGGTGGTTCAGCCACACGGTGGGAGTGTTGTATTGTGGAAATATTACGTCCTGAGCTTACGTCTGTGACCAGACGGTGGCAGCACAAGCAGTGCAAAATACAATGAACAAAAATAATTTAATTTTCCTCCCCAAAAGGTTACTTTGAAAATGGCACTTCTTTCACTTCTGTTTGTGCTACTTATACTCATATATAATATATCCCCAACCCATATCTTGTCTTCCCAATAAGTCAATTGTACCTCAGAAGGAAATATATACTTTTTACTGCATTACATTCATATGACAGCTGAAGTTGCTGCATATAAAGATTTTACATATAAAGTTTCTTAATCATAATAAATTGTTATAGATTAAAACAGTTCATAAAGAGTTAGAGTTAAAGTTAGCTCCAGATAAACCATATAAAAACCACATAATAAACCACATCACCAAAATACTGCTTTCACATGAATACATTGTCATTAATAATCTAACTGTAGAGTATCTTCTAATCTGAGTACTTCCTCCATCACTGTTAGTATGTGCTATTGAATCAGAACACATGGATTTCAGGAGTCTAAGGGCTTCTTGAAGCAGGTTATGGTTTCTGAGGACTTTTAGGAGGAGGTGGATCCAGGACTCTGATGTTCCAGGGGGTACCTAAGTGGCACAGCATTATAGATCAGAGATCTGTAAAGCAGGTCTAAGGCTCTTGGAGGGTAGAAGGGGTTTCCAGGGTTCTTAAAGGGGTTATATAGTCCTTAAGTGGACACCAAAGCCTGTTGAGAGTCTTGACTTCTTAAAGAGGATTCAATTTGTATGAGGAGTCCTTGAGTCCCTTCTCGGTCTGGCCCCTGGCCCCTATGAGAAGCTGGGCACACCATTGTGGATTGATCTACGTGAGTCTGCAACATGACAAATTAAAGTGTTGATAAACTGTCAGAGCAGGTGTAGTAAAATGTTGAGCAGAAATCCTTCATCCCGAGGACATAAAAAAGGAAGAAAAAGATAACCAAACAGGTTTAGGTAGCTTTTCTTCCTCCCCTTCCCCTCCTCAGTCTGTCCTGTAAACCTGTCCAGACTCGTCGTCATAATCTCTCCCTGATGTGATATCCATAAACCCCTGTCACCTGTCCTCACTGAGCCCAAGGCAACAGAAACCACAACTGCCACCACGACCTTCGACCGACAGGGTTAGGGTTAAAGGTGCAGCAAAAAGATCCAAGAAAATAAATCAAGGAGGAGGTTTGAGGGGATTGGGAATACTTGTAAGGGGTTCCAAGAGAGCTCAGGGTACTACTTTTTTGGGGTTCCTTGAGTTCATATACTTTCAGGGTCCTTGAAGGATTTTAGCACCCCTTAGGAAGGTATTAAGAGTTCTTTGGGTGAGACTTTTAAGGTTTTATCTTTCTTAATTATAGAGGCAGGGGTCAATAAAGATATTCCAAATATCTGTTAAGTAAGGGATAATGTAGAGCGAGGCTGATTTAAGATCCCCCTTGTCGGGGTTGTATTTGCTATAACAACTTCCTCGCTCTACATTATCCCGCTTATTACATGGCTTCTTACCAAATAAATCAATAATTTGACACAAAATAGTGATTTAAATGGGAGTTTATTGATTTAAATACGATTGTATTGCTTCTGCTAAAGAAAAAAAAGTCTGTTCCGTCTGATAAATTAACACAAATTTGTCTACGGCAACAATGTGTCATACTTAGCAACGGTCTGTTATCAAGATGATACCAGACCGCATTCTACTTTAGAATTTAACCAAGCCATGTAATAAGAGGTTGTAATGTTTAGTGGTTTTAGGTCTTTTTAAAATATGTTTAGTTATTGCTTGTAGAGTGTTCAAGTGTTCTTTTCTAGGGGACATAGGTGGGGGTTTAAAAGGCGTTCTTTGGAGGTCTTTTAAATGTTCCACTAGTTTGGGGGATATGGTTCCAGCAATGTTGGAGGGGTTCTAGGCTGGGTTTCAGGGGAGAGAATATTTGGGATTTCAGGAGTTCTTGGAAGGTTCTAGCATTGAGGCAGTTTCAGTGTTAGCCTAGATAAGGAGTTTCAGGGAATTCCAGGGACACCAAATATACCATATACTATACTATACTATACTAGAAATCTTCAAATGTCCTTGGGCAGATATCAGGGAGTTCTTTGAAATGGCTGTGTGCATCATTAAAGAAGTTCTAGGTGACATAGATGGTTTAAGAGATGGTATTACCAGCTGGTTTGGGAATTTGACGGTCAAATCCAAAACTCTGATTTTTAATCAGGTTAAAATTATGGCAACACCTGCACCACTCAACCTCAGACCTTTCTATCTGATAACTCTCACGTGTTGTCTTCAGAGTTTGAGCTATTGAACTCTGGAAAGAGGTACAGGGTTCCTCTGAGCAAATATAAATATAACATTTGGCTCATTAATGAGCAGCAATGAATGTATGACTATGAATTCTTTAATGTATATCTGTGATTGAATGTATGTATGGATATGAATTGGAGGAATTAATGCACATTTTTAACTGAATGTCTGGATATTTAGGAATGGAAAAATTAATGTTTTTCTGACGGAGTGTGCGGATGCTTATGGAAGTAGAAATGAGCGTTTGTAAGTCAATGTGAGATCAGAAGAATGTAGCAAGGACAGCTTTTTTGCATAGTATAGAAAATGGTAATTTGCTATTTGCACAGCAGTTTGAGTAGCCCATATATTTACTGCACATTTGTCTTTTAATTGTTTTAAGCCTGTGCTTTTTGTGTGTCTCTCTTGTAAGTAACTCTTGCAGCAATTTTTCCCAATGTCCAAAACAAATTTCTCCTTTGGGAGAGTAATAAAGATACTTTGACTTTGAAGAGGTCCTGTGTGTCCTAATGTGTGTCCTGTATTTCCCCAGGATAAATTCACACAATTTTTTTTATTTGCCCAAACCATATTAGCTGGGGAGTTTATCTGCTCATTAGAAGAATAACTCCAGGTGAGCTGTCCTGATGGTCTCACCTAACGGGAAAAACAGAGACATCGCAGCAGAGGGGACTGTGGTTGTCGGGGGTTAAACAGTATCAGATGTGGTTTCACTTTAACGGACGCCAAAGGAAACATGCGGGTCGTCTGCATTAAAGCTGTCAAGATACCAGCACAACTATAGCCGGCCCCCCCCCCATGAAACATTTCAACCGATAAGGTAAGATAGCTGATTGTTTCTGATTTGATTTCTCTTTGTTTAAAGACATTTTCAAGAAGTTATAGGGTTTTATCACTCAGCGGAAAAAGATCTCAGTTAATTGTTGAAACGAGCTGTTTTATATTGGATGTGGTTAAAATGATCTCCTTCTGTTTGCTGTTCATTTTTTCTCGTTTGATTATTAGTTTTCCCTGTCTCAGGTGTGTTTTCTGCTGCAGGAGTCGGAACACGCATACACGTTATGCAAATGATCATCCATGCTTTTATGGCGTCTCGTTTAGATTTTTGTAACCGTCTTTTTACATGTCCGAACAAGAAAGCGGCTTTACCGTCTGCAGGTTGTTCAGAACTCTGCTGCGAGGCTTTTAACTCACACAAGCAAAAGAGCGCACATCACACCAGTTTGGGCATCACTTCACTGGTTACCAGTTCATTTTAGAATTCATTTTAAAATTCTGGTCCTTATTTTTAGAGCCTTGCACAGACAAGCTCCTCCTTAAAGGCCTAGGTCTGACCATAGAGCGTCACAGTTCTTCTCTGAGGTCATCAGATCAGATGTTAGTGGTCCCCCACACTCATAAACCAGATGGGATTGATCTTTTCAGGCGGTGGCACCCAGGCTGTGGAATGCACTTTAAAAGTAGTTCAAGACTTGGCTATTCAAACAGGCTTTTAGTAAGACGAGGACTTTTATGTACCTATGCTTTTCTTGTATTTTTCTGTCCTTTAGGCGTATTTACGATATTCCAAGTTATTGTACAGCACTTTGTGATTTTTATCTGAGAAAAGTGCTACAGTACATAAATAAACGTTACTTTATTTACAAATGTGAGACAGGTACTGTCAGCCTGGCGGTTAGCGGGTCAACCCCACACAACGCAGCACTTTACCAGCAGCTCTGTCAGTCCTGCTGATTGACGTGCCGATGCCTCAGAGGAACCTGACAGGTCTTATTCACAGAGGATTACATTCACACCATGGAGGCATGGAAAGGAGCTGCTGAGGGGTTGCCCTGTACACTATAATTGAACAATATTTGTTAATGGTTGGTCTAAAACACAGTGTAGAACATCTGTATGCATGCATATATATCAGTATTAATATGTGTATAAGAATGTTTCAATGCCACTGATTTGTATTGTTCTGGCGTGTCTGCAATGACTCAGCCCTAGTGGTAATTGGCTTCATGTGTGTTCAGTCAATCCAGAGCTGATAGAGTAGCCCATAACCTCATCATGCATGCTTTATCTTGTACTTAGACACATTTTTGCATTTGTACAGCCCTTTAATGGAGCAATATGACATTTTATGAGCTTTGATGTTCTGTTGTCATATTGGTTCCCAAACAGGACTATATGTTATTGTTAGCATGTTGCTACAGCATGTTTGACTTCCTCCATTTTAACAATAAAAGTCCAATTTCACACTGAGCTGATAAAAAAGAAAAAACTCTGGGATTTACTTTAAAACGAGGACTGGTTGTTTTGAGTTTTGAGGGAAACTGGAATTCCGTGGACGGCCCAACTGGTAGGAGACATGCTGAGACAGGACCACTGCAACACACACAAATTCACACAAAGATGAATCAGGATGTTATGGCAGTTATGGTGGTAATAAAATAATAATAATAATAATAATAAACTGTCTTGTCATAGTACCCTGCTACACCATGACAACATGTTATGGATAAATTCATTACTTCAATTAAACATTAAGATTTTGTGTCATATAGCCTAATTATAATTTTTTTTAAATAAAGTGTTTCTGAGTCATTTGCGGCTTCCAACATGCTTTTGAAATGAACTTAAATAGAATACTGACTGTGAGAATTTCAGGTCTTAAAGATGCAATAAAGCATCTGTAAACAATATTTTGATATTGACAATGGATCACTTATATGATAGGTGTTGCTCTTAGCTGCAAACCCAAATAACTGTCTCCATCTTGCAGCTCTAAGGAGCTCTTTGGCTTCACTTAGCTCCATTTCTTTTGCAAAAATGTGGTTACATCTTGTTTCTAACATGAACTTGCAGGCCACATGCATGAGTAGCAACTATGGTGATTTTTTTCATCAGTTTTAGTTATCTTTTCACTTTAATTAAAAGTTGAACACAAATGGATTTAAACCTATAGATTCATATGTTATTAAATCCTGTCACATCCAACCTTATAGTTACAGCACTAACAGCTGATCAGCTTGCCTTTAATTGTTACCTTATCCCCGACTCTGAAATTCAAATCCTGTGTGGCATGTGGCAGTAAACAGATGGCACACTTTCAGCCCTCCTCCTCATGTTGTGTGATAAACACTTTGATAAAATCTATCAGATATGTGACAACTGATAGAGATGTTAGATGTTTTTTGTGTGTGTGTGTGTTTGTGTGTGTGTGTGTGGGTGTTGTGGCCTTGTTTTTCTGCTAATATCTTTAAAACATTTGATAATGATTACATTGTTTTCATCTTTAATACCAAAGTTGATGTGTTGACGAGCTTTATTGTCCAAAAAAAAACAAATGCATTAAAAATGTGGTTCAATACATTAAACTCAGTTCTGAAATGTTGATTGCTAAACTTTTGTCAAGTTTTTTTTTGTAAATACTGAATCATCAAGAAAATGTTGAAAACAAAACATAACTGAATGTTAGTTTCCATCCACTGCTGTTGTGTGGATATACTGTACGTAAGTACAATAACAGCTGGTTGAGCTAATTCTCTGGCTGGTGCCATTAAACCCCTGCAGCTGGAGAAGAGGTGCTTCAAAGATTCAAACAATAGAAAACCATGTGGAAATCATGGTGGAATTATGACATTTTTGTTTGTTTTAGTATGTGAAGAAACTTAAGTCTCCTCATCCCTCTACCCAGATCTCGTTTTCAGCTCTTAATGCTTTGTGTATCCAACTTCATCATTTTCTTATGAAGTGTCCCTTTCACACATGTAGCACACAACAGGAGCTTGTTTGTGTCAGATGCGTTCTCAATACTCTGTTTGGCTTAAAAAGGGTGGTACGTGGGTATGGAGCGTGCAGGAGGCTGACATGACACGGTGCAGATTACAACACGGTTTTGTCAGGTTAATTCTCATAGAAACAAAGTGAAACAAAACGGAAGAAAATCAGTTTAAAACTTGTTGGATGGAACAAAAAGCAGGAAATAGGTCTGAAACTATCAGTTGACTGAAAATGAATCTTTACTATTTAGTTAATTTATTACTTGTCAAAAGTAATTTCAAAACAAGTGAAAATACCAGTCACACACACACTTATTTGTTTATTGTGACAATAAGGATCATCTTCTATAAGGATTTCTGTGATGATGACAAGCATGTGTGTGTGTCCTAAAGGCAAAGATATCTGAGGACCAAAACAAACGGCACACTTACACTGCTATTGACCTCATTCATTATTCACACACACACACACACACACACACACACACACACACACACACACACACACACACACACACACACACACACACGTTGTGTGTAAACAGCTGAACTCTGAAGTCTTTTAGCAGTTTTGATCTATTGATCTGGTATCAGTCATTCAGAGAGTGTCATCTGTTTACTGTCACATGCACATCAATGGACAATGGGATGACTAAACACACAGCGTGGACACAACACACACACACACACATGCCACATTTACATTACATTACCTGATAGCTTTAATTAAACTTGGATGGCAAAAGGTTATGTAATCTATGGTAATCTATATGCCTGTGCCATTTATTGTTAGTATAGTATGCGCCCAAAACATGCAGAAAGGCATATCACAGTATGAACTGTAGTATTTCTTCCAAAAATTATATATATGTTATTATATTTATTTATATTTATGATAACACACCCTGCACTTTTTAAAACAATATTTTAGATGCCCTGTTGAAGTTTCTTTCTTGTGGTACCTGTTTTTCCTTGCTGTTTGCTGACGAGCCGGTGATGGTGAGTTCAGTAGCCCTTAGAAATCCCTGTTTTCTCTTTTATGTTTGCCTGAGGAAGATCTTGCAGATTGAAACACGGCCTTTAAATTGTAGCTGGAGCCAAGCAGTATGCAGACATCCTTTATGCCCTTAGACACTCTAAGAAAGTTTCTTTAATAATTGTATTCTTGTGTGCAGGTCTTTCCGTGCCCATGAACCGTTGTTGGCAAGCTACAGTAAGAACATCGACTAGATACATTTGGACATTCATTATGGTACAGCTTTTGTACTGCATTCTTTCCTTACCAAATAACCAATAAGGAATTTCACCTAAACTCAGAAATACTCATAAATATTATAAATATTTCCATGTCATTCTTCTCTGCCTAGTCTAGGACTGATTGCTGATTGAAGAGCTGTGCACAGGGATTCACACACGTGCATTGGAGATTCCTAATTATGCAGCTGTGAACAGATGTTTTCCTTTCGTTTAACACAGTTACTCAAATAGAGTTTTGGGTCTTTCTATGAGAGCTGTGTAAACTTCTTTTGAAAACCGGTGTAAAAAATGTGTGAAACCAATAAAAAACACGTTTACAAGAGAGGACCTCTGCTGTCCTGAGAAGGTGAGGATAAAGATCAAAGTGGATACCAGTTTCATTATGCCTGTTTTATCGATGGAGAAAATCTATTATATTATACTATATGTGTTGATGGAGTTTTGATCTCTTTAGACTCATTTCCTCTCTCACTGTTAGTATAAGATGTTAATGTCACAGCTGGTGGAGCTTTTTTTAATAACTCTATATACTGGAAGTTTGTGAATTATCCTTCAGAGACATTCTTAAATCTTACTTAAGTACAGTATTCGAGTAAATGTACTTAGTTACTTTCCGTCACTAAACAGCTTAACCTACAAAATAACACTCTTAAAAGGGCCATTCTGCATGAAGAGTAATATTTACTTGAAGTATATTTAGCTGATAATACTTTCACTTGAAGAAGATAACACAACAATCTCAACTCAAGGGCCATTTATCTTCTGATGAAAATATCGATATGGTTGTAAGCGCCACAGCAAGTGAATAGGTGGAATTTTTTTTAACGTTGATTGAGGAAAATTCATAATTTGTTATATGTGTTGTACCTTGAGCTCTCAGATTGTTTTTCCATTTCTTTTAAATTCACTGTCTGTGGGAAATTTAAGTGCTGCTCTTCGATCAGTTGTTACGTGGGAATTGCTGACTGTAACACTCAAAGCTGTTATCTACTTCATCATCTCTGCTGTCAACTCGTCCTGCACACAAAACTGCTGAGTCACTGAAGCAAAGTCAAACAGACAGAATAAAGGTTGGAGTTTTCTCTGTGTGGATCCCAGGACTCAGCAGATTCTTCACAGTGGGACTGTTTGTCTGTTTGTTAGTTTTGTTGTTTGAAGGTGCTGATGTCACTATCCCTCACCCGTTGGTGGATCATCGTGGGAAATAGAGGACTGTACTTCACTGTCCTTCTGTACTCTACTGCAATTCTTTACTGTACTCGCCAACATTTCTGTACCATACGCCACTGCGTTTCTTTACCATAGGTTATTCTGTTGAGTTTTTTTTTCTTAGGCCTTCCCTGTTTCTTTATTGTACTTCACTGTGTTTTCTCCCGTAGGCCTACTGTGGGGCAAACACCTCTTCCACCCTCATCCTTAAGACCAGAGCACCCCAGGGCTGTGTTTTGAGTACCCTGCTGTACTCCCGGTCCCACACACACACAACAGTAACCACTTTCAATTCCCACACTTTCATCAAGTTTGCTAATTACACAGCTGTGGTGGGCCTGATCACAGACAAAGAAAATGCCTACCTTAAATTAAAGGACCTGACCTGCTCTAATCAGGACAACAACCTTCTTGTGAATGTCAGCAAGACTAAAGAGATGATAGTGGACTTGGCAACGTTGCACAACTAAAACCACTTTTCAATGAATTCATGTTCCACCAAAACAAGTTCCTTCCCCTGGCTATTTTGCAAAGGCACCGTTATTGCGTTCAGTGTGTAGTGCCACCCAGTTTAAAGAAAATGCCATTTTACCAGAGCAAGTTTTTCTTCTATGCCGGAATGCTGTGTGGACTAGCCAGACCTTCTTTCGCTGCGCTGTGGAGGCAGGTCTTGCAACGTGAGACCAGGGCCCTAGCCTCAGTGGTGAGAAAAGCAAGGCAGAGACTCTTTCACCTCAGAAAACTGAGGAAATTCCGGGTATCCCCTCAAATACTGAGCAATTTCATTCCTGCATCATCAAGAGCGTCCTGACAGGGAACATTGCTATATGGACACAGCACCGATAAGGACTGAAAGGCCCTTCAGAGAGTGGTTCAATTGGCGTAGCAGGTGCCCTAGTCTGCCTAAATAATATTTAGCAGAAGCATAAGCTAACAGTGATGTGGGGGAAGCTAACAGTGGTGTTAGCCTGTTTGAGAAGCTAAAGGTGGCGTGGGGGAAGCTAACAGTGATGTGGGGGATGCTAACAGTGGTGTTAGCCTGTTTGAGAAGCTAACAGTGGTGTGGGTGAAGCTAACAGTGGTGTTAGCCTGTTTGAGAAGCTAACAGTGGCGTGGGTGAAGCTAACAGTGGTGTTAGCCTGTTTGAGAAGCTAACTGTGGCATGGGGAAAGCTAACAGTGATGTGGCTAACATTATTTGTTTTTTTTGTTTATTTAGCCTACTTATTTATTATTTTACTTCTTAAGTTGTAATTTTAAAACATTAATTAGTTGTAAAAAAGAATGAACTACTTCCTCGTTTATGTTGTCTTTTTATTTTAAATAAACAATATCGGACAATGATGTCTTAGTGATGTCTCTTTTTTCATCCAGACCATTCAAAATTGTTGAATTTTCATTGTTTTTGTTTTGTTTTTATTACAAACATTCAACTGATATTCACAGTATAAAAAAACATTCACCCACCCAAAAAAAAGATAAATACAAACATTCCCACACTTTTTAAAGCTAGCATAGTGCATTGGCTTGTTTGAATTCAGTCAAACATTCACCTGGAGACATTTTACAAATTTAAAAAAATACTTTACAAAGTTTAAAATTCACATCAGTTCTCAGTGTAAACACAAGACGTTCTCTGGAGGGGTCACCATCAGTTTGTGTCATTGCTGGAGAGAGTCGAGGGGCAGCGCATCAGCGAAGCCCCCAGAGGAGAGAGGCCCACACTGAAGCTGCAGAAGCTGCTGGGCCTCCTGGAAGTCCGTCAGAAGACAGGACGCCGTCTGCAGGTCGATGTAGAGAGGCGGCGAAGCGGCCTGGGGGTCGGCGAGGTAGGAGACAGGTGGGGGAGGTGGAGGGGGTAAGGAGTGATGAAGGGAGGAGTAGAGGGGAGGAGAGGAGCTGCAGGCGTCCCACTGTGGCACCACGGCGCCGGGCGAGTAAGAAGAGGCATATCCCTGAGAAGGAGGAGGGGGTGAGGCATGGTCTGGTACCTGCACGTATAGCTCAGGGGAGCTGACGTGAGAAGGAAGAAGAGGGAGAGGAGAGAGAAGGGAATCCTGGAGGGGACACAGGAAGCTGCTGAGGCTGGGGGGAGTGTCTGAGAGGGCAGGGAGCTCAGTGCTGCCGCCAATGCTGCAGCCACCACTGCAGTGTATGTTGGGAATTTTAGGGCTGGGCTCTGACAAGCCAGAGTCTGAGGATGAGGAGGAAGAAGTTTTCTTTCCAGTGGTCACGTTACCTTTCATACACCTCCTCTTCCTCTTGCGGCAAAAGTTTCCATTGTCGAACATTTTTTCACAGTTTGGGTCCAGAATCCAGTAGTTTCCTTTACCTGCAGCGTGGACAAGAGGAGGGAAGAGGAAGAGTGAGGTTAAAAAAAATAGCAAGTATTGTATTTCACTTCTCTTTTCTGTGAATACATGAAAGAAAAACACATTTCAGGAGGTTTAAATGTCCAGAAACAAACAGCCTAATGGTGGCTTTAACATCCGATTCTATGTTACTGAACCCCTTTAAAAATACCCCTTTATTTTTTAATATTCTTTTTAAAGGCAGGACTATTAGAACTGGAATTGTTTTAGTCTATTCACAAAGCCCTTAGCTCCTCTAATGTTTTTTTCACTTTTTATTCAAAATCACAATCTAACTATGACCTCAAAGAACAATAAGAACCAGCTAGTTTTTACCAGTGTCAGAAATATTGTTTTTAATGGAAAAACTTTGTGGAGTTTGGTTTGGCATAATTTTATGTGTTTGTGGTAATAAAAGGATGACGTTGGATTTAAAGCTCACCTGGGTCGCTCTCATTGCGGGGAACCTTCTGGAAACAGTCGTTGAGCGACAGGTTGTGGCGGATGGAGTTCTGCCAGCCAGCCTTGTTGAGGCTATAGAAGGGGAAGTTGTCTGAGACATACTGGTAGATTTGGCTGAGTGTCAGCCGCTGCTCAGGTGCGCTCTGTATTGCCATGGCGATGAGGGCTGAGTAGGAGTACGGCGGGCGGACCAGGCGCATCATGTCTTCCGGGGTGGACAATGAGAACCAGGGGCTGCTGGGGAACAGGGACCTCTGGAGGCTGTAGAGATAAGGGAAGAAGCCTGGAGGGAGTCCTGTGGCCCCAGAGATGGGGCCTGGTTCTGGGCTGTTGAAGCAGAGGTACAGGTCGCTGTGGTTGTTAGAAGTTGGGAGCCACTGTGATGCAGACAGGCTGGGCTCAGGAGGAGCTGGAGGGCTGTACAGGCTGAAGTCAGATGGATCGAGGCCCAGAGAAGGAAGCTCCTGTCGGGGGAGAGAGCGTCCACACAGGGGGGCGGATGGAGCTTTCTCTGTGACAAAGGACGCCATGCTGGAAACTCTTTTCCTTCCTGTCTTTCTTTCTTAACTTTCCTGTCTCTCTACATAAACATCTGTCTGTGGTGATGTCCTTGTCGTCTGTGATTATATGAAAATGTGTGTTTGTAGAAGCCCCACACAGCCGGTGTCCTCTTGCACCTGTCCACCTGCTGCTGCTCACCTGAGGAACTTATACTCTGCTGCCCCGCCCACGGACAAGCTGATTGGCTACTGTGCTATCTCTACACACGCTCGGATTCACATGCGTAAGTGATTCACATAATTCACTTCCCTCAGGCAGATAAGAGCCTGAGGATTTAATGCTGAGGTATGTCACCACAGACTGAGATAAACACACACACACACACACTCACATACACACACAGCTTGACAAATGAGGGATTGAGGCTCTTTCTACAGTTTTAGACGTTACAGCGTCTTGTCTGCCAAAAGTCACTCATTCTAAACACTAAAGATAAAACAAACATTGATAGTCTAAACCTCCTGTTAGAGCCTCCTGCAGGCTGCAGCCTCCATTACTAACACAATATGAAAGTGTTGCACAGAACGAAAAACATGTATTTATTTTGACATACAAGCAACATCTTAATGATTTATCTATTTGTAAGCACCATTCAGACAGGATTAATATCACAGGTAGAGACATGAAACACATATCATTCAATGGGACTTACACGTCCCACGGATATCATTATCTCTGATGTGTGATTAAGTTGTTTCTATTGTTGTAGAATTAGGAACTGATGCATTCAAGAAAATGAATTCAAACCACTAAAAGAAAGTATTCAGTTTAAAAAGTTGAATATACATACTATTATATATTTGTATATAGGGTGAAGTCAGTTAAGGTTTTACATCTTGCCTCTTTAAGTATTGACAGCCAAACACCAAATATGTTATTGCATTGTTGCTACAGATGTCCTATATAACATAGTCTGAAATAACTAGGATTAAAATTTCAAATTATGGGTAAGGGTTTTGAGTGACTGTCCCATTTTACCTGAATACATCAGGTAAAATTAGACCAAAAAATAAGCTGAAATTGGAAAATGAAACCAGCATGTTGTGGGGAAAATAAATCAAAAGTTACTATGCTATTGTGTTCCACCCTGCCATACAACAGAATTTTTTTGTGCTTTCGTCACTTACAAAATATTATAAAGGATGCAGTGAGTCCATGTCAGCCACAATAGTCCAGCATCATTGTTATATATTATTATAGCCATCATATCACACAAGTAGTGAGGTTACAATAATTTAATGAACTAATGACCGAATTGATAAATGTATTCAGCCTTTTAAAATCAAACAAACCCTTTTACTTGAACATGTCATCTGAGTGAGTTAGGGCTTCTTCATGTGTTCGAAAGTCCAAAGCTCCTAGTATATTTTTATTTGGCAACATATTTGCTTTATAGAAATATAACAAGTTCTAAAGGTAACACTTAAAGGAGTCTTCAGAATTCATGGGGTTTTCTTGAAATTCTACCAAAAAGGTATCGTTTACCCTTTAGTTTTATATTTATTTTGTCCCATCTTATTGAAGCAGTCAATAATGGCTCAACTGAAACAAGAGTCTATCTTACTTCATGAAAGAAAATGTTAATTTTAAATTAGCTGATTCAGGGTGTTCAGATTCCTTTAGAAGTAACTGCAGACTGACAGACCATCAGCTGCTGTTTGAGGTGTCGCCCAAACTATTGTTCTTAAAACCCCAAACACACCTTCAGCATGTCAGCATTCACAGGAGCAATTAAATCCTAATCAAACGGTAACGTTGTCCTTTAATGTAAACCTTTCAGTCTAACTTTGAATGTTTATATAAATGTTCTCCTGTAAATCTGGATTCATTGTTTGACAGAGTAACAGTGTAATGGTTCAATTATTTTAAGCTGATCCCCACAACTAAGCAATCTACTGGTTTAGCGTCAATAAATCTTTATAAAGATACCAAACATCAAACTTGGATTTTTTTTTTTCAGTCACTAATTAAAAAAAACAAAAAACTTTTTATTGTAAAACACTTTGTAACTGTGTTTTGAAAGGTGCTATATTATAAATTATTATATATTATATAATACATGTTTTATTATGAAACAAAACCTAATTTGTCTCAAAGATGCTTTAATAACTTAATTAATTTCCCTCTGAAATGTAGGCTAGAAGTATAAAGTAGCAGAAAATGGAAACAATCACGTAAAGTACAAATACCTTAAAGGATGAGTACATGATTTTCCTTATTTTGTCAGGTTCCTTAAGTATTCACATCTTGGCTGAAGTATGTATGTTTTAGCGTCAAAATGCTGTTTTCCAAAGCCCTTCTAAAAACTTTCTCCCCTTGTGACCTTCTCCATAATGACGTTACTATATCCTTATGCTCAATGTATTACCTACAGTAACTTAGATGGCTAATTAAGCATTGTACTGCTGTGGACGCCATGTTAGGTCTGATCAGAAAGTCACACAGCAACACAAACTAACTAACCAACCAAGGAAACGGAAGATCAGCAAATGACTGGCTTTGTCAAAGGAGTGGGATGGCGTTTAATGGAGTAATATGCTGCGGGTCAGCAACTTTAAAAACAAAATCCATATCAGTTTGAGTATATGCTAGTTGGAATATGTTTTAGTTAACAAGTTTATAAAGTCATCAAAACCTTTCTCAAGCTCCATCCAGCCTGGGTTTCTGTCTGTAGTGGAGATTATTATTATTATTATTATTATTATTATTATTATTATTATCACCTGCCTTGCTCAGTGACTTCAATCCCATCCTTGTATTATCATTTCATTTTATAATCACAACATCATCAGTCCAAACCATCATAAATCCAGGTCACTGACAGCACAATGTCTCAGTGTGTCTGGACTGAAGCAGACAGCGGTCTTATCTGTTCACTTTCCTGCCAACGAGATTTATAATTTACACCTGTGTGTGTGTGTGTGTGTGTGTGTGTGTGTGTGTGATGACAGTTGGCGGTACCAGCAATAATCTTTGCCCTGCGGTGCCTTCAAAGACGACACAGACATAACAACACACAAAGTCTGAACTATAACTGACTGGGATTATACAAAGAGAGAGAGAGGAGGGGGGTGCAGGGGCTCATGGAAAAAAAGTAAGAGACAACCTTTAACTGTCAAATATTGTCCAGTTTAAGGTAACTGGCAAAAGGAAAATACTTGTTTCGCATTAATGACCTTTAAACAACCTACATACAGCATCAACACCTCCACAAAGTCCTGAATTACTACAGCACCAATCACTCAACATGTGAATAAACCCTTTACAACCTCTGATGCTGTCACTAGTACCAATCTTACTAGCCCTCATTGTTTTAACAAAGAATTAATTTGAAAAAGAAACAAACAACTCTTTTTTCGTCAAGTCATTTTTACCAGTTTCTAATTGGTTCAAAGCAACTTTCCAGACCATCCTCACCCAGAAAACGACCCTTATAGGTTGATTGTTGAGCAGCTCCAAAAGACCCACAAGGAAGTGAGGTGACTAAGTATAAGAGCCCCAAACCCGGCGAGAGTGTGGACATAATAACTGTGCCCTTTGACCTTCTAGTGGAAGTTACATAGGCAATAACAAAATCTGAACACTAGTGGTCATCTGGAGACGCATGATAGACACAGGTGTAGTCGGCGATGTGTCTCAGTTTTCCACTTGTGTTTGTATCCCGGGAACATTTTAAAACCAGGTGTAAACATGGTCGGTTTCTTGTTACCTGGTTAGTGTTGTGATGCATTACAGATTCAATGGGGCACTAATGTGGCTCCAAACTGGTCATAGTGGCAGGGACAATCAGAACACATGCTCTTTACAAATTTAAATATTTATATTCTGCTCCTTCAGAGAAACAATGAGGATGCTAATGTTTTCATGATGTTGTAATCAAATACCTGAGAAAAAAAACAGTTACATCTGATACATTTACAGTGAAATTTAAATGTCCCACACTCAATACACAAAGTATGAAAACTGGAGGCTTGTGAGGTTTCATCTGCATTGTTTAACATAAAGAATGAAAAATACAGTCATGAAATGTGGGATTTTCTTGGCTTAGCTGCAGACAGAACCAGGACCAGTTTTGCAATCAACATGCAGAGTTTGAATGTGAAATATACTTATAAACTAATAAACTAAATTCTAAGGAAATATAGCATTGATTCAATATATTGTACTGGAAGTAGCGTCATGCAGACATACCAATCTAAAACCTCTCAGAAATGTTCTAGAGCTTTTAAGTTTAAAGGTTTATTGTGTCAAATACTTTAAACTCAAAACTGAGCACTGAGATAAAGCTAGAAACTCTAGTTTGTAAATGGTCAAACATAAGCACACAAAGCAACATGTGCAAAATAATTTTCACTCAATGTTACAGATAAATACCTGAGCATGTGTATGGAGTTGTTCCCATACCGATACCAGTATCGGAAATCCCACAGATACTGCCTAAAACGCTGGAATGGGTATTGACAACGTCTTTTTAGGTGGACATTAATCTTAATTCCCTTAGGTCTAGTTTTGTGATCTGGTGTGATCCAGTTTATCCGGTCAGGACCACTTTTCTCCAGTCATGTGGTATCCAGCCGGGTCAGAGAGCAGACACTGGTTCTGCTGGCTGGAGCTGCGGTTATTTGCATCGATGAGGAGCAGAGGAGACTGGGAGTAATGGCCAATGATGCCACTCACTGATGGGAAAGACTGCGCACACACACACACACACACACATTAAAGTTTTCCTGACCAATCACCAACATGACTTGTTGAAGTCAGAGCTTTTTCCGCTACACTTTCTCTAATGTCAACTAGGGGCTGGTAAAGACACATCTATCTGTGTCAAAACTATGGATTTATTAAACCATAACTACACCCACAAATTATCTTCCTCCCAGCAAAATAATAAAAAAATGCAACAGAGCAGTTGGAGGGTTAAGGTCTGTAGGAGTCCTAAATCTGATAATTCTCACATAGCAAGCTAGTGTGCTAAAATGGTAAATGTTAAATACTGAATTAGCGTACAGAGGTTTAGTATCGAAACCTCTGGTAGTCTGAGCTAACAAGTCTTTCCGTCAGACTCTCTGCTGGACAGTTTGTTTTACTTTAACGTTACGAGACAAAATAAACTGAGGACGGGGTCTAAACTGGAGTGTAAACTTCCCCAAATCCAAAACAGGACAGAGATGCTAACATTAGCCTCAACTCTGATAGCACCCAACACAGACTCCCTTATAGTGCAAGTGTTTTTGCTTTATGTAACCACACAAATGAAAGTAGTTAGCAGATGATATGCTGCTTTTTGTAAATGGTCAATTGAAGTGAATGTGACAACACTCACATTTTCATTTCAAATACAAAGTCAATACAGTTATTACACAAACAGGCTTAGCCCCTTAATAGATAAGTATTCCTTTTGAAGGCCTCTGGTCAGTAACTTCATGTTTACCTCCTGAGATTTGAGTCCAGTTCCAAGCTGGAAATTCTGGTTCTGCTGTCTGATCTGGATGTTGTAGACTTTATCCTGATAGAAGACCATCAGGGTGAAGGGCTGACTGGCCAGCTGCCGGGTGCTGTCCCTGACCAGATATGTCCCGTCCTCAACACAGTCACAGAATAATACATGAGGGGTGGATGTCACAGAAACACTGATGTTAAACTACTCCCCATATTATTTGACTCCCCATTCATTTTAGCCTATATGGCCTATTTCTTTATATTTAGTCAAATTATCTCCATCAAAACATTGCATGCAAAGTAACTAAAAAAATACCTTCAATGAAAAAAGTAAATTTAAAGGAATACATAAAATGTTCGGTAGGCTACTTTTAATTTACTTTTTTACCTTTCTGACTTGTTTTAGACATCTCTCTGCCTGACCTCTGGTCACTTTACCCACATACCAGCGAGGGTCCAGCTCCTACACACAATAAATATAAAACCATTATACTTACAGAGCAACAAACACAAAGACGACATCACCACCTGCTGTTCACACTGAAAAACACCTTTGGATATACACCTTTAATAGCGAACAGGGGACCTCAAACAGTGTGCAGGTTTATAGGAACATAGACATTCAGAGTCTGGGGGCTATGACTTGCTTTTAAGGTAATGAGTAAAATGGTCAAATCTAATCTAATTAAGACATTAAGACAGAGGTCATTTGATCTCTTTTCTTGGTTTGTTAGTATTTCAGCTGTGTTGTTCTAGTTCATTTGGAGTCTATGAATCATTTTCTGATTTATGCCAGTAAGAAAATAAAAGTGTGTTTGATGGATTTGGGGTCCCTAAAGCTCAGAAATGTATAAAATACTTTTTGTATTGCTATCTTTGTGAGGACCAACCGTTGTAAACCATTGTAGTGAGGACATCTCTGCATTGTGATCAACTGTAATCACTACTGAGAATGGTTTATAGACATTATTTACATTATATGATTAACATACTTAATTGTATATATGCTGTAAAAATGTATGTATTATTATTAACATTGTATATTTTCCCTCTAATCAATTTCATTTGTCTTAGTTTTGTCTTTTTAATATATTTCATCTAGTTTTAGTCTAGCTTTTATTCAACTTTTTAGATTTTATTTTATTATTACCTTTAAGTCTATTTTATTTAGCTTTTTTACCATCATTTCTGAAGTTGTTTTGTCTTTTTAATCTATTTTATGTAGTTCTTTAATGTAGTTACAGTATATTTCACTCTCTTTTATTACTATTACTGCTAAAAAAAATCTTTGATCTCGCGTGCATTGGTCTAAAATTGTTTAATTGTTTTAGTCGTTTTTGTTATTTTTACGGTCCACACATGTTCAGTCTTATTATTGTCAGCCATCTCTGAAGCTAACCTGTATGAAATGAATGAATGGCATTTAAAGTTTGATTGCTTGACTGTCTGATATGTCAAAGGACCGTTTGAATGTTAAAGGTTCAGGTTAGAATTAGGAGTTAGAGAATGCCAATGAGGGTCCTCACATGTAGAGACAGACAAACGTGTGTATGTTGTGTGTGTGTGTGTGTGTGTGTGTGTGTGTGTGTGTGTGTGAGTGTGTGTGTGTGTGTGTGTGTGTGTGTGTGTGTGTGTGTGTTGTGTGTGTGTGTGTGAGTGTGTGTGAGTGTGTGTGTGTGTGTGTGTGTGTGTGTGTGTGTGTGTGTGAGTGTGTTTTGTTACCTGTGTGTGTCCTGTTGTGGCTGGAGAAGGATGAAATGACTGTCTGTCTGATCCTACAAAGCTGGCTCTTTGTTCGGCAATCGCTACACACACACACACACACACACACACAGTACTTGTTGATTGATAGTAATACTCCTGCTGCTGGATGAAGCAGCTACAGAATCTGTGACAGAGCACCCTCTAGTGTTTTCACAGGGCAGGTATAAGACTGGGTGGGGTTTGATGGTGGTATAATATCACATTAACAACAAAAAGCAATGTTGTTTGTTTAGACAATAACAGAAAAAACACACCACACAGCACATCGAAGCTGTGTAAACATATATGATTAGGCCTATTTGGGAAGCAGTAGTCAAAGTGTGTCCATTAACAGTGTGCTGAATAATCTATCAGCTGCTCCTGTTTACAACTTACCCATGGATGTACAGACAACTATCACTGGGTTACTCTAAAACTGAACTGAACTGAATAAAACATAAAACAAATTATGACTCTCAGGCAGGTTTAGCCGCTTTCTTCCTATGATTTCCAATACCTTTATTCTTGATGGACATCAGAGATAATGATATTCTCGGGAAATGAATATCAATATTTATGTCATGCCTATGTGTTCACATTTACTGATCTATCAAAAAGAGAAGTTGGGAGAGTTTTGCCTCTCATTTACCTCTTGAACAACGCAATGTTAATCCCATTTGAATGAGGCTTTACTCTCAGCAAGAAAGAGAATAAGCAGACAATTTTCCAAAATGTCAAACATTTCCTTTAATGTTTGTGTTGTTATCTTCTTACCAGACTTCAGTTTGTGAGGCAGAGAGCTTGTAGAGAGAGCACCGGGAGGCAGACTGCTGAAAAACAAACAAAAGAAACAGATTATGCATCATACATGCCAGAAATAGTTCACTAAATGTTGCCCTGTGCTTGGACCACTAGTGGGTTCCCAAGGAATTGGCAGAACTTGAAAATATCCATGAAAAGTTGCTTACACATGATCCATGGTAAAACTGGCAGGTAAGGCGCAGAGCAGAGAAGCAAAGTGCATAGCAGATATAAGTCATTATTCCTTGAAAGGTCAAATCAACGAGGTCAAAGTTTAAGTAATTTGAACTATGAGTGCAGCACTCGCCGGCAATTCCGAGTGGTGAGTGACGCCAAGGGTAGGGCTTCCTTTAGGTTTTATCCACCACCCTCACCATCGCAGACCAGTTTTACCGCAGATCAAGTTTAGGGCAGCTTAAGAAGCCTCATAATTATGAGACTACAATAACCATGGCTGATAGTTAGAGGTGCGAACAAAAAACAAACTGGACATAAGAACAGCTTTTATTTCTTGCCTTACTTGTGCATGAAAGTAAGGAAATTATTCTAAGAAAATTATTTCAGACATGTATAAAGTACTAGAGACCCAGACTTCAGTAAAAGTACAAGTGCTCTATCAAAAAGGTGACTTGAGTAAAAGAGAAGTGCTCTTTAAGCACCACACTTAAGTGGAAGGAATGGGCTAAAGTATTCAACAATTTTTGTACTTAAGCATTGCAAGTAATTTATTTTAAAATGTACTACTCAAGTACTGAATGTAAAAGTATTGTATTATGTAGTTATTAAAGAAAATCATATTGTTTACATTATTTCAATTGTTTTTTGTGGTTCTTTAAAAATAAAAAGGGAACTTGTTTTGGGGAGTAACCTTACCAAAAAAGGCTGAGGATGCTCCAAATGTTGGTATAATATGACAATGGCTGGTGGATTTAAGACCAACAATAATAATTTATTGAATGAGTCAAATTTGAACATATCTGTCAGTGGCTTGTTGATCTTTACATTCTTAGTTGAGGTCCTATCATGGCCTGGGCCACACATTCATACGGTTTGATAAAGCCATCCTTTGACTTTAATTTATCACTGAAATTACAATAACGAGCGTAGCTGTCCTAAATTTTGGTTATCCTGTACTACGTTTCATCTCCGATTTTTCCTGCAACCACCATGTGTGTTTGTGTGTGAATTTGTGTGCGTTTGTGTGTGTGCACACATCAGTCGCGGGGGAAACTGAGCAGCAGCCCAGGCCGCTGCAGCGAGCCGAGAGAATGGAAACAGCAGCAGCTTTCAGCGACTTTAGAGTGAAAAAACGTTACAGCTGACTTTGATGTTAAAATGTATACAGGTTGGCAGGATGATCTAAAATGTTTTGCACAACCTTTTGCTGTATGTGTTGTTGGTAAATGTGGTCAAGTCACACACGTCTTGTCTTTATATCAGAAACCAGGAAATTTATTTAGCGACGTAAGTGTTACGTCAACCCGTTCTCACTCCCACTTGGTGATTGGCTCTCAGAGCCTGACACGTGGGACTGCTGGGATTGGTTGAAGTCACCGGAAAAGTTGCAGTGATTGATCAAAATTGCGAGTCACACCAAATTCACGGTGATTGGTTGTAAGAGGAACAATGCAGCACATATCGGAGCACATACACGTATCGGAGTACAAGTATTAAACTCATCAAAAATGTACTGAAGTAAAAAGTGGAAGTAGGAGAAAAAAATAATACTCCAGTAGAGTACAGTAGTGAAGTAGTTCTACTTTGTTACTACACATCTCCGAAAATTCTAAGTAAGTTTAGGATTATATGTGATTTGCTCTTAGTGACTTACGATAGGAGTCCTGTTGACTACGGAAGGCTTAATTCTAACCTTTGACAGATTTAATGGCTGGTTTTAGAGCTAAATTAGGACTGACATGCCCATTTCTTTTTAACTTTCTTTTAAGAGTTACTCCTAATACAGCAAGTTAGGAGCTACTTTTAGCCTTAAGATGTTTTGTGAATACGGCCCCAGTTAGGATGTCTGTGTTCTCACAAAGCACAATTACAGTGTGTTGTACACCATACCTATCTCCTTGGCGTGAGGGGGCCCCAGGGAGTCCAACACGGGGGAGGTGACCTTTATTTTGGAGGGGTAAGGTGTTGGGTTTAGGAGCTGAAAGATAGAGAAGAATTTAAAGAATCCCTCTGATATTTTGGAATATACTTTTGTTTACAGAATGAATAATAAAAAAAGCAAAAAAAGAAATCTCACCTTCATCTGGTATTTGCTGCTGAGAAAAGAGAGGAAGAAAAGGATGAGAGCCCATTCTAGACAAATTCACCATCACAATAAAACTTTGTCAGAGCAGAAACTTACCTCTCTCCTTCCGTCAAACCTGTAAAACCAAACCACATGCAAAAATCTGGTTATTATCAAATAACTTGAACAAACAGTTTTAAAATTAAGAATTGAAGTAAAAACATAAATAAGGAAACAAATGTGTGTGTGTGTGTGTGTGTGTGAGAGACTGACTGACTGACTGACTATGCATCCACACACTGACATATTTACTGTAACTAATTGGATGAAAAGTCAAGTATGTTTGAAAAACTTCACAATTCAATTCAAAAATATTTGATGAAGGACTTTTGTGTAAAGACCTGTTGGCAGAAGGAGGTCTGGCTGAGGAGTTGCTCCTGCTGACGGAGATGGAGGACGGAGGAAGAGCAGGTGGTTTGGTCCATGTGGGAGGATCGGGGGCATCTGTCTGCGGCCTGTACACATTAAAGATTAAAGATTAGGTTCAGATATTTTTAGAGCCGTTTTCTCATAAGAACTCCAGACAACGTCCGACGAATCAGGGTCGGACATTGTCTGAAGTTTCCCTTTCTCACATGTAGCACACAACAGGAGATTGTTCCTGTCAGATATGTTCTCACCTACTGGAAATACTTTGTTTGGTTAAGGCGAGGGGTTAGAGTAGCAGCCTATACTGTGTTACCGCAATAGAGGAGGCTGCAGGTTCAGGAACGCAGTCCTAGGTACACATTTCTATGACCGCATTTCTACAACTCTAGTTACCAAACAAAACTGGCACAATGCCCAAGCATCAACAACTGAGTTAGCAGGTACCCCCGAAGGGTTAAGGTTAGGGTCAGGTTGAAAGACAGATTACAGAGAACGACTGCCAAGCAACTGTGTTGCTGTTCCTAGGCGACTCGAAACACAGACGGGGGTAATTTATGAACGTAAGTGTAAAAGTTCTCTCACAAAACAATCATCGTTATGTAACGATATCCCTGCGTTTTTGTAAGTGGGTATACTGAAATCCTTTACCTTTCCTAGTGGATATACTCCGTATATACTCGCTGTTAATTCTTCGGACAATGAGCTGCTCTATTAACACATGGGCTCAGTCAGACATTACACAGACTTTGTATAGGGAGCTGGCAGGGTAAAGACAGTTTGATGTCCGGTCCAATATTGTAACATATGTAAATAGAAGAGGGCTCAGCCTCTTATTTATCCCTAATAAATATGATGAACACAGTGTATGTTCTTACCTCCAAGATTGGGTGCCTGGCTGTAAGAAACAGAAAGAAAATTAATACAATAATTAATTAAAAAATTACAAGTTAAAGGGAATTTTTCAATGTTCGTGGTGATGTAAAAATAGAGTTCCTCAATGTTCTGTTCTTGATTTTGTTTTCAGTTTTCTATGCTAATAATATAATCACTGTGCATGTAATTTTTTACATTAAACTACTGAAAAAATATTCTTGAGTTCAGTTCAATTATAGTACATATACATAGATCCACATGAAAACTCATGTTTGTTGTTAAATAAACTTAAACTTCAAAAAGAAAACCTCACCATGGCCACTGTGTTGCGATGAGGTCCTCCTGTGTAGCAAAGAAAATGAAATGTCATTGTCATTGCAACATCAGCTAAATACCAGAATACTTATATAGATTATCAACACATCACATTTAATTTAAAGTGCCCATATTATGCTCATTTTAAAAAACATCATATTTTTTGCATTGCTGCGGCTCCTCTTTTCACCCTGTGTGTTTGGGTCTCTGTTTTAGCTACAGAGTCATACATCGTACTTTAACTCCCATACTGTATATTCCCATACTGTATATATTTCTTTTGTCTTTAAGGACCCCCTCGAAAATGAGATGTCATATCTCAAGGGATTATTCCTAATAAAGAATTTCAAATATATAAATATATAACTATCTTTGTTGGGAGTTGCACATGCGCAGTGGCTAGGTAAGGTCACATCAGCTAAATAACGCTTTCTCCAACTTTGGTCAGTACAAAGCAGGATTAGCTGGGAGACGTCTTCAAGACGAGGGACACTTGTGGAATACCTGCAGAACAGGGACATGGAAGTAGTTCTTTTGTAAATTATGGTTAACTAGTGTGTTTTTTTAATTTCAAAACGAAAATCCGTTGGCCGCCAAGTACACGGACCGTGGTAGCAGTGTTTTGCCATTGAGAACGAGCTAGCATGCTAGCGCTAGCATGTGCTATGGTTAGCCACCTCATCTCGGCTAGTTACGTACAAAGAGGACAATCAGAAACCTGTATCTCACTCAAAACAGCATGGATAGTTTGAATGCGTGTGGAAGCACCAGAGACCCAAAATAACACCCCAAATCCCAGAAAAATAATTTTTTTTTATTATATGGGCACTTTTATTAAATCTTTTGTCTGTTTGTTAGTTTGTTACATTATCATTGTATGTCTGCCAGAAGATTATGAAGAAACCTTTTATGCAATAAAATAAAGATGACAACAATAAAATCAATTGAATTGAACATTTAGTTTTCAACCTGTCCGAATTTTGTCTTTGTTTTATAGTAGTTATAGTAGTTTGTTGCAGAGGTAGGCGATAAGATACTGAATGCACCAGATGTGTAAGTTACAAAGTTTTTGTTTATTTGATCTTTGGAAAAAAATAATATTGCCAATGTTGACTTTGATGGATTTTCTCCAGGGCATGTTATTTTTCATAAAAATAAATAAAGTGAAAGCAAAGGAAGGAAATCAATCTGCAATAGTTGTCCTTTAAAAAAGCATGCAGGTGCAGTGTTACCTCTGGCCGGGGACACGCTGGATCCCAAATCTCGGCCGGGTTTGCTGCTACGAAAGATCTGTGGCGGCTCTGGAGGAACTGAACACAACAGAATTAAAACAGTATGCTAAATCATGCACTCATGAATGTACAGATAAATCATGTAGCCTACCCATGAATTTACAGATACATCATGTACCCATGAATGTACAGATAACTACCAACTTTCATACTGAAAAATGATTTTCAGGTTCTGCAGCTTTTTTCTATCATTTCTAAGTGGATTTATTCAGGATGATCAGAGATAATGACATGCATGGGAATTGCAAGTAACACGGAAATTTATCAATATGTATTTTATGTTCGTATGGTCACGTTTCACTGAGTTATGAAGATGTGTCTGTAAACATGTGAACTTACATTTTCTTGCTCCAGAGTGTGGGGAGGGGTCTCTTCTAGAGGAAGAAGATTCTCCTGGCTACACACACAAGCACACATTTAGAAGTTTAGTTAACTCAACTGGTGTTAACACTTTAACACTAATGTTTAAATCACTTGAGGATTAAAATGAGACTCACCATCCGAGGTGAAGGTGCAGACAGGGTGGCTACTGGGGGGCGGGGACACACAGCAGGGGGTGGGCCTCTGGAGGATAAATGGTTATCTACGCGCACACACACACACACACACACACACACACACACACACACACACACACACACACACACACACACACACACACACACACACACACACACACACACACATACAAATAATTTTGACAGTTTCCTTTCATACGATGAAGTGTTAAGGCCACATTAAGGGGTAAACAATTCTTTTGAGAATAAAGTTGTAATATTTTGAGAAATATATTAGAGAATAAAGTATTAATTTAATGAGAATAAACTCATAACATAATATTAGGGGTAAAAAATACACCTACAAGAATAAAGTTGCAATATTGAAAAAAAGTCGTAATATTGCTAGAATAATTATTTTTGAGAATTTAATATAATTTAATGAGAACAAAAAGAACAAAGGTGGTAAGAGAATAAAGTTGTAATTTAATAAGAAGTGGAGATTTTAATACTGTGTTGTAATGAACAGATGAAAGCAGTCTGTATTTTATGTTGATGAACTGAAATTACGACTATACTTTCAAAACATTACGACTTTTTTCTCATGCTATTATCATATAATTTCTAGTTACCCTAATACTCGTCGTACTTTCAAGTCCTAGTGTATGAAGAAAAATGTTAAATCTGAAGAGATAAACATCTGATTTTCTACCTTAGTATCATGATTAACTGTAACTGCAGGACATTACCTCAGATAACTAGAGGAGCTGCCCAACATAACAGACCAAAGCAAATGAATGGTGCAAACACTAACCTAAAAAGTCATATTTCTTTACTTTAAATGGTCCAAAACCAACTAAAACATCATCTGTATGGAAAAAGCGTCCAGTAGTGAGAGTGAGGCTGCATACTATCTGTTATCTACCGATGTAATCACTGTCTCCGATGGGCAGGGTGGGGCACAGCTTTTTAGGCAGGTCCTCTGGAGGTTCGGTGGGAGGGGGCTCGTAGTCGGGGTCGTCGTTTGGGGACTCATAGTCTCCCACACTATCGTCCTCATTACCGCTGAATGGACTCTCATAGTCATCTTCAAACTCTTCATCATCCTGATGAAGTGAAGGACAGACGGAAATGGTGGATCACAGAGAACACCATAGCAACCACCCTGAACACCTTGGAAAGTACTTGGCAACAACTTAGCAATTAACACCTTATATGCTGCATATGTATTCTTTTCACCATAAAAACAAATACATTTTTAAAGTAACAATCTAATCTCTCGCTTTGGTGATTAAGCGGTAATTAGAGGTGTGATTACTTTGGATCTCAATTCCCAGAGATTGTCACTTGTGATATTGTGAACATATTACATGTTACTCCTAAATCCCAATAGTGACATTGATGAAAGAAAATAGTTTTTCTGGTCAAACATAAATGAAAAGAAAGACAAAAATAAAAACATGAACTCACAAACTCGTCTTCAGCCCATCCCTGAACGTCAGCAGCCCTTTCTGCAAAAGAGAAAGCAGGAGAATTAATATCTATATATTTACACTTAATTTAAGATAAACAGTATTGACAGTACATACAGTGACAGAACATATTAGCATTATAATGTTTAACATATATGCTGTATATAAACAGTATATAAATATTGTAAAGAACTAACCCTAACCATTTTGACCCAACATAAGAAGGTTTGTGATAAATTATAAAAGAAAAGTACCTGGTTCATGATATTTGGGCGTTGGTCTGTAATGAGAAGACAGATTATTATTAATATTTTTATCATGAACTTTACAGCTTGCAGGTTTAAAACAGTCAGCTGAATTACATAATCAATAATATTGTTTAAAAACACAGTAACAGGCCTATTAACAGAAGTAGACCTGCTACTTCACAGCATATTATTTTAAAACCTCTATTATAATCCTATAATATATCTGTCTAAACATAGGTTGAAATACTGCAGTCTATTTTGTAATTTCAAAGAAAATATGTATTTATAATAAATATTTGAACATTATTTAAACATGTTCTGTGCGTGTAGTGTGACGCAACAACTGTGTTTTATAATGTGATCCTGGATTACATAAAAAACTGAATAACACCAAAACAGAAAGGCAGAATGAAGGCCAGGGGCTCTTTAAGAGAGACCAGGCACTCAACACGTCTGTATGACATTAAATATATACTCTACCTTACAGAAAACGGCAGTATTGTATTTTATATTTAAATCAGTAAAAACAAAAAAACAATGTCATGATAAAAGCAAACGTGAGTGGGTGGAAGTGGGCAATGGGTCAACATCTTACTTTTTAACAAACACGCCTCTTCTCTCCTCCTTCTTCTTGCTGATTTCAAAGCTGATCTTAGAGATCATCCTGAAGAGACAAAAACATAAAGGTTGTTCAAAATGTTATTTATCATTAACAATGTGATTAGCTGCTTCACCCAATTTGAACTTGGGACTAGGTGAGGCTATATGGCTCTATGGGTATAGCTCTGTGTAGTTTGGCCGTCTTTGTATTTTTAAACATTAGTATTTTAAAGTATTTCTCATGTCACAGAAACCACTGAGAGTGAATCTTGTGTTTTAGATATCAATAGGAGTATCAGGGCCCTCATGTGAGGAAGGCCCAAAAAGATACTAGAATGAACAGCTGTGAGGGGCCCATAGAAAATGCCTTTCTACAAGGCCCACAATGTTGTGCTACGCCCCTGATTACAAGCAGCACTGTTGTCATCTTTCTTTGTAAAATGAAGCCACCTTTGGACTGTTTTTCCCCCCCATACCGCTATGACGTCTTCTTATTGCTAAGTTTCCTGAAACAAAGACGCATGCGTTTGATGTAACTGTTGTAATTGTGAAACTGTTAGAAAAACATGCAGGCATTGATAAAGGAAATTGGAATTGGAAAAGGAATTGATAAGCTCGAACCTGATTCCCATTGATTCTCGATTGTATTTAAAAGTTTCCAAAATATTTCTTTAATTGTTCAGCGAGTCATTTTTCAACTTTTAAGATTCCTGGTGTAATATAAGTCAAATGGGTCTCCAAATTTAAAATAGTTGGGGTTATGAGATGTTGAAACCTTTTAACACTTTTAATAGATACATTTTCTCTTCTTAATAAGAGAAGTATTGAACCAGCACGGTGGCTCAGTGGTTAGCACTTCTGCCTCACAGCCAGTTGGCACTGCAGAGTGTGATCCCTGGGCAGGGACTGTCTGTGTGGAGTTGTTTGCGAAAATCTAGATGTCTCACAAGAGCATAATTTGAATTTGCTCAGCGAGTTACTTTTGCATTGAGTAATGCTGCTCATTAACTATACCCCTGTAGCTAAGCTGCACCAATCACATCGGTGTATCTGATATAGAGGCGAGATAAACAGATGACGACAGTTTAATCTACCAGATAGCTCCACTGGTCTACGCTACCAGTGGAGCTATCATTAGCCTTCCACTTCCAATATATCTTTAGCCTTCCACTGGTTTGATAATTGTTGATCATGTGTGGATAACAGTCACATCTCCAGAAAAACAGTGGGCGTGTGAAGGTAATGATTAATAGTTTCTTTGAGATATGAATCAGCAGTTGGTCTGTACTCACGGAACGTGAAGTTTGGGGAATTTCTGGAGGTCGTTATCACTCAGATTCTACAAAACAAGAGAAAACTGTGAAAATGTTGTGTTAAACAGGATCTGTGTTTATATCATTGTGAGGACATTTTAGAGTCTAAACCAGGCCTTACCTCCTCCTTTGCTTCTCTACATCCTTATGTTCTCTTTAATTCCTCCTTTCCTTCTCTTCATCCTTATTTCCTTGTCCTCCTTTACGTCCTTCTGCCCTTTCTACCTCCACTTTTCTTTCTCTTCCTCCTTCACCTCTTTCCTTCCTTTTCTACCTTCTCATAATCCCCATCTTCTCTACCCAGACTCCTTCATTCCCTACTTTTGACCTCCCTATTTTCCTCCCTACATCCCTATATTCTTCTCCCCTTCTTCTCTGCCTCCATCATTTTCATCTTGTCTCAGCTGACAGGATTATTTCACTAAAATGTTTAAAAAACATTTTTAACTTTTTAACTTAACTCACCACAAATCTGGAGCCGCTGATGGAGTTCTTCATCACCACCTTATCACAGCCAGACAGTCCCATCTGCAAACACACATTTCAAACATCAGTGACGTAGTTCACACAGTGTTAGTGTGGAGGCAGCAGGAGTTGAATCCTCAATTTCAGCAGGGTTACTGCCTTCATTCAGACCAGATTTATTGAGGATTAAAGGTTTTCTAAGTATTTGCCTTGTCTTTCCACCCTGCCTTGCTGGTTTGGTGTGTGTGATTTGTTGACCGCCAAGGCGGACGGGCCACTATAACGGCTGTGGGATGCTCACTGGATTACAGCTGTGCTTCTGTTAAATGCAGTGGCCTAATACTCCAGCGACCAGTATTACTATATATATGTAGGCATATATGTGGGATGCTCAGCCCTGGAGTATACAGCTGGCTGCCATTTAAATAATAATCTGGGTCAGGTTTTAAATAAAACAATTGCAGTCGCTATTGACAGTAGACTGTTTTTTGTTTTTTTAAATGGCAGGTTTGTGCAGGATGTTGCCCTGGTGCTAATTCTCTCTGACCAATCAGCAGCGTCTACCGGCTCAGTTCCCTTGGAACCTCAACAAAGTTGGTGCCAAAGAAAGTACCAGTTGCTGAAACAAGCAATACTATGCAGTCTCTATCATGTGTGAGGTCTTCCTGTCTGCTAACTGTGTGTAAACCAGTTTATACTCTGACAGAGGAGCTTCACTAAAACTGGATGGTGACACAGCTAATCAGCTGCGATAGCTTCCTCCATTGTGGCTCTCCGTTCCCTTTAAGATCAGCTCTGTCAGGGCGGCTTGTTATTGGTCAACGATGCAAATTTGTGATTCAAAAATCACCAAAGTTGAATTTGACACAAGACTCATACCAAATGTTGTTCTGACTGTAACTGTATCTGCAGCAATTATCAAGTCTTACTTAAATGATTTCTGTGTCCAGAAAGAAAGAAAGAAAGTGTGAGACAGTGAAAGTATCGATTGAGGTCTCACCCTCTTCAGGTAGTCTGCCAGCTGCTGTGGGCTCCACCCTGTCACCTCCACCCTAGACGGCCCTCTGTCAGAGCTCATCCTGTGTCCTCAAAGTCTTGACGTCCGTGCAGCTGATGTCAAACCAATGACTTTAACCAATGACGAGAAGAGACCACCATTTGAGAGGATGACGATCACCTGAAGATGAATTTCTATGTTCCCAGTTCTGCTGTTCTTCTTCAGGTGGTCTTCAGTTGGACGTCCACGCGATAGCAGACAGAAGGGCCTTGCCCGTCACCTCTCCTTCCTGCAATGCAAAACCAAACTTCTCTTAAAGACTTGTAGAAAATAGAATAACTGACAGACGTCGTCAAAAGGTTTTACTTCCTCAAAATCAACTCACCACTCACTCAAAGAGAAGAAAATAGAGAGAAGAAAGCAAAGTGCAGGCAGAAATGTTACTGAGAAACCAAAATGGCTTCCTTCCTTCTCTTGCTCTCTCTCCCTCTCTACCACTCTTTCTGTCTATGTCTCTCTATCTATTCGCCTCTCTTTCCTCCCCTCTCTCCCTCCCTCCTTCCATCTTAGAGGAAGTGACTGTGCAGGGGGGGGGGGGGGAGGCGGCATCCTCCTCCTCCCCCCACCTGACCACAGAGCGGAACAGATGCTGCAGTTGCACCCACTTGCTGTAGCTGACAAGAAACTCAACATAATTTTTTTTCTTTCAAAAACAAGAGAGGAAGCAGGAAGTTACAGACTCTGGATCAGTTTGAGAGTTCAGCCTGATAGCTGCAGCAGCACTGAGATCAGATGTATGGAGTGGTCTTCATCTGGAGATTCACAAAGGGCATTAACATGTTAAACTGCAGCTTTGGTGAAGTCTGACTGATGGTGAAAAGTAACTAAGTGCATTTACAAGTACTGTACTTAAGCACAAATATAAGGTACTTACTTTACTTGAGTATTTTCTTTTCATGCCACTTTTACTTCTACTCCACTAGTTATTTTACAAATTAAAGAGAGAGTTTAGATCTTTTGAAGAGGGGTTGTATTAGGTACTTACAGAGATGGGAAGTAAGGAAGTACAAATACTTCGTTACTGTACTCAAGTAGATTTTTCAGATATTTTTACATATTTATTTTTGTGCTGACTTTTAACTTTTAGTCCTTACATTTTTAACACGAATATCGGTACTTTCTACTCCTTACATTTTACAAAATTGGCTTGTTACTTTAGTTTCAAATAATTTCAGTGAAGTTACCATTTTTTTGGTGTCATCAATACCAAATTCAATCTAATTGGATGGGAATATTTATTGCAATTGACGCACCACTACACTTTGTCATCTAGTGGTTGTTAGTTGTAACTCTAAAAGTATGGGGGACTTCTTAATTATTGTATGTTTAGTAATTCATATTTTATCTTTTCTTTTCTTTTCAGAAGCCACATTTGAGCACACACACACATGTGGATTCTTTTAAATTTTAAGGGGAAGATTAAAAAAGAGAAACTAGATCTGTGAATTCACACAAAATCACAATTGAATTCATATCTTGCTACTCAGTCAGAATCTTATTATCCTGGAGTTCCAGTCTATGTCACACTAATCATATATGGGATGTTTTAGGCCTATGGCAGAAATCCATGTAATAAAATGTAGGCAATGGCATAGAAAGAGACATGTTTCCATGTCTACTGAAGTTTCTCAACTTGCACTCTAATAACATTTATGTGTCATTTGCAAGGCAACATTACTTTTATACTTTAAGTACATTTCCAAGCCTGGAGCTACTTTGTTACTTTTACTTGAGTAAAGAAGTTAAATCAGTACTTCTACTTTTGCTAGAGTATTTTTTTAACACAAGTAACTTCTACTTGAGTACAGGAAGTGAGTACTTTTGCCATCCCTGGGTACTTATCCAGAGTTAGTATATTACCTACCGCTAGTGTCACATTGCCAGGCCTATCTCCATGGCGCTGTGAATGAAGGTCTGGCTAGTCCACACAACATTCCAGGATAGGAGAAAAACCAAAAACATGCTCTGGTTTATTGGCTTCTTTAAAAAAACCAATCACAATCGTCTTTGACGGTGTTAAACGCAGGACGCAGCAACGGTGCCTCTGCGGAATAGCCTCGGGAAGGAACTTGTTCAGATCGAACGTGAGCTCTGGAATTAAAATGGCTGTTGAGTGTGTGATGAACATTTTACTTAAAGCTTTAGTGCATAACTTTGATATTAATGAATGTCAGTTACATTCAAGCCATTGCCCAATGAGTTGCTGCAAAGCTAATCAAGATTGTCAGCTCCACACAACTCTGTATTTCGGAGTATGGCTAGGTTCAGATGATTTTCCAGCGCAGAAACTTGAGTGAAAATAATTACCTCTTCTGAAGAGTCCATCATGTTTGTTTTTTTAATACTCTGTGTCCTCTGTTCCTACCATGGCGGTTTCTAGCGACTGTATGGGGGCAGTGTTGTTGTCATTACTAAGAATTTTTCATGGGGGAGACAGAAACAATGCACTATAGCCTAAAAAAAATAGATCTATATAATTTGATTGTCAGTTCTAGCTTGGAGGAGGTTTCCCAAATGGACCGGAGATTAGAATGCCAGTTCGAAGAAGCAGGCAAGAGTACCGACATGGAAGCTAAGCAAGCTACTGCTGTAGACAGTGGCATCAGCTAAATGTATTTTAGCAACCAAAAAAAAAAAAAAAAAAACGTTATCAGTTTACATGTACGCTATATTTAGAAAATGTTCACCACTCTACCTTGGCGTCAAACAGTAGTTTTACCTTGCAGAACATGAGAGTTGCTGGTCTAACACTGCCTTGATCAGTTAGTTGTTTGTTTTGTTGGTTCCTAACCCTTTAAAACACCAGTCACACAAAAACACAACCTGAGGGGTAGACCAGCAACTCCTGTGTTCTTTGTGGTAAAATTGCTGTTTTCTTTCAAAGGAATCTGGTGGCTTTGAAAAGAGCATATATAACAGCTTCACTTCCCCCAGAGTTCACTTAAACAGGGCTGTCTGACTTCATTTATTTTTATTCTAAGACTGTCAGAAGGAAAAACCCTGATGTCCTTCCTCCTTTGTCAGCCATGGTGGGTGTGATGTGAGTAATAGAAGTCTGATAACAGCTCCAACAAGATGGGACTCAACACATTATTCACAAACCTTTAGAACCGGCAGTCTGGAAGAGGCAAAACCAGCTCGCAGGTAGATTTAGATTTTTAAAGGCCAGGCTGACTTAGAGGGGTGCATTCTGGGAGTGTAGATACAAAAATAAATCCCCACATCTATAAGCGGAAGTCACAGCTGACGCTGCCAGAGTTGCTGATGTGTGAAAATGCAATTTTTTTGTTCAGCTTCACACTGCGTCTAAAAAAATAAATACATTTGTAATATTTGTTGCATTTGTGATATTTAAATATTGTGGTTAGTCACAACCAAAACCACACAATTGCACATGACAATGCTGCGTGTGCTTTAGTGCGCTTCCGGTTGCACACAGGCATCTGTTTTAGAGACAATGGCATATAGCATTCACTTATTCACTTGCTGGACTGCTGATGATTAATGAGTTTGACTACGTTTTTTGTTATGTTTTATTTGGGATGCAATTTTTGGGATTTCAGGATTTTATTGTCATTGTTCATTTATTATATTTAGTTTCATTTTTTACATCATGGGACCCTGTTGGAGACAGGAATTTAACTTTAAAATGTTTTTATGACTGCAGTCCATAAAGAAATCATAACCATATGTTCTCTTATATGATGCTGGTAATTTCACACGCGTGCCCATCGAGTTTTCCTAGATTTGAATACATTCCACTTCATATTTAAAAGGCAGACTTAGAGATTTTCAAATCTAGACTAAAATCATATTTTTCTGTTTGATTTGTTTCCTGAATTCTGTTCTGTCGATATGAACTTAACTTTTAATTCCCAGACATCAGTCCTCTTGACTCTTTGTTAAATGTGCACTTTAAATAAACTTAAGCTGGAGTTGAGAGATTGACCTTAAAGGCAACACAAAAACACAGATGAGCCTATGGCATGTTTTCTGGTGTGTTTACTGACACAGAGCTAAGTATGAGATAAATTAGAGAACAACCAATTAGAAGAAAAAAAAATGTTTATTTAAATCCGACTTTTCCAACAAACTCATGTTGATAATAATACTAATATAGTAACTGCTGTCTGATGTTAAAAATGAAGATTTAACAAGTTAAAATTCAATGTGTTGACATTAATAACTCACTTTAAGAATGTTAAATATCAAATGCAGAAATAATATTCAGATTCTTGATATAAAAAATTCTGTTTTTAACTAACTAAAATAGTTTTCCTAACCAGTATTTGAATCTTTGAAACAAAACCTTTTGATTTTAACTAATGCATTTTTGTATGAAGAACAGCTTCTTCTGAAGGTGTTGCTAATAAAACAAAACATTTTCATCTGAATGAAGTTGGAACGGGGCGCAGTCGAGACGTCTCATCAACTTAAAAGAAATCGCTGCAGTTTTATTTTTGGTCCAACTGCCCATCATTTCTCTCTCAGCTCGGAAGTTTTCTAACACAGAGATTGCCACGAACATCTAGAGCATGTTGACATTCGTTTCCATGTGCGTCTCCGGCAGGAAGCTGCTTCATTAAATGTGGTCAGAACTGACAGTGATGGATAAACGACCAAAAATAAGAATAATAAAGAAAGAATATTTTCAGGTTTAAAAGTCTGAATAAGGACAATGAAAGATGCCAGGACAGTGAGCCTGCAGCAGGACTTGCTGTTCTCAGAGTCTGGTTCTGGTCTTAGAGTCCAGCTGACTGAGAGGGGGTGGAGGGGGGTGGAGAACCCTGTCCTGGGGTGTGGTGGTCCGAACTGTGGAGCTGCAGCGCGTCAGTAAGTCTTCTTAACTGAGCCAAAGCCAGAGAAACCCATCACAGCTGCCATTTCGTCGTCCTCCTCAAAGTCCACGTCCTCCTCTGCACGCCGTTTCCTCTCCTTCTGCTTCTCCTTCTTGTAGGCCTTCGCCTTCTCCTCCTGAAACCACAGAGGACATTGGCCGTCAAGTATGCATCATAAAACCACAACCCCCCCCGGGGGTCTCCACTTCCTGTCCGCTCTTCTCCTCACCTCCTCACGCAGCTCCTTTATTCGCTCCTCAAAGTGGTACTCCTTCTGCTTCTCCTCCATCTTCTTCTTGTTCACCTCAAAACGTTTCTTCACCTGATCCAAAGAAGAGCGCTCGACTCGCATCGACATCCCCAGGTTCCTCTGGTCTGCACACACACACACACACACACACACGGTTACACAACAAACATTGAGCCGATTTATTGTCACTTCATCTTCGTAAACTCACGTTTTTTGCCGTTAATGTGATCCAGGAAGTTGATGGAGTCTTTCACGACGCAGTCACAGACGTTACAGTAGTAACTAAAAGAGAAGAAGAATACAGCCATTCAGAGTGAGCCAACCGACAGGCCGGTGTGAGGCTTAATAATTAAAACATTTAATTTTGGGATCAGTTTTCTGATGATGTCGTTACTTTACTCTGTCGGATCATGAAAATTCATCCATCACTACCAAAGACACCAGTCATTTAATACGATGATTTACTTATTTAAAGTAGGAATTATGTTCAAGGGTTTAGGGTGAGGACGTCACAAAATTTGACAACAGACATCAAAATTGTTAATACAAGTTTGGGGGCCCCCCTTTTTTATCATATCATATTTGGGTTTCATCATGAAACTCTTCTTACCCGCCCATCTCAGCCTGAGGAGTAGTCTTTGTGATGACGATGGTCTTCCCCAGTTTGGACTCAAGATCCACTTTATAGTCTCTGTGGCGCAGGAGCTCCCGCTTGACCGGCGGAGCCGTTTTCCCTTAAAGAGAGAGAAGGAGAGGGATACCATTAATATGTCAGTCAAACCACCACCACAATGATAATAAGTGAATAATGTGAATTATAATGATCAATAATTAATTCCCCAAAGTGGTTTTAGTTTCTTAGATGTGGAGATTCAGACTGAATAAACGGTTTTAGGAGTCTCACAATTAATGATGGCCATTTGGAATATAAAAGCCCTAACCCCTAAATGCATCTACTCACCATCTCTCCTCTCTTTGTCTCTCTCCTCAGCCAGTCGTTTCTGAGCAAGGTTTTCATACTCGTCTTTGTCCCACTTGCGACGAAAATCATTCTTACTGGACTACAAGAGAAGAAGAAGAAGAAGAAGACGGTATTTAAAGCCAGAGACAAACTTGTGCCCTTGTGGAAAACCAGTGGTGGAAGTACTGTGCTTTTTCTAAAAGGTACTTGTGCTACTTAATATTTCTACTCCACTACATCTCACAGGTAAATATTGTACTTTATGCTCCATTACTAAATACTTACATACAGAAACAAACCAATTTACATACAAATCCATTAGTACTTACAATCTAGTAATAGACTTTACTTTATTCAGGACACACAAGAAACGGTCCATATCGTAATACAAAACATAGCAAAAGACAGTCAAATACAAGGCAAGACACATACAATAAAAAATGATAACAGTTGGAGTTCAACAATACACAAAAGGAGTGTTCAGATATTAGCATATAGACTAAAACGACAATGGTTCCACAATCTCAAAGTGAACCTAACCGCACTTATTGCAGAGTTCACTAGTGTTGCAATTCTGCTGTAGAATGACTCAGTTAGTCTACACACATACATGAGATAGCCAAGTACAGCAGGACAGGTGGATACATCAACACTTACAAACATTTGGCTTGCACTGCCCCATCGTGGCATTTTAAGAAGCAGCATCATGCCATAATCATAATATTACTCTTCTTAGAATTGTACTTAATGTCAAAGTCTGAGCCAGATTGGGAGCAGACCATTAGTAACTGTTTGCCAGCACTATATGGACAAAGAATCACCAGATCATCTTCGTACATAATACATATTTTTCTAAAATGGGCTATTCTGCATAATATGTAACGTTACTTTTACCTTTGTTACTTAAAGAATATTTTAATGCTAACTTAATAGTTTTTAAGACGTCAAGGAGGTTATCAGAGGATATTAATTATCCAGGGGATGTTTCTCCAAATCAAACAGGTGATTAAAACCGGTAACAACACTTAGAGTAGCTCGGTTTCACGTTCAAAATCCTTGTTTTGATGTAATCTGTTGATATGTTTGTGATTATGCTTTTATTCTGAAGGAATCTGGCCGGAAGTATCATTGTTGTTGCGGTTAGCAGAGCACAGATGAACATTTAGCAGAGTTATTCTGCTTCAGCAGTGCAGCAAACAGTCATACACCAACACACATTAAAAACAAATGATTAAGGAAACATCAGATTTAAATATTTAATGGAACATGAAATGAAACGGTAAACGTTAACATTGTTATCTGGTCTCTAGCATGGGTGTATTAAGAGAACTCTAGCTAGCTGCTAGCTGAGGAGCCGCTTCAAACGATATTAAACACTTTAACGGAGTCCGCCTGAGGCATTAGCAGCACTGATAAAAATACACATCCGGACCGAAGTGCAAGTCACGGAAGATTGAAGTTATTTTTACATATTTAACACACACAAAAACAGACCAGAAACTCACCCCACTGCCGGACGCCATCTTGTTTACCGAGTAACAGACCAGACGGCCTCGCCTGTCGCAGAGTTTTAAAAAGCAAAACACTGCCGCCTGCTGGAGCGGAGACGCATTACAGGCTATGTTGAATGAATGAATGAATGAATTATATTAGGCTAATATTCATGTCATTAATAAGAGGAATAACCCACTGGATTTCACTGCTGTTATCTTCTCCGCACAAAAGAAACCACATACATTTAACAGAAATTAGAAAGAAAGAAAGAACTTTCCTTTGAAACAAAATACAGTACAGTATTTCATGCTAAAACAAGACTGCACAATTTATCATCCATTACTGAGCAGATAATATTATCATAAGAGCACATTGTCATGAAGTCATTTAGGGTGTTCATGGCCATCAACAGTCACACTTCCTGAAGTCCTCAATTATTGTATTCAATTAATTTAGTTTGATTTAGTTTTTTGTTTTTTTTGTTGCTTCCAGTTAAAGTCTGAACTCTGAGCATATTCAAGTAACTTTTACACTACTGCCATCCTTCAGCATCCATAGGCTGCATCTCCATCATCTGCCGGTCCGGAAGCAGTCCAGGTAGGTTTGGCATGCAGGCCCCGCCCCCCTCAGGTGTGGCTCATTAAAGAGCTGTGAAAGCGGAACAATGGCGTCTGTCCGTTTGAACTGAAGGCGCCAAACTCATACTGCAAAAATGTCAACCAGCGAAGTGGAGACGGCCGCACACAGCCCGCTACTTTCCTCCAGGTCTGTAATAACCGGAAACACGTTTCATATTTTTGTTGTTTAAATCAGAGAGCTGCACTTAGACACTTTTTTTCACGCATAGCCCCAGGTCAACTGTCCCGTCAAAGACCCGGATTATAGGCTACCCACAGAATATGTTTGCCAAATCAGTCATTATTACTTGGAAGGGGAACGTTTTCCTCCTTGCATCAAAATAATATTTATTTACATTTTAATTGCTTTTTTTTTTATATGCTGAGTGATTAATTACCTCTCAGGCTACAAATCCTGATTGGTGGAGGTTATACACAGGCCTAGGCTAATAAAAACTTCTCTATACATCAAGTTTCTCAGTTAAATATAGGCTAATGCTAATCTGTTCTTTATAGTATATATTTTTTTCTGCTGAAAAAATTGCTGCTTGAAACATTTGATTAGCTTATTTGATTTAAAAAAAAAAAAAAAAAGACCATTTATTCGGAATTCCCAATAAAAAAAAAAAATTGCTAGATTTATATAATAGATGAATGCAAGAAACTGTTTCATTCACTTAAACAGAAACCCTGCTTTAAAATGGTCAACATAAGGAATGTAACAGTGAAATATCAAGTAGGCTCCTCAAAAAAAAAAGTATTTAAAGATACACAAATTGTGGTTAACGATAATCCTAATAATACAAATGTAAAATTTCAGGCTAAATTTAAAAAAAAAAGGGGAAAAAAACAAACACGAAAGGCTTTTCACTCTGAGGGTGAAGATACCATGGATATAAAACAACTGTTTTAAAGGCAGGACCTTTTTTTAGTTGTAGTCTTGCATTACCACTAAGTTTCATTTCCAGGATTGTTCAAATGCCGCTGGAAATTCTACCGGATGTCCCTCACGTTGCGCTTTCTTTGTGTTGCCATTTTAACCTCTAGTCGATTTTTTTTTTTTTTTTTTTTTTTTTTTTTTTTTTTTTTTTTTTTTTTTTTTTTTTTTTTTTTTTTTTTTTTTTTTTTTTTTTTTTTTTTTTTTTTATGTGTAACTCCAGACAGCTAGGCTATCTGTCCAAACTGAGTTTTCTTTGTTTTTTTATTTATTTATTTTTTGGCAATCAAGTTTATATATTATAAAAAGCCTGCATGAAACACTCACAAGGTAAAGTATCTAAGATGCTTTTAGTAGTCAATTTTCAGAACATTGTAGTTTCACCACAGCAGACCCACGTCAATAAAATCTGCGGTTGCATAATTACATGCCTCTGAGCATCAGTTTACTTTTCCTAAGTCCTTTAAAAATTCCCTTTCCTTGACCTATGACCTCCTGACATTTTTCAATGTCAGGGTGGGAAGTGGGTTTAGGAAAGAACTAAGGATGTAATCTCTTTGACTATTTGACCGCAGCCCAGATGTGATGTATTTTATTTATATTTTTTTGTCCTCAGCTTCTGTTTGAGTCCGTGGTCATGCGTTTGTGTGAAGGGCTGGTCGGCTGCCGTGTGGAATGGCCTCCCTGACCCACTTCTGCCCGCCTCCAGATGCTCCGCCCCCGAGCCGTGGCTCCTCCCCGGCTGCAGCTCCGTCTACGACAGCTTGGTCAGGTAAGAAACACACCTGGAGGTCTCTGGATGGAGCTACAAGTTCTGAAGAGCATTTCTGATGATGTTGATGATGATGATGATGACATCTTGAATTTCTGCATTGATTAACGGGTCAGCAGTCTGTTTACAAGTACTCTGATCTTTTACTGAAGTAAGAGCAGTAATACTACAGTGTATTTCTACATTGTAAACAAATTTCCAGATTTCAATGTGATAAGTTTTTAATATAGCAGATAGTTTACTGAATTATCAAGAGATATGGAGGAAAGTTGGTGATTTAAAATTAACCAGTTCACATAAAAACGGATCAAATCTCGCACTCATTGATTACTTCTTACTGTACTCTTCCTCCTCTTTCTCTTCATCACAGTAACGTCTCTCCTACACAGTCTCCTGCTGCTGCCAGCAGCCCGCGAGGACGAGAAAGAGCTGCCAACAACAAACCTCGCAGGTCCGACAACTTTATATTTACTTATTTTGCAAAGAGCAGAGACTCTCAAATTGTTTAATGCTGAATGTTGCACAATTGCTTATTTTTGCATCAATTTGAACAGCTGAGGTAATTTAATTTACAGACAAACTTTAATGCCAACATGCTTCATGTCAGAGCAGCCACAGTAACTCAGTCAGTAATACTTTATTGTACAGTAAATATGAAGCTGCTTGGCATAAAGACAGAAAATGGAAAGACTAAATGACATTGAAGTTCAAATCTTTGTTTTTTTATAAATTATACAATGTGTTGAAGTGTTTTTAATAGTATTATAATATCCACCCTGTCTACAGTCACACTAAACTGTTTGTCTTCCTGCAGGCCGTCCATACTGGAGCGTTGTATCCTCAAAGTGTCCACCAGCAGTGTGGCTGTGGGGACGGACGATCTGGACAAGAGGTCAGTACACTCAGAGTACAGCTGCTCAACAAACAGAAAATGTTTAACCCTTGTGCATCACATGGGACATCTTTCCCTTTCTTTAGTTGAAATTTTAACGTTTTGGCAAGGGGTGAGGTTTTGATTTTCTAGAATTTTGGAAGTTATTGTTTTTTTCTTTCTAGTATTGCTCTGTTAAAATAACAATGAAATGATGTGTTGCTGACCTTAGGCCAGATTTTTGTTGGTCAATGGGACAATCACTCTCTGCGGCTGCAAGATGGCAATAGGCCAGATTTTTGTTGGTCAATGGGATAATCACTTTCTGCGGTCTTAAACTGCAAAGACTCTAAATATCTCTGGCTAATGTACCCATGGTGCAACTAGTGGTCAAACACTCCACAGGGTGTCTTTTTCTTTTTTTTTTTTTTTTTTTTTGGTAATTGATCCTATATCTGGTCCCTGCAGGCCCCCCCTCGGTCGCTGCTACCCTCGCGCCCCGGACCCAGCCAACACTGAGACCAATGCTGCGGTTATGAAGCGGCGGCAGAAACAGATCCAGTATGGCAAAAACACCAGCGGCTACCAGAACTACGTGCAGCAAGTCCCCAAGTGAGAAAATCCAAAATTAACGTCCACTTGGAAATCATGGGGGCTGGGGGGGGCTGGCTGCAGAACTTGCCTGAGAATCCAAAGTAGTCCAGTGACAGTTGAACACTTTGACTAAATGAAAACAAAATATAGACTAAAATGTGTCTAAAAAGAACAGCAGTACTTACCTGTAGCTGACATTACAAACCATTTAATGAGCTTTTAGAGTCTTGATCTGATTTTTAATTATGTCGTCATTTTTGGTTCACAAACGGGCCTACGTGTCGGTATAGGCAAATTGGCATCTAACAGATTAGCATTGGCATTTTTGACTTTCACACTGAGCAGATAAAATGCAGCGGAAGGAAACCTGATTAAATTATTAAGAGAAACATAGAACAATCTGACTATGTAGTATCTGCTCTTTAAAATCTGACCACTCCTCCTTAGACATATGAGGGATCCTAAGCTCCACCCGTCCACTCCCAATAAGTACAGGAAGTACAGCCGGCGCTCCTGGGACATGCAGGTGCGTCTGTGGAGGCGAGCTCTGCACCTGTGGGACCCTCCGGACAACCAGCCGGATGCCACTGACACACAGGACCCAGTGGAACAACTGTGGGTGGAAGGAATGTCTGAACTAGAGCTGCAATGAATTAATAAGTCAGAAGTTTGGGATGTTGTGATTGATGTTTAATATTTTAAGGGAAAAAATGTACTTAACTTTTTATTTATTTTTATGATGACTCTTCATAGTTAATTAACTAACTTTTGCCATTGTTTTATTTCAGGCAAACGCCAGCTGGCGAAGATGACCTCTGACCTGTGTGAGGATGGAGACAAACAGAGAGAGAAGGAGACTCCAGCAGCCTCTAAAGCCTCCTTTGTGTGTCCTCTATCTGCCGTGATGTCACGGGATGGCCCTGGAACCTGGAACGTCCCGCTCTCTCCGGTAACAACTCAACAGTCGGATTAATAATACATTATCTTTTAAAAACACATGTATAGGATTTTTTTTTTTTTATAAACAAACTGGAGGAATATTGCATTTGTTGTACTAATTTCCTGTACGATTGGGTGCTTTAGTGAGTATGGGGCAGCAGGGCTGAAGCAGGTTTTTAAAAAATGCTGACGTCATAAAGGCCAACTTAACCTTTTTATAGAGTCGGTTGTTTTTAGGGGGAAATGTTGAATGCTTTGCACAGCTCTAACAGCAAAGACATGGGGGAAACTTGTTCAGTGCTGTTTCTGTCCTGTCAGGAGGCAGAGATGAATCACAGGACTCTTCGCTCTCCTCCCGGCCTGAGCCAGTCCTTCAGCAATCGACTGCCCACTAATGACAACATGACCGACTGGCTCCACCTCCTGCTAGAAGCCGACAACGGCCAAGGTGAGGTTACAACAGAAACTATTCTGATATTTTACTTTGTCAAAGTATTAATACTACAGTGTACTAAGTTAAAAGTCCTGCACTCCAAATCTTACTGAAGAAAAGTACTAACGTCAAAATATGATTAACAGTACTAATTATGTTGGAAAATATATATATTTGAATTTATAATTTATTGAAGCATTGTTCATCACTTTGTAAAGCTGTAATAAAAGTACAAACTTGAGGTAGTAAAGGAACTTAAGTACAGTACTTGACTAAATGTACTAGTTTAGAGGAAACTCAATGTTATGGATTTCTGTAGAAATCCAAGAATAGTCCATGTAAAGAAATGTTTACCATCAGTCTTGAAACAGAACATGAAACTTGCTCAACTACCTCATTAATAAAACCGCTATAAATGTCTTATTTTTGTTAATCATTGAAAGAGTAAATACAGTGAGCTTTTTGTTGAGGCATCTCAAAGATTTACAAATTAACTGAAGTTTGAAACTGGTTAGAGCAGTAAGATATTGCCACTGAGTCTTTGGGGGACTAAAGGTTTCTTATCTCTAGAAGCTCTGAGCAATTCTGTAAAATGTTAAACCCAAAGTTCTGGACTTTTTTCCTATTTCTTGCATTTCATCTCTGACTCGTTTTAATTTATTCCATATTTTTATATATATATATTTTTCATATTTGTTTTCTGGTAGATTTTGGCTCTGATGACCAGCAGGTTCCTGTTTTCTCTGACCAGCTCTTGTGGAATCCATACTGAGAAGTCACTGGATCTCCACTTGTCTGAAACAAGTGAGGTGTAGTTGTCCTGTCAACGCTTCAACTCCTAGATTTATCGTTGCGATAACTCGATGGGATGTTGTTGATTCTGAATGTGTTGGAGTAAAGTTTGTTTCCAGTACATTTGTCTTTTTAAGATGGTTGAAGATTTACTAGAATGACAGCAGGGATGTGATTGATCCTTGATCCCGAGTTACATCCGCCCCTCCCCCGAGGAGGGCTGCAACCTGAAGAGAACTGAGATGAACCACCCTCCTCTCAGCTGAACACTTTAACCTGAGCATGGTACTTTAATTTGCACTTTCTGTATTTCTGTTGATCTGCATCAGATGGAGCACTCCCCACCTTGATCATGTTTTAGAGTCCTGCACTGATGGAAAAGCTGCTATTTTTTTGGTACTTTACTCACATTAACTTTATTACTCCTATTTGGCGTCACTTTATTGCCTCGCTACAGGCTGTTGTCTTTGTCCTACTGTCACCTTCATGCTCTGTCTAGATCAGCAGCTCCTTTCTCTACCTCCCATGTTTTTTCTAAAAAACAAACCTTGATTGATGGAGGGGAAAACAGCTGTCACTTTGTGTTGTGAGTTCTTTTACTTTTTGTGTTTCCCAATTTGTCATTTAATGCTGCTTGAATATCAAGAGCAAAGCTGAAAGATGTGATTAATAAAGATGTAAATAAAGTGTTATAAATTCAAAGGCCGACCTGTTTTTGTTTTTTGTTTTCTTCTACAGACCTAAATATGTATCATCCCCATTGGACAGTATATAAGGGTGGGGCAAGAGTGGTGGCAAGTGATCTTAAAAAAAAACACGTTTAAAAAAAATTACCGCAAAGTGACGCAAAACAACCCCAGAAGAAAGAGGGGGGGCAGCTGTTTAACATTCAAATTGAACTATTTGAAGTTATGAATTATTACAGTGAATAACTAATGCACATCATAAAATGTACAGTTTATTGCCAACAACCAGGACTTTGAACCTGAGTCTAAACCAATGTTTACCATTTTACAAATGTGCATTCCTTTTAAAAACCTGAACGTTTTAGCGAATTTTAGAGTATGCTACTCTGTTGCAAAATAAGTTCTTTTCTTTTAAATCTGTTTCAACACTTTCTGGAAAAGAAATCAGAAGGCCATAGGGGGGGGAGAAACAGTGATATGCAGCACTTTTTAAAACAGTGCTCATGTGTTCAAATGGTGCTTGAAATATTTCAGGAATACAAAAAAATAAAATGAAATACCCAATATTACATGTGTTTTTTAAAGTAAAATAAGTTTGTTCAAGGTGTTAATGTAACATGAATGTATTCTTCATCAACTCATGAAATTAATGTAAGCAGTTGATCAGTCTAGGTTATTTTAGTCAGTGCTCTGCAGAGGATGGATGTGTTTTCGTCCACACGGTGTGCTGCTGCAGGCGGACAGCATCAGTCTGATCTGACGGTGAATTATTTTTCTGTGTTTGTCCTTTAACTGCAGCGCTCACGGTTTCATCTCCTAAACAATCTGGGTGATTTAATATTAACAGCAGAACTGACTTGACAGGCAAAACAGACCGCAGATCTGCTGTAAACAAGCTGCTCTGATCAGGCTTTAAACTACAACTCCCATCATCCTTCAGCATTCCAGCTCTCTTCTGACACTTACTGAATCTTATTTATGTTATGTTTTAATTTTAATAACCCGTTGTTAGTTGGAGTGATGATGTGAATAAAAAAAAAGAATATAAATATGTGGCAGGTGCTGGTGCGGGGTGATGAGGTGTAGCACCGCCCCTCCTCCTCTTGCCTGGCACCGTAAATGTTATTTATGAATGCCTACCGCTCACGGGCGTGTGCACGCAGATTCGTTATTATGTTGTAATAATTACAGGACATTGGACATTGATTACCGCCGATGTTTAGGTTTGTCCCGGAACCCGTTGTGCTCGCTGTGTGTGGTTAAATCCTGACTTTAATTCATTGTGGTCGGTTTGGTGCTGACAGCGGCGGCGGCAGACGGAGCGGTGCTCTTTAATAATACTGGGTCAATACACCGAGTCCGCCGCTGTCTGCCAGCCCGCTGCACCCACCGGAGCCGCTTCACCCCGTCACCCGGAGGTGCTGCCCGATAAGGTAAGCATGCCAGCCGACTGAGCGTGAGAAAAATGATCGCTTGTTTGGTGGTTCTCTAGTAGCTAGCTATTCAGGGCTGCTCCATCCCGCAGCATCCCGCCGTGTTTTCCTCCTCACATGCTGCTCGGAGAGCTCATAGGCCGTCCAGACGTTAATAACATACCCGTTATTATTATTGTTAGCTGGCGCTGATTCTGGATGTGAATTAGCCTGTGAGGCAGTCAGATTTATTCACATATAACCTCTCTCAGCTAAGTCCTGGAGGTAGGACGAGATACGACAACATCCCGTCTGATAGTTACTAGGTATGTTTGTGAAATCACCGCCGCTAACGCAGCTAACGCTGGGCAGGTCAGTTAGCTCCCGTTAGCTAGCTGCTGCCCCTGGATGCAGCCAGGCGGCCAGTGTAGCTCCCTGTTAGCCCCGCAGACCCGCGGTGCAGACCAGACTGAGCCCCGGGAGTCAGTGAGGCTGTGGCAGGCACACATTCCTCAGTCAGCCGATTTGTTTCAGCGAGCAAAATGGCTGAATTTGTTGTGCCGACCTTGAAAGTAATAACGAGATGACATATTATTTATAGCAAGCTAGCTGTTCAGGTGAACTGCACGGCAGCGCAAGCTTGCTCGGTGATGTAACCTGCTGCATTAACATCATACATGTGCATTATTTTAAAAAAAAAAATCCACACGAAGTTTATGTGAAAAAAAATCATAATGACATCCCCACATTTATTCTGCACTCAAACGGGGAAACCGCTATATCGGTGTTTTAGCATCCTTCATTGAAAACAATGGGTTCTGTTAGCCACAAGCTAGCAGCAGCCTGAGATGCCCAGCGGCCTCAGCCAGTCCGGCATCAGACAGGCGGCTCTGCTCATGCTGCACAATGGCCTCCACTGCCAGAGTCAGTTTGTCATCACCAAACACTGCTATTATTTTAATCACAACCCAGTAACTCCAGACACTGGAACCAACATCAGGAGTTTAAAGTCCCTGAAAGTGCAATCAGGATCTCAACTGTTTGTGGCCCCTGACCTCATTTGGACCAGGAGCCATTAATCCATCGGTTCATGTGTTGACATGTATCATATTTCAAAGAGGGTATCAGTTAGAAATAGTGAGTTGAATATTTCCCATTATCTATATGATATATATGTATATGTGTGTATCTCTTTTCAGTTCTCTAGGAATCGATATACATATACATATGTAATATTTCATATTATATTCAAAGCAGAATAACAGCACAGGACATCTGATAAACTGTACAATTAACCCAAACAGTGAACACAATAACTGCAGAATGTTTGTGTTAAACGAGCGATTTAGATGAATTTAGAGCAGATTGTTTCCAGTGAATGTTGAACCAGAGAAAATATTTTTCCTCTTATTTTTTAGGACCTTTTTAATACAATTCTCAATTATGTACCCTTTTTTTTGACAAGTTCAGTGTTTTCTTTTTCCTCACACTTGGTGGTTGTTTTAACGTCGTACTTTTTACATGCATGAGGCTGTTATGCAGAGTGGGAAGGCGCTGTGAAATATTGCTATGTGTTCAGGTTTATTTCAGGTCAATCAGTTCAGGTCACGTTCAGGTCAATTTGTACGGAGCCCTAGACATGATGTACGGAAAAAATAATTTTGGCCATAAAATGCTTTTTTGTGGCCACAAAATATTATTTTGATGATAACAACGTAGCCTAACTATAAGGTGACCTCTGAGGTACTGGCTCTGTGATGACTATAAATAGGAAAACATGTCCATATTAGTCTGAAGGAATGACGAAACTCCCCCAAACAATATTTTGAAGTTTAACTCCTTTATTAAGCAGTTACAGTGGGGTCACATAATCTGACAATTTACCCAATGTTCTGGTCCATTACATATTTCTTTTCTTTACAGTAGAATAGGATTATTTCAAGTTTTAAATGTAAGTCTAGTGTAAGCTTTTAGGTAGGTTATTACAAATGTAACTCGTGCATGCAGTCACAAAGAAATACATGTTTAGAAACATTTCAGATTAAATGTACCTTAATATATTTTATTTACGTACATTCAGATAAACATATGTTAGTATGCCTGAGGTGGTTAATATGGTCACCAGTGGTTTACTCTTTCTCCTTAGGAAGCAATAACAAAGTGCAAATAATCATACAGCTTTCACCCGTGGATGTAATCTATCAATGTTAACACCGTTTGCGTAGCCGGTTCAATGTGCAGCAGCGCCCTCTGCGGTCACAGTTTCTGATGGGTCACAGATTTTGGTGCAGCATCGGCATCTGGGCTCTCAATATTCTGTTTAAATGCCTCTTGGTAATAACTATTCCTTGCAATACCTAGCTTTTTAGAAGGTCTTTGTAACTCATTCCCAGCCTAAAATACAGTTCAACCAAAGCATCTCTGTCCATGGGCAGAGATATAGCCTATGTGTCCCACACAGGTAGGCCTATAGCAGAGCTGCCTGCATTATTGTTAGGTTACGTCATTATCCCCAAAATACTGTTTTGTGGCCACAAAATGGTTTTTTTGTATGTAATGTCTAGGGCTCCGTACATTAGGTAACAAGAAAGTGAAAACTTGTGGAGATATTGTTTTTGAAAATTAAAATTTGTTCGTTCGGGTAATTTTATTTTTTAAGAACTTAAATACTGCAACACACATACATGTTCAAATTATTCTTAGGGTTTTGTGGATGTTCAGTACAAATTTCAACCCAAGCCAGTAAAAATAACCAATTCGTAAAGCTCAGAATACACATCCCAAGAATCATAAAAAAAATTCAGACCTTTAGCTCCGGGGATATCATAAAAATAAACACAAAAATGTATAGCAAAAACTATATTTGGAGTGGAGCTATATGTTTGACAATGGACAAACCCCTTGCAGTGTTTGGCATTGGAAATGGTGTATTGAAAATGTTGTCTTGTGTCCACAATTGTCTCTGTCAAATGGTTCATAAGTTGTAAAAGGGGCGGGTTGAAGTATAGGGGTCGGGGCAAAACCATCACCAAAGAAAAACTCTGCTGAGTTCAAGGATGCCTCGGTCCAGAAAAATAAAACATCTAAAGATGTCATTTTGGGGATTTTCCACTATATTCAGACGTTTTATTGACCAAAGGATTCATTGAAATAATACAGACTGTAATGTCCATAGTTTCCTAAAGCCCAAAAGGAAATCTTTACAAATCTTGTTTTTTCCAAAGCCCCACAATATTCAGAACAACAAACATTATATGTTGAACATTATATAATGATTGTATTGTTGAATTAAATAAATTAAAGTAGTCCTCAATTATTTTACCTAATTGTAACTTAACCATGTCTTGTGATGCTACTTCAGTACACAAGAACAAATATTACTGGGACAACTACAGAAAATTGCTTATGAACGTTTAATATGCACAAATTCACATTATAGCCACTTCTGCTGACTAGCTGTGTAACAATTGACATACATGGTCCAGCCTTAGTCTTGTTATTTCATTTGTATGTATGGAGTCTTTACTCCCTTCCCATAGGCTCTCAGGTCTGCACCCTCTTGGACTATTTAAATTAACATGCGTGACTCTACAACACTCATGGGCATCTGTCCTTTCTCACCAGGTACGTTGCCAGGGGCAACAGCTGACTGACAATGTCTTTGTGAGAGTGTGCGGGGCTACCTGGCCCTGAGGTGGTAAGGAGGAGGAGTCTCAGACTTCAGCCCTACACCCCTCTCCTCCTGCGACAAACCGAACGGACACACAAACGGGGTGTGGCTCCTTCTTCCTCTTCCTCCACCCCTCTCCTCCCTGTTTTCTCCCCCGTTCTCTTCCCCTTTCCTCTCCGCAGCCCTCCCACGTCTCCCCCCTCGGCCCCGTCCCCTGCCACAATGCTGTGGTTACGCTGCTTGTGGAGAGCCTGAGGAACCATACTCTGGAAGGCGACCCTGCTCAGCCAGGGGACTTTTCGCTGGTGAGTCTCACCTGCATTCAGTTTGAAATCTCCTTTTACACAACACTTGAATCACTAATCATTGTATTACTAGTAAAATAGCATTGTTAGTCTGTTTAAACTCGTTGTCTCTTTTTCTTTCAGTCCCTGCTGGACCCGAAAACCCTCGCAGAGTGCTGGCCCCCAGATGGCTTGATGCCTGGTGAGTGAACGTCTGATTTGCTCTAAATGAATAATGATTTATAAAAAAAGAACTGTAATTTAGTGTATTCACTTCTAGAGTGTGGGGAACTCACATGATGCAATCATGTATAGCAGAGTTGGAGATATCCTGACTTTTGGTCTCTAGTATGGGTAAAAAACTCCCAAAAACTGGGTCCTACATTTCCCATGATGCAGCGGAATACTGAAGAAAAGAAACAAACCAGAACGATGCATGCATATCAATAATCTCATCATGACCTCTGTGTGTTTGTGTCCTCTCAGAGAGCAGCTACTGGCAGCTCTGCCCTCCCTCCAAGTCCGGCCTGCAGGGGGGGGGTTACTGAGCTCTAGTTTCCCCCCCGGCCCCGTGCCCCTGGTGCCCCCAGATGCTCACCTGCAGGAGGGTGGCGACCCCCTGGAAGGCACCCCCTCTCAGCCGCAGCAGCACCGGCCCCTGGCACCCAGCACCTCAGCATCCGAGCTGTGCCTCCCTGGAGCGCCGGCAGCCCCTCCCGGCCCTGGGCCCCCTCCACCTCCTCCACCACCCCCAAAACGGCACTGCCGTTCGCTGTCGGTGCCTGAAGACCTGTCACGCTGCCGCTACACCTGGCGGCCCAGCGCCTCACGGGTCTGGACCCCTGTCAGTCGCCAGCAGTGCCATGCGGGAGTCGGGGGAGGGGTCACAGGTGGAGGCTTGGGGGCAGGAGGAGGTGTTATAGGGGCAGGTGTGGCGGGGGGGAGGAGCCTGTCCTCTCCGCGCTCCCAGCTCCTCTCTGAACTCGTCGCTGCACTCCTCATCCAGCCCCACCTTCTTCAGCCTGGCGCTGTCTCCGGACTCCCCATTGCCCTGGAGCTTCCCCTGGGATCCCAGTGAGGCGGCGGCAGGGGGAGGAGCCTGCTGCTGCTTCTTCCCATCCCCCTCCTCCTGCTCCTCCTCACCCTCTCCCCTCCACCCGCCTCCCCCTCCTCAGAGGCGTTTCTCCCTCTCCCCCGTGCTCATCAGAGACTCAACGGCTTCCACGTTCCTGCCTCCGCCTCCCGTGCCGAGTCATGCAGCGGCACGTCCACCGAGCTGCTCGGCCATAGCCGGAGTGACCGTGGGAGGGCCCGTGCCCGCCTCACCCTCCTCAGCCTGCAGCACGCCCTCGTCTTTGCGACGCAGTCTACCGCCGCAACTGCCGCGCTGCCACTCGCAGCCCTGTGACCTGCTGCTGCTCAAACCAGGTCTGAAGAGACGCCGCGACCCCGACAGACCCTGCGCTCGACCCGTCCTTGACTTCACCAAGATGACTCAGGTTCTGCAGGACATTAATCAACAACTTTTATGAGCTATTTTTTTATTTAAGTAATGTTTGAAGCAAAAATGCCAAATGTTGTCTGGTTGCAGTTCCACAAATGTTTATATAAACTTTATATCTTTGGGTTTTGGGACAACAAGAAGACATCACCATGATAAACACTAACTGGAACTGTTCAAATGGCATGTTGCATTGCTACCATTACATTGATATTGATATTATACAGTAAAACTTTCCTATTGTGGTCACTTTAATCACAGTTCAGTTAACAGTTTAACCGCTGCCCTAAATCAATGGTAAACTGCATGTAAACTTAGCAACAGTGCATTTTTGTATTGGTTCGACACACTGATGATATGATGTATCTGCAGCACTCTAATCTCAACTGATTTATTGTTCATGTAGTGCTCTAGTTTTAGAGTTATTTCAAACTTATCAGTTTCTGGGTTCTCCTTCTTGACCTTCCTCCTGTTGCTCCCACAGACTCGCAGCATTGACCCCCAGTGTCTGGAGCGCGGCGGCAGGCTGGCCTGCGGTGGTGACGTCTGCATGGGTATGGAGTCCTTCATGGGCGACTTCCGGGGCTCCTGCTCGCCGGCCGAGTGCCTGGGTAGGACCAGCATCGGGCCGCTGAGCGAGAGCGACGAGGAGTGCCCCGAGGACGATGACGAGGATGACGGTGAGGAGGAGGCCGAGGAGCGTGAGGCCGCGCAGCAGGCAGTGTTTGAGAGGGATTGTACAGAACTCGACTTGAACTTAATAGAAGAAAACTGACTTATTTGTAAATGGAAGGCTGTTCTCTGTTTCAGTTTTTTTTTATTTTAGTTTTGAATTGATCTGAACCCCCTCCCTTCTTCCTGGACCACCATTATCTCAACACTCCGCGCCTCCTTGCCACCAATCAGCAAGGCTCTCAGGAACAACACCTTCTCTCATTGGATGAGCTGGGGTAAACCAAGCTGATTGACAACGACAGTAATGATGTGACTACCACCTGTAAAGACTCGACGCTGTGGAATCCTCCTCTCTGCTTTTTAACATTTGTGCTGTTAGAAAGTTAGTTTTTAAAGGGAGAGTAACTCTGGTCGCCTGTGATGAGAGGAAAGTATTTAACAAGGAAACCCCTCCTGCATCTGACCTTCAGTTACCAACGCAATGCTAACACACAAACAAGCCATTGTTCAGGTACCTGAAGCCCAGATGCAGAGTTTTCCCACCTCTGTGACTGGACTCCGTCGGTTGAGGTGCGTCACGGCGTCCTGGTGTCTTCCAACACACAGCTGCTGAGTCTCTGTAACACACCACAGTCTGATGAGGCCGTTGCCGCAATGCAGCGCCAAACCTGACACGCCATCACCACGTCCAACCCAAACACCAGACCTCTTATCAAATGAGCTGCTTTAATCTTCAGTCAGGATTTAGGTCAGTTTACCTAAATCAAAAGACATATTTGCTATGTTCCCGTTTAGCAGTAATTAAGTCCAACTCAAGAAATTATTTCCTAAGTAACAAATCTTATTTTAAATCTATCGCAGACCTCAATAGACGTCTGATATATATATATATATACACACACACACACACACACACACACATACAGTGAGGAAATAAGTATTTGAACACCCTGCTATTTTGCAAGTTCTCCCACTTAGAAATCATGGAGGGGTCTGAAATTGTCATCTTAGGTGCATGTCCACTGTGAGAGACATAATCTAAAAAAAAATCCAGAAATCACAATGTATTTATCTGTATGATACAACTGCAAATAAGTATTTAAACACCTGTCTATCAGCTAGAATTCTGACCCTCAAAGACCTGTTAGTCTGCCTTCAAAATGTCCACCTCTATTCCATTCTCATACTTATATATATATATATATATATATATATATATATATATATATATGTATGTATGTATATATATATATATATATATATATATATATATATATATATATATATATATATATATATATGAGGCGTTGTTATATCCATCATGATATTAAGAATGATCAGAATTAATCATCTTTTATTGGCACAACTTTATAACAGTAAATAGTTCAGACGCTGGTGTTGTATCAAAACCACTAACGCAAATATACCACACACACACTATGTGACCTCAGCGTGGTGATGCGTTCAGGTTCGCTGCTGTTCTGTGGTGTCATTTCATCAGGCCTCACTGAGGGCAGGTAGCCACTGATGCTGTTGTTCACCTGAGTGTTCACACATTCCCGTCATACACCTGTCATTACACACTGCTCATTCACTCAAACGTGTGTGTGTGTGTGTGTGTGTGTGTGTGTGTGTGTGTTCTTAACCCCCCGGTGGTTATGTACTAGAAATATAAACATGTAAAAATAACAACTTCTTTCATTGAACAGAAACTCTCCAAGATGTTACATTGTGTCTAAACACAAATAGCCTATAATAAGTCAACAGAATTATGAATCTGGGCAAACATTCAATGCTAACCTTAAATACTTGACAGTTTTCAATACTCCATGTAATTCATTTGTAGAATTCATTTACAGAAATCAAATTTCGGTGCTTTTATTCTCTATCTGGATTTAATCTTGATGCTGAAGATGCACAGAACCACCAGGTATGGATGTAATCAGGAAAGTTGTCTAAGAATTCTTGCAGGTTATGTTTCCTATTTTCTCCCGTTGTTGCTTGAAACCAAGAACAAAAGCTCTACGTTTAAGGTCTCTGAACTTTTACATTGTTTCACTGAGCATCAAGCTGCACCGCTGCATAAAGGACCACACGGCCTCTTTCACATATTTTTTAGCTTTTCTACCGAGAATCATACTTCACATTCCTGCTGATCACTTCAAATCCTCCGTTATGTTTCAGATTGATCAACCTGTAGTGAGATAATCCATCACAGCCAGTGATTTTATTTGACTTTGTGGTGAAAATCTCTTTAGTGATGCATTCAAAGACACTCTAACGTCCAAGAGTTGATGGCCAGCTGAAAAAGCATCCAATAATGAAGATGCTAGTGATTCAGACCCAGAAGACAATCAACAAGTTAACAAGAACATCGTACTTGAAAAAGAAAATGTGTGTTGGGTCATTTCAGTTCAGCAGATGACTCGGATCATGTTGAAATGTCCCTGAATGCACTACAGCTTACGTTTAAAGTGACTAAAACGTAAAGCTGTTTGTATGTTGACTGTGATGGATTATTGTCATTTATAATTGTGGCAACTTTACTGTTAACATTTAGTTTGGTTAAACTCAACAGGAGAAAATTCACTTAGTAATAGATTATTTTTGTGTTAGCGAGTTGTTTCATTCAGAGGGTTTCAGTTTTGTGATTATTTCTCTGTCTGTCAACTTTCTTCCGTCACATTTGAGGGGGTAAAAAAAATACTTCTCAACTGAAAAACAACCTCTTGCACTCTTAAAGGAACTGTTCAACATTTGAGAAATACTTTTTCTTGATAGTGTAATGTGCAGGTGGATATCAGTCTCCTGTTTATGTTGAACTGAAATCGTTCAATGCACTTGTCAAAGCCACCAGACTCCATTGACAAAAACAGCAATTTTACCTCAGAACAAGAGAGTTGCTGGTCTACCGCTGCCTCAATCAGTTAGTTAGTTTGTTTGTTTGTGTTATTGTGTGACTTTGGTGTTTTAAAGGGTTAGAAACTGACAAAGAAAGTAGACCAGTAATTCCTGTGATTTGCGAGGTAAAATCAGTGTTTTTGTCAATGGAATCTGGTTTGATTGAGGAGAGCATAGATAAAAGGCTTCAGTTCACCCTGTGTAAACTTAAAACAGGGCTGGGTGTATTTTTGGTATCTTTGGTTTCCCCTTGCTTTCAGTCTTAATAAGCTTGGCTAATCATATCCTGACTCCAGTTCTGTACTGAGCACACATACATGAGATCAATATTCATCTGAACATCTTTCACAGATGAAGAGAATAAAGACTATTTACCAAATGTTGAACTACTCTTTTAAGGTAAGGTTGAAATTTGCTATAAGCTAACATGTTAGCTCCACGTGCTGTCTACTAGAACTACCTTGTTAAAAAAAAACGTGAGGCTAAGTTCACTAAATTTACAAAACATTTGAAAATGAAAGATTACATTTAAAAAAAACATTTGTCCAGAAACAATGTCCCTCTAACACACACATATACAAACAAAAGTCCCTGTAACACACATGCAATGTCCCTGTATCATATACACACAGTATCCCCGTCAGACACATTCCCGCCTGGATTGTTTTTGTTGATCACTCCATAACACCCAACATAAGCCTTAACTGAACATATTCTATTATTCTGTAAATCAAAACGTTAAAAAGAAAAAAAGGAAAAGAGTAACGGAGAAGAAAAGGAAATGTGTACTGTAGCTGTTAAATTTTTAGTCCCTCTGTTCATTATTTTCTGCTGTTTTTTCTTAATATTTCTAATCTGATGTCTGAGCGTGACAATGTCAGCGATGAACGCATCGTGTTTTGAAAAAATAAAAGAAGCTTCGGACGGAGGAGGAGCTGTAAATGAAGGAGCAGTCGTGTACAAAGTTAGCGGAGAGACTCGGACATCTCTTGTCTTTTAGAAATGTTTTTTATTGTATGTGATTTAAAAAAAAAGAACAATGACAACATGGAAATTTGAAAAGCAGTTTGTGAATAAATTAAGTTTATTGAGAATTATTTTACAAAGAAAGGGAAAAAATTGTGTCCTGTGTTTATTGTCATCACCCCCATCAAGTCCTTTACCCTGGAAATCCAGAGGTCTCACAAGAGCACAATTTGAATTTTCTCAGCAAGTTACTCTGGCATCGAGTAATGCTGCTCATTAACTATACCCTTGTAGCTGAGCTGCACCAATCACATCGGTGTATCTGATATAGGCGGGCCAGAGGCGAGCTAAACAGATGACGACAGTTTAATCTACCAGTTACCTTCACTGGTTGCTAAGCGTAAGATTTTCAAATGCACGCTGGCCGCCTCTCAACATGGGCGACTTTCATTACTCAATGCCAGACCCTTAAACTTTTGGATTTGGATCTGGATTTCCAGGCTACAAGTCTGTCAGAAACTAGTTCTTTTGAAATGTTAGACAAATCACAGTCAATCTGTTAATCTGGATTGAATGACAGGTCTTTTAATATAGGGATTAACAGTAGACAGCTAAATTTGTTATTATTTTTCTGAAGCTAAATTTTTGTTTAATTCGATAAATACAGCAGGTCAACATCAGTATATTTTTAATTATGTTTATTGTGGTTGTTTAAAAGTGAGAACAGTTCTGCTATTGGAATAACAAAAGATGTGTGAAAAGAAAGAATACATTTACAATTGTATGAGAAAAAAGTATTATGAAGCTAAAGTTCACATTTAAGCAGGTAAAAAAAGGTCAATTTAACCCGAAAAGGTAATAATAAAATCAAAATAAATCTGACTTTTATTAGAATAAAAGTAATATCAGAATGAAGTGACATTTTTATGAGGACAATTTTTTGTAGAAAAAAATAATAATTATTTGTCAATATGACAAATGTCAGAATTTATTTTTCTTTGTCATATTTAGAAGATCAGTGATAAACGTATTGTTTTATTGAACAGGGACAGTGCATATAATAAACATTAGTGCTGAACAGATGTTACCCTACATTCTTTTAAATTAAGTTATTGAAATAAGCATTCAGAGCAATAATAGAGGATAGTAATGTTTGGAAAAATATACTACATTTTCGATAATCAAAACATAAAACAAATAGAATGTTTTCTTATTTTGCCATCATTAAGAGAAAAAGAGTCCATTACTTCATTCTTCACATGATGGACAGGAAACCAAAAAGTGTGCTGAAGATAAATAAACATGAAACAAGTTTATTATAAACAGTTAATGTCTAAAAATCAAAGTGCAGGTGAAGAATATCTGATGCATGTTACATCTGATATTATACACAATAAAACCACACTGAAACTACAAAGATAGATGAGATGGTTCACTGTGTGTTTTCAGTTCATTTTTTCTCAGCAGGGTTGCTTTCTGAGGAGTCACTGCTGTTGGAGGATGTGATGGCCGGGACGGAAGTGACGCTGATGGGGACGACCCTCTCCTTCCCATCATGCACTGCTTTCTCCCTGGGGGCCTGGATCTGCAGCCGCCCCCCCACCAGAGAACAGGTGACGGTCTCTGGTTCGACGCCATCCGGCAGGTCGAACTCCTGCCTGAACTCCTGACACCTGTAAGAGTAGGAGCCCTTCTCGTCCTCCTGCTTCTTTTCCGTCCTGCCGCTCACCCTCAGCTTCCTGCCCACCTGTTTGACTGACAGCTCCTCTGGGGCAAACTCCTTCGTGTCCAAGCTGAGGGCAAAGCTGCTGCCGTCCCTCCCCAGTTCCTGGAAGGCGATGGGCTTGAAGACCCCTGTCAAGGATGAGGTCTGATCAATCTCCTCGAAGATCTTCTGGTGTAGCCTCTCCATGTACTCCATGCTCTGCCTCATCTCCTGCATGTGACGGATCATCTCTTGTTCGATGTGGTAGAAGAGCGGCCGGGTCTCGGGCCACAGGCTGCGGACAGGCCAGTGCAGGTCCAGGAAAGGCCTCATGTTGATGGGGGACGGCTGGAAGACGCTGGGACACAACATCCTGACGAGGTGGAAGTTTCAGATCAGTTTAGGGTTTGCTTCAGGCTGGAGTCTGTCTGACTGTCTGCCTGATGTCCTGCTGCCCTGCTGTTTATATACGCACAAACCCCCCACCGGAAAGTTCCAGCAGCATTCCTGCATGTGTGTGTATGTGTGTGTTTGTGCTCACAGTCTAAATGCAGCCCGGTTGGTATTACTGCGGCCCACTGCGAAATGCCAACACATCTCAGCTTTGTTCTATTTCTGCTGCAGGACTCTGTCATGGTCTTTATAAAGTAGGTGAACACTCACAAGGACAAGGACAAGGACACACACACCACACACACACACACACACACACACACACACACACACACACAGGTCCTGATTGACTTTACAAGAATTAAACATCATTAGGAGATTTTTATATTGACCTCTAGCTGTTTAGCCTCTGTTTGTCTTTCAATTTGATTTTTTTTTCATTTTAATTACCTTTTCCTGCATTTGATTGAATATATAATAGTAATATAATCTAAGCTACTGCTGATTATTATGTCAGCTTGCAGCTCTGGGACCCAGCCAATCATTACTGTTACTTTACATTACTGCTCACAATGTGTTTAAAACAATGTCAGAACACAAGTTGTCTGAGTGAATGTTCAAAGCACTTAATACACACTTGGTTCATTACACTGTACAATTTTCCATTATTAGGTTAATGTGTAACAAACTGATTAATCCAAATTTATTTTCAATAAAAAATACTTATTTTGGGGTTGTTGTATTACATTTGTTATTGTCAGGATGGTGTTCTTTGAGTTTACCTAGATCTTTATAGACTTTACCAGATCTTCATCACAGTAGCTCTCTAATTATTGTCAGCTTAAAACTTTAATTGATGGTTAGAAACGTATCAATGACTACACTGTAACTGTAACATGTTGTAAACAGAACCAAGCTTTTTTTTAACAAAGGCTAGATGGAAATAAGCCCCAAGATCAAATGACATTCAATACAAGGTGTACAGGTATTGCGAGGCGAAGACTCTGAAAGTCTGAAAGAGTGGCATGGAGGAAGAACTTCCTTACTAATGGTTAGTTGTTTGCTGGAGAAGAGGAAAACCAAGAACATCAAACAATTGTGAACTATCTCACTCCTCAATGTGAAAGGCAAAATCTTCTTTGGGATTCTGGCAAGAAGGCTGAACACTTTAATTTTGGATGAGTACATGGATACTTTAGTTCTGAAAGGTGGATTTCAGAGGGTACCTGGCTCTCTTGAGTGTAATCTGTAACATAATTGAGAATGGGACGAGGAACCATGGTGACCTGACAGTACAGGGACTTGATCCAACTTACCAATGCATTCAATGCGAACAATACCCCACAAGCTAGTGGACTGGCAGAGACTGAAGGTGGGCATTGTCACTGGCTGCACAATCTTAGTGATTAAACCAGTGATACACCAAACCAGTGGTACCCGGTCAACATCAACAACAAATGGAGTGTGAAGAAGATGCTCATTCAAAATGAAAGCTCTGGAGTAGAGTGGCAGATTCTGACAGTTGGCTGCTGTAGAGCAGGCATGAAAGACGACAAAAACATGTCCAAACTCGGCCCACAATTGCTTCATCCGTTTTTAGTGTTCTCATTGACCATGAAGCTGTATGGGACAAAAACAATGTTTTCTCCACAAATTCACGGTAACATGGGGTAAGCTAATTGATAGGCTACAAATGATCATCTTATAAGTATTCCTGACAAATAACGTCAGTAGTGTGTCAGCCTTTCGGTGTGTCAGTGATCTCATCTCAGTGAGCTGCTTCGGTGAAGTGGACTCACCGAAATCGTTTCTATTTTTTACTTCCATTTTTTCCAGTAAAACAACCATCTCCCGCCCTCCCTGGATTTCAGCCACTCGATGTCAGCAAACAGATATCAGAAGGACGGAGCAACAGGTGGGTGTGTCTACATTTAAGTAGATGAGCATGCCTTCCTTCGGACACATCGGGGGATTAGCTCAAATGGTAGAGCGCTCGCTTAGCATGCGAGAGGTAGCGGGATCGATGCCCGCATCCTCCAGCAACGTCTTTTTTTTTACCGAAACGCCACCATACTTAGCTGGAAAATAAAATTTTTATGCAGTTGTTAAAACATTATTTTTATTATTTTAACCACCATGACTACAGCGCTCGTCATTGTTGAGCACGACGTTTTGATGTGAGTTTAAACTGATAGTTTGACTGAGTGAGTTTAGGATGTCAGTGAACACGTCAACATTTTTATAACTTGGCATTCATTCATTAACGAGAAAACAATCCGGGACACATTCTTGAACAGAAAAAAAATATTCACAACCACAGAGCATGCTCATGAATATGTAGACTATATAGGCCTACTATGTAGAATAATCGTAACTGTTTTTATACATTAAACAAAGTTGATCAAAAAAAAGTTCAAACCTACAGACGGATTTGCTCTTTAGCCTACTTTATTTTTGTACAAAAGGTCGTCGATCAGGTGTGATCGGAGAGTAGCGCGGACACGCGCCTCACACTACGAGCGGGCGCGCACCCCACACGGAAAGAAAAGTGAGAGCAAAGAAAAAGAGACTAGCTGTCCGGAGGATAATCAGCTGAGATTGTGTGTGTGCGTCTTTGAGAACTGTAAGTCTTATAATTTATGTTGTCATAAGTTCTAGTTCTTGCAAATTTAAAGTAAGTTAGCTAGTGATTATGTGGTTTGTGTTCTTCACCTGTTAGCTAGGTTGCATCTGGCTGTTGATTCGATATAATGCGATTGTTGAACGCTTTGCTCACGTTTGTATTTTAGGTGCATTATTTACATGCTACATTTACATTAAGATAATGCATAACTAATTAATAATAATTAATTAATGTCTGTTTAGTAATTCATATTTTACCATTTAGTTTCTTTCCAGAAGCCATATTTGAGCACACACAGATGTACATTCCTTTAACTGTTAAGGGGAAGATTAAAAAAGAGATCTGTGAATTCTCACAGAATAACAATTTAATTCATATCTTGCTTCTCAGAATCTTATTACTCTGGAGTCCCAGTTTCTGTCACACTAATCATATATGGGATGTTTTAGGCCTATTGGGAGACATCCATTGTAGGCAATGGAATATAAAGAGTCTTGTTCCATGTCCACTGAAGTTTCTCAGCTTGCACTCTAGTAACATTTGTGTGGTCAAGGTAGCTTTGCATAAAAAATGGCTGTACTTTGTTACTTTTTACTTGAGTAAAGAAGTTAAATCAGTAGACCTACTTCTACTTTTACCAGAGTAATATTTTAACACAAGCATCTGTACTTCTACTTGAGTATAGGAAGTGAGTACTTTTGCCATCTCTGCCACGTTCACTGCATGTCAATTATAGCCTACTCTGTTGCAAGTAAAAGAAAGCAATACTAGGTCTACACTGTGAAAACTAAAAAAGCTAAAACAAAAGCATTGAACATTTTACATACGTAAAATGATGTAAGTAGGCCTAGGCTGTAATCAGGAAATTATAGGCTTCTTTAAGTATCAAAAGTAAAAGCAATCAAATGTCCCCTGTGACTGTTATACTTTCATATCATAAATCGTAGGCTACTAAGTATTAATACTTGTGCACTTGTATTGCTTTCCTACTTGATGTACTTGAAATGTTTCTGTTGTTAAATGGGCAGTGCAGCTGCATGTTATTAATGTAGCCTATGTGTTTTGCAGGAGTTGACCTGCAGGACGGGACGAGACTCCACCATGGGACCTTCACCCGCTCTCAGATCAGCAGTCAGACAGGAAGACACCCAAATAAGGCTCGAGGAAATGATGACGCCGCTGGACGATCTCCATGTGACGTAGAGCCTTAAAAAAACTGATCCGAGCTGTGACATGTCTCCGGGTTTCCGGCCATGGCGGCTGGCTGTGCTCCATGGGCGCCGTCTACAGGCTGCAATCCAAGTAAAGACAAAACCCACCGACCCAGATTCAAGTCTGGACTCTACCGGCTATTTCACGCTCCAAAACCCGTAGCACAACGAGTCCAGGGAGCACCGGAGCGTTCGTGTGCACCCTGGTCTGCACGCTCACTGCTCTGCCCAAATATGGGCTTCCTCCGTTCCATATTTAGGGATGTACGTCACGCAGGAGTCTTTATAAAGCCGGGAATCCTCATTGAAGAGACTGACAGACTCAAGTTCAAGTTGTCACCAGCAACACATTAAAACACCAACCTGAAAGAAACATTTAGGCTAATGTTATTTACTCTTCCTGATGACTCATCACAAAGATCCTAAAATAATCTTTTAAAATATCTTTTCTACGCGGGACCCCGGAGCTGACGACCCGGCGTTGGCTTCCAACGCCCTCAGCAGCAGCAGCAGCAGCAGCAGCAGCAGCCTGGTCAGAGCGCCTCTCCGCCGGATTCAGGAGTGGAGACAAGCTCGGTCCCCCCCACAGGCACAGCACGCTGCTTCTCACTCTTCCTCGTCAACGGAGATGGCAGCGACCAAAGCAGAGTTGCTCCTGTCTGCTATGCAGATGTCCGACCCTCTGGTCGGCCTCCTGCCGCCCCTCTCTCCGCTGGACGGTTACTACTCGAATCTGGAGGAGCTGCAGATGCTGCTGCGGAACGCCGCGGCTGCAGCGGAGGGAGCCGAGCTGCTGAGCGGGGAGCTCGGGGAGTACGGAGGTGAGGAGCGGGAAGTAGTGGTGCAGGTGGTGGTGGGCTGTTTAGCAGGATGTTTAGAGGAGAGAAGTGTCGTCAAAGGGGAATACAACTCCTTAAGAAGGCTACACCCCCTTAAACGTTTTATATGCAAGTAAAATATACCCACATAAGTCACTTTAATGATTAAAAAATCACTTTTAATCATGAATAGAGCAAAGTGAAATCCTGACTGTATTATTGTGCTGATGAAGTCATGATTAATTAAGATACTGAGGGGGGGCGGCAACAAATACACTTTTATAAGAGCAATTATTAATACAAATAATACATACTTGTATAGGATATCTGCATTGTGGACACAATAGGGAATAAACTTTAAGGGAGTGTTTTGCAGACTGACTGCTTTAATGGATGTCTGTTGTAGATCTCTCTCTACTTAACTAGCTACTAACAATAATTTTATTAGCCTACTATGTCTTTTTATAGCAATTCTTATTAATTAATTCACAATTGTTCTAATTATGTGCTTGCAAGCTAAAGTCGAGACGTAACTTAGTTCCAAATATTTTATTTTCGAGTTGACAACTAAAATCTGAAGTTGAGACGACGTCAAGTTAAAGTGTCAGTAAGAATCAGAGCAGCCAATTGGAGCAGAGCAAACTTCTCTCTCTGGTGTTGTCTAGCAGCTAATTAGTTGTTTCCTGTTGCAGTGATTTGTCCCTGACCTACAGTTTTTCTTCTCTGTTTTTGTTTCAGACTCTCTGAAGGACCTGGACCTGCAGAGTCTGCCCCCTCTCACCCCCCGCCTCCCCCCTCTGGCCTACAGTGGTCGCTTCACCTTTGAGCCCTCCTCCAGCAGTACCAGCCTGTGGGCGGAGCCTCTCCTCAGTCTGTTCACGGGGTTGGTCAGCGTTGGGGCTCCTACCCCCACCTGCAGCATCCCTTCCTCTTCATCATCGTCATCATCATCATCATCGCTGTCCCAGCCGAGCTTCAGCTCCGTCCAGATCAGCTGTGGCTCCGGTGATGTCACGTCAGTCTTCTCTACAACGCCGACGTACACTTCCAACTCCAGCTCTGACCTCCTCCTCCACCCTACTGACTCCCAGCCCCTTGCCTTCCAGCCACAAGGCCCCCCTCCTGCCTACCCTACCTCCAGGCTTGGCCTCCAGCCGTCCTCCCTCGGGGGTGCCGACGCTCCCCGACTACGTCCTGTCGCAGCAGGACGGCGAGCTCGGCCTGATCCAAGACCAGAAGCCATTGCTGTCGCAGAGCCTGAACCCGCTCACGCCGCTCTCCACCATCAAAGCCTTCTCCTCACATATCCAGACACAATCTCAATGCCCAGCCTTCCAGGCCCAGCCCATCAAACCCAGCAGGATCAGGAAGTCCCCCACAAGCCGTCCGTGCAAGAGACGCCGCCCCACGAACGCCCGTACGCCTGCCCTGCCGATGGCTGCGACCGCCGCTTCTCCCGCTCCGACGAGCTGACGCGTCACGTGCGTGTGCACACGGGCCAGAGGCCGTTTCAGTGTCGCATCTGCATGCGCAGCTTCAGCCGCAGCGACCACCTGACGACGCACATCCGCACGCACACTGGCGAGAAGCCCTTTGCCTGCACCGAGTGCGGACGCAAGTTCGCACGCAGCGACGAGCGCAAAAGGCACGCCAAAATCCACCAGAGGCAGCGGGAACGCAAGATTGACAGGAATTCCTCCTCCTCTGCTCCCATCACCAAGCCCCACGCCTACTCCTCCCCTCACACCTCCTCCCCCTGCTCCTCCTACTCCTCCCCCGCTCACAGTTCCCCCTCTCCCACTGCCTCAATTTTCTCCACCTCCTGCTTCACCTCCTCCTCATCACTGTCACACGTCGGCGCCTCCTCAATGTCCCCGCACCTCTATTCGTCCTCTTGCTCCTCTCCGATGGGAAGTCCTCAGGCGGAGCTCCCCTCCCCGCATGGCGCCAACATCTGCTAACCCACAGGGAGTCCACCTGCCCCATCGTGACCTTTGACCTCACACTTAAACTCTGCCTTTAACGAAAAACTGACATATCTGTCCGTCCAGACATCAAACTGTACATTTAATATTTGTGTTCGTCCAGTGGTTACAAGGTCAAAGGTCAACTTAAACCTTCAGCAGAGAATACAAACTGAGTTTACAAAAAAACTCTCAGGACCAAACTTCATAGGGAAAACTGTTGAGTTTAAGAGACTTCAAATTCCCTGAATGTATATGTCATTGTTGTATGATTGTATATATGAGTACTTTTGTAGTGTACATAATGTTTACATCTAGTATTCACCTACTGAGTAGGTTCTGGGAGGTTTGTATGTTTACAGGTCATTGTTTGATTTTATACTGAACGTGTTTCCTCTTTAAACCAAAGAGTGACAAGAATAAAATCTAAAAATACTGTTGGTGCTTTTATTTCAGTCTGATTCAGTTGAGTTGTGGAGCTTACTTTTGCAACACATGGCTTTCATCAGCAGATGTAGTTTATTTGTTTGCCGGGGTATTTTAGAGAACTTTCAATATTATTTTGTCATTTAAGTGCGGTAACTCCATCTCCATCTGATGAAGACCGTATGATAGAGTTGAACGCTGTTGGCTTGATATACCAGTGCCAGTTCAAGTTTAATACTGATACACAAATTATGTGAAATGTTTAAAAAAAAGCAGCTGAACAGAAACTGTGTCTAAATAAAATACAGACAGTTGATTTAAATCAGTAACTATCTGATCAAATAATAATGAATCAGACCAGACATAAAAAGTACAAAAAAATCACCTCTAGGATTTTTCTGTATACTGTATGTATATGTATTCACAGAGGGCTACACATTAAATTTTAAACCATACTGCTGTGGAAAATGAAACACAATTTAGTTTTCTGGTAAAAAATGGATATGTCAAAGTCAAAGGTTTAAAGATGCATTCTGCAGACACACACTCCCTCTGTACTACTCTGTCATTTCTGTCAGCAGTTAATCCTGTGTGTGTGTGTGTGTGTGTGTTAAACAGTCAATGGGATCAGACTTTGTCACCGCCCAGCTCTTTACAGGAAGAACAACACAGCTTTAGCCCAAATAAGGTGTTTCCTGTCACTGCAGGACGTCCTGACAACCTTATAAGGAGCTTCCTGTTGGCTGGGTGGCCGCCTGTGTGCGTGCTGAAGTGTACTAAGCTGTGGTAGCTGAATAACTAGACAGACTGGGATGGCAGGTTGGACAGGAGTGTGTAGTACTTGAGCTGCAGAGTAAAAAAAACTACAAGTCCTGCATTCAATAGTATTAAAGTGTTGATAGATTTTTTTTTTATTTTATAACATTCTTTGTTTGATGACATGGTGAGTCAGTGGTTAGCAAATGTTTCCACTACACCAACACGCAGGCAGTGCAGACAGTGACCTTTGGTTAGTTACCCAGTCAAGGCTTGGCCTTTTTGTGTGGAGTTTGCATGTTCTTCCAGACTTTCTTTGATATTCTATATTATGACTTTTTATGACTGTTTTCGACATATTATACTATCACTTTTTTATCTCTTTTTTTCGACAGACTTTTTCTATACTATACTATACTTTGACTTTTTATCACTTTCTGGGACATACTATAATGTGACTTTTTTGGACATACTATGTTATGACTTATTTATCACTTTTTTTTTACATACTACACTATGACTTTTTTACAAAAAAACTTTCTGCCAGGTCAGATAGCTTAGGTGATAAGATTATGATCGAAAGACAGAAGTTTGAATGTTCATATCTTATGTTTGAGGAAGTGTTGAGGTCCAATATGCTAAGGAAAAGAGGCAAATGACGAATATATAACTTTTGTGTCAGGTCAGATAGCTTAGGGTGATAAGAGATCTCTTGGAAGACAGAAAGTTGAGTGTTTGAATCTTATTAAGTTTTGCGGTCCAATATGCTAAGTGCAAGAGGCAAATGACGAAAACAAGTGTCAAGTAGCTTAGGGTCAATGATTGGAAGACAGAAAGAAGGTTGAGTGTTCAAATCCTGAATGGTGCAATTACTTTCAAGACCTACAATACAGTAATGAAGATTACAAATAGATGTAGTAAAAAGTTGCATTTCTGTCAGGCTCTCCCATCACTTTTTTCGACATGCTATACAGTAACTTTTTGACATACTATAATATGACTTTTTTTAAATCACTTTCTTCGATGACTATTTATTTCTTCAAATAAATGATATGACTTTCTAGTTTTTTCGACACGCTATACTATAACTTTTAATCACTTTTTGACATTCAATTCAATTTTATTTATATAGCGCTAAATCACAACAATAGTTATCTCTTTGCGCTTTTCATAAAAGAGCAGGTCTAGACCGTACTCTGTGATGTTATTTACAGAAACCCAACAGTTCCCACCAAGGGCAAACACTAGGCGACAGAGGCAAGGAAAAACTTCCTTTTAAGAGGCAGAAACCTCGAGCAGAACCATGGGTCAGAGTGGGGGGCATCTGCCTCGACCGGTTGGGGGTGAGAGAAAGAGACATACAGATAAAGAGAAAGGAGAGAGAGAGACATGGAGAATTGTAGCAGAGGGTGTCAAGCAGGAACATGGAGGCAGCAGGTGACTCCAACCACAGATCCAGACTCCACAGCTCCAGAGCCAGAAACACCTGCAGGAAGCGTTAGGAGGAGAGAGGAGAGGGGCGAGAGAGCACAAGACTCCAGGAAAGGGAACAAGTCGGGTTAGTAACATGCTTTAATGGGATGAGGTTGTATACAGATGGAGAGAAGGAGGAGGAGGAGAGAGGTGCTCAGTGCATCATGAGAAGTCCCCCAGCAGTCTAGGCCTATAGCGGCGTAACTAAGGGATGGTTCAGGACTCTCTGAGCCAGCCCTAACTATAAGCTTTATCAAAGAGGAAAGTCTTAGGCCTACTCTTAAATGTGGAGACGGTGTCTGCCTCCTGGTTCCACAGTAGAGGAGCCTGGTAGCTAAATGCTCTGGCTCCCATTCTACTTTTAGAGACTCTAGGACACCACAAGTAATATATATATACTATGACTTTTTATCATTTTCTGGGACATGCTATACTGTGACTTATTTGGACATACTATATTATGGCTTATTTATCACCTTTTTTGACATGTACACTATGAATTATAATCACTTTTTGACATACTATAATACAACATTTTATCCTTTTTTTGGAGATACAATACCATAACATTTTTGTGACGTGGTATACTACGACTTTTGTATCTCTTTCTTCAAGATACTATACTATTAGTTTTAATGACATTTTTTGACATACTGCCCTACAACTTTTTTATCACTTTTTTTCAACATACTATACTATTATGGAGGACCATGTCTTTCATATTTAAAAATAAATACAGAAATAAATAAATGCTCAATAAATAAATAAGCACACAATTAATTGCCCCAAAAAATACAATGAAGAAATAAATGTAGGTAGAAATTAAATTATACAGTGAGACATAAATGTATATATCTCTTTTAATTAGCTTCTTTATTTATTCACCTTTGTAATAATTACCTTATTTATTTATTGTCCGTTATAATCTTCAACTTTATTTATTCCTTACTTATTTTTTAAATGTATTTATTTCTGTGTGTGTTTAATTTTTTTGTCTGTTTTATTCTTCCGTTGCATTTTCTACCCTATTTATTTTCACCCCTGGTATTTATTTCTGCCTGTCACTTTTACATTTCTGCCTGTCACTTTTACATTTCTACATGTATTTCTGCCTCATTATGCAAATGAGGAGGGGCTGGTCTTAAGGGGTTAACTTCTGCCCATTGGTTGGTTAGCATTTTACTCCCTCGGTCGAATTTACATGCCACCGGCCACAGACACAACACAGATGGCTAGCTACGGTGAAGTTGTCAGTGAGCTCAGGCATTTAGCAACTGTTTTTGAAAACAATGCTAACGTTATAAGTATTGACTTTATAATTTTTCGTTTAGACGCTCTGACAGAACGTGTGTTTCAGTCAGCGGTGTCGTGCCAATGTACTCGTGTATCCCCTGGCGCGGGGGGCGCATGCACACAGAGCGGAGCTTGTGCTGCCCTTCCGAATTGTTTAACTGCTGCACTTTGAATTAAACGGAACAAACAGCGGCGTGGAAGACTCGGCAGGGTTACCATAGTAACATGGGTCTCAGTTAACTACATAAATACGTGTATTTGTCTGTTACATTAAGGCGGCGTGTCAAATGTTTATAGCGTGGTTTAATATCGAGTGATAGGCGTATCCTCCCTGTCCCTGTCTACCATATGAGTTACATAGGAGGTACTCAAACATCAGGCCGTTTTTTCACCTGATATTTGGGTACCCCCTATGTAACTTTTGATAAACAACAGCAAACCTCTCCAAATTGTGTCAGGTTGTTTATTGTGACCTATTAAACACACAAAATAACACCCATGATGACAGGACAGACCCTTTGCATGTTAGGGATGGGATACATAAAATATCAGGTGAAAAAAGGATATTGATATTGATATTGATGATAGTCCTTCATGCAGTGCCATCACATAGGTTACACACACACACACACCGCCGTGAGAAATACTAATCAACCTGTTCGCCGTTAGAAGCGGCGCACAACTTAGGACTTCTCCATCCTGAGACGTCTCCGTTGGATTTATTCTAAACATCCACCTGCTAAATTTCATCGGGTTTTTGTAGTGCAACCTTCTTTGAACGAACTGCGGCTGTTATCATTCTGTCTCTTCTGATGTGCGACAGGAAGCCAGAGAGGAGTGGATTTGGAGACAGACAACCCACTCCCGGGCCGCTTCTAGCAAGGGAAACCCCCCGCGTTGCGGCGCCTGGATCGCCAGTAGAAATTCGCGTCGCGGAGTGCGTGTGCATACGCGTCAGGCACTAAATGTGTGTGTTCGTGCACGGCAAAGCCCCGGGCTCCGTCCTCAACAGTTGCTACCGGAGCGACGGAGAGGAGAGGTGGAGAGCGAGAGAGATAAGAGACCGAGGACAGACGGACGCGGAGCCCCACATGCAAAGGGTCTGTCCTGTCATCATGGGTGTTATTTTGTGTGTTTAATAGGTCACAATAAACAACCTGACACAATTTGGAGAGGTTTGCTGTTGTTTATCAAAAGTTACATAGGGGATACCCAAATATCAGGTGAAAAAACGGCCTGATATTTGAGTACCTCCTATGTAACTCACATGGTAGACAGGGACAGGGAGGATACGCCTATCACTCGATATTAAACCAAGCTATAAACATTTGACACGTCGCCTTAATGTAACAGACAAATACACGTATTTATGTAGTTAACTGAGACCCCTGTTACTATGGTAACCCTGCTGAGTCTTCCACGTCGCTGTTTGTTCCGTTTAATTCAAAGTGCAGCAGTTAAACAATTCGAAGGGCAGCAGAAGCTCCGCTCTGTGTGCATGCGCGCTCCCGCGGCCAGGGGATACACGAGTACATTGGCACGACACCGCTGACTGAAACACACGTTCTGTCAGAGCGTCTAAACGAAAAATTATAAAGTCAATACTTATAACGTTAGCATTGTTTTCAAAAACAGTTGCTAAATGCCTGAGCTCACTGACAACTTCACCGTAGCTAGCCATCTGTGTTGTGTCTGTGGCCGGTGGCATGTAAATTCGACCGAGGGAGTAAAATGCTAACCAACCAATGGGCAGAAGTTAACCCCTTAACACCCGCCCCTCCTCATTTGCATAATGAGGCAGAAATGCATGCAGAAATGTAAAAGTGACAGGCAGAAATAAATACCAGGGGTGAAAATAAATAGGGTAGAAAATGCAACGGAAGAATAAAACAGACAAAAAAATTAAACACACACAGAAATAAATACATTTAAAAAATAAGTAAGGAATAAATAAAGTTGAAGATTATAATGGACAATAAATAAATAAGGTAATTATTACAAAGGTGAATAAATAAAGAAGCTAATTAAAAGAGATATATACATTTATGTCTCACTGTATAATTTAATTTCTACCTACATTTATTTCTTCATTGTATTTTTTGGGGCAATTAATTGTGTGCTTATTTATTTATTGAGCATTTATTTATTTCTGTATTTATTTTTAAATATGAAAGACACGGTCCTCCATATACTATGACTATTTTTGACATACTATATACCATGACTTTTTATCACTTCTGCGACATACTAGAGTATGACTTTTTTTATCACTTTTTTTCTACATAATATACTATTAGTTTTAAGACTTTTTTCAATATAGGCTACTATACTATGACTTTTCATCACTTTTTTCAACATACTGAACTATGACTATTTTTTTCTTTGTATGATTTTTGAATAAGTAATCAACTCTACACATTAACGGAAAAAAAACAATTTGGTATAAAAACACATAAGTGCGTAATTTTGAATGATGACCATTCACTGTAAATAAGGGCTCCCCCTCCCTACAAAAGCCAATTTAACCACTGGTACTATATAATAAAGTGTATACATGCATACATATACACATACGTACATAAAGTTAAATGTAAACAGATCTCTGAAGCTTAATAAATAGTAAGGCAATTAGTGTAAATAATCCAGTAGATGGGGCCAATGTTCAATCAATGTTAGAGTTACAATGCATTCCTCCACCAGTAGTCTACAGGTCACATAAGCTGATGAGGTACTAGAATTTAATTTACCGTATTATTTTTATACTGTCAGTACCTTTAGAGCAACTTGTATAGGCCTAATGTATTCAATTCAATTCAATTCAATTCAATTCAATTCAATTTTATTTATAGTATCAATTCATAACAAGCATTATCTCGAGACACTTTACAGATAGAGCAGGTCTAGACCACACTCCAGAATTTACAAGGACCCAACAGTTCTAGTAGTTTCCTCCAGAGCAAGCAACAGTGCGACAGTGGCGAGGAAAAACTTCCTTTTAGGCAGAAACCTCGGACAGACCCAGGCTCTTGGTAGGCGGTGTCTGACGACCGGTTGGGGTTACAATGAAGAGTGGCAATAACAGTCACAAAAAATAGTAATTTGTAGTAGTTCATGGCATAGCAGGGCACTGTGCGGCGTTACAAGGCACAGCAGGACGTAGCAGGATGTAGCAGGGCATCGCAGGACGTGTAGCGGGACCATGGCGACAGCTGCTACCATGATTTTGGAGCCTCCCTGATCCAAGGAAACATGCTGGGTGAAAAAGAACATAAAGACTCCGGGGAATGACTCCCCAGAGCTAGGTTAGTAACAAGCATTTCTGGGACATGGATGCACATAAATGGAAAGATAGAAAGATAGAGGAGAGAAGAACTCGGAGTGTCAAAGGAAGTCCCCCAGCAGTCTAAAACTATTACAGCATAACTAAGAGAGACAGGGTAAAGAGAGGAGCCTGGCCAGGCCAGGCCAGAACTCTCCCCAACCAGATCCCATCCCTCTGTCTAGAGGAGATGGGAAGGGAGAGAGAGAGAGAGATCCATCCCTCTGTCTAGTGAGGTGGATGAGAGAGAGAGAGAGAGAGAGAGATCCATCCCTCTGTCTAGAGGAGGTGGATGAGAGAGAGAGAGAGAAAGAGATCCATCCCTCTGTCTAGGAGGTGGATGAGAGAGAGAGAGAGAGAGAGAGAGAGAGAGAGAGAGAGAGAGATCCATCCCTCTGTCTAGAGGAGGTGGATGAGAGAGAGAGAGATCCATCCCTCTGTCCAGACGAGGTGGATGAGAGAGAGAAAGAGATCTATCCCTCTGTCTAGAGGAGGTGGATGAGAGAGAGAAAGAGATCCATCCCTCTGTCTAGAGGATGTGGATGAGAGAGAGAGAGAGATCCATCCCTCTCTCCAGACGAGGTGGATGAGAGAGAGAAAGAGATCCATCCCTCTGTCTAGAGGATGTGGATGAGAGAGATAGAAAGAGAGAGATATCCATCCCTCTGTCTAGAGGAGGTGGATGAGAGAGAGAGAGAGAGAGAGATCCATCCCTCTGTCTAGAGGAAGTGGACGAGAGAGAGAGAGAGAGAGAGAGAGAGAGAGACATCATCCCCCTGTCTACATCCATCCCTCTGTCTAGAGGAGGTGGACGAGTGAGAGAGAGAGAGTGATCCATCCCTCTCTCCAGACGAGGTGGATGAGAGAGAGAAAGAGATCCATCCCTCTGTCTAGAGGATGTGGATGAGAGAGATAGAAAGAGAGAGATATCCATCCCTCTGTCTAGAGGAGGTGGATGAGAGAGAGAGAGAGAGAGAGATCCATCCCTCTGTCTAGAGGAAGTGGACGAGAGAGAGAGAGAGAGAGAGAGAGAGACATCATCCCCCTGTCTACATCCATCCCTCTGTCTAGAGGAGTTGGACGAGTGAGAGAGAGAGAGAGATCCATCCCTCTGTCTAGAGGAGGTGGATATGAGAGAGAGAGAAATAATTCAATTTTATTTATATAGTGCTTAATCACAACAACAGTTATCTCTTTGCCTATAGCAGCGTAACTAACTATAAGCTTTGTCAAAGAGGAAAGTCTTAAGTCTACTCTTAAATGTGGAGACGGTGTCTGCCTCCTGAACCCAAACTGGATAAAGGGCCTGGAACATGTATTGAATGAATTGAAATACATTTAAACCTATAGGCTATAACACAGGCTTACTGCATATTGATTGACTTGAATTCACTCAATACATTTTGTCTGGCGACGACGCTAGGTTTGGGGGCGTACTTATCAACTACGATGTACACTGGCGATGGTGTAGAAATGAAACGCCACACGCCGGCGACAACAACGGGACGGACCGCCACACGCTGGACGCAGGGACACGATCCGCTTTCTCTGTGGCAGAGACGTTTTTGGACATACTATATTATGACTTATTTATCACTTTTTTCAACATACTATACCATGTGTTTTTCAAAATAATGTAGGCCTACTATGACATTCTTACGAAAACATAAATTAGTGCGTCAGGTCAGATGGCTTATGGCGATAAGAGAGGGATTGGGAGACAGAAGGTTGAGTGTTTAAATGGTGTACTTACTTTCAAGACCTACATTACAGTTATGAAGATTACAAATAGATTAAATGAAATGTATCCTTTCTCTTGTGACTTTATTGGACATACTATACTATGACTTTTTTACCACTTTTTTCAACATACTACAATATGACTTTTTTATCACTTTTTTGACATACTATAGCCTACTATGACCTTTTATCACTTTTTTCGACATACTATACTAGGACTTTTTTTTTCTTCGAAAACTTAAACTTTCTGCCAGGTCAGATAGCTTAGGTGATAACATTATAATGGGAAGACAGAAGGTTGAATGTTCAATTCTTATATATGTTTGAGGAAGTTTTGTGGGCCTAAATACTAAGTAAAATAGACAAATATGTCAAAATCAGACATTTCTGTTAGGTCAGATAGCTTAACGTGATAAGAGAATGATTATAAGAGAGAAGGTTGAGATTTCAAATCCTGAATTGAGCAATGACTTTCAAGACCTACATTACGTAACAAATTAGATGTAGTGAAAAGTGTCCCCTGTGTGCCTATTCCCTTTTTGGACTAACATTTGTATCACTTTCTGGGACATTCTTTACCAGAAAGGCTGTGGCTCAGGTGCTAGAGCGCTTTGAGTGGTCGTTAGCATAGAAAAGTGTTATATGAATACAGTCCGTTTACTATGAGATTTGTATCTTTTATTGACATACTAGACTATGACTGTTTAATGACTATTTTTTACATACTATACTATTACTTTTTATTACATACTATACTACGATTTCTGTTGATGTACTATACTATAACTTTTTTTATCTCCTTTTTCATTAGCGATTGATTCGAAGACAGAAGGTTGAGTGTTTGAATCTTATATTTTTCATTAAGTTTTGAGGTCCAATTATCACTTTTTTGGCCATTCAATACTATGACTTATCACTTTTTCACCATGCTATACTAAACCTTTTGACATACTATACTACGACTTTTTTTTTTATCACTTTCTGGGACATACTATATTGTGACTTTATCACTTTTTTGACATACTATGACTATTTTCTCACCTTTTTTCAATATACTATGCTATGAGTTTTTTATCACTTTTTTGTCATACTATACTTTTCTATTTTTTAGCACTTTCTGGGACATACTATTCTGTGACCTTTTTTGGATCATGGTTTAACATGTAAAAAAACAAGTTGTTTTCGTCATACCATACTATGACATTTTCAACATTCTATATTAGGGAGGCTGTGGCTCAGTGGTAGAGCGGTTGCCTGCCAATTCGAAGGTTGGTGGTTCAATCCCTGGCCCTGCAGTCCCATTGGAGTGTGAATGTGTGTGAATGGATCCTGTATGATATAAAAGTGCTTTGAGTAGTCGTTAAGGCTAGAAAAGCGCTATATATGACAAATTTTTCGACATACTATGACGTTTTTAAGAAAACGTAACCTTTCTGTGCCTTGATTAATGGTTTGGACTTTGTGGTGAGCCATCTGTATTTGCTCTCATGAAGTCTTCTCTTTATTGTAGACTTAGATACTGATCCACCTACTTCGTGGAAATTGTTCTTCACTTGGTGGATGTCGTGAAGGGGTTTTTCTTTACCATGAAAAGGATCCTGCGATCATCCGCTACTGTGGTCTTCGAGGACGTCCAGGCCTTTTTGAGTTCTTGAGCTCACCAGTGCACTTTTTTGTGTCAGAATGTACCAAACTGTTGATTTTGCCTTTTTCCTAACATTTTTGCTGTCTTTCTGATGGATTTCTCTTTTCAACCTATGGATGGTCTGTTTCACTTCCATTGAGGGTTTCTATGACCACCATGTTGTGTTCACAGCAACCGTCTCCAAATGCAACATCTGGAATTAACTCCAGACCTTTTACCAGCTTAATTGATAATGGATTAACGAGGGAACAGCCCATGAAATAGCGTCCAACATTTGGTCCTTTGAAAAAGAGGCAGCTACATATGAAAGAGCTCCTAAACTCTTCCTTCAATTTGGATGTGAATACCCTCAAATTAAAGCTGAGTGTCTGCATATTTATTATACAACCATGTTGAATATATTTTGGTATATAGCTAAAACAAAACGTGGGTCACTTGTTCTTCCCAACTTTAAAATGTATGGTCCACAGATGACTACTTACTTCAACAACCCTGAGGCCAAAATGTTTTCACCTCTTGCTTTGAGGGGAACTTAAGGTTTGTTAGTCAGTACTCGTTTAAAACAGGGGTTCCCAAAACGTTCAGCCCACGACCCCCAAAGTAACGGTGCAAGTGACTTGCGACCCCCCCACTATAAACACGAGCATATTTGACCACACAAAATAACAGCCATAACATTATTCTACAGTAATTTACTCATTACTTTAATTTGAACTTAACCTCACCTAATGAGATGGATGTGCAATATGTTTGGAGCACAACAAGTTCAATCTTGGTTTAATGTTGGAGACTGCTACTCGGAGATCATCCTCCACATTCAATCGCCATCTCTATTTATTTTTAAGGTACATCAGTGCCGAGAAAGTCTTGTCGCACAAGTAGGTAGTGCCAAACGACACCAGGACAGCTGTGGGTGTTCCCTCTCAACTGAAATCCAAAACTCAGCCAGCGTCTTAGAATTAAACGCTGTCTTCAAGGTTCGGTTGCTTGACAGTTCAACCGATGCGTCCTCCAGCTCGGATGTCAGATGGTTTGCCCTCGTTTCAAATCAAAAGAGCGGTTCCCTTTTTATTTATGTGCTTGGTTTTATTTTAAATTTAGCCACTAGTTTTATCTTGTGTTAATATCATGGTTAACACATGCTATTTCTAATAGTTTTTAAATTTTTATTTTATTTCTGGAAATCAACTTGCAACCCCCCTCTCTGGCTCACGACCCCCTGTGGGTCCCAACCCCCACTTTGGGAATCAATGGTCTAAAAGAACTGAACAAGGAGCAAGATGGTGCTGCCATTTGCTCCATAGCTGCAGTTTTGAGAGTTTGAACCCTGATGATTTGGTGATCAAACCACCCTTAAAGACCAAAATTTCCACTTTTTAACAAAACATTTAAACTGGCATGACTTCTGCCAGGGGGGCCCAAATCTTAAGAATTTGGCAAATCAATATGTTCCTTTTAACCATCATGAGATACAACCTAACTCTTCACCCTGCGGCTTCAGACTTGTTTGGACAGTACACTTAAAACAGAGCACATTCAAGCACCTAAACCATTTATATTACCCAGGACTAATACAAATTAACAGTAACAATAAGCATTAGAAATACACAATATATTACAAACGGAAATGTTTATTACTAATAAATTGCCAGACACTAGTTGGGAGACTCCAGTGATCTGAAGTCTGTCCAGAAAAAAAAACTAAGCAACATTTAACTTCAAAAGCGGTTATTTCTAAAAATCCAGTGACAGTTGACAAACGCAAACTAAACCAGCATAGAAACTTAAACAATAAGCTTATGTAAAATGTATGTAACATGAAGTTACCCCTTCCCCCACCCAACCCCCCTTTTACATCCCACACATCTGTATGCTTTCAGATGTTGATTCTTGGTGAATTCAGAACGTCCTGGAAGATTTAAGCCATTGCAGCCAGTCGTTTCAGTTTTAAGGAAGTATAGCTTAAGTTAAAATAATCTTGATAGACTGAGAAGGGGAAAAATACCAGTGTGATCTGAGTGAATGTGAAACATAATTCTGGAGTTACTCAACATTGCTTCATTAAAGAATAATGAATTGTGTGGCTACAAAAGACCGAAAAATCAATGTTACCAACTGAATTTGAATCCTAAACCCGTTAAACAACTTCATAATCTTCCACCCCACAACCTGGAAGCACCAGAACCCAAAAAAAATTACTGAAAACTGTTTATTTGTCAAAAAAGCTCCTTTACAGCGCCAAGATTTTCAACCTGTAAAGCCAGCAAACATGTAAAATACAAGCCTTACAATACATTAGAATCAAAACAGGTACCAAAAAGTACAGTAAAAATTACACTTCCATTGATGGAAATGTGGAAGGGGGAAAAAAAAAAAAAGACACCAAAGGGGAAAGTAAAACCTAAAAAATGATAGGATTTAAAAAAAAAAAAAAGTAAAGTTACATTTCAGATGTTTTCTGTACAAATGGTCTTCTGTCATAAAAGAGGTCGTGTCATGCCCAGTGTGTCCATCCAGCCGTCGGTCTCACTGGATCACTGGAGTCCTGAGGGACGACACAACTTGATCACATTTTTTTCACTTCAGAAAACATTAGACATTATAAACTGCACAAGGGTACTTTGAGAAAATAGTTCTCTTAAACATTTGGGGGAACTGAAGCTGTTATCTATGCTCTCTTCAAAGCCACCAGACTCCTTTGACAAAAACATTTTACCTCGCAGAACAGAGTTGCTCATCTATCGCTGCATCGATCGGTTAGTTTTGCGGTTAATTCCTAACTTTTAAAAACCCCAAACTCACAACAACAACTAACCGAGCAGGAAGAAGTCACAATCTAAACGAGCAGGAAACATCAAAGCTAAGCAACCTGGGTGGTGTGCCAACCACCATCTACTGCAGGTAATACAGACTAGGGAAAAGTACCTCATACAACTTCTAAAAACCTGACCTATCCTTTTAACCGCCTGTGCTTATGGGCATTGTGACAGGATCTAAAAGAAGGGAAGTTACAGCCATGGCATACCTTGCGCTACCACTTGATCATCAGTATGGCTTGTAGCTGGTCTGGTGTGCCCCCCGTCTTGGAGATTTTCCGTAGCTGCCATTGCCCTGGTCTGTGGGGCAGAGAGGATAGACGAGTCAGATTCAGTCCCTCGGCATGCAGCAAAGACATAGCACTATTCAATCTGCTCAGTGTTGAGGAATAATTAAAAACAGATTGATGCTCACTAGAAACAAGTCGCCTTGGCCATCTATAAGAGAAAAATCGAGGGGTCTACAGGAATTTGGTTCAATTGTTCATTCATGTGGGCTAGTACAGGCCACTTTTCATGCTTCCCAGAGACAAAGACGTGTTAAATACCATTAGGACTCAAAGAAAGTCAAACCTAGAAATGCATTAATTTGCCTTCTTTCAAACAAGGTTTACATTATCACAGACCGACACGTGTATGCTGAAGCAATTTGCTTAAGTTGTTTACCACTCTATTCCGGTTCACATGCCAGATTGAGCCAAAGACAAGTTGAGACACTATGAACAAACAGTCTAAATGTAACAATAGCATTTAGGTTAACATAATCAGAGCATTTTATTCAAGCTAGCGATGCGCTGACATAATATTCAGAATCATACTTAAACCAATGCCGATTAAAGCTGCTGTAAACAAAAATTCAGGAGTCGAATTGTAAAGAAACACATTTGAACATTCAATTGGTATGTTTTTCGTCTTGCGTTCTTGCCCTGCTCGCCTTAGCCTACATGCATATAAATAAATGTTTTTTTCACATCTGAACAATAAAGTTTGTGGAGTAAGCAACACAAGGCTTTGTAATACCTTAGGACAAAGAACTACTCTAGAGAGACTGAGTAGTAGAGAAGTAGTGACCGGCTGCGGCTAGGAATCCAAGTTGGATGGGAAATACTTTAAACAGTCAAAACGCTTACATTAATTAACTCGTTCTTGTGTGAATCGCGTGCTATAGGAGCTCGGCTGGTGGCATTGTCATTGCATAGGTTTAAGTAGTGTAGTAAAAAAAAAAAAAAAAAAAAAAAAAGGCTGACTTTGAGCATTTAATAATTAAACAAAAGAAATTCAAATGGTATTACTGAAGATTAACAGCGCGTCCCTCCAACACGCATTAGTATCCATAAAGAAAATTTAGACTATCACAACTTCAAAAATCCATGTAACCATGAGCTACCAAAAAACTGACATGACAGCTTGTGTGTGTACTTACTGTAATCATATCCGGGACCATATCCATAGTAACCAGAAGTGTAGTCATAGTTGCCATAGCCGCCGTATCCACCATAGCCTTGGTTACCGTATCCCTGGTAGTAGTTTCCATATCCTTGGTTCCAGCCCTGGCCCTGACCTGAGACACAAAGTGCAGAGATCATACCTGACAACCTTTCATAAAATTATAACCACAAAAACAAAAATAAATAAAATCATTTTAGAAGTTTGAGTGTTATGTTCAGGTTACTATAGTTTGTCAAATAAAAACTGTTGCTAAAAGATATCAGAGACACTTTGGGATCAGAGTCTGACAAAGGGCTGAATAAATGCGCGAGTTAACCTTCCCGTCCGTATCCAATTATACCCCATCCCTAAATTACTATTAGTCCTTTTGGTGTGTTATCTTTTAACTTTAGCTTACTGTAAAGACTGCTAAAAGCGAGAGGGGGAGGAGACAGGGACCACACACACACACGCTAACGGAGATGTAGCGTTACAAATGGCCGCTGTCCTGACTTGGGCACCAGCACTTTTCCTCATAGGCCCCCCTACAGGTTGGAAGCGGATTTGTCCCTTACTGTTACCATTATTATGCCTCATTCAAACGAGTTAAAGGTGCAATATGTAATTATGACAGCTAGTGTTTGAAATAGTTACTGAAGTACAAATTCAAAACGGCCCCATCTCTTGGCTTAAAATGAACCACTGAAAAGGCTACACATTGTAAAGAGCCGTGGCCCGCTGGCCTGGTCCAGCGTTAGCAGGGTTAGCATGGTGGCGTTAGCCAGGACCAGTACGGATCACTTTATTGGCTGTGTCTCAATTGCTTTTGTGAGTTAGTATTCAACTCAGGTACTATAGCTATACAATTAAATTAAATTAAATTAGAGTACGCAAATGTTGAAATGACAAAATTTCAATGAACCACCGAAACAATTTTGGAAACATTAAGGCACAAAAGAATCTTTGGTATTGTCAAAAAATCATTGAAAGCAATCAATATCAATAAATAAGGTCTCTGCTGTATTGCAAAGTGAGAAGTAATCAATGACAAAACAATGCAGTGTGGCAGAAGTATAACTCTCCTCCACCCCCAAACGAATGGGTTAAAAAAAATATTTGTGAGATGAACTGAGTCGTGGGTTTGGTATATTGTTATAACCCTAGTAAGTACCTCATACAACCCAACTTCAAAATATCAGAATTATACCTTTAAAAAGGGGGTTTTGGGTACAGATTTATGCAATGGCAACTCTCTTCTGTTACATTGCACAATTACCATTTCACTTTTCTCTATAGCAAACCAAACACAAATTTTTTATCAAGTTTCTCTATTCAATGTTGACATTGGTATTGCTCTGCCTCCAATAAGATGTGCTTCGGGCAATCCATTCACTCCTCCTTTGCTAGATGAAACCCAGAAATATTCCTTCCTTACCTCCACGCCCCCTGCCTCCCCGGCCTCCATAACCACCGCCGCCACCACCACCACCACGTCCGGCTCCATACTGCTGCTGCTGGTACACCTCCTTCGGCTGGGCGATCTTCAGCTCACACTGTGGAAGGGACCCAAACACATGTTATCCAACTACATTGCTGATAATTGCTCTAAATTAAGTTTTAAGTTCATCTGAAATGAGATTAAGTTCCAAACCATGACACATCCCTCACCAAGAGCTCAAAAGGTCACGAGGGTTGGGTTTAATTTTTCCTACTCAATTGTCCGACTGTTCCAACACAATTTCAAAAAAATTCAGAGATTGACCTTTTAAGCTGTAGCGAGCGCCGTTTAAAAGCTAGAAGAGGATTGTGGATTCATGAAACTAGATGATTCAAGCCATACATCAATACTAGAACAGTTAGTCTTCCTCTATAATGCTAGAGATTGTCTATCATTTGCTTTCACGATACCAATTCGTATACCTGAACTTGCGTATCGGCCAATACCGAGTACTGATCCAATACCAGTGTGTTATATATTTTATTATGTTTCAACAGCTGTATACTGCTATCCCTGTATGGATGTGATTATGATGTCTGTTGTCGGTCTAGCTCAGCTTATACTTTGTGAAACATGAACAATGAATGCCACAGAACTTTCATCTCTATACAATACCATTCAAATTCCATTTTTTTAAAATATTTGAATATTAAATGCTCAAATGCAGCCCATTTACATACGTACTACACTACTCAGGCATATGCATTGTCGATGCCACTATAAGCATGTTGTTACACATTCTGTCCACTAGAGGGACTTCCAACATTAGCCTGGCCTTTAAGGGGACTCACGTCATAGCGCATTGCATGTTCGACACGCCGCTCTCAGATTAAATTATTTTCCACCACGAGCAAACAAACCAGCACAGAACTATGTAACATTAACAAGTGGAACTTGACGCGGCCCTATCGTAAAGGCTAACATTGCTCGGGTAGCACAAGGACATGAAAGAAAGCACAGACGAAACAATTTGTCATTAACTAGCTAGCTAAGTAACATGGTGTAAGCCACAACGTGAACAGCATTAATAACTAAGCCAAACAGTGCTGCCAATACTATTTTAGTTACTTATAAGCAACCTGTTTCTAGCAGGTTGTTACATTACTAAAATACAGCTGTTAGAAGGTATTCTATGAAGTTGATGCTAATGACAGCTGTAGGGTGCCACCCCCATTAACTTCAGCGGTCTCCATGAAGCTCCCAGCTAAGCGCCTATAACTCGCAACGCAGTTAGGAAACCAGAACGAGCCGACTATTGATAACGAGCATTTTGGATGTCTGGTTTAAAGTAATGCTAAAACTAATTTTGTCCTTCCGATTTCCAACTACAGCCGGTCACTCCCTCTGTTCCAACGTTGTGTAACGTTAGCTCACAATGCCGTGTTTCGCACTGCTATAAATAATTGTTCAGACATGACATGGGGGCAATTAGCTAACATTAGCAAAACTATTTGAGGGGGAAAAAAAAAGTAGTGTAATGAGATAGATCTCTATAACAAAGTTACACCGCAGGTTCCTACACAAGGCAGCGGGGACAAAATTGCACTGGATCAGAAACTTCCACAGTACCATCACCCACCCAACCCTGCTGAGATAAAAGTGTACGTACCCTGCCCCCCTGGATGTTGTGGTATTTCTTCTCCAGACACTTTTTGACACTGGCTTCTTCTTTGTATGTGATGAAGATGAAACCCCTCCTTTTCTTTGATTTGGGGTCGATGGGAAGCTCAATGGTTTCGATCTAGAAGGAGAATAAGAAAGCGGCGATGCTTGTGTTAAAAGGGTTGATGCACATTTATGAAACTCAATGGCATCATGATAAGTCATGTTTTGATTTAGCAGATGTTTTCTACCCCAGTCGGTACCAACATGTAGGTCAAGTCTCCGATAATTAAACGATTACAAGCCCAACATCTATGAACACTTCAAAAATTGGGTCATTTTAAAATGAAAAAAAAAAAAAAAACATTCAGTACGATTTTGTCAGAGTTAAAGAATTTTTGATGAAATGTGTTTTTGAAGCCATTTATCATTGTGTTGGAATAAGAGTTAAATAACTACTTATTTTGTTTTGTCTGAATTATACAGCTGAATATGATCATGACATTAGTATCTTTATTTTGTTAGGTACTACCCATCAGTGCTTTTGCTTTGAAAGTACCATGCAGCCTGAGCCCACCAGGTAAAGTTTACATAAAATGAGCAGGGATAGTACCGGGTAGACACCGAGGAGGGCTGAAGGAGTTTACTAGTGACACCATTGTTCTTTCATTGCAATGTTTCCATGCCAAAAACAAAAAGCAATGAGCATTTTTATTCACTGCATGAGATTAATTCCTTCCGATTTTGAGTTGTTTAGTCAGAGGACAAATCACACTACAAGAGCTATCACTAACAGATCTACCTGCAACTTGGTTTCAACCAGGCCCTTGTTCATTAGTCAGCTTAATTAGAAGCAATTTCAAAGAAACATTGTTTAGCATTAACATTGTGATGTGCGCATGCGCAGTGGTCAGGACGTTGTGATGTTGACGTTATCCTTTTTTGCTGCTTGATTGAAAAGTAAACTTCCACCGTTCTCCTTTCACATGATTACCACCCGACACTTCCCCTTTAAGAGAGGTAGCCATGTGGGCAGTGTGTGTATGCAACTTTAGTAAGTGAGGCTCGCCGTGTGTAAAAAAGTACCGTAGGCAGCAGCTGCCGCTGACACAGTGGTACACATAGTTTTTGATGGGTAGTCAGTGAAGCTACAGCAGTCAGTGTTTTATGTTTGCTGCAAATACGAACTAAATCACCTGATTAATGCAACATAATCACAACGTACCCCCCCCCAGAAAGCTGCCATCTGCCATGCTAAAGATAGAGTTAGCCTACAGATCCAAGGGGTCCGTCCGTCCCAACTAACATTACGGTTCGGAGCCGCGAGGCTGGAAACGTAACACTAATCTACAACAGAAGTCTGGGTCTGATCTAACGTCATTGCCACGGATTTATTTGTTCTTGGATACACAGACTTTGTTGCTAGTGCGGGTGACATGCAGGTCTGATCAACTTATCAAGCTAACGAGATGGCCCCGCTAGTCGGCCACAACCTGAAATTTAGAGGAAGCAACATGCCGTCATTGTCCAACACTTTAACCTGGATTGATTATTATATGAATACAAGGGTGTCATGCTAGTCAACCAGCAGAAAAATTTCCTGCAATATTGCAATGTAAGATTTTTCCAATATCGTGCAGGCCTAACAAACTGCAAATAGATGCTGTACTAAATCTCAGTCTTTTTTTTAAACTTGCACTAATGTATTGAACTGCGTTACTGCCATAATACTACTTAGACATTGTACAAACTATTGACTCAACTACACCCGTTTTTGGGTAATATAGGTTTATATTTGCATATTTAATGTGGTCTCGCACGTTTATGCTTCGTCTTGGCCAGGGCGTTGTTGCAAATTAGAAGTTGTTCTCATTTAGCTACCAGGTTAAATAAAATAAGTCGAATAAACCACCCCCCTTCAGAATTTTGAGCAATGCATATGTGCATTAAGAATAGGATTATTATTAAAACTGACCTCTCCGAAAGTCCCAAAATATTCCCTAATTGTGTCCTCAGTGGCCTCAGGATTCAACCCCCCGACAAAGATCTTCTTGACAGGCTCCTTCTTCATGGCCATCGCTTTCTTGGGGTCGATTGGACGTCCGTCTAGTCTGTGTTCCTTCTGCTCGAGCACCTGAAGACACACGTTATCATAGTTTGCATGGAGTGCTAAAACACGGCAATGATCAAAAGCCTGGAAATATCCCCTTGCATTGTTGACAAAACTAAAATGGTGTAGCAACATTTAAAGGGACAGCCCAAGGAGTGAACCCCAATTCTTTTGAGCAACATGACGACTTTGTCTATGGTCCACTTTAACAGCATGCTCATTAAAATTTAATTTGATGTTAGATTACAGAAAGATGTTAAATTACAGAAATGAAAACAAATAAAATATCAAAGAATAAGGCGTTCTTCACACTGTGCTTCCACTCAGGCAGCATCACATCGGTATTGCCCTAATCTGATAATAGCTCACCACAAGAGTGATGATACATGTGAAAGTGCTGTCAGGTAATCAGTAACGCACCTTTTCCACACTGGAGGAGTCTTTGAAGAGAACGAAGCCAAAGCCTCTGGATCGGCCAGTGTTCGAGTCCATCTTGATGGTACAGTCTGAAACCTCGCCGAACTTACTGAAGTAATCCTTTAGGTCCTTTTTACTCGTGTCCCAGCTGAGGCCGCCCACGAACATTTTACTGCAAACATATAGGGACACCTTGTCGTTACTTTGCTTTTTACATCAGTTAATCCATGTGTAGCCTTAAAAACGAGAATACAGTGCGCTATTTAATTTCAATAGAGCACATCCTTTGTCAGTTGCATAGGAAATTCATGCACAAGTCACCAGGAACAAGTTTACCCCCCCCCCAAAAAAGACAAATTATACCAGTACTGTACAATATAGAAAAAAAAAAAATGCTAAAACAATATCTGAAAAAATAAAAGAAAAAACGTATTCTGTTTCGTGACCTTACAGGTGGTCATACAGAAAGTGATGGGGGGGAGAACACTCACCCAGCATCCTCCTCTCCTTTGCTGGCATCAATTTTGCCTCCATCTGAGCCACCTTCAAGGCCTTCCTGACCTTCCAAACCTTCCTGGCCCTCCTGGCTGTCCAGGCAATCCTCCTCTCCACCCATCAGCTCCTGCTCGGCTCCGTTCTGGTCATCCTCTCCCTCGTTGCCGTTCTGGTCCGATGTCTCCATGAGGAGATTATCAGCGTCTGCCATTCTGACGGTGGGCTCTTAAAGAGACTGAGATATGACAAGACAAACTTAGGATGATACTGGAGATTGTTGAAAACTTGGATCGGGGCAGGATCTGTTAAGGTCTAACAATTGCCTTGTGGAAAAATGACTGGCAAGAAATAACATCTGTTTACATTTTTTATACTAATTTTCTCAAGATGATTTTTATTTCTGTCAGTGTGATCTGTAAAGCCTTTGGCTTTTAAAGCCATGTGCTTGTATAAATAAATATGCCATGATTAAATTTTGCATTATACATTTTGGTAAAGGCAAATGTTGGTACATTCAAATGGCCTTAAGCATTTCTGTTAAAAACTTATTTTCTTAAAACAAACAGTCTAGAATACTAGCTGGTCTCTTTGTCTTTATACGGCCAATTAGCTTCATTTGCACCTTCAATATCCTTGTACTTATTGTTATAAGCATTGTTAAATGGTTGAGCTACTGGACACCCGATTTTCCCCAAGGGGATAAATAAAGTAACTGTCTATCTTCCAGAAAGTCAGCTGAACATGTTTCAGTGCTCAACATCAAGGTTTCTTTATTTAATCTTGGTTTTAACTTGATCATATTGGATATTATACAACAATGTATTGTAGTCTAACACCATCTTCTTAACGTCAATACTGTAATAGTAATGGGTGATATACACTGTTGCAGGTTTACAAGGAGACAAAAAGATTTTGTTGGCTAACAAAAAGGAGCAATAGTCCAGAGTGAATGTCCATGCTCAGTGTTCAAGCGGACCGCGCTTTGCTCCGTTGCCGCTCGGGACAGAGTGCAGGCCCGGCTAGTAACGTTAGCTGACCCTGATTCAAATAACCAGTAAAGTCCGAGTATGTAGTAGAAGGAGAAGTAGAACAGATACAAAATAAAAAAAATAATAATCGCATTGAGGCAGAATGGCTTAATTTCTACTATAGTGGATGAACTGCTCATCAATAAGCACAATAACCGCGTTAACGTGTTTAGCTAGCTAGCTAGCACCACTGCGGCTAACACACAGAGCTAGCTAGATTTAATGCTAAGAAGGAACCACATTAGCGAGGAAGTCAGACCGATAGCAGAGACCTCAGTGAAATGAAACGCGGTGCAAAGCTAAACGTGCTCTAGTATATGTAAATTTAAAAACATAAACAATAAATCGTGCTTACTTAAGGGAAAAATACCGGAGACGCCGACTCGCTGCTCAAAATGGACACTCCAAATTCGCCGCTAACTCGTGGCAACATATATAAGACCGGATGTGAGGAGGAGCTGGAGGGACGTTACAATGTCAAAGTCTGTGATTGGACATTTACTAATAAAGATATTATGTGATTGGCTGATTGACTGACGTAGTGATGACAGAGAGGAAACGGCAGCAAATGTCTCTCGTTTCCTTTCTTTAACTGTCTGTGCTCGTTTCCTATGCTTTCTTACTGCCCCGCGTATGTTATTAAATTGCAATTTATTCGATGCGCATGCGGTATTACAATGCTATGAGAACGGCTAACCCATCTTGTGTGCCTTAATTTTGCTCGGCGAATAAAAAACATGTCTCAAGTTGTCTTAAAACACCCATAGTCTCAAGCAGCTTTAGAAGAACAGTTGTCCACTGCAGGGTTTCATGCGCAGTTTCTATTTCGGTAACGGTAACAAAGAACAGACACACTGATGGGGGAGTATTTGATGATTATGTCAGAATTTTGTTCAAAATGTTTTTATTTGCAGTTTTAATAAACACATTTTGTTTAAATACAAATTAAATAATATAATCCAGTTTATGGTATATGAAAAAGGTTCTGAAGCATTTATGTATTAATACATTATTTAAATAATAAATGAATCATTTTTATGGTATATGACATAGGTTTTGATGCACTTATGTATTCATACATTATTTACATAAATAAAAACTGTTTTATGGTATATGACATTTTTGTCATATTTTGGTTTTAATGCACTTATGTCAATAGAGTTCTAACTCTGAAAATGCTGTTTATCACAACTTCAAATACATTCACTTAAAAGGGATAGTTCGGATATTTTAAAGTAGGGTTGTATGCTGTACTTATCCACAATCAGTGTATTACATACAGTAGCCTAGATGGCAACACATACGCCCCCAGTTTGGAGAAGCAGGGAGGATGGGCAGGACAGACACAAAAGCCAATCAATGTAGGTACTGCTGTGGATGGAGCATAGACTGTTAATATTAACGGTCTATGTTAATATTAACGGTCTATGGGATGGAGGCAGCAGCTAAACATATTGCAGCCTACAGTTGCTATTGTACTACTTCACTTGACACTTGTTTACACTATTTATATTCACACTTTTCTACTGTTTGTATAGGCTACATGTTTGTAATTTGTTTTGTATCTTGTTGTTTCCACCTTATGAGTATGATGCCTTGTCATTCTTTTGCACAGAGGACCAAATTTTGTGCTGTACTACACTGTAATGGATGGCAATACATTCTTTCATCTCTTATCTTATTTCTTATCTTGATTTATCAGGAGGTCACTTAGCAGAGACACAGAGATTTGTGTAATTGCTGGAAAATAGATGCAAAGCAGGAAGGAAAAGAAGGCCAGCTGTGATGTGCAACCCTGTGATGTTTGGTGTGCAAATGGTAGATAGGATAATCCACAAGGGGACAACAGTTGTCCACTTTTGTTATAGTGTCAGGTCAGATAATATGAACCATTGTCATTGCAGCAGTTTAGGAGTGTTTCTAAAACCATCCATCATCTACTATTCTACTCAAATAAAGTGTTTTTTTTGTGGGCATTTACAAAATCAAATTTTAAATCAATATACACTCAGAGGTTATGAGCTTGGCCTGTAGTGACGTCATGTCAAGTGATTTGTCACGCAGACTTCTTTATCTATACAGTGTCTGAGCAGGGGGAATCATGTGATGTGGATTCAGGTTTGAACTTTACTATGATAATAAAGAAGGTTATAATATTATTATTATAAAGTATTCTGATTTGCCAGCCGGTTTTAAAAACACAGCACATTTTGGAGCATGGATTGTGGTTTTACAAATGGTAACACAGTTTTGGTGTTAATGTCACCTATTCTCAGAAGTGGGCTTTTGTTTCTAACAATGCATCAAGACTATTTGAATATACTATATATAACTGCTGCTATTTAACATGCACTGCTGCATATCCTTTGTGCAAAACTGTTGTATAAAATCGTCAATCATACACAAATCCTTTTTTTCATGTAGTGCTATATTTTTATGTATCTATCTTTCATATCCCACATCTCATGACTTTTTCTGTGCAATACTGTTGGATGAACTTGTTACTTACTTTTACACACTATCCTTTGTGTCATTTATGGATATACACTTTATTTTTTATCATTCCATAGTTCAATGGTTTTTGTCATTCCATCTGATCTAACATCTTATTCTCATTTTATCTTATTTCATGTTTATATGGCTAGTGTTTTTATTGCTGAGTTGACTCATTCAGTCGTCCAATGTATTGCAATGTACCGTTGACCTTGTGTTAACTATGACTAATAAAGTAAGTAGCGCTGAACTTATGGGAAAAACTGGAAAATCCTGAATGTTACATATTTTAGGTCTCCATTTAACATTGTGTTTTAAAGTGTCTCTGGGTTCTGCAAAGCCTCCTGAGGTTTGAAAAAGAGAATAACGTGGGGCTAAAATGAATAAATGTAATACCTACCTGCCAGCCAGGGGCAAGTCGAGGCATGACCTGAGACATGGTCATGGGAACACACACACGCACATACACACGCACGCACGCACGCACACACACACACACACACACACACACACACAGTAAAATATAGTTGTGGAAACGGTTGTGTTTCTTCAGCAGTGGTCACTTGTAAACAGAGCCGTGAGAATGGCTGCTACAGCAGGTAAGATCACCACTCATCTATCTACATATAAACACTTTTTATGAAGCACCAATAGTAACTTAAGACACTGCTGTTATTTACATAAATGCAAACATTTTTCAAGTTGTGTTGATCTAATCATACAGAGATACACAGAGCCTGTGGTCAGCAGAAGAGTTTATTTCACGTAGAGCCCATCAGCTACAAAACTCAATGTTTGGGTGTTCGACCAGTCATGAACAGCCAATGGGAGTTCTGCTTCCTTGCCTTTCTTAATGTGATCCAGCCTCAAATTTCATTTCAAAATAGGAACAAACATCTGAAAACTATTGACTGCATGACAGCCTCAGTCGTTGGTAAACTCTGGAGTCATTTAACAGTTTATTTTTAATATTATTTACTAATCCATATTTACTGTTATGGTAACTTGTTAAAATGCCAGAGCGCTATCGAAAAACATACAAACCTTTGACAGACTCCCAGTGGGAGGAGCATGAAAATAAAGACAAAACTTAAAAAAAAGAATTTGAAGCCAGCATACCTTCAGACAAATCGTTTATCTGCCTTGTCAACATAGTGATAAATTTATGACTTCAATAGTTCAAGTGGGAGAAAATGATTAACGAGCGAGCTTGTTTGGCAAGTTATTCTTAAATTAGCATAGAAATAAACAAGGTGCCTGGATACTTTAAACTGAAACAAAAGTCCTAAAGTTCACTGGACTATTTCTTGGCAGAACCTGCCTGCTCAGTTTTTAAATAATCCAGGCTTTGGTGCTGCTAGGATTTGTTTGTGTTTTTAATAGACAAAGCCAGGCAAGTCATTTCAGCCTTTGTGCCAGGTTAACTGGCTGCAACAGACAAGTGATAATCTCATTCAAGTCTTACCAGAAGCAAATTAAATATTTCCAAAAATGTCAAGCCATTTCTTATGCATCAGTGTGTATACTATGTCGTACATTTCGCAGCGTTTACTGCATTACCGATTCCTGGTAGTGAATGGGGTTGGGGTTGCTGTGCAGGCAGTGTTGGCTGATTGTTCATTGCACCAATCACTACCAGTACAACCACCACATACCATATTAGCTTCCAGACTGAGCAGTACACACACAGTATGTACTAATTGAATACAAACTCAACCACAGCAGCTTAGCCCACACGTTGAGAAAGTACAGTTTAATTTTAGTTTTATTTGACACCAGGGGGCTTTAAGAGAGCTTCGCTGAGATGGAAAAAAACAAAACAAAACAGTTTTACACAAGTATCCTCGCGGAGAAAGCAGTACATTTATTTTTGGATAATGAAATTAGTCGATTCAGCCAAATTTGAGTGTAACTAGAACTTAATGTACTTAAAAAACAAAAAAACTTAGAGCTGACAGATGCATTTATTTCTTTTTTAATGACAGTTACTTAATTTACACCAAGTTTAATTTTAGTTAAAAAACAAAAATACATATTTAGGAGAATAGTTTAAAATACTTGAATATTGAAAGTTTAAAAAACATGCTTAAACAGCATTACTTTAAATCATTAACTTTTAAATCATACAAATAACATACATAAAACAGTCCTGAAACTGTTTTGGTCACAGCAGCTGTTCCTGCTTCCATCCCAAGCAGTAACCCAATTCTGGTTCTAGGACCAAGTTTGGGCTCACTCTAGGATCGGGATTGGCTGACCCAGTGGTACTTGTCAACACGCGGCCCAGTGAAGGTGAACGTGGCTCCATATGACTTGAAGCCTTTCTGGCTGGAGAACTGGGAGGTTGGACCTCCAACTGGGGAGGCGGAGGTGGGAAATCCCCAGCAAAGGCTTTCTGCTTCTCCCTAAGCCAGGTCTGAGGAGCGCCCGGAGAATACTCACTGAACTGAGAACGAGAGGAGCAAAGGGTTAGAAGACAGAAATAAAATAGACTTCTAGAAACAGCCAAGGTTACCAACTATCAACTCTTTCCAGCTGTAAACTACCATACGTTTATGGGGCTGCAGCACTTTTGACTGCTCCAAGAAAAGAAAAAAAAGTCCAAGTTCCCTCAAAAAAGGTTAATTTGGCAGAATTAAAATGTCCTGCAGTCAAAAGATTGGACCGTTAAATTCTTCAGCATTTATGTAGAAGATGAAGCAGTTGATTTACTGGCAATCTGTGTTCCCATTCTCACATTTAAAGAGCTTATAGAAATATAGAAAGAAACGACCAGACAAGGACATTTGATTATTTAACAAAACTCCATTTCCAACAATTAAAATTCATTCTACAATATCTGTAGATGTAACTTCATCAAGACTACAAAGATGGTTACAGTTAATGAAAGTAAGACATATTCAACCTACCCGGTAGACACTGTTGGGGTTGCTAACAGTTGGGATGGTTTTGGGCTCAGGGTTTGTGGTTGGGATTGGAGCAGGACAGAGAGCTGATAGGTTGCTGATACTCGTGTAACTACTTATGCTGCTACTACTCATGCTGTTGTCTACGCCCCCCTCTTCCTCATCTGAAGAGCTTCCCGGTTGGATTTCAAGGCTGGCCCGCTCCACGGCGTCATGGATGCGGCGGGAAAATTCCCCATCCCCACGCCGACAGCTGTCCACCGCCGAGATGCAGAATGGAGTTCTTTGTTCACCATACCTGCAAAGAAGACGCCGATAGATGTCTGGACCCTCAAAAGTACAGACAGAGATAGCAGATAAGCTTAGCTTAAAGACTGGAAACTTACTAGCTTACTGATTTGAGATGTAGGATCTCACAGGTTTAATTCAAACCAACTGAAACGTAACCATTAGATGTGGTTTTACAAGAAGTTACTGTATATGTTGGAACCATTTCTTGGTTGTGTCTAGATGTTAGATGATCTGCAGTTTTTGGTGAACACAAGCCTCATGCTCCTCTGTGCCTCTGAACTTGTGATTTCGCTACAAGTCTTATGCTCTACTAAATTAAGCGGCCTGACCTGCAGGACACCTCTCCAGGGTCGACCCACACTGTCAGCTCCTGGGGAAGGCCCAGATCCTCGTACCGCACCATGCTCCGCTCACAGGCCTGCTGCAGCACCGGGTCCTGCAGCCGCACACGGTTCATTCGGAGACACCTGAAACACACAAAACAAACTTCGCTTCAGCAATATTAGATGAAGACTTCTTGCATTTTCACAGGTCTTGTTGAAAATTTATAAAGAAAGCACCTCAAATTTCACCTTTAACACTGGAAGATTGTTTTGAATTTTAGTCAAGATGAGATTTTGGTCACAACCCCAGTATGATTAAATAGTATTAATTCTTTCAGTTTCCAATCTGACTGAGTAATGTCAGTTACACTAAAATATCTAAAGTTGTCTAACATTACTTAGATTAGCTACCCTACCACTGGTGGTAACATACAAAGTGATGTTTCCGCAAAACCCCATAAGTGTTTGCAATTAAGCAGTTTTGTGGCTTATGAATTTTAACATTTGTTTAAGAGACAATGTTATTTCTTCCTTCAAAAGTGGCTTACATATATTGGCTTTGATTGGTCAGTTGGACCATAACAGTCCCTCTTTCATAAGTTTACCAACCTGAAAATATTTCTTAAAAGTTTTTATGCCAATATGCTACACAATTCATATTGCATTTTTTTTTATTTCATTTACCACTGTAGTTTCTTCCTTTATTGTATTGCTTTGGCTTTTTTTTTAACTTAGGTTACTATGTGCCCATATTTGTTTAATTTAATTTGGTTAATTGCCCGCTTGTCAATTTATCGGAAAATTAACTTTACAGTGAAACTTCAAAATATAAAATTTACTGACCTGTAGGCCTGTCCTTTGGTGGGTGCACCTGGGTGCCAGTGGTTCTTGTAGTTCTCAAACAGAACGGAGGTGAGGGCAGAGGCGAAGCGCTCCCTGCTGTCATTATCCAGACATCCATATCTCTTTACCAGTCGAGCAACAAAAAACACAGCAGCAGCAATCTCCTCCTTCATGGCTACACACTTTCTAACCCTTTATCTTACCAAACCTGACAGAGCAAACTCAAACCTGTCCTTTTAAAAACCGCTACAGAGAATAAAACATGTGTAGGGTGATCCTACCGTTATAGAAACATACCATAAAACTGACAAGACAAACTGGAAGCAAGGCAACTTAAGCAAACATATTTGCTGCTGGTGATTTGGAATGCTTTTACACCAATAAAAATAAAATGTATATAGCTACATATATCTTAATCTGTGTATGCAGCAGCAACGTGTTCAGTAGATAAGCCTCACGTACATCAGACACTAAGAGAGTTGCTCCTTTCTTAGTTTCTTATATGGTGTCATAAAATCACTGTTCAGCTGTGTGACAAGCTCACACACCTGAAGCTGGTTGACCAAATGACTGTGTGTGTGTGTGTGTGTGTGTGTGTGTGTGTGTGTGTGTGTGTGTGTGTGTGTGTGTGTGTGTGTGTGAGTGTGTGAGTGTGTGTGTGTGTGTGTGTGTGTGTGTGTGTGTGTGTGTGTGTGTGTGTGTGAGTGTGTGAGTGTGCAGCACTTCCAAATTGTTCAAAGTGTCCAAATGTAGAAGACATAGTGGACAGCCATCTCTCTGATGAACAGCTGACTACCCACAGTGTCAGGTTCAATTCTGGTCAATAACCCAGTAACACTGTCTCTACAGCACCTGCTTACTGGTTCCACTTATTATTCCACTCAATTAGTATTATTCATCATTCCCATTTTCAAATCTCACTTATTATTTTTTATTTATTCATCATTCTCATTTCCTACTACATAACTGTTCATATGTTAATACTGTTCATACTGTTCATATTGTAATATAATAACATAATACTATTTATCCCAGTATCCATTTGCACTATGCTCCACATTTAAATAATTTTATTGATCTCTTCATTGCACTCATGCCTCTATATTGTTTCTGTTTAGAGTATGTATATATTGTGTATATATTAGTGTGTATATTTTTGTTTTGGTTGTTTTGTATGTGTAAGCACAGTGTGAGTAACGATGCTCCAAAGAAAAAATCCTTGTATGTGTCCTCATACCTGGCAAATAAAGCTGATTCAGATTCTGAGTCTGATTCTGATTCTGACCATTTTATGGAACAGCATGACTCTTAATTAAAATCTAGATTTGTGTCTAAAATACCAGAAGAGGACATTTTGTATTTTGGGTCAGTTCACCCGAAGTACAAAAAACAAAAACTAAAGCAGAGCTAGACTTTGGTTTTTAAGTTTAAAGCAGTAAAACTGTTAAAAAAAATGATTTCTTAATGGCTGTTGACAGTATTTTGTTATATATGGGGTGATAAAAAAGAGACATCCATTCCCTCGGCTAAAACCTTTGGCTTATGTCTCTAAAACGAAAACCAGAATTTTAAACTTGGCTTCATCCAGTTTGCTTGTTATGAATGTTATGCAAATTAGCACATATTTGCATATTAAAACATCAAATGCAAAAATAATTCCCTTGAAGCTATGGTGCGTAGTCTCTGTCTCCCTCGTGAGGAACTCGAAGTAATGACAACACAACTGTCGGTGCGTCCACATGAGCCTCCGTGACACAGAGCATTAAAAAAACTTCCGTAAAGGTAATTATCTTTGCTCGAATTGCTAGAAAGACACCACTTTCTAAACATACTGTGAAATACATACAAAAAATCCCTCTAAATCTTTACTGTTAGTAATCAACTGGCAAAGGATATCCATCCATCCATCTTCGTCCGCTTATCCGGTATCGGGTCGCGGGGGCAGCAGCTCCAGTAGGGGACCCCAAACTTCTCAGGTGCCTGGAACACCTCCCTAGGGAGGCGCTCAGGAGGCATCCTTACCAGATGCCCGAACCACCTCAACCGGCCACCCCAACCCTCCTGAGGAAACCCATTTCGGCCGCCCTGGATCTCGTTCTTTCCGTCATGACCCAGCCTTCATGACCATAGGTGAGGGTAGGAACGAACACCGACCGGTAGATCGAGACCTAAATGTAGGCTACCCATAGACCGTTAATATGAACGGTCTATTGCTATACCCCATTCACTAGTGTCTCCCCTCGAAACAGTTGTTTTCTGTATGGTTTCTTACATTTCCTCTGCTGTAGCCTATGTGTGTGCATAACTAGTGAAAGAATATTTTTTACATCCTTGAACGGTTTTAAAGTAATATTTTGAGATGAAATGTTGAAATAAATATGTTTGATGTAGTGCTTTACTTGAGTCAAGTTAAGATAAAATGGTGTTTACAATTTACTAGTTTTGGAAAATGCCATATAAGAAAATGTTTAGGCGTACATATAAATGAATTTAAGCAATTTAGCACAATCTTATGGTAAAAAACAAACAAGCTATCACGACCTTTAAGTTGTTAAACAATTATAACATGACGCATAGTATACAAAACAAAATGCATAACAAACACATAATAAAATGTAAATGCAATTTTAGTTTTTATGGTTTTGTCTTTTTGTACTTCTGTACATCGGCATGGGTAAAATAAAGAAATGCATATATATATATTTATACTGTATTTGTAGCCAAATCACTGCAAACAAGTAGTATATCTCATTTGATATTTTTTTGAGATTCTGTGGCCTATAGGCCTGCTACTTGTTTGCAGTGATCAGAATCTCACAGAATCTCATTTGCATAGAAACGGCTGAAAGGCTCCGCCCCTATGACGTCACAATGGAACGCCTTTGATGTCGTGACGTCGTTCTAGAAAGCAAACAGAATGCTTAGGTTGTTTGGACAACTGCAGCAGAGTCATATTTCTGTAGTGAAGACTGAACGACAGACAACAGAAACTGAAAAGTAAGGGTCGTGTTGTGATATATTTTTGTTGTTGTTGTTAACCATCAACATGGATTCATTAGGACTCCAATTGATCGCTTATGTGAAATTCCCTCCAATCAGAGACTGTGACATAAACATTGGCCCATATGTGAGGACTTTGGTTAGAAATTATTGGAACGCAGTATTATCTGGCAAGCATGAAAAGTCTAGTATGACTTTACTTGTTGACTTATGTCAGCACATTGTAAACATGTGTTCAACGATTATCCAGGAAGCTATAAAACGGGTCACTTCAGACTGGCACAGGAAAGCCCCTCGGATATTCAACCATGTTAACCAGAGACAGTGTTTCTTCGGCATCAATGAGAATGATGTCCTGGCTAACATGAAAAACATCCTTCCATGGGTTTTTTCTGATGCTTTTAATTACTCAACACCTATTTGCTGTCAGAGCTTAGATGAATTCATCCGGCTAGCTGCCAGTGAGGTGACAGGAAAAGTCAACTCTCGCATAGCTGTGTTAATAGAATCCAACAGTTTGCCTTTGATAGCCAATTTGGAGTGTAACTGCATTCCTTTTACAACTCTTAACATCATGATTGGTCTAGTTAATCAAACACTAAGATGCATTCGCCAATCGAATTATCTGTGCACAGTCAGCAGAAGCTCAGAGAGGGCCACTTTTGCCACAGTCTTCCACCGCATCGATGCAGCAGAAAAGCCACTGTGTATGGTCATAGAGCATGGGCCCTGTGAAATAACCTATTCTACTTTGAACAAAGACGCTGTGGAAATACTGACAGAGATTACAGAGTTTTGGCACCCAACTGTTATAGATGAAGATGCCTGGTTCTGGTGTGACAATTTGGAAGACTGGATACCCAGTGAAAGCTCTAATGAGAACAGATTATCTTTGAGTGAGGACGATAGGTCTCCTAATGAAGAAGGCTCATCTGACATTACCAGTGAGAGGCTGCAGAGTTACGAGCACACAGATGCACAGTACCAATGTGAGCACTTACTCGGCCAGGCATCAGATGAAAATATTGACATTGAACCAGAATTGAAGGCAGCTTTCCAGCCGGTCAGTCCTGTTGACTCCACAGTTGTTCTGTCTGACACATGTAGTTCTGAGTCAGATCATGACACAAAGCACAGACTGATCATCCTGCTGATTACAGGGTTGCTATTGCATATCACAAAGAAGGCCCAGACATCACTACCCAAAGCAGATTTCAACAAAGCCATACTGGATCTGAGAGATAAGGCACTGAGAGAGATCAAGCTCGCCGACATTGTTATCAACGTTAAACATCAAACTTTTAAGAAGATCTACAAGGCTCTGTTCGCAGACCTGCTTCGGGAGCTCAGCTTTGCAGAGGGGCTTCTGAAAGCCTTGACGTCACATGATCCGATAGCTGCAGATCTTGTTATCCAGGCCCTAAAGACTCACCTGACCGTGCCCGCCCCACCTCCTAAGAAGAACACTGTTGTCCGCTTCTTCTCATATTTGGGCAAAACTATTGTGAAGCCCTTCAATGGCTGCTTCAGTGGTAGATCCAACTATTAGATGCTGCCCCCCCTTCAATTAAAGCCATTTCAGCTCCACACCTGGACAGTCAAATAGGAAAACATTTCATCAAAATGAGAACAACTCTCCAGATGTTCTCCTACACTGCAGCTTCTCAGCATCACGGTGAGGGGTTGCTGCCTTCACCCTGTCTGTGAGGAGTGTGTGTGCATGTGTGTGTTCACTCTAGACGATCAAGTTTCTCCCACTTTTCAAAAACATACAGATACAAATTAAATCTAAGATTTGAATAATACTTGACACTGTGCTATTTAGATTTTTGTCTCAAAAATGAAAGTTAGCCCACAGAAGTGCACATATTTCACAGCTTCTAAATCATGACCGCAAAAATTGAAAAGAAAGTCAGTATAACTAATTGTGATAATTTCCAAAGACTTTAAATTTTCTGCCTTAAAGGTGAATATATAAATTTTCCGTATTAAATATGTATAAAACGACTAGACCCAAATTTAGTTGCGTTATACCTACTTACATTATCCAAAATGTTTACGTTTAAACCCAGAGAAATGTCATTTTATTCAAGGAAACTGTCTGTTACAAGCGGTTGCCTACATTGCTTTGCTTTATTTTTATTGCCTCTTAATAGGTTTATTGTAAGCACCAAACACCAAGGCAAATTCCTTGTATGTGAAAACCTATATGGCTATTAAACCGTTTCTGAATTGAGAAAATGATCTGCAGATTAATCAATACATCATATTTGTTAGTGCTCTATTTTTCATATTGGCCCATTATAGGTAATAATTCTAGAACTGCTGCGTATATATTTGCATTTTTACGTGCGAAAAGTCACTTTCTTACAACATCCTGTGGTAAAAAGTAGAAACTATACAATGCCATGGAGAAGCCGGGTTCCACTGACTGACCCAAACCATTTGAAAAGTCAATTTTTAACATTCTTCTTTAAATGATCAAATATTAAAATCAAGGACATGGATTGTACCAGTCTAACTGAACAAGCAAGAAGACACTCATACAGAAAGAAACAATCACAGCATATATTTTATTTGAGTGAACATTTAATTTACTTAAAGCTGAACCCATTCTGTCAAAAGATAAAATAAAAAATAATCCTCCCCACTCAAAACTTCTATCATGGAAATTCATTAAGTGAACAAGCATAAAGGTTATAGACAGCAACGATACACCAAAGTGCAAACACATGGTTCAGAGGACATTTGCAAAACGTATTTATAGATTTCCCTCTCCTGTCAGACAACCACACAGATGCAGATTTGGACGTTAATATGTATTTTAAAATCAGAATGACAAAGCATTTCGACTGATGCCTCTAAAACATCTTGATAAAAATGGGACATGAATTACTCTCCTTTGTTTAGTAGAAAATTCACTACTATGAATCAATTTATAGCATCACTTGAACAATAAGTCATAAAGTAAATGTCCAGAGATAACAATTTCCGAAGCAAGTTTTTAGAATGTGATCAGGAGGAATGATGCTGACCAGTCAAAATCCAATAATCAATACTAAATTAATGGCCAATATCTTCATTTGATCAGTGTAACAGGGATTTTGTTTGGTGCAACATGAGACAGGGAAACGGTGCTCTAGGGAAAAAAGAAGTAAAAACAGATTCAGTCAGAGGCAGAAAAACATGTCTGAAGGGAAAGTGGGACAAATTTGATACTCCTGAGGTAAAACAACAAAAAAAGCATCAAATAATCAACCCATTGACCTTTATTTCAAATTGTATACTTTCTACAAGTATTTCCTTCATTAAAATCTGGTTACATGGCACGTTTTGCAGAGGCTCTCCTGTGTAGTCAGGGGAGAACAATCACAAGCTCTCTTTCAAAAAAAAATAAAGTGCTATACAATCATTATCAGTTTAAGGAACAAAAGTTCCTCCTTTAATACAAAAACACGTTTTTATTAAAACAAGCTTTCATATCAACTGTGTTCTGATTTGACCAGAGCAGTTTTCTGGATATAATACCGTTATTTATTTGGAGTGTGAGGATAACACACAGTCAGAGTTGCAACTACTCGTGCACAGTTAGCACTAGCAAGTTAACTAGCAGTCAGAAATAGATTGTAGAGCCTATTTCTCTTTTACCATGCAAATGAAATCTTGAATCTTGGTTGACTCAGAGCACTTGGTAACAGTTTAAATCAAAACACAAAATCTGTAACAAAAAATACAATAAAACTGGCCAGTGTAAGGACTAAATACTTAGTGCAAGAACTCAAGCAGGAATGGGCAGCAGCGCACGCTGAACTGTTCCCAGGTTCAAATAAATAGATAAATCATTTAAAAAGGTCAAATCAGATCAACATGGGTGCCCGGATGGCTCAGTTGGTGGAGCAGGCGCCCACATATAGAGGTTTGATGCATGTCACTCCCCCTCTCTCCCCCCCTTTCATGTCTTCAGCTGTCCTGTCAAAAGTAAAGGTCTAGTGGCCGGGTTGGGCCAGTGGGTAGAGCAGGCGCACATATACAGTACATAGAAGTTTATGCCTTGACGCAGAGGTCCAGAGTCCGACCTGTGATGATTTCCTGCACGTCTCCCCCCCCTTCTTCACCTAGCTGTCCTGTCCATTAAAGGCGGAAAAGCCCCAAAACAATAATCTTTAAAAAAAAAAAATAAAGGCCTAAAATGCTCAAAAATCATAATCTTAAACTTTTTTTTTTTTTTTTTTTTTTTTTTTAAATCAGTTATCAAATAAAAGCAAAGCTCTTTAAAACAATGACAAAAAAGATACACCTCCGCAAGCGCTTTATACGTACATTTATGGTTCTAAAATAATTGTTGCCAAAAGTACGACATTTTACAACAAACACGATCACGAGAATGAACTACAGGACGATCAGAGGCAAACACCAACGGAAATCCTTCTGGACGTTTTAAAGGCTGGACAGTTCATGTAACACTGAACACAAAGTGAATACACTGCTACGATGAGACACTGGAGCAATTCATAGTCAACATGCTGATTAAACTTCAAATAAACCTGATCCGCACAGATTAAAAAAAAGGGGAAAAAAAAGTAAGTAATCGTAGGTTGCAGTGGTTGATGCTGTGATACTTTGGTGTACTCAAGTACTATACCTAACTGTAAGGGCTGGGTGTCATTTAAAAAATAAATAAATCAAAAGATACCCGTTAGGTCTGCATGATTAGTCGTTATAACATTGTGATCTTGATTCACACTGTTCACGGTTTAATTTTTAAATAACTTCAACTTCTTATTTTATATGTTTCATTATTCAAAAAACAAAAAGAGTCACATTCAACTTTACGAGCCGACTGCATCACAAACGCTTCTACTTTCTTCTATGAGATTTAAACAGACTGTAGAAAATAGGTTTTAAAATGCTGCAATGCTCTCCCTCCTCTTCATTGAAGCCTCTATGTTTACATGCGATGGCTTGCGATGATGCGCTATAGGTTATAAAATAAATCTGTTTTGGTACTGCTAATTTGTTGTCATGGGAAAAAAAAAAAAAAAACCGTGGAAGGGGATCGTGATACGAATTCTAAGCTAAAGAAATCGTGATTCGTGATTTTCCCCCAAATCGTTCAGGCCTAATACCAGTACAAGTACTCCTAGAGTGATACCGATACCAATACTTCAATTGATACCATTTTTTAAATGTTTTTAAATTACTTTATTCAATACCAATCATGAGATTGGAAGCTTCTCGACAGGCTGAACTGCAAACTGTCAAATACACCACCGACTGTATGGGTTGTAGCTGGTTCGGGAGAGGGCCAATCACATGTCACATTAAAGCCAAGAACGCTCGTGAAACCACACATATAGTCATTTTCTTAATCTATATCCAGGTATAAAAAGGATAGAATGCATTCATTATGATTTTTTTGCATATTTAGTTAACACATGTTAAACCTTTTTTTGTTGCAAACTGTATCTCTTTGTCTTCTGTCAGGTCATGACAGTATCATTTGGAGAAGTTTCCATTCTACTCAGACTGGGTCATTTCAGTCAATACAGATACCCAGCCCTAATAACAGGTTTAAAATAGACGGTTTGAATGGCTCAGGAAAACATGACTGCTGAAATTTCACCTCAATATTGAGAACCTTAAGCACAATCTTTGAACAGTAACTAAAACAAAATCCCACACACTCATAATGTTAATGAGTGTAGGCAGAGGAGACAACATAATATTAGTACAACTCTCCCAGCACTCCAGAATCGTATAAAAATAACTATACAGAAAGTTCACCAGAAAGACCCTGGGAACTCCTGATGCTATAGACTCCACACACTCAAAACCTTGTGGCTTTTTAAACCAGCTCCACTCTTCAGCACAAAAGTTTGAGTTGTGTCCCGACTGCACTCTAATTCAACACCCAATAAAGCCAACTGGAGTTGCTGCTCGTGGCCGAATAAAATCTCAGACGTTGTTGCAAATAGCTCAAATCATAGCTCCAGAAAAGAAAGAATGACCTGAATGAATGAAGTCCTTAAAAATACATATTTACCTGATATTGTTAACTTTTCATATCTGATGCTGAAGGTATGGTTGACATTGGGTTTGATTTTGAATTCTGAAATCAGGATCAATTTAAAAACAAAAAGGTTATTTTGTGAGATTTTTGCAGCTGCAAAGACCCCTGATGCATTTCATGGTGAAAGGACATCATGTGCGTTTTTAAATCGAGAGCAGAAGAAGAAGAAGGCTGAAGAAAAACTAAACTAAGAGGTAACTCAACAAGTAGTTTAAATTTTGAAATATCACCAAGATGGTTTACAGTCTGCTTCTCTTCACACAGCACTTAGTCTTATCCCCCCTCTTAGCTACGGGAGCTGGGATCCCGGGCTAGGAAAGCATTCACGCTACCACAACCCTGGCCAATTTCAGATGGGTTAACCCAGACTTTAGCCAAGGGCTTGCTGGCCCTGATCTGGAGCAAGTTTAGCCTCGAATTTGCTTGGTTATCCCCTGAAAAATTACTAAGCTTAGGGTTAAAAGTTGCCAGTGTGAATCTGAGTTAATGGAATATATATTGCTGCTTGCAAACATTAGTTAAGTGTCCAACCTACAGTTAACCCATAGCAAGTAGAAGTGCAGTGTGAAAAGAGCCAAGTATACCAAGCCAACTACAGTACAGAGCACATTTCATGCAGCGCCCGTGCTTTCAAAGTATAGAGTTCCTAAACGTCACTCATTTGAAAACTTTATTATTTACCCCTTTTATTAAACTCCACAAACTGTGCACATAGCCATGCAAGACTGAACTGACATTCTGCAATTCCTAGTCTTATAAATAAATTCATTTATCCCAGATCTGTACAGGAATCCTGAGCAAGCAATCACAAGTGTTATCTCTGTCCTTTGAGAAACTCATACAACCCACAAACTCCGTAAACGGTCTTTTCAATCAGCTCAAGGAAATAAACTTCAGTCTTCCAAACTTGCAGTCTTCTACAACCAAACAAAAGCTGCCTGGGGAGTGTCGCAGGTGGTTGAGGGTGAGAGCAATCACCAAAGCAACAGTCCTTAAAACAATACTAAAACCGAACCAGTGACAATAAATAAAACACATCGCAAAAAAATTAAAAAAAATAAAGATTTGGATAAGCATGGGCAGATGACTAATAATGTATCGTATCGTGTAAATATACTGTTGCCAAAACTCCAGGTGCAGTCGTGCTCACACCCCACTTATGCCTGACACTAACAGACCAGTGAAGTCCCACTTCCTGCTCCTGTTAAAACGGGAGCTTCTTCAGCTGCTCGAAGGTGATGAAGAACTGAGAAGTGTGTTAAAGAAAGCTTCATGATTCATATCACAACAGTATATGGACAGAATCTGCTCAGCAGACTGACGCAGCTCTGAAATATGGGCAACATGCCAGACCTTTCCTGGGTCAACCTTGACCTACAGGACTTTGTATAGTTGTGTGCACACAGTTTTGCAATATAATAATTTGATTAGATATTTTAGAGAATTTAACTTCATTTCACTTTCAAATAAGTAGTTTATCATGCTCTCAAATAAAAGCCATAATTACAATAATGGCAACAAAAACATTGATTAGGTAAATTACCTGTACTGTAATGGTTCACAGAGTAAACAATGTACATTTTAAGTCTCACTCACTAATTATTTCCAATCGCTTCCATTCAGATCTTTCCCCATTTGCCGTCAAGCTACCATCAATAAAACACATTACGTTTGACAGATTTTTCACAATTATAGCTTACCAGGAATAGGGATGGCAATTGATAGGATTTAATTGATACCAATGCTAATATCAATTCTTCCTATTGGTCAGATGTGATTCCGTTATTGGTTCATGATAAATTTTCTGTGTTGAAAGAAAGCAGACCTACACAGGTTTTCAGGTATTATTAAAATCATCAATTGATTAAAAACAGTTTAAAACTTTAGTGTTTCCCCTTAGTTACTAAGAAACAGGTTACTCCAACACCGGGACGACCAACAGCCTGCAGCTAAAGACACAGTGTAGCCTAGCTGCACTTTTCAAGACACCATGGCCACTCCCAGATTTGGAGAGGTCATAGAAACAACACAGATAGTACTTCTTCAAGTCTTTATGCATTCAATTGCATCTTGTAATCTCATGGTGCACCTCGATAAACTCAATTAACTGGTGAAAAAAGTTACTGTTATAGTATTGTTTTAGCACCAATATTGGGAGTATATACACGTTTATATTGAAAAAAATCCATTTCAAAGTATAAACAGTCTGGTGTACAGTATATCTGGAAATATTTTACATTAGATTTCGGTTATGTTTTATAGAATTCCACTATTTTTCCAAGAATTAAAAATGATTAGAAATCAGATTTCCTTGTTTTTTCCCCACCTAAAGGAATTCTGTAGGTTTTAAAGGATACAATGATGTTCCAAGGCCCGAGCCGAAGCCAGTTAGGCCAGAATCCCTTATAGAGAGCGAAGAAGCCCTCATTCTTCCACGTCTGCATCAGTCCATCGAGTGTTCCTTTATACATGGGGGCTCCTGACAAAACTCGCTGGTTCATCATACGGGTCCCGGACAACGTCCACAGGGTTAGAGGCCAGCGCCCCCGCCAGGCCACATGTGAAACTTGAACTGAACACCCAACCAGACATGGAGCAAAGTTAATGGACCAGTCCATAGTTTCATTCAAATTTCAAGAGTCTACCCATTTAAGAAAACAAACTGATAAACAAAAGCAATTACGTCATTGTGTACTGCAGTTGCTGTCTTCCTGTGCAGTTTTCATCACTGATAAAACGTTACTAGTACTACTTTAAGACATTTATGACCATAAAAGGAGGACCACCCTTGACCTAAAAAGAGAATAAATAAACTTACATAAAATGTGTCAAAATGGTGTCTCCCATGACGCCAGAGCGAAGGAGATGCTTCTTCGTTATGTCATAGACAGGAAGTTCCACTCCGACGACAATGGCTGCTCGCTGCGCCGTGGGGATGACACCCTAAAGAGGAGGAGGAGGACGATGAAGAAAATAAGCCTGATTGTAACAGTACAATTTATAGACTGACAGAGCTGACTCGATATATACAACAATCTCATATTACTGGATAACAAGATACATGTAAATAAGATTTTTTTTGGAGCTGTTAAAGTTGTAATTGATTTGATCCTTAAAGCCAGCTGTAGTAGAGCAGCTGTTTGATGAATAAATAACTAATGACAATTTATCCACTTATGTCTCAGTTTCAGCACACACTTAAATTTAAGTCTCAAAAACACTCCCAAGTTAAAATTTTGTATTATGACTATTTGAGCCATGGGGTCCAATAAAAAATATCTCATAAAGAATGAATGGGGAGCCATCTTGGAAAACCATATCCACTACATTGTAATCCAGCACTCACTCTCCACAGCCCTCTGGTGCCCTCGGTCTGGTAGATGTTGATGAAGTTGGACATCATGCTGCCTTGGAGCAGACTGCCTTGCGCCTGCATTCTGATCTGAACAAAAACAGACAGAAAATAAATAAAACATTTTTAGCTACTAATTTACAACCCGGCACTTAGTGTCTGAACTCAGGTTTGGGGATTCATTTTAAGCAACTGTAGGAATAAAGCCTCCAGACCATTTGAAAATGTAAACATATTTAAATATTTAAAACATTTTTTTCATTTCAGTAGCTGTAATCAGCACATGTTCTTGATCAAGGATAACCGATTACAAAGATAATCATCGATTAACTTTCTAATTCATTAATTTTATCATTCATACAGAACTTTGCTGGGTGTCTCACAATTTTTAAGGGACAGCTAATCCCAACATCAGGAATACATATTCCTCTTAACTGTAGTGATATTTATCAGTCTAGATTGTTTTGGTGGGAGTTGTCCAGTGCGAGATATCGGCTGTGCCTCCTTTTAAATATAATGAAACTAGACGATATACGGCTTGTGAGAACACGTCCCTGATACGATTATTATTGGAGAGACGGTGGACATCTCCAACAGTAGTGGAACATACGTATTTTAGATTTTGGGTTGAACTGTCCCTTTAATTATTATTTTTTGTAAAAAAAAAAAAAAAAAACTAGACAATAAATAACATTCGGATCATGAGTTACTAAATCAGATACCCAGGAAAATAAAAAAAATGCATAAAAGGAACTATATTTGTGATCAAGTCCTGTAAAAATTAGCAATCGATGGCTGGTCTTGATATTGATTGATATATTTGGTGAACAGATATTTTAATCAAAGTCTTGTCCCCATCATTACAAATCAAATCACCTTGAGGACATCAGTGGGGTTGGCTAGAGAAGAGGACAGGACTCCAGAGACGACCCCACAGAAGACGTTGATGACCATGGTCTCATCTGGCAGGAAAGAGACACCTTATTAACACACTCAGACAAAAGCACTTAAACACAATGCCATTATGATTAGTCTATAATCTATTATTTACAGATATTACAGGGATGATATGTTATTTGCGTTAACCCTCAATTGATGATGCATATGATATGATCAGCCTTTTGATTCACTTTATCAAATGTTTTGTCAAGAGAGTTATGAACGGTTTTGACCTTATTAAGAATAAGTATAAAGATATGTTCTCTGACCTAAACAAGACTCAGATTAGAGTGTTTGACTGTGACACTTATAGAAATAGAGCTTGTATGATTTGACTCTGGCAAAGCTTTCAATTTAGGATCTCAATTAACTGAAGTGACAGAAGTTGAAATGAGAAAGTCAGAAAGAAAAAAAAGGTATCTTACAGACAAGCTTTTTTTTGGGGAATTAATGCCCTTTTTTACCTAGCATTAAAATGTGTTTTGTGTGATCTGATTACAATCAGATAGTGTTTGACCACATGAAAGTAGAGGTATTCCTTAAAAGGAATTGACGATAGATGGATTGTGACCTCATCATTGTACACTGAGTGAAGTGTAAATGCAAATGTGTTTCAACACCTATCAGGACCAGACTCAACCAGATCCAAGAAAAAAAAAAAAAATAAGAAAACTGCCCGGTAGGCCAGCACGATTAATGGTAAAATTGCAATCACAATTCAAGCTTTTTCACAATTTAATTTTTTAAATGAAATCGATTTATAAAAACATTTTTTTTTATTTAATGAATTTGACTCGCATTTAAATTTTATGAACCGCATGAATCACAAACGCTACTACTTTCTTCTGTGAGTTTTAAACATAGACTGTATAAAATAGGTTTTAAAGGGCTTCCAAGTGCCGCAATGCTCTCCCTTCTCTTCATTGAAGCCTCTATGTTTACAGGCTTGTAGTGATGAGCAGTGTGCTTTAGGTACCAAATAAATCTGGTTGGTACTGCCAAATTGTTTTGTTTTGTCATGGTCCCAAAAAATCATGGCAGAGAATTGTGATATTAATTTGGAACAAAAAAATCGTGATACATATTTTGCAGCTGGTGAACCTCCAAAACTGCATTTCAAAAGTGTTGCAGCTCCACACATTAGAACCAGGTCTAAATGTAATCAGGTTAAATCACATCTACTGTAGCAACAATCTGGATATTATTTTAATGGCTCCCTACGAGTTTGAAGTATTTAAGTCACAGAGTTTAGTAAGATTTGTTTGTCTAATTTATGTTATCTACATACAAGTGTACTGTACAACTGTAGATCAACACGAGCTGTTGACCATAAAAATCATCTGAATAGACAGTAAAAGGTGGTCTCAGATAGAAAAGGAACCAGTCAATGGGAAAGAAAAACAACAAATAAGAAAAGCAGACAGAGAGGTAATAAAGGAAAGGACAGAGCCTGTGGTCACAAGCTTCCGCTCACTCTCAGAAACATGTTGGCGCCGGCCAATCGCTGATAAATGTGGCACAAACCCATTTGGCTGATATCGGAAGTGGCTCTCTGTGAATTTCAGAGCTCCCAACAACAAAAAAACGGAACCACTTTGACTTTGGTGCATGCTGTAAATGTAGGTGCAAGATTTACTGCACAGCAACAAACAAGTCTTTAAACAGTGCTAATAACATAACTATTATCATGGTAACAAAACACCACGTGGTGATTATCTATAATTAACTGCTCTAATTTATGGCTGCAATTTACCATTATTTAGGCCTAAAGAGTTTTCTGCAGATTATTTTCTCAATGAATAAATCTTTTTGTCATTGTGTTGTGTTCTAGGTGGCATCTTCAAATGTCTTGTTTAGTCAAACCACAACATTATTCCATATACATTATTCATAACCTTACTGATTAGCTTGCTGAGGTAATAATAATAATAATAATAATAATAATAATAATAACGTCAGTGCTTGTTGCGTAGGCTGAGTAGACCTGAAAAACAATGCAGATGTAGTTGGCCATGAAAATTTTTCCTATTACATTTTCCTACAATGCAATAGTTTTTATACACTAAGGTGTCTGTATTCTTTTAAAACCCGATGATTTAATGACTTTTATGTTTAATTGTGCCGCAATTGTTAAGCAACTTGTAACTTAGACTTTAAAAAGAGCTCTATAAATCAATATTATTTACATTGAAATGAAATATATAAAATTTTGTACTCATTAGATCGATATCACATAGGAGGGAAAGAGCACATCGGAGCACTTACAGTCTGTCTCCACTCTTCCTTCCTAATAGCTCTTTGTCTCTTATTTAGCTTGCAAATTAGTGCCGGCAGGTTAATACATTCAGTCTGCTTCCAGCCAGGTCAACCCCGGTCGTTGTGACGCATCCAACCTTTTTTTGGTGGATGTGGGGTGTACAGTCATAAACTCAAAAAGGCACATACTATACAATATTACTGATGCAAAAAAAATGTGTTAGGGATAAATGAAACTGCACCAATATCACCAGGGTAAATTGCTGTGAATTTTATGTCTTTGTGCACTGATCCGACATTATTTGCATAATGTATTTGATTATGCTCTGTGATTCCCAGGGGGCCAACAAAAGAGGAGTGAAGGCCTGCAAAGAGTTCGTACTGTTTAAGGCACCAACAATGTTTTGGGTCCAAACAGAAGAAGGAAGAATGAGTCTCAGGATGAGATATAATCAGAATGCAATATAAGTAGTAGAAATAAATATTTTTGGCTCACTTGCTAGGAAACTTTAAAGTTGATAAAAAAATATACTTACAAAAGATTTGTTGAATGCCAAAGGAATGTAAGACCCATTTAAAGTGATAGTTCAGATTTTTTTGCAGCAGCAGGGTTATATTGGGTACTTATCCATTGTCAGTGCTTTACCTACAGAAGATGGCGGTCGGCATGCACCCAGTTTGGAGAAGCAGGCAGGAGTACTGGCACTGAAGATGTAGACAGCAGCTAAATGTGTTTAGCCACCTAAAAAAAGTGTACGCTATATTTAGAACATTTTCACAGTTTATCGTTTTCGTCAAACAACCCTGTTTAAGATAACTGAAGCAGTTATCTACGCTCTTGTCAAAGCCACCAGACCCCATTAACAAAAACAGTAACTTTACCTCGCAGAACACGTGGGTTTCTGGTCCAAACAAAAACTGTGGTAGATCAGAAACACTGATTTGTTTTTATCCTTTTATTCATTAATTTTTTTTACCGTTTTTGTGGCTTTGACGAGAGGTTCAGTCATGAACCCAGTGCCTGAACCTAAAGTCCTCAAACCAACAGCATAGAACAGCTTCAGTTCCCTCTGTGTAAACAGGGCTGTCTGACAGCAAGGTAAAGGTGTGAAAATGTTTTAAATATAACGTAAACTTAAATGGATATTGCGATGCATTCAGTCATCAGCATCTTTTGAGTGTTATGTAGAGTAAAAGGTAGTGGAGTAAACAACAAACAACAGCAAACAAAAGTCTACTGAAATTGGGCCTTTATTCTGAACTATTAGCACTGAACTTTTGGCTACTTGTTTAAGAACTGAAACATGTTCTACCATATTATTATTATACTTCACTTTGGATATCAGCATTAGTTGACCAGCTAAAATGTAAATTTGAGAAAATGATGTAGGAGCTACTCCTGCCAAATTCTTTGCTATTGCAGCTAAGCTGGCCTGCACTCAGCAGATAATGGTAGTTTCTTCTACTCTAAGTGAGATGGCTGTAAATACATTTGGTCATTATGGGACGGGAAAGCTCACAATGGGTTTTCAGTTGGGTTAGGGTTGTCATCAATGCTTATAGAATAAGCAGTTTGCAGGAGCCTGCATACGCCTTAAACCAGTCAAAGCCAACATGAAAACATGAATTATGGATTAAATAAGCTGCTCGCTGTCAGTCCCATTCAAACCACCGTAGTTCATTGTTTAGCTTTCGGCTGAGCTTAACTGTGGTCGAAAATGCTTTCAAATTTTTAAGTCTGTGAATTCAAAAGGCTAGTCTGCTAGGCTGTGATTTGAGAGCCTTATGAAAGAGTTTATAAGAAAGGGTAGCAAAAAGGAAGAAGACAGGCTACCAAAGATAGAAACTCACCTTCTGGATGGGTAACAAACAGCCTCTTCAGAGAGAGTTGTAGGTTCCTATCTTGATTGTCCCATAAGAAGCTTGTCTCAACAGAGCAGGAGAAATCCTGAGAGGAGAGGTAAAATATGTTCCTTAACATTTACCATGGGGGTAAACTAAAGGCATGAAGAGAGAGTGCTTATCATGTGGCTTCAGATACAAATCTACAAAATGTCAGTCGTATTAAGAAGTTTGAAATCCAGTCTCACTGTCCATTCCTCAAAAGCAGAGAATCTTACTTACTGTAGACACAAAATACTTGAATCACACCCACATCATTCAAAGTCAAAGAGAAGCTTCCTTCATTCAAAATGCAACATATTTCTTTCTTTTGGTGTTTTTAATGATATAGTCTTTTGAAAGTATTTCTCATGAAACAGAAACCACTGGGAGGGAAACTTGTGTCCCCCCTCCCCCCAATGAGACACAAGTTATTGTATAATACTATATTGTATTATTCTATACTATATTTTGGTGAATTTGTACCTACTGTTCTCCAAACTAGCATGATCTTGGTTTGATCTTAAAAAAGCAGCTGTGGTGGGAGTATACATAGAATGTCATAGTGTTTGTTTGTAAAGAGCCTAAATAAACATGTTCTATACCCAGAATAGAGTGCTCGGATGCCCTCCTCCTTGCCGATCTTGAAGAGGGCGTGGAACATGCCCCTGTAGCGCACCTCCGTGTACTGGCACTGACCCTGGACCTGCAGCCGCGTCTTAGTCAGGTCAATGGGAAATGTCCCTGAGGAATAAAAATGTAATAACAAGAAGAATAAATTATATGATAATAAACCAAAATTAACTTAATGAAGAAAATTAAAGTAGTGTAGTTACAGAAATATTGGAGCTGACAATGACTAGGTAAAAAGAGTATTTTGCACCAAATATTAATACACTGTCAAATTCATGCTGTTTGGTTGCCTCAGTTTTCACCTCTTGTGTATTATCATTACATGAATCCTAATGAGTCAATAGAAATGGCAAAATTTACATAACATATACACACATACAGTATGTATATATATATATATAAAAAAACATAATAAAAGTCAAAATCCATGTACAAAAATAACTAGTACAACTCTTAAATTTTGGCTTAGTTCATTGATTAGCAAACGAGTTGCAGCTTTGGGAATGGATTAAATATTAATCCTTAAAAAGACTGATCCTAGCTCTTTGACTAAATTGTTATGATAACACCTGATTGTTACAAACTGGGGCTAGCTGCCATGTTAATTACTGTGTTTCTATGAAACAAGCTGTCAATTGTTTGTTGTGCCAATTTTAAAGTAATCAGTGTAGATCCATCAAATTGACTGAATTCTAACTTGCTGAAATGGCTGCTAATTGTGCTTCACTCACCACCACTTCTGGAATCCACCAATCACAGTGGCAGGTGGACAAAAAAGTTAATTCCCAACCCTGAGGACAATCAAAGAGCTGATATGTATTCAGCTGGATGCATGTTCCCTTTTTGTGGCCAAAGCTACTATCACTTAGCAGATGCTGCAAAAATATTGAATTTAAAAGAATACTTGCATAAAACATGTACAGCCATGGCATTACAGCGTATACATCCACTAGCATAAAGGACGGCTAGGGTCTGCATGTTGTGGTGCATCACGTCGCCTACCGAATTCTGCGACAATCGAGGCCATCCCTCCGTAGATGAACGGCTTCCAGTTCAAGTTGACCATCTCCGCGGAGGCGGCTGCTTCCACCTGCTGCAGCCCCGCTAAAAACAACAATAGGCCGCCCAGACAGAGGTCAACGCAGTGCTGCGACCTCAGACAATACAACATGGCGATAAACATTGAGATCTAATGATGCTACAGATCAACGAGGCTCCTCAGCATCTGCATCCCAGCGTACTGCGCCGGAAAGAGACGCCCGCTGTGCCGAACACCGCGGAGAGAGCCATCATATTTGTTGAGGGGTTGCAATTGGCCGTGAGTTCAGTCAATCAAATCTTTAAGCAATTCAATTGGCTGGTGAGCCGGAGAGGACAAACCATGGATACAGCAACATTGTCACGATAATTAAATAAAGTTATTTATTATCGTTATCATTTTCCACTGATCGAATACGCTACTTCATAAACAAATTATACACAAAATTATTTTAGGTATGTAAAAGCTCAAAAACTTAAAATCGTTAATTTATTACATATGGCCGTGCAAACTGTTTCTGACGGTTAACGTTAGCTCGAACGAAGCAGACAGCTCCTGCTAGGCTAAAGGCTAGCCAGCTAACACCTGTGGAAATTACTAGCTAGCTTGTTAGCAAGTTTAACGTTACCAGTTAGCAACTAGTAACGTTAACCTTTACATTCAGCCGAAATGTCACGTACCTGTAGTGTCGATAAAATCAGCGACCTAGTATTTGACTTAGTTTTCCATGACTTAATACGTGGCTTGACTTCAATAGAGCGCAAGCAGAAAACTTCTTGTATGTGGTTAGCTTCTCATTTCAACTAATGTCAAATACAGCAGAAATGAGCTTCTTCTTTTTTTTCCTTCTTCTTCTTCTTCTTCTTCTTCTTCTTCTTCTTGGCAAATTACTATTGTTATAGTATACCGCCACCAACTGTACAGGAGTCTGTAATACCATGAACGTCATAGAGTCTAGGCTTGTATTAATAAAAAAAAACAAAAAAAACACTGACTCTGTTTAGCTATAGTGGTGGTATGAATTAGTATGAAATGACAGATTAAAAGTGCCACATTATGCATTTTCAGGTGCAGAAAGAATGGTTTTCTATGGAGCTATACCCCTCAAAATCCACTTTTCTCAGAACATAATATTTTGTCTAGAAATTTGAATGTTGCATTTGAAAGGGGAGGCAAAGAAATACACACTGCTGGGAGTTAGATTATTTTAAAGTCACTGTTTTTGTTATCAAAAGCCTTTTAAAATGTCAATGATGTCATACACATCGTACAAGGCCAGAGATGCTGCTTTACGGCAAGCTCCGAGTCACTTCTATTTTTGGAAAGTGACTCCCTTGACCTTTCACCTCAAGATATCTAAATGAAAATAAGTGTAGCAGCACTTTAAGCTAATCTCTCAGAGTGTGCGGCTTAGAGAATGAAATTTTATTTTTACCATTTCTAAAATGTATTTTAGGTATTTTATGGTATATTAGAATTAGAATTTGAATTATTTCTGCATACTGGGGTCCCTAAACAGTCTTGGCATTTCATATTTTTATGATTGGAAGGCTAAGACTCTTGTGGGGTTGATGATTTAGTACCCAAATAGCCAGTTCATTGTAGTGCGACCATTAAAATAAATAAATAAATAAATATACCTCACTTTATAAAATTACCTTTTGTGACCTCCAGGATGATCACAGCCTTATGAAACTTTACAACCACAGACCTAGGTCATTCAGAAGATGTATGGCATATTGCCTGCATTACTGGAAATACACAGTTAAACAATAGAGAGATGGTGTAAAAATTACACATAGGCTTTTAAAGAAAATTTGTTTTGTTTATTGGAGTGAACATTGGAGTGGATCTTTCTATTTTTATTAAATAATGATATTGCCCTTTTTCATATCATACAACAGAAGTGTCAGACACATTCTCACTAGAAATATTCGGGTTTAGGTGAGGGGCTGTGCTCGCAATAGTATGCAGAAGGCAGGACATGACGTAGATTACACCGTTGTTATGTAGTCGGTTTGTAAAATGGTCAAAAACAAACAAGTCTCTTGCTGTCACTTGAATTTGTCGGAAAAGTTCAGCATTGGCCCTTACCAACAGAAATTCCTTAATCTCCATATTTTTGTTGCATTCTTCCTTCTTCATTTGTGGACGTTTCCTTGCTTTGGGTTTTGCACCAACTGCTCTTTTCACACATGGGCTAAATTGGAGATTGCACAGACTTTGTACTAGGTAGCTGGCAGAGTAAAGTCCATTTAATGTCCGGTCCAACTGATTCTGACTTTTGCGTTCTCACATACAGATCCTCTGGTTAATGTCTAAATAATTTCAGGGTTGCAGTGCAGGTGTGGAAGGGTCTTTGAAGTGGTTTTAGTTGCCAAATGACAGCTGCAGGCAGTCTTCATCCTGCCAGTAAAGCCATCAGTCAGCTCATATGCCTTGACCTAGTCTGTCATTTAATGGGGACAGGCAGCTACACAGCAGTAAAGTCTGTATAGAAAACTGTTTGGCAGTCCAAAATTCCATTTAAATCTAAAAAATATCCTACATATAGTTGTAAATGGCATTACAACAAAAACAAGGAAAAGCTGTTTTGGTGCATATGGTTCCCTTTTCCATGTGTCAGAATTTGATGTGTCTCTTGCTGAATTTCCCCCGTAGAGCTCTTACACCATGAAGTAAGGACACATTATGTACAACTGTGCACTTGCAAAGCACAAGTTAAGTGTTAATGTGGCGTATTAAAGTCTTCACTGGTCATCTTGGTTCTCTAATGCTCGACTTGTCTCGACTCGGCTCAACTCGACTGCAGTGCTCCGTCCTCCTTTTTCCATTGCAGATTAGTACCGCCTCCATGTGTGAGGAGAGCGTGGCTGGTCATCATAGCAGGAAACTGCCGTGACCTAACGCGACATGTACAGTACACAGAACATCAAAGGTGTGTTGTTTTTGATTCTCGGCATGTGACTGTTGCAACAGCCAGAAGACAAATTTAGTTTAAAAAAAATAACGCTGGCTAAACTACTTAAACATGCTGGGTTTGTTCAGGACACCCCCGTCTGTTGCTAGCAATGATGACGCAGTGAATAGTGACGATTCTCTCTGACCAATCAGTAGTCTGCAGGTATTCACGTCACCTTTTGGTATCGCCTCAGCTCGCGTGGAACCTCGACTGAGGTGATACTAAAAAAAGTACCTGTTAGCAGGTACCAGGGACTTTTTTTGTAATGGAAAACCAAAGGAGGTACCATGTAGTGGAAAAACGCCATAACTGGTCACACTAGCATCTGGTGGTATTGGTGCAAGACTCATGTCTTGAGAGTGCTCGCTATCAGTTCTGATCACATAGTGTTTCAGTGGAAAATAACATGTATTACTACTTGTTTCGATTATGGCTGCTCCTTAATCGATGGGGAATGCTACTGCTGCCAGTGCTAGTGCTCTCTCTCTCTCTCACTCTCTGCTTGGGTCTGTTTGGGTTGACTGCATTTTGGATTGGATCTGCTTATTCTCAAGTCCCCTTTTTGACCCAGTCTCCTTTAAAACCTTTCCATGAACATTAATTAATGCATGTTAACTTTTGGATTACTACAACAATACTGCCAGCTTGTCTACCAATTTTAACCAACAACCTCTTGGTTACAAGGCTGTTTCTTTAACCTTCATTCTTCTGCTGTTGCAGTGTACAGCACAGCAGCCAAGCTCACAGTGAACCCTCAAATTGCATTTCAATGACTATGTCCTTTCCACTTCACTCGCATATCACACAGCAGATATCCACAATATTAATCCACGTCAGTAAAAAAATAAACTTTTTTAGATACTCCTCGCCCCTTCATCTAAAATATAGTTAGAGAATTGCAGTAGTTAACACAACAGGGCAATTGGATCCCAAGTCAGAGAAAACTGAAAGTCCATGAGTGGAGTGAAATCATTCCTCTTTCTCTGTTTCTTATTGTTTTAAATTGGTGATGCCCTACTGGTGGACATGCTTGAACACAACCACAGTGGCCGCAGTGGCAGGACAGGTCCGGAATTATTGGTTGAAACACAGGCAGCTCTGTGGATCACAGAGTGGTGCGGAGCAGTCGAATGGCACGCTGGTAAAGCTGCTGAACGACTGACAACAGATTCCTAGGGGGAATTAAGAAGAACTGAACTGAGATGTGGAGAGAGAGAAAAGTTAAGAGAGAAAAGGAAGAAAAGGAAAAGTACTGAAGAAAGGGACAAAAGAGCAGCTGTGCTGAAATGCCAGCATCTTTAACTGTATCTTTATCTTTTAAAAATAAATAACTAGTACGCCCAAACCACAGAAGAAGAGCACATATGCAAATATACTTCGTCAAAGAACTTTTTTGTTCAACTCTTAACTTACCCTAACTCTTAACTTACTCTTAACTTAACTTAGCTCCTAACATAACTGACCACCATATCTTTTGCTAATTGACGACTTTGAGTTTGCTAACTAACTGCACATGCAAAGTAACCTGGGCTAAATTGGTCTTGAATTAAAACATATGAAAATCACACCCTCTAAATAAATGGTCAGCTGTCCATTTGCTGAAGTCTTTCAGATATGTTGAAGTACAACTTCTAATACAGCATGTGAAAAAAATAACAATTAAAAAACTACATACACAAAAACTGTAATTTTCTATACCAAGACAGTTCTTAAACAGTAGTCGATGTTTAACACACTGACACTCACCGAGCTCCCATAGAGAAGCAGTTGTTGCGGTTTGGGTGGAGGCAGAAGAGCGAGGCCACGCAATAAACACAGCACAACAACATGGACAGCAGCCGTCTCTTTAAGGACATTTTCCGTCTGATAGAAACACAAATGCAATCCCTTATTTGGTTGTTGTTGCTTTATTGTACATTGGTGATTGTGGCTGGTACACTGACACAAAGCAGAAAAAACATTCTATTCAAAGATCTTGGCCTATGCCCAGTATTTAAAAAAGTACCAAGACATTATGCATATATTTATTATGAATTTTTTCTTCTTGACAGACTATGAGTTTGCATTATTTGTTCACTCTACTGGTTAAAAGATTTTGGTACAGCAAAGCAGTCTTCAGGTCAGATTCAAAAAGAATTTTGTATTTTTTTGTTGTTGTAAATTTTGCAATTTTGTCCACTCGTCTAATTTATGTTTTATGATTTATCTTTTTAATTGGCTAGAAAGCAATTTTATTTACAGGAAGATTCCAGCTACGCAGCTTTAGCAAAAAAAGCTGTGGAGTAGGTTATCTCAGTAAGCTAATCAATGAGGTTATGAATAATGACCATAAATACTAGCACTAGCTGAGTCAAAGTTAGCTAAGTTGCTAAGGACATAAGCAAAGCAATGTAACATCCCTGCTGGAGGAGGTTAGGATCCAAAGGTCACACAATAACACAACTAGCTGATCCAGACAGCGGTAGACCAGCAGGATAAAACGACTGTTTTTGTCAAAGGAGTCTGGTGGCTTTGAAGAGAGCCATAACAGCTTCAGTTTCCCGTTCCCAGCGCTGAAATATATTTTATCTATCAAATACACTGACTATTATATTATATTATATTATATTATATTATATTATATATAAGTAAGTAGTTTACGAATGTACAATACTTTACAATATTTTTACTCTACTTAACTTTTTTGTGGCGGCTTTTTACTTTTACTCCTTACATTCCTTACATTTTAACACAAATATCGGTACTTTCTACTCCTTACATTTAAAAAAATTGGCTTGTTACTTTAGTTTTGTACAAGAGGTCGTCATGTCGGAGAATATCACGGACACGCGTCTCATACTGCGAGCGGGCGCGCGCGCCACACAGAGGAGAAAGTGAGTTAAAAGAAAAAGAGACTAGCTGTCCGGAGGATAATCAGTTGAGATTGTGTGTGTGCATCTTTGAGAACTGTAAGCCGTAGCCTATAACTTATGTTGTCAGTTCATTCAAGCCTGTTGTTTTATTGGTCTATAGTTCTTGCAAATATAAAGTAAGTTAGCTAGTGATTCTGTTGTTTGTGTTCTTCACCTGTTAGCTACACTGTAAACCTTTGATGTAAATTTACAGCTAAAATCTCACAGTATTTTACTGTTTTAATGTTATACAGGATCATACTGTAAGTGGCAATGAATTCTGGGAGAAAATAATAATTTTACAGGCATTTCTGTAGAATGTTGCAGATTACAGATTTACTGTTAATCGCAGTGCATCTCGGGAAACTAAAGAAAAAAGCGGGATTACACTTTGAAATATTTCTTTTTCTTACCAGTCTATTTTAAGACACGTAGCACATTTCGCTGTTGCTACTCTTTCCAAATTAGCTTTAAGGGCAGCAAATGTGTTTTATTAAGACAATAGATTAGTAGCTAATAATTAGTGAAAATAATTAGCATATAACAGAACAATTTTTACGGCAGAGTGTGTGTTTGTGTGTGTGTGTGTGTGTGTGTGTGTGTGTGTGTGTGTGGGGGGGGGGTTCGAGACGACGATGGGCTCGTTGCATATCAGTCTCTGAGGAAAGCGGCGTGGACACGGACAGTAGCTGCATCAAGAGGGCCGCGAGTCCAGCGGATTTTTCAACATTTATGTAAGTTTGAAAATATTTTTGTTTGCCTGCATGCAATGTTAAGTATAGTTTTACCGATTCATCTTTTGTCAGATATGGCAGCCGTTACCCAGTAACATTAACGTTAAGCTAGCTAGCTAGTAGAGTAGGGCAATGTTAGCTAGCTAACGTTATGTGACAGGTCACTAACACCATTAGCGTTAGCTTCCTATAGAAAGATCTTCCTCAAAGGAGCCTAACGTTATACTGGACACGCATTTAGAAAACTCCTTAACGCATTGCTGAATCTACCCTCATTTACTATTTGCTCGGGTTTTCTTCTAAAACCATAACTTTAACTTCGCTAGATAACAGACTTTTGTGCAAAAGAAGAGGATGTTATACTATTTACTTTTTATTCATTTTTAATCTAACGCTATTTTCAAACGGTTTCATGGTCAATTTTGTGGTTTCATATTTAAATTTTTTTCCAAAGATTTTAGGCGGACTTTTTGTTTTGCTAATGAACATTGTTTAGTCATATTTGCTTCTAAAACTATAACTTTAGATAACGGACTTTTTTGTGCAAACGAAGATATAATATTGACGTGTTATCTATCCATTTTCAAACGGTTTTATTGTCAATTTTGTGGATCCTATTTGTAATTTTCAAATACACTTTTGGCGGACTTTTTTGTTAACGAACATTTGAAATTGTAAACTCGGTGGCTTCATTTTTTGCTCCTTTTTCCATCTAAAACTAACTTTAGGTAACAGACTTTTTCTTCTTTTTATAAGCTGATGAACGTTTCAAAATGTTCCTTTGTCAACTCTGTGGTCATGACTGTGACACAAAATTTGCATTTGTAAGGCATATGAAAATTCACAGTAATGTTCTAACTTATCCTTTCGATGTGCCCTACCTAATTGTAAGCGTACATTCAGAAACATAACGGTTTTCAAAACTCATGTATATAGAGATCACCCAGATAAAAATAAGAGGCTAACTGGTAACGTTAACGCTACAAGTCTTTTGTTGGCCATGAAATAATGTCTTGTCATGTAGATTTTTGCACCGTCAAGTGTGACAATATTTCCAATTTCCACTCTCATTTAAAGAGCCATATTAGAGAGGGCAGGTCAGTTTCTTGTCCACATACAAACTGTGATAAAGTATTCTCTGTGGTGTCTACATTTTCATCACATTTGTCAAGGATGCACAAAAAAAGTGCAGTGGGATGTGTTGCAAGCCATCTGACGTCAGAAAGAGGAGCAGATATTCAGACAGAGCGTGTCAGTGAGCAGGTCGAAGGCAACAGACAGAAGTCATGGGTAGGCAGGCAGGCATATTGGCTGGCAGTGATAACGGTGATACAGAGGGGGGAGCATTCAGAGGTTTTCCTGAACATGTAGATGAGTCTGTTTTTCTTGAACAGTTTGGCATTGGTTTATCTTAAACTGCAGGCAAAGCTGTTATTACCATCTTCAGTCATACAGTCCATTATTGAGGATTTCCAGGGCATACATGATATCAGTCAATCTAATGTATTCCATAAGCTTGCAGAGAAGTTGGTTGCCCAGGGAATCCCAAAGGGGGATATTAACAACATTTTAGATATCCTTAAATCAGAAGATCTATTCGGGCATGCAACTCTGGTACATTAAAAACTGATAAAAGAAGAAAAAACTGTTTTCAAAAATCAGTTCAGATATGTTGAACCAGTTCCTCTCTGTCTGGGTCAGAATGAGTCAGGAAAAGAATGCTTTGCCCAGTATGTGCCTGTGAAAGAGACACTCAAGTCACTTTTTCAGTGTGAATCAGTCAGGCAACAAGTGTATTCACATAAGGAGCAGATGTGCATCTCACCTCAGCCCAAAGATACCCTGGAGGATGTGTGGGATGGCACCAATGTGACACAGCATGCATTATTTAAATCTGATGCCAACTCCTTGGGCCTCATACTATATCAGGATGCCTTTGAGGTTGCAAATCCACTAGGCTCAGGTAAAAGAAGCATAAGATTCTTGCGGTTTACTTTACACTGGCCAATGTTGCCCCCACCACCGATGTATGGATCAAATGCAGCTGGTTTTGTTATGTAGAGAGCAGGATTTTAAGTACTTTGGCCAAGACAAAGTATTTAGCTCACTTGTAACAGATCTAAAAGATTTAGAGGAAAATGGTGTGACCTTGTCTGATGGAAAGGTGCACAAAGGCACACTGTGTGCCATTGCTGGTGATAACCTGGGATCACACAATATCGGTGGTTTCAATGAAAATTTTAGCAGGAGTATTTACTTCTGCAGATTCTGTGATATTGATCGTAAGACATTTCGTACTTGCCCCTTGGCAAAGGCCTCAGCCAGGACAGTTGACTTGTACAATGGCCATGTGCAGCAAAATGTTGTAACAAACTCAGATTCATCTGCTGGCATTAAATTTGATTCAAAATTTAATGAACTTACTTTCTTTCATGTATGCCAACCTGGCCTACCTCCTTGCATAGGCCATGATCTTTTTTGAAGGTGTTGTATCATACGATCCGGCCTTGTATATCAGACACCTCATTACAGAGCAGAAGCAATTTACTTACATTGAACTAAACCGCCGCATTAATCACTTCCGTTACCTTGGCAGTGGCCAACAATAAACCGAGTGATGTCAATCCTGGAAGTGAGAAACTAAGTGGACATGCAGTGCAGAATTGGTGTCTTCTTAGACTTCTGCCAGTCTTGATTGGGGACAAGATTTTCAATCCGATGAGCAACAATATTTGGCAACTGGTGCTGCAACTCAGACACATTGTTGAACTGATCTGTGCTCCAAAGATAACCACTGGTCAGATAGCATATTTGAAAGTTCTGACAGATGAGTATTTACTCAGCCGAAAAGAAGCTTTTCCTGACAGTCCATTGAAGCCAAAGCACCATTATGTATCACATTATCCAGATCTTACCATTTGTTTTGGGCCTCTCATACGCCTATGGGCCGCTTCGATTTGAGAGTAAGCATACCTATTTTAAACAGTGTGCTCGCAAACTACACAACTTCAAAAACTTGCCTTCTATGCTTGCTGAAAGGCATCAGCTTCTGCAAGCATACCGTAGTGCTGGTGATATCCTTCCACAATGTGTAGTTGTAGAAAGAGGGACAGATTTCTTTGTACTGGACTACAACGACAGGATACAAAAAGGCAGTTGCTCACTTCAGTTTTTCTGCCAAGCAACACTGTTGCTGCTCATGAAGTTACCGTAAAGGGTACATGCTATAAAAAGAACATGTGTGTTGTGTTAGAGCAAGACAATGAAGGACTAGTCTTTGGCAGGATTAAGTTGATTCTAACTCAAAATGTTTCTGTTGTCTTCTTTGTCACAGAAAAATGCAGATCTGTTTGTCTAGTTGATCAGGGGGTTCATTGCCTTACAACTGATGCACAATATGTTTGCACTGAGCATGACAAATTACTGGACTACTATCCTCTGACAGAGTATGATATGCAGGGTTTATCAGTAATAGCAATTCACCACTCTTTTCCATCCCTATAGGATGTTGGACCCTAGTGCTCTGATCAGAGAGTCCATCCTCTGCACTCTTCCCAGTATCGCTCCAGAGACACTACAAAATGTGATTGAGAAGCTTATGCAGCAAGGAGTGGACAGCAGAGAAGACTTGCAGTATGTGAGAGAGCAGGACATGGAAGAGTTCATCCGGCCAATTCAGTGCAGAAAACTGCTGGATGCCTGGAAGCCCAAAGGTAATCAAACCTTTTGAGTGTATTTGCAAGCTATATTGTATGAGTTATAAAATTTTATTTATCTTAATGAGAGAAGACATGACAGGATAAGAGAAGAGGATATAACATTTGTGACAATATGAAAAGAAAATAATAAACTAATAGAAGTTAAGACAAGAGAAGATAAATAAAATGTGACGATAAAAGAGAAGACAATGATAAAAAGTACAATACAATATAAAAAAGAAGATAAAAGCAGATACTGTACAATGACAAAAGAAGATTAGAGAAAATAAATGTGTATCATATTTCATATTACTGAAATGCAAGTCTCAGTAAATATGTACAGGTATTAAATTATGGTGTTTTGTCAACACACTTAGCAAGTTTTACCCATTCACAGGTGGCTTCTAAAATGTATAGTAACATAATAGATCTTAATGCAGCAATTATATACAAAACTACAAATATCTACATATTTGTGAGTGAGGGTATCATTCTGACTCTACAACATTCTATCTTAAAATTGAAAAATGTCATTGCAGAGCCAGAGAACAGCTGCGACCTTCGGGAAGATGTCTGCATGCAGCCCATTGATGGAGACCTCTTCATTGTCAAGTAGCCCCATGTCCTCTCTTCCAGTGTCTCCACCTCACCTGAGAATAGGAAACTGGCCTGACACTTTTGAAATTAAGTGGGACACAATGCCACTTGCCCTGCGTACAGCCATTCAGAATGGAAAGAGGCCTCTGCCGGGGGACAGGCGACAGTTTATTCGAATACTTGTTGATGACATGAGAAAGTTTGAAGTGAATCAAGCAGAGCCCAATGTCTGCTGATTGCAAAGGCCATAGTGAGACAGTATCCACAGTTGTTTGCAGATACAATGGATGATGGAAGAACGACAGTAGGAGCAGGATATGAATCAATTTTATCTCAAATGAAAGTACGCAGCGTAGAGCATTTAAACAGAAACAACACCCTGGCTCGGCGGAGAAAATCTAAGGCAGTGACTGCGGAAACACCACAACGACAACCTGCAGACAGTTATGGCTGCATACGATGGAACCCTGTACTTCCACCTGAGGAGACATCAGAAGCTTTGGAAGAGATGAGACAAAGGATGACGGAGATCTTTTCACAAGAAGGTTTGTCAGGAGTGGAAAGGGCAGAAGTGATAAACCTTATGGAGACAACCTACTACCTACAGCGTCAAATGATAAATGCCATTCCAGGGCCAGCATTTGAAGACTTGAAGCAGCAATGGCCCTACTTGTTTGTGCCAAGATGCATGTGTTCTCATTTTGAACTGCTGACTGATGTTCCAATTGTACGAAAAATCGAGGCCTTTGTTGAAGAGCATGGCAAAATCCTCACTGAATTCTTCAAACAAAAAACACAAACAATGAAGACGTGAAAGCTGTTCTCTACCGAGCTGGCTGCAGTGTGACAGCTCCCAACATCATCCAGCTGTTGATGGCGCATTTCAAAGAACCACTGGGACGCCCTCATCATCGAAGCCGATGTAAGTATAAATCTGACAATGTCAGTTTGATTTTAGAACAATTATTAAAGCAGAGAAATACATACATAAAGTACATACATGTTCCTCCTTTCCTCCCACAATGTCTTTCCCTATGTTATATTATTTTAAATTTTTAATTTCTATCAAAATGCTACTATAAAGGGGGCCTGGCTAGCTCACCTGGTAGAGCTGGTGCCCATATATGGAGGTTTAACTCCTCGATGCAGCGGCCACAGGTTCGATTCGAGCTGCGGACCTTTGCTGCATGTCATCCCCTTTCAATTCTAAGCTTTCCTATCCAAATAATGGCATAAAATGCTACTATAAGGTATTTATTGCATTTTGGTTATGTTGTTTCTTTGCAGATGTCTGCCACTCCAGCCATGATACAGACTGTCCAGCTGCCTGAAAGCCCGAGATTAATAGTACTCGGTATGCGTTGTTTGTATAGCAGTCTACTCTGCATTACCTTTTTGAGTTCATTATTATATCATATTTTTTATATTACAGTCAATACTACAGAGTATTAACAAACATATGTTGGTTGACATGCGCTAACACACCATAGGCAATGGGGGAAAAAATACACTGACGGAAAGTCATCAGGCTTTGTATTTGTTGGGTAAAGCCACAATGCCATAGAAAAAAATAATTTTTAGTTTTATATTTGTAAAACAATGTATAATTCTACCATAGCCATAAATATGAAGACATTTCCACACGTGATTAAAAAAAATAAACGTATAAATCTAAGTTTGTTATATTTTGACATACAGTTTTTGTACAGACAAGTTGTAATGAAATTACTGAAGCAATTTTTTTCCCAACCCTAGTGGATATGTAAATAAATTCAGATCAAAGGAATTTATGTACAGTGAAATCATATTGTTACCATTTCTATTAACTATTCATATTTCTTTTAGGTCCAACTTTGCTGACTGATCAGCGGTGGTTTGTGAGCGTGGAGGGCCAGGTTGTCAGTGAGGGGGGGTCCTTTGTGCTGGGGCTTGCTGTTCTAATGTCAACTTACTACAACTTTAACCTGCAATACCAGGACAATGCTGCATGCTCGTTGGAGTTCATTCAGAGGTAGGAGATTTTATACACCTGGATTGAATTTTTATTGATTAAGTGCTCGAGATTATAATTTCAGTAGCTAATGATTCTGATGTGCTACAAGCATATACATTGACTAAAATAAAAATACTTAGAGGTTTGAAGAAATTTCGCGAAACCCCGCCCATTGTCACCCGTCACGCTGTAGTGGCAGCCCGTAACTACCCACCGTCAAGCATCGTTACATTTTGTGACATTTCCAAATGAAAGAATATTTCCCTCATTAAACTTTTCTAAAATAATACTGTAAAAAACACAGCTTTAATGTTCATGAAATGTTACCCACAAATGCAGAAGGAAAACTTAATTGTATTATGCTGTAAAATATTTTCCCAGAAATTATATTATTCTGGACATTTCTAAATTATTGGTAACCGTATTGATTTTTTTTTTTTCCTTTGGAATGTGTACTTCTCCATTGGCATAAATATTATACAGTTTTTAAACTTTATAGCTGAAAACTACTTGTATAAGAAAAATACAAATTAAGCTGTTGCTCCTTTAACACTAAAAGACTATATCTTCTCCTCCAAAATGAACCATTTCTTCATTAACCTTTAGCATTTGTGTTGTTCCATTGTCATTTAGGATCTGCATGGGGATTAATCCTGAGAGAGGATCAAAGGCAAACAGTGGACCGGCCCCCAGCAGAAAAACTGGAAAGATGGTCCAGAAGAAACCTTCAACAGTGAACCCGCATGTCTGCACCTTGATCAGGAAGCTCAACGACTTCAAGTGGGACTTTGTTTGAGTTTGTCTTGTATTGTTTTGTTTAGCTGCTGTTATTATTTGTCGATAATCATTTAACAATATCTGCAGATAAAAGGCCAATACTGCTAGTTTTTGTGTTTAGTGTAGTTCTTGCGGCTGTATTGTTTTGCCCCATTCAAGTGTTGCATTGACGTTTGATAAAGTGTTGATGTAACGGTTACTGCATGATTGAGCCAAGCAGTTAAAAGATGAGTTCCTACATTTTTTTGATTATAAAATAAAGAGTTAATTAGATTTTGAATCTTGCTTTTTTCATTGTTATTTAGGACAAATTATTTATTGCAGTGTTCCCTGAGGCATATTTAAAGCTGCAGAATTTCTTCTTCTGGATCAGTATACTGAGATTTTCATAATACTATGTTTTTGTGTTGTCAACACAATTGTTGTACATGTACAACAAATTCAATAATACGTTTATTTACAGTAAATCAAAATAAACATGAAATTCTATATTTAGTATAATATTGGCAAAGCTGCTGCCAACAAAAAACTGTAAATTCAAAGTAAGAAACTGTATGTCTATTTACAGTAAAATACCTTAAATTAAAAAAAAAATGCCTACTGTAAATTAACAGTAGTTTACTGGTGAAGCTGCTGCCAGTATATTACTGTAAATTCAAATAATACAGTTACTATCTGTATACCCGTTTACAGTAAAATACCTTAATTGTATAATACAGTATGGTTCCTGTAAATTAACAGTAGTTTACTGGTGAAGCTGCTGCCAGTATATTACTGTAAATTCAAATAATACAGTTACTACCTGTATACCCGTTTACAGTAAAATACCTTAATTGTATAATACAGTATGGTTGCTGTAAATTAACAGTAGTTTACTGGCGAAGCTGCTGCCAGTATATTACTGTAAATTCAAATAATACAGTTAGTAACTGTATACCCGTTTACAGTAAAATACCTTAATTGTAAAATACAGTATGCTTACTGTGAATTAACAGTAGTTTACTGGCGAAGCTGCTGCCAGTATATTACTGTAAATTTACGGTGAAAAGTTTTACAGTGTAGGTTACACGTTGCTTGAGTGTAATAAGCATCAAAAGAGAGAACAGACACACCTGGGGCGAAGTTGGAAACCAGAATCAGCTGTAAATACAGTCCTAATCTAGTCCTCAGTAACAAGTTTCCAATAAATTATTTTTCGCGTCATCAATACCATATTCAGTCTAATTGGATGGGAATATACTGTATGTTACACCACTAATACGACTCGACAGATTTGGCGCCACTCATTCGCAGCAAATCATTGCAGCTTGATGCTGGAACCGTTAGCAGATAGTAGTAAGGACAGCAGCATGATTGAAAATGAAGAAAACGAAGATCCCAGAGATTCGGCAGACAAGCAGCAAGACATTCCCAATCATCGTCAGCCTTATCTGAGAGAGATGTTTGAGATAGTAAATAGGCATCAAGAATGACTCCTGGCGAAAATGCTGCAGAATTCTTAAAGTATGGGGAACTTCTTAATTAATGCCTGTTTAGCAATTCAGATTTTATCCTTTATTTTTTTTCCAAAAGCCATATTTGAGCACACACACATACATGTAGATTAATTTAAATGTTAAGGGGAAGATAAAAAAAAGAGAAACTGGATCAGTGAATTCTCACAGAATCACAACTGAATTCATATCTTGCTACTCAGTCAGAATGTTATTAACCTGATATTGTCCTCTGTCAGAATCATCATATATGTGATGTTTTAGGCCTATTGGCAGACATCCATTTACAATGTAGCCAATTACATATGAAAGTGCCTTTTTTCATGTCCATTGAAGTTTCTCAGCTTACACTCTAGCAACATGTGCGTGGTCCAGGTAGCTATGCATAAACAGTGGTTGTCACTTTTAATTTGATACTTTAAGTAAATTTCCCAACCTGTATTTTGTTACTTTAACTTGAGTAAAGCAGTTAAATCAGTACTTCTACTTTTACCAGAGTATTTTTTAACCCAAGTATCTGTACTTCTACTTGAGTACGGGAAGTGTGTGACTTTTGCCATCTCTGCTATAGATAAGGATATATGTATGTAGCAATGTCATCATCCAAAAACCTATATCAGGTCATGTAGGAAAAGGTTTTTAGAAGGGCTTAGGAAAACAGCTTTTGACGCTAAAATTTTGTTAAAGAAAATATGACTATTTGGATTTGAATACGTAAGGAACACTACTGGGAAGCAACCAAATTATATAAAAAATAAATGTAAAAAAAATAATGTAATGGACTTGCCCTTAAAGTTGAGTTGATTGTCACTAAACAGACACAACCCCAAGTTCTCTGATACAACTCGAACTCTGCTGCAGGCCACATTGATGTGTAATCACAATGGAGAAGCAGCAGCTAAATCCCTGTCTAACGCCACACACCACCCTATGACATAACTTACATAACATCATCACCTTAACAATCCTGTTGAGAAGAACTCTTTCCGGACAGACTGAACTGGAAAAAAATCCTCACGTTAGTTAAAAACACTCTGAGGCTTCTCAGGAACAGATCCCAGGCCCAGATGGAGGCACAAGAAATCGTCACAGCAGTTGGAAGATGGCGTTGGCAGAGGTATAAACAGGATTCCGGCTCCCTGGGTGCTGCTGGGCACTGGGCACAATTACTGCTGACCCACACTATGTTTTGAAAGGTCCTGAAAGGTCTAGCAGGGGTGAACAACATTCCTACATTGTGTTTCTGTTGGTCTGTTGGGAGGGAGGGGGTTGTGAGAGGTATTAAAAAGAGGATCTTTCCTCTCAGGTTTCTGTGGACTCATATTGAAACTGTGCTCCGCTGCTCTGGACTTGCTGGGATTGTTGTGTCGTGGTTTGAGAATGGGGTTGTGTTACCTAATGGGATGCTGGGTGAACCCTCACATCATATCAAGATCCAGTTATGTTTATGGGTTAGACACAGGTAAATAGGGTCAAACTACAGTATAAAACTTCCCCAAATTGATTACTTACATTTTTTTCTATGTCATGTTTTCTAAAATGTTAAATATGCAAATATTTCTAGAACAAAAATCAATGAGGTAAATGCAAACATCAGCAATGTAAACATGGTTACAATGATAATGTTCACCATGTTTAGTGTGCTAACATTTGTAACTGTAAGTAAAATGTACCTATATAGTGCGTTTCACAAGGTGCTTTACATAAAACATACAATATGATAGATATTACACATGTAACAGTCAAATCATAAAGTAATGCATTAAAAGTAAAATAAAACCAAAATAAAGTACGGACAGATAAAGTAGATATTTAACTGATTTTTCAAAAGGTTATGAAAAGGTTATTGGCACACCATCAAGGCTAATCATTAACCAGATTTAGTTTAGATAGGGATTGTTTCCGTACTTTCTTTTAGTTTTTTTTTTCTTACAGATTACAGCTGCTACTTTGAGAAGTTGATGTGATGCCAGGTGATGCTTGGAGTGGGTGCAGTGAGAAAGCATCATTAGCCAGATCTATTTGTCTGTGAATCTTAGTGGAAAATGGTCCCATCATGCCAGATGTGTCTCCTGGGAGCTCTGGGGCCAGAGTAGGACAGCAGCTAGCAGGGTTAGAGTTTAACCAAGCTCATTCAGCTCTGTACAGCAAACTGTACACAGTTTGGCTGCTTGTGTTATATATTTCTAAATGTATTTTAGTAAATTAGTCTCAATAAGACACAAAGCAATACATTTTTTTAACACTGTCACTACTGTTGATCAACAGTGCATGCAGCGTTGCAACATGACCTTCATCTACATTACTTGAATTGACATGGCACATGGATAAGATGCTTTTACACTGTATTATAATAAACCAAATCAGTACCAGAATTAGACTCAGAATAGGATGTGTTGCTAAGTAGCCAAGGTTTTCACTTATATTTTATTTTCATCTTTGATTTATGTTTCACCATTTCATCAATCTCCAGTATGCTGATATGTGATTTAGAGGTAAATGACAAAGTCATTTGATATGTCATTCTTTAACATATCATTGTATGGTGGTTTAATAATCTATATTTATATTTCACATTTAAATAGAAATGATAGGTGTTCTAGATCATTAACCTGCTTTGTGTGGTGTTGACATGAAAAGTGGCCACACGGTTGGTGTTTCTCCCCATGCCCTTATAAATGCATAATCTTAAACGTGTTCTGTATGTAGCCTACTTAGAGTTGGAATACTGTCCGAGCCTCAGTATATAAAAAAAAATCTTCTGAAACAAATGAAAGGCTTACATAAATTAATGATAAGAAATAGACAGAGAGCCAGCAGGCAGGCAGCTGGGACAAGGGTCAAACCCAGAGAGCAACAACAGAAGCAACGGATGAGCAGCAGAAGGTTTTGTATGTGTTTGTGCTGTGTGGGAGTGTGTCTATACACTGTGTGTGTGTGTGTGTGTGTGTGTGTTGTGTGTGTTGCGTGTGCATGTGTGTGCATGTGTGGGAAGGGGAGGGCCAAGCGAGAACTGCTGATAATGCTCTCAGTGTTTCTGTCCTTCTGCATTTGTTGAAGGGATTTTAAGGACACAGATGAAACTGGTGAGATCGAATGGATGTTTTGGACTGTCCTCCTTAAACTTTGACATTAATAACTGTGGAAACATGACATGACATTGGATTAACGTGAAAGGACGACATTGTCTGGTAAGAAAGCTCATCTTGTGGTGAAGTGCCGTCAGATGTTGGAGTTCTTGAAGATTTGCTTTATGATATTCTAACAGTCTTAACCTAGTTTGTGTTGGAGCATCTGTGCACTTCTAACAGTTTCTAATGGTGCAAGTGCCACATTTTGTAATGAATGACTGTAAAGGATAAAACACAGTCTCTAATCACAGCTATGTCAGCTTTGTGGATTTCAACTTAAAAGCTGTGTGTTTTGGTTATCAACATGTCATATATGAGTGGACATGTGAGCACCGAGACCACTGTTATCATGACTCCTAACAGCATGGACACCAACGAGCTGACAACCCAAAGTGACATGAAGCCTCGGGCGATGGGTGTGACCCTGAGCATCGCCTCTTGCCTCATCACCTCCACCAACCTGCTGGTGGCAGCCGCTCTACTTAAGCTACTCCTCAGGAAGAGAAGCCAGAGCTGGTGCTTTGTCCTCAATTTGGCACTAGCTGATGCCCTGGTGGGTGTGGCCATCACTGGCCTGGCCACAGAGAACTTTAACTTTAACAGCAACAGCAACAATATCACTCCGAACCAGCACAACCAGATCAATAACAATGCACCCACAAATACCACGCCTCCTGCTCAAGGCAAGACCCGGTGTTTGATGCGGATGGCTTTCGTGACATCACCCTGCACAGCATCTATTATGTCCATGTTCTTGATCTCACTTGACCGCTACGCAGCCATCAAGATGCCTCTGCGGTACTCCCAGCTGTCTGGGAAGGGAACAGCAGTTGGGTCCCTGCTGGCTCTGTGGATCAGCTCCTTCACTATGGGATTCTTGCCAGGTGAGACCTCAAAATATACAACTGCTTAATAAATGTATGGTGTGTTATGGTAAAAAAGAGCTGGCGCTCAGAAGAATTAAAAAAAGTAAAAGGCACTCTGTTGTTGTTGCATCAAAGATCAAAGTGTCATATAGCCAATGACCCATGCTCTCTGTTCCTCAGTCATGGTGCGGCAGCTGCAGGCGGAAGGATACAGCGGCTTCTGTGCCTTTTTCTCTGTCATTCACCAGGTGGGCATGATCGTGTTATTCAGTGCATGCTTCTTCCCATTGCTCTCTGTATTCCTTTACATCTACCTGGACATCCTCAAGATCGCCTGCAGCCATCAGAAGCAGATATGTCAAGTTAGGCAAGCTGGTTCCAGGACAGCTGACCACCATTGCCATCAACATTGTGAGGATCATCAGCAGCATCAGCATCTGAGGAGCCATTACTGGAGCCACGTCAAGGCCCTGAGGACAGTGGGGGTGCTTGTGGGCTGCTTCTTGGTCCTCTGGTGTCCCTTCTTTGTCGCATGCATAGTGCATCTTCTGTGTGAAAGCTGCAAACTCACTGCGGTGTTAGAGAATTATTTGTGGCTGTTGGGACTATCCAACTCCTTGATCAACCCTCTGGTGTACGCCTTTTGGCAAAGGGAGGTGCGGCTGCAATTAGCAGCTATGTTCTCCTGCTTTATAAGCAGGTTGTTGGCCGCTAGACCACCAGGCGTCACAGAAAGTTGTGACCCGCAGCCACCTGTGCTGACTCAAGCTGATGCATCTGGTGGAAATACTCTCAACCCTTTGCTGTTGCAACCTATTATCGGCAATGACAAGCCTTACGTTGTGCCACTATCTGCCACGACCAGCTTGTGAAAGAAACTGGGAAACCAGAGAAACAGTGGCAACAAAACATGGCTATTATCAATGTGATTTTCAAAACTAAAAACATAAAGTATTATTTTCCAAATTCAATTTGCAACACTTATTATAATTTACACGGAAAAGTGCTGTCTCGCGCCATCTCAAATGCACAAATGGGCCCCAGCCCATTGTGACCCAATTCCTTAAGGCCTGATCCCGATCTGACAGCTAATAAAGTTTAAAGTCAAAACCTTCTCTCCCTTTCTTTTACTTTGTACTAATGCATATGTAGAATATTTTGCCAGTGAACACACAACAAATATGTAGCATTCAATGAAAGTTCTTGTTTATTATGACTTATTTTTAGCCATGCTACTGGCTATCGCTATAGTTTAGTGACAGTACGTAGGAGGCACTTAATAGTGACAGCACTACAGTATAATTTAAAGATTTATTTCAAAGTTCTCTGTGGAACCAGAGGGGTCAGTGGTCAGTGGCAGTAAGGGGCAGTATCACAGATTTTGACATGCGTTTCCTGATGAGTCCACAAGGGTTCAGGCCTGTCCCACTGTGAAATCAGTGCATGGGGGGAGGGAGGGGGGTGCTTACTGACTTTTTGAGCCCTTTATGCACACTCACTGTAAGTCTGATATCCCATAGAGACTTGCAGAGGAAAATGTGCTTCAGAGGGAAAAATCCATGAGAAAGTGGACTAAAAAATGAGTTCAAAGTAAAACAAAATACAAAAAAACTCAAGTTGAATAAAAAATACATTTTTGCTTAAGAATTGCTACCAACTACCAAGAAGGAGAAATTTAAGTTCAATTCATTGCAGTGACAGTGCCATTAGTGTTCTGTTCTCCATGGAGTGTGAAGTTCTGTCCCTTTCCTAAGTGAAAATTAAAAATTGGGCTACTTTTTGCATGCACGTTTTTGGCTGGTCACTGCCTTCCTAAAATACACCATAGCAGGAATTCAAGATAGATCTAGATCTAGATTGTAGATTAAATTGCAGAATTGACAGTTGCTAGAACGTGTGTGGATGCGCTCTTTGATAGAAGAGAAACATTGTGTGTCCAAATTAATAAACATCCAACACAAGATGAATCAATTATAAAAAAGAGACATAAATAAAAAGAAATATGCAAATAAAATGTAAAATGTATCTAGTATCAATATTTTAAATAAAATAAGTTATGCATTTAACAAGCAGCTCAGCTAAAGTGCCAGTGCCAAATTACCAAATGAGGAGTCAGCATCATTTTGGACATAATCTTAAAGATACCAAAACTATAGTTGTATTCATGTAGGCATGGATGCCTACAAACCACAAAGAGACACATACTGTCCACAAAGATATGCAAAATGACTACAAAGATACATAAAACGACTACAAATAGACACAAAGCAAATGCAAAGAGACAAATTAACCATAAAGAGACACACAAGGACCACAAATAGACACAACACCACAGAAAGATGTGTAACAACAACAAAGATAGATAATAAAAAAGAAAATATGCAAAACAACAACAAAAATAGGGGGTGGGGGGACTTTGCATGTGCCCAGGGGCCCATTGTCTCATAATCCACCCATGTATGTGGGCCATCTCAATTCATGAAGTTATTTAATATCTATGTTTACCACCAGAAAATAAACACTTTTTGAGACCTATGTTTTGGCGTTTAGATTTTGGTACCCTCTTTTGGGTCAAGTATAAATTGATTCATAACAGATCAAAGATAACATGCAGTAAAGGTAATGAGCCAGACTTGCCATGTCATTATGCAGAAATTGTGTGCTTTGGACCCCGGACCTGCTTTGCTTTTTACTGCTTTATAACGTTCATGTGATTTAGTAGCTTTAAACTGATGGTTCTCAGATAGGAGTCAAGCCTTCAGTTTATCCAAGCGGTCGTTATTGCACATGTAATATTTCATAGATGGGTAACTATTCAGTCATGGAAACTTCCTTGGTTGCTTAAATCTTGATAAATATTGTCCACTTTACATGTCAGCAGCCTGTATAAACAGAGCAGTTTCACCAGATGAAGTCATGGATTTCTAGGTAAGATAGCCAACATTTACTTTAGATTGAGAGACTGCATCTTCTACATAAACCCTGAGCTAGGAAATAGATGCAATTTATTATTATTATATTAAGTATATTTGATATTGCACTTTCTCAGTTTGGACTGTACCACTGAAGAAAGGGACCCCAAGAGCTGAGTAACCTTGGAAGCTGTAGTGTCTAGAGCAACAATAAGGACTTCAGTCTTATCTTCATTGCGCTGCATGGAAATGGTTTGCCAGACAATTCTTAATGGAAGTTAAACAGTTGTGACACACATTGTCACTCTCTTCCAGGCTAACAGAGACATTAAGCTGGATGTCATCTGCATTGAATTTATAACGCATATCTTCCAATTGGTTAATTATATGTCCCTCGGAAGCATATACAGTGCACATAAAATTGGACCTCACACAGAACCTTGAGGCACCCCACAGGAAAGGGCAACAAGGACCAAGTGACACAGAAAAACTTCTATCTGAAAGATAGGTGAACCAATTCAGGGCACTCCCTGAGATACCAACCCCGTGCTTAAGTCTATCAAGCAAGCTGTTAGGATCCACTGTATCAAAAGTTGCACTTAGATCAAGCAGAACCAAAACCAAGCATTCACCCATATTAGGGGACATTAATAAATCATTGGACACTCAAAGAAGAGCGGTTTCTGTAGAGTGTTTCTGATGGAAGCCAGATTGAAATTTGTCTAAAATGTTGTGTGTATTCAAGACAGCAGCAAGCTGTTTAGCAACAACTTCTAAAAATTTGGAAAAGGCCTCTTGGAAATGGGCCTATAATTGGCTGGAATTGATGTATCCATGTTGGTTTTCTTTAGTTCTGTCAGGTCCATTAAGTCAAGAACAACGCAGACAATAAAAATGTTTTAAGAAATTTTATTGAATAAATTACAAATTAAATTCGGCAGTACAGCTCTGTTCAGAGGAGTCAGCAGTAGAGGAGACAGCAGCCACAGCATTAGGGGATGCTCACACAGATTAAGACTGTGAGGGCTAAACTATTCCCCCATATGAACAGAGCAGCAACAATGACATAGAAGCATATGCCATCATATACATGACAAGGGTGGAGCTGGGGAGGAGGTGGGTTGCATCAATGCAGCAGCAAGCATTTAGGAGCAACTAAAGCAGCAGCAGATAGAGCAAAACTAAGCAGTAAGCAGTAGGAGCAAATTAAAGCAACAAGCAGTTAGTAGCAAACTAAAGCAGCTTTAAGTAGCCATTTAGAAGCAAGGGGAGTCAAACGCCGCAGAAAACTTCTCAGCTGAAAAGCGATTTAAAATGAGAGAAGATCTTACATGTTTACTGGGCAGTAAATCTAAATGAAAAGACAGGTTGAACAAAACGCAGTCATAGTCTGAAATATGTAGCTCCTCAGAGCAAACAGAGTCAATGTGAAGACCACAAGTATGACCCCATGACGTGTGTGGGACCAGACACATGTTGGATAAAATTAAAAGTGACAATAAGAAAATCAGCACCAAAAGTGCAAGATATGTCATCGATGTGAACGTTAAAAAGTCCAACCATAACCACTTTATCCAACCATATTTGATTCTCGATAAACTCACGAGAGCAAAGCGGCTGTTCTTAGACGCAGGCAGCGCAGTTGCTTTTCACCAACTACAAGACCCAGGCAGACCCAGAGCATGCTGGGAAATGCCGGCCTATCAGCTGATTGGTTTAGAATCGACTCAACTTTGCGTTTTGTATAAACTTTAAATTGATTTTTTGGGATTTTAACTGCTATTTGTCTGATTTAAAGGCTTATTCTGTACAAACCATGTTTTGTGGCTGATAGATTTAGAAGTCAGTGACTAAATCTATTCAGATCATCTACAGTGTATTGTTAATTAAACTCCGCAACAGATCACATGCAGAGCATTTTGACAGCTACTCTGTCATAATTAAAACAACTGGAGACTGTTTACATGTTGATATACGGGTCTGATAACATTTTATTAAATCAGAATCGGACCACAGTGTTTCTATCACTTCCTGTTCAGCCTAAAGGCTGCTGAAATCGGCTGGGAAAGATTTTTGTCACCGCCCCTGGCTACTGCTGCCTGATCTCGTCCACTTTACAGGTGAGGCACAGTTCATCTCAAACGAGCCTAGTACGTATGTATGTATGTGTTTAACACTGTTAACATTGTCCTGAGAGAAAGAGGTGGTAGTAAAAGAAGACAACTCTGCGGAGGTGGTGTGTGGTTATTGGTATAGAAATAGCAATTTCTTTACCTGTGCCCCGACGACTAGCATTATAAAGTAATTAGCGGTTTGTGATTCCCCTTTGATTAGCATGAAAACAAATCCCAGAGAACGGTTGAACTTGGGACACGTTATTAACCCCAAGGCTCATTTTGCACCAGATTTGTCCTTTAACAAACTGCTGACAAAAATGACTATGAATCAATGAAGAAATACAATAAAATACTCTGCAGTACACTTGGCTTTCTTTACAGTGACATGCAAACGGATGATGATGGCATGTTTGCAAATTGTTTTCAAGCAGAAAGGAATGCTCTGTAGAACTGTTATGACTGTAAATGAAACAAAAAATCTTAAACTCATCAACTCAGAACTACAAACCCAAACAATCTAGTAACTGCACTGCTTAACAGCCTGAGGCATATGTTAAATGTGTGTGTGTGTGTGTGTGTGTGTTTATGCATGTGTTAGCTGCGCGGCTTCTGCATCCTCAGTGGGCTGAAAAATGGGTGCCATAGTGCCTCCTCCAGAGTGAGCCGTCTATAGACGTCGTACTCCAACATGCTGCCGATCAGGTCAAACAGCTGACTCTCCTCCTCGCTCTTCTTGCCCATGGACTGCTGAGAAACAGACAGTTACTCTGAGTTTCTGCTGCTACCTCACAACTGCAGCTGATTGTCTGATCTATGTACCTTGAGAGGTATACAGTGTTTCCAGATGTATTCATCAGAAGAGCTCGTCTTGTCCCAGTTCAGACGCCCGTTGTGCACGTAATGCTGCTTTCTTCACACAGTACAGCACATACACATGTCATTCGGTAGTTAGTTGCAAGTAGAGAGTTACATTCTCCCCACCAGCACTCAATTCCACGTCACACTTGCAGCCGTGGAGAGCATATTAAGAAATCGGCATAAACAGATAACCTGTGATGCTTTCAGTTATAAGAATGAATCACCATGGAAACTGATGGAAACCATGCTCCCCCATGCTATGTTTAGTTGTTTCCCTGCAGGTCCTCTAAATTTGTCTAAACAAACACTATGTAAATATTTTTTATGTCATTGTAGCAGCTTTTAAACTTTTTGGCAGACAAAAATGTTACATGTTTTGGACTATAAATACGGTGAACGACACCCTGCAACTTAAGAAAACAAATAATAATATGTTAAATATTAATAATGTATACTTTATTAATCCTGCAAGGGTAAATTACAATTTACACTCTGTTGTTATTACACACATTACAAATAGGCCTGAATTACACATACATGCTCAGTACCTATACATGCACTAATGGAGAGATGTCAAAGTGGGGGGGGGCTGCCCATGGAAAGGCTCCGTGCCTTGCTCAAGAGCACCTTGGTAGTGCCCAGAAGGTAAACTGGCACCTCTCCAGCTACCAGTCCACCACCATACTTTGGTCTGTATGGGTATTTGAACCAGCGACCCTCCGGTTTCCAACCCAACTCCCAACCCAACCCCCTACTTACCACTTACTGAGCTACTGCTACCGCCAACCCCAAAATATAGTCATAGACAAATAGACAAAACACAATCAAATAAAGAAAACAACTTGTGCAGCATTTAGCAATCACGTTGCAAATACACACAACACAACCAAATACATAAATGCGCTGCAAATATAGAAACAATGCAAACCTCGAAAAAAGAAGCGATGCAAATGATGCGGCATCCGGATTACACAACGGACGTTCTCCAGGCCTCTAGAGGGAGCTGTCTTGAATTAATATTATTATTAATATATTAATATATAGTCTGTGCTCCTGTCTCATGCCCTCCCAGCTGGTGGCGTCCAAGCTTTTCAAAATATAAGCTCTCATCTGGTCCCCCTATGTCTCCGTACTTTTGTGTTTGGATGTTTTTGAACTAAACAGTACGGCAATCATGCTAATGAATACAATAACATTTTCAGCAGATGTCTTACTTACAACACAATGGAGTTAGCAGTGTTGTTTTTATATGTGCAGGAGGGATTTATTCAGTTTGATAAATCCCACGGTCTCTACAAGTTATAGCTCAAATTGACTGGCTTACAGGGAGGGACTAGAAATCCTGTCTGTTTTTTGTTTTTATAAGAGCAAATTGCTCCACAATATGACTACAGATTGATTATCACTTATTTTGTTGGTAACTGTTGTATAATCACAATATTACACTTGAGGTGGCCTACACTTCAGTGATACACCTTTTGGACCTTGAAATTAAACCCCTTCATGTAATATGGCTTAAACAAACGTCAATGTTAAAAGTAGTTTTAAATGTTTTTATTACAACAAGTCTACAGACACGTCTCTGTTGATTAAGCATCACCTGTGACCTGAGCCGAGACACACCCACCTAACGAGAGATCTCTCTCTCTCTGTCAAATTAATGAAGTTGTTTTCTTAATGTGCTTGTGTTTTGTCTATTTGCATGTGTTTTCTTAAGTTGCAGGGTGTTAGTCCCTGTCGGTCACAGTAGATAAGTACAAATTTTGCACGACAGAAGTGGATGGAAACACAAACAATTGTGCTATAGTTGCCTCCTAGATGCCTCCACAACTATAAGGCTGACCCAGATCACATAACTGGCCTGGGAGAACTTTGGGAGCCAGGGAGGATCTGTCTAGAGAAATTGATAGTTGGGCTAGTCTGCTCGCCCTTATATATATATATATATATATATATATATATATATATATGTATATATATATATATATATGTCTGTTACCTGGTCTGTTTCAGCAGGTGGGGGGGAATCGGTCCCAGGATTTTCTCCATCATGGCCAGATGTTCCTTACTGTCATGGGTCTGAAAAAACAGACAGGCAAAACTTAGTATTTCTGTGTGTGTGTGTGTGTGTGTGTGTGTGTGTGTGTGTGTGTGTGTATGTGTACCTGGAAGAGTGTACGTCCCATGTAAAACTCCATTAGGACACAGCCCAAACTCCAAACGTCACAAGACTGGTTCCAGCCCAGACCTGTGCACAAACACATCATTTGACATGCAAGTGTGTTTTTGTGTGTGTGTGTGTGTGTGTGTGTGTGTGTGTGTGTGTGTACCCAGTATGACCTCTGGAGCTCGGTAATGGCGTGTTGATACCTCGGATTCATGGTCTTCATGGTCATATTTTGCAGTGCCAAAATCCACCACTTTCACATCCCAACGCCTCAGTTTCCTCTCCTCACACTTCTGTAAAAAATAAAAATAACACATGCACGTGCACATGCATGCACACACACACACACACACAAACACACACTTCACTACTTGACAGATCTTGAAATGAGAGCATGACATGTTTTATTTGTTTTTATGAACTTTTACCATCACATCGTTGTACTCCAGGTCGTAGTCAGAGCAGACAAACAGGATGTTCTCTGGCTTCAGGTCTGTGTGGGTCAGTTTGTTACGATGCAGGACTGTGAAACACACAAAAACATTGAGCGTTGAGATAAACAGTTGGTGACACTAATGCTCCAGTCGGGTGCCAATAAGCCATTGCAGAAGAAGAGGGCACAATGAGTTTTAATTGAAAGAGCGCCAGTCAAACCTTATAATGTGGGAAATATGATGGAAACAAGAGATTTATGTTTTAACCAAAATATTAAACAAGCTGTAAGGAGATTTTGTTTCCTTCCTTTGGCAGTGAGAGTAATTACACAAATATTGTTGACATGCTTCTGACGTATGACTGCAGGTGAGCTCGCTGCATCTCCATTGCCCCCCAGGAGCTCTCTCTTCAAGTCCTCACGTGCAAATAAGGGCAGAGGGAAAGAAAAGGCAGAGTGATGGAGTCGTCAGATGAGGTCATATCTGCCCTTGGTCCCTTCACTTCTCTTCTGTTAGTGCTCTCCCAACAAGGAAAAGCTGCACCAATTGTGATCCATGTTTGTCCTCACCATTAATTTCTTTTTTGATGGTAATCCTTCCTCTGAACCCAGTGTCTTTTTTTATCTGCAGCATCCACTCCAGATTACAGATACATTTCGCCTATTAAGACGCCTATTAGGATTATCCGCCATACTCCTAGCTGTTGCTCCATCACTATCATCTCTCAGAACATCAAAGAGGCTAACACACACTAACACACTTGACTCACAGCAGACGGCTCTGAAGATCTGGAATGCCATGTGTCTGATCTGCTCCACATTGTACGGCAGGAACTTGTTCTGTCGGAGAAATTCAAAGGTGCTGAGGCCGAGCAGCTCTAACACGATGCAGATGTGATTGTTATGCTCAAACCAGTCCAGCATCCTCACACAGGAACTGGCAGGAAAGAGTCAATGATCCATAAACATGAGGCGTAGCATTTGTGTTAGCCCATAGCTAATACAAGGACATGATCGATAAAATCAAATGGTTCTATAGTAGAACTTCACCCCTTCACAGGATTTACTCTGAGGGACTGCTGGAGCTACACTCACAATCTGTTGTCATCATCCAGGATGTTGATGTCCTCCAGCACCGCAATCTCAGACCTCGCTACTTCACGGAAACACTCGGTGTTCCTCACAATCTTCACAGCCACACGGTCCTTTCTGTTGAACATATAAACAGGTACAGAGACATGCAGAAAAAGATACTGAAAGTACTGAAAAGTAACTGAACTTATGCCGAAAAAATGAATTCTTAAGCGGTTTACATGATTAAAGTGTTTCTGGTTCAAGGCTGTTGGCTAATAAATCAGGACGTTGTCATGCAGGCTGATCTTATACTGTTCATACTTATACCTTCCTATTAGATTTGTATATAACCCACGTAATCATACAGCCAGGACATGCAGGGCTGAATCTAAGGAAGTCAGGCGACATACAGTATAAAGACCAAGTCTGCATAGGGAGGAAGGGCGGTGGATGGATCAGTCAAAAAACAACTTTCATTCAGGAGACCGCTATTGCATACCTTGTGAAATCAAAAGTTAACATTGACCTATTTCAACTTAATCTTGTTACGTAACTTGCATATTTAACCACTGCATGTATGTTAGTTAAGTAACAAACATATTTATCTGAATCCAAAGCACAACCACAAACACAAAACCTAGCCAAGTAGTTTTGTTGTCTAAACAGGTTCTGCACTGCAGTAGCTCGCGCAGGGATACCGAGCGCTTGCGCTAATGGCCATTTGTAGGATCACGCACGAAAAAGTGGGCACATTGTTTTGTTGAGATCTCATACGTTATGAGGATATGTTGCATCATGGTGGATGGAGACCAAAAAAAAAATCTAAAATACAGATTTGAATCTGAGAAACTTCTCACAAGCAGCATTGCCACCCTTTAGGTAGAAGGTCCAGGCTCAATCAGCATTCAGGCTTACTTGTCTCTATCAATACACTCCACAACCTTTCCAAAGGCTCCTACTCCCAGTGTGGATACCACCTCATCTGGGAAGGACAGACAGACATTTAATTGGTTTAACAGTGTCAGCAGCAATGCCTTAAAAGGCAAATGTAAATGCAAAAAAATTATAATATTTCATACATCAAAAAAGGATTATGTGATGGAGGCCAAACATATATTATCCTTATTTTGAAGGAGCACTGGATTGTAGGATTTAGGGGGATCTATTGGCCACAGTGGAATATAATCCCATTGGAATAAAAATTCAGGTGTATAATTCAAGTGTATAATCACCTTAAAGGCACTGACCTTGAATGGCTATGGGTAGATGGCTGAGGTCTAGGGTTATCATTTACACACCACCCTTCCCCAGAGCCCACCGTATTTCTACAGTGGCCCAGAACGGCCAAACCATACACTGGCTCTAGAAAGGGATTTCACGTTTTTACCTGAAGTCACTGTAGGTTCTAATACACGCTTGGAAAGGAGGGGTGAGGTCACTTGTATTACGTAAGGCAGCACAGTGGCCCAATGGTTAGCACTGTGGCCTCCGTAGCAACCCAGGGGACTAGAAAGCTAGATTCACAATGACAATAGGAGACTAAGAGACAATTAGCTTTAACATAAAGTGTCCTTTAATAACTCATATCAGGAAAGGGGTAGTAGGACAAACTTTAACTTAGGATTCTTCCTGTTCGGGGTCTGTCAGCTTTCATGCGGTGTTGTCCTGCGGTAGTTTAGAGCAGAGCAAGAGGTCAGTCCTTTTTTCCCAGCCTATCTCCCTAGTGAACAAAAAAATTGCAGTGTTGCCTCTCTGGTCCTTTGTTCCTCACTCTTCCCATGTAGCTTTGGGCTGGCTTTCTTAATGCTTTTCCCTGACCACCTGATGGGCTGCAGGTGTGACTAGTGCCATGTGCCAAGTGGTTGCAGCACTTGAACAGGCAGATAGACTCTCTCTATCACCCCCGTCCCCAATCTGTGCTGGATTGGGTGGTCTGTTTCCCTTGGTTTGCTACACCTCACAGCAAGAAGGGAGCGGGCCTTTCTGTGTGGAGTTTGCATTTTATCTCTGTGTCTGTTGCTCTGGGTGCTCCATTTCCCCCACCACTAAAAAAAGGTCCCCCTCCCTCTCTACCAAGCTGAGGTGTGGAAAGTGTCTGGCGTTGTAAGGCTGCCATTTATCACCCAGGTGGGTGCTAAACATTTGTGGTGGTAGAGAGTAGGCCCCACCCCCTGAAGCGCATTGAGTGTCTATCATAAAGCGCTATATAAAATGTAATGAATTATTTTTATTAATATTATGTTGGTTGCGATCTGCAACCTCACTATTAGATGCCACTAAATTCTACACACTGCTCCTTTAGAAATGGAAATATTTGAAAACATCAAAGGTATGACAAGGACAAGACAAAGGCTGGTGTCGAGTACATCTTTCTTTCATCACAAGGCCGATGTGATAGTCCAGCTGTCCCTCTCCGTTGTCCTCGCAGCTCTTTCCTATGACACTCTTCTTCACTCCATCCTCAGCAGTGACACCAAGAAAAGCCCATTCAAGCTGGAGCGAGTTGTCATCAGGCTGAGTTTAGTGTTGACACATGCCACAAATGAAAGGCGAAGCGGTGGGGTGTGCATGGTGACACACAGGTCAAGAAGACATATGGACAAGACAGTGCAAGAGAAAGCCAGGGTGACAATTTGAAACATGTTAGTTTCCAGTGGGTTTGAACTTAAATCACACCAAGAAGAGCAAGGAAAGCAGGGAAAGTTCACTTCTGACCTCAGATAAAACCATATCAAGTGCCAAGAACCCTCCAAAAATAATTCATAGTTAAAATCATATAAGAAATAGTTTTTCTCAGGTTTTATGATAATTAATTTGTCCCTCTATAGAAAGCAGCTCACAATATCTAGCAAACAGTTGAAAAAAATAATTTTGTTCCATATTTTTGGCTACTCTAGTTGGATAGCTGATGTGTCTACCTAAAGTCCAAACAACACTTATTTATCCAATATTTCCAATGTTATCAATGAAATATTTCCATTCAAAAACAAAATATCAAAATGAGAGGAGGATAAACACCAAGAAGAGAGTCGTACCGAGTTACCAGTTTCTAAGGAGCTGCCGGGTGTCCTCTGGTTGAAACTTCTAGTCTTTCTGTCAGCATGAACGTCTGTTTTGGGGTCATCACCATCTACCACCAGAAATAAAGACAGAGAGTGGATTTACTGCTGCGTGAGTACATTTTATAGATATTAAATATTACTGTATACTTATTTGTTGAGATTGTTTGTAAAAATCAAACAATCTTTTGCTAATGAAGAGGTAAACAGCAGAGCTCATGCTCAATGTTGTTATTCTATTGCAGTAGCAACTGAACGTGCAGGATTTCCAAAACTCCTTTTATCTGTCACTCTAAGATCAATAATAATGAGCATGTATGGGTTAGGTATGAGCAGTTAATGCACAGAAACAGTGGACTGTTTACAATGTTTTACTGTTTTCTTCTCATACTATTTGTTGAAGTTGACTACTGTGTGTCCTACTGACTCAGTGTGAGCTGCACTGGACATAACTATAAGTTAAATGACCAAATATAAGAAAAAGAATAAGAAAGAAAATAAGTTTACCACTCCAAGACCCGTATATGTTGTCCTTCTTGCCCATAATACTGCTCTACACACTGTGCTCTGTAACCCAATGCACCCCCTGCTCCAGCCTCTGGAGGTCTGGTGAATACTGAACATATAAGAAGAAGAAACACATAGGCAGACAAGGCTTACAGTTATTAAGTTTCAAAGTTGCAGAATGCATAAAACATGGACAAACAACTTTGCTATTGTATTGATTCTTACAACTAGTGGTTGTAATGACAAAGTTCCCCTCAGCATGCTAACGATGGGATTTATTCTCTGGGCACCAAAATGGCGCAAAAATCCATCACATAATGATCAAGATACTGGATTAAATTGGACCGACAGACTCAATGAGTCTTTATTGTCAACCTTAGTTAAGAAGACAAAAAAATGCATTCCTTGAATATCAAAACTCAATTAACGTCATACTGTTCCATACGCTTACAAGGAAAGTGCTTCAAATATTTAATGAGAGCATTATAACTTACGAGATCTGGTGATGCACCTGAATGGATCCTAAAGGTCACGGTCACTGGTAGTTTTCTGTTCTTGGCCGTTCTGCTACACTTTGTAAAGGTGAAACGTTTACATTAAAACAAAATCAATTTAATTTAAATGTCTCATTTGGCTGTAGAGAGAGGTGCGGGAACACTGCTCTTCCTCTGTCCTCTGCTTGGTAATCAAACACTCCCTTCTCCCACTGCCCTTGATCTACAAAGACAAAGATGTCTCTGTCTCCTTCAACCCGTGATTCCAAAGCTATAGCCTACATATTGCTACATTCTCATGTCTCTACCCCCTGGCTCTATCGCTATCTTTCCCTGGCCTTCCCTGGCCTTTAGGAAAAAGCTTAGTTACAACCCCCCCCCCAGGCAGCAGGTCAAGTTCCAGAGGGGCGAGGAGATAACATGAAACTGTGATAGTCCCTGTGGGGGAAGCTAGGTTTTTTTTATTTTTTTATTAGGTCATTGGATATGGCAAAATTAAATAGAATAGAAACAAGAATATAATGTTTACAGTATTATATCAACAGGACGTAGAAATACATGAACGAAGCAACGATGACAGGACATTCTTGTGATTTGATTAAAGTTAACTATCATTAAAAATATGAAACTTCTGAAGACTCAAAATTTTACTCAAAACAGTTCTCAAATAGGTAGTTTTATTTTTAAAAGGGCTAGGCAATTTTTTTATTCAGCTGGGCACTCTAGTTTTTAACAATTATTACTCAAACAGGAGTGAATACTGCATAGTGGACTATATATTTTCAGCATATAGTGGTCGAGCAGCAGGGCAGCGTATGCTCAAAATAAACTAGTGTGACCATGGCCGTGAAGGAACACGTCACTCAATACAACAGTCATGGCTCGGGGTGTGGTTTTCATAGTTTTAAGACAATAATGGACTCTGGCACAGATTTATGAGCCACGTCAAGCTTTGGATACACAGGCAATCAAATCAGTGTTGCTTTTAGTCTGAAGAAAAATATAGCATATAGCATATATCTTATGAACTCTGTCTTTTAATTCAAGTAAATCCGGTTTTCAACTGGAGATTGACATCTTGACAACTTGTCTACAAGCTTACAGTTTGCTTCTAGTAAATTGTCATGCCATGAAAACCTTTCTCTCTGCCCCACCCTGTCACCTCTTCCACAAATAGCATACATGCCACTCACAGTGGGGGTTTCCCGGTTACTCTTACCCTCCACATTATTTCTTATTCATCTTTTCATCACCTCTTCCACTCCTACAGTATATCTATCTTTTTTTTTTACCTTTGGAACAGATGTTGAATGTCAGTGTCAGATTTATTTATTTTCCTAGAAGGAGAAAGTAAGGAATTAGCAAGCATTTTCCTTTCAAATGAATAAATTGATAAATTAATGTTTTTTAAAATATAACCTGTTTTGAAATATTTAGATATTTTGGTTGACTGGCCTATAATGCAGAGGGGCTTTGCTTTTTATAGCTAACGATGTGAAGGAGTGTCAAACCATGCGTCACGGCTCAGCTATATCTGATTGACTGTAAATCTGTGCTGAGGGCGACTCATTCCTGCTGACAACATGCAGGACTGTTGTCACTTACTTAAGATCATCTAACACTCACTACTCACTGGCCACTGACAGGAGTGGAGAAGTGTATACAGCTTGCAAAACGAGGGAGACCAATACAAGAAGTGTCTAGAACTACAGCAGTTCACAGAAATGCTTTAAATTCTGGACTGTCTGGCACATGAAGGTCAACCTTCTCTGCAAATTGTTTGTCTGGTATTCTTCAGGAATCAATGCTTGCCTGTAATGTTTTGCTTTTATAGAGTGGAAAATAGGGAAGAGGCTTATCACCATTATTACTAGCAGGGGAAACCTTTCATTTATCCAGTCAAATATTTCAACATCTACAAGATACATTGGTTTTGTACAGTTATCCATGGTTCCCAAATGATTTATCCAAATTACTTCTAGGGATCCCGTGATTTCTTATTTCTAGCACCACCATAGGATTCACTTTCGGTTTTGAGTGATATGTCTCAACAAGTATTACCCGTATAGGATTGCCATGAAATGTGGTTCACACATTTATGTTCCCCCAAGGATGAATTGTGGTCGCACTTTATTTGAATTGTGATAACTTTGGTGATCCCTTAACTGTTTAAGTAGCTCCATCATCAGGTCAGAATTATAGCATAGTATAGTTCCAAATTGTCTAACACTTTCATTTATGTTCAAATAACTGCAAAACTGATGGCATTCCTATCAGCCTTAGCTGTACTTAGTGCTAATCAGTAAATGTTATCACATTAAACTAATGTGGAAACAAGTTTTAAACCTCCTAGGTTTCTAGTTAAGCACTGTTTACAAAGCCTCTAGCACCCCTTTAGAGACACTTAAGCCCCCATTCACACATGACTAGACTTTACCCAGAGGAGCTGTATGTGAGAATGCACATTTTTGAATCAGTTGAACTGGGCTTTACCCTGCCAGCTCAGCTAGTACAAAGTCTGTGTAATTCGAACAAGTGTGCTGATGACGTTTGTATCTATCATTTCTACAATTTCTTTCTACACTGATGACTATAAATGCAGCCATTGCAATGGAGCCAGAGCCATTAAATCAGCACTTTTATCTATTCTGAACATTTTGTTTTTGCAATCGTAACAGTTCTGCAACATAGCTGCCACATTTTGAACTGATTGGATTGCTTTTATCCAAAAGGTTCAATAAAACAAAACATCCCATTGTACCTCTCCAATTTAGGTGTGTCTCCCACTGGTTTATCCATGATTGACTTCTCTCCTGATGTTTCACAGCGTTGTAATCTTTCCTTTTAACTCCATTTTAATTTACTTTTTCATTCCATGTCTATACATCAAGATGTTTTGAGACATGGTTTTCTTGATCTGCAGTATGTAAAGTGTGCTGCTAGAACTCTCAGCCACACTCTTTTTCTTTCATAATTGTTGTTGTCTGTGTTACTGTCTTTTTTGATTGTTTCCCACCACAAAAACATGAACTCTGATTTTAACAAATAACTAAAGCTTACAATTCTACTAAGTACAGTTTTTTTTTGCTCTGGATCAAAGTGTAGGAAAACAGTCTGAAATCACTCTCCCTGGGCCCTTCTGATTCTTAAAGCTTTGGCGCTACTTTGAATGGGATGTGACCAATTTCAATCCAGATGGTTGAGATAGGTGACTGATCTCAACCTTTAATTAAAGGGGATTATGCTGCCCTATCAGTTTTAAAAACAGTTCATTTGATATGGCTTAAAATACACTTAGATGAAATCTAACAAAGGCCCACATAGCTCTAACAATGAGCACTATGTCTAACCACACATACCTGTATGTTCTGCACTAGTTAATGGAGCATGCCAGTGATACTGACACACAGAAACTGATTTGGTCTTATTACAAGCCAAGTGAAAGCAGCTTTAATATAATAGTTTATAGCTAAAAGTTTTGAATATTGGCACGAAAATCAATTACTGCCAACTGCAGGTCAACTCCTAGTGGATGCAATGTCAGGTTCTTGCTCTAGACTTGCATTGCTGTGTTTAGTTAAAGTGGTTTCTTTTTTGCTTACCTGACTTTGCAATTGAAACTGTGATGTCCTCTGCTACTCCTCTTCTCTGGCTCGCTGCTGTTTGGTCTGTTGTTGGTCTGTTTAAGAAACTTTTCCTCCTCTTCTTCATCTTCTTCATACCCCTCTGCAAACATTTGCCACACTGCATAGCTGCCAAACAAGGAGAGAGAGAAATGGCGTCCGTGCAATAAAACATTATGTCCCACAGAAAACCAAGACGTGAACATTCCTGCGCACTTCTAGGTTGTAAAATCCTCCGCCAGCTGCAGTGAAAAGGGACACGGGGAGCTGCTCTAGCCTCGACCCCTGGCCTGACCCACCAGGGGCTCTTCTTTCATCCCGCAGGAGAAAACATAGTGTACTCTGTGTGATTTGACACTGTTGATGCAAAATGATGAGGGAGATTGTGTGATGGAGGAACATAGTTTTTAAGGGAAGTTAAATGTACATCACGTGGGTGCAAGGTTATTACTAAAACAGTGTCAATGAAGAAAAGTTGTACGCCTGCACACTCCAAGCTAAAAATGTGAACAGTGTCATCACAGTTCATATCAGACCCCGGTATAAAACTGTTGGTCCTACACTGCTGTATATTGTTTTGTTTCCATGTCATTTAAATGTTGTTTTCACTCTTCAATGTGGTATAACTTGTTCTTTATTATCGGGTTACGTTACCTTGCGTTAGCATGGACGCCTGGCCAATAGAAGTGTTGTATGGGTTCCATAATAACGACTGACAGATACTAGTATCTCACCTGATACAGCTCAGTTGAGGAGCACGTCATTAATGTTTTGAGAAAAGTCATACTCTTTATTAAATGTTTAGGCATTGTTCAGCCTGCCATTCCAAATCCATTTTTTTTGGAATATCCAGATTGTATCCAGATTGATTTTACAAAGTCTGGACAGCAAACCACAAGAACTGCATTTTTTTTTCAAATCAAGTCCAAACCACATTTGGAGGTGGTTTGAAATGTAATTCCAAACGGACTTCTACAGACGCGTCTCAGTCCGGCCACTCTGGTCGCTTAAATCAGATTTCAATGTGTCTTGCGTCACTGACAACCCTAGCAAGGCTTGTTGCATGATGACCTATCCTAACCGTAGCCAATCGAGGACAATCCCTATAACCTCAACTACCTCACAAGACTTTTACAAACCTTTGGTTACCATCTAGACAGGACCCTGATTCCAATAGGCTAGCAACCACAATTGCTGAGTTTGTCTTGACAAAAGATGGACCTGCATTTCTCATGTTTCTGTGTTAGAAAAGCTGTGTCACCAGTGTAGCTATATGTACTTACTGACGACTACGTTGTTACCACAGCAACCCATGCAGTTTATTGGTGTTGGGACACACTAATCGGATTTGATCCCTTGCGTGCGGAAAGTCTGTCTTAAAGATCTGATTTGATAAACAAATTGTTCAAAAGTAGCCTTAATAACATTCTTTTTTTTTCTTGCTCACCTCAGGTCAGAAAAGAATAGTTATAACTAGCTTCACTGTGCTGAAGTAAAGTCAGGGAGCAACCAAAGGAAACAAAGACCAGCCTGTAGCTACCCTTTAAAATGCAGTGGATTTCCAGTTAAAGGTCATGTTTTCACAATAAAACATCTTTAGTTTTACAACTTTGACAGGGCTAAATCTGACCACAAAACTATAATTAACATTAAGACCATGGCTTAGAGTGTGGAAGACAGGCAGGAAGTTAGACGCCTCACAGATCCTCACAGCATAATATTTTGTGTTGTTTTCCATCAGCTAACAAAGTTCCTGCAGTGACATCAGTGGTGTGTGTGGCCAGAAGTGCAGCAAATTGTTGGTGATGAGGGACTGACCGCAACAGTAACCAATAACATACTACTTGACTGCATAGAAGAAGAACAACAACAATGTGCATTTAACACGTTGTGTATTTTGAACATTTTGATAAGTCATAGGTTATATTACAGTTTTTCTCAATCGCTTTGGCACAATCGTCAAATGACTATTACTGTTACTGTTAGTTTTACTCACTGGTACAATCAGATTTTGTTTCTCAGTACATATTGCAATACGTAGTATTGCACATAACTTTCTTATGTTGTCTTAATTAAAATATTTCTATATATTTAGCACCAGTCACACTAAAGATATGGTGGCTAACCAAAGTCACTTAAAGGGGCGCTATGCAGTTATCTGCTATCTCCTTTTGCTCCCAGGTTTCTCTATAGAGCTCCCCCTGCAGCTTTAGAATAGATATTTTGCAGCTCCTATGTTTACTTGTGTCTGACTCCTCGCTCGGTCAGTCCGCCGTTTCCTCTTTCTCTGTTCCTCCGACAATGCTTTCCTAGCTTTCTGCTTCTTTTTTTGGCAGCTCAGCCATGTGGATAGTGTGGAAAAACTCCATCGCTACCTTGTTAGCCGGTTCCTGAATGGGTGTATGTGTGCACCATTCAACTCGAAAAAAGTCCTATAACCATTCCAATGATTCTAAAGCTGTTAAGCAGTTAAGGTATATTAAGCTAAAAAAACTGCATAGTTCCCTTTTAAACATGTTTAGCTTTGAAAGACATATGTGCTGCTATTTGTGTCATTGATAAGCAGGTATGTGTCATGGTCTATATCATGTTTATCAATTATATAAACAGTCTCTTTAACAGCCAGGTGTTTGAATGCAGCTTGCGAGGACGTTAAATGTGACACATGGAATCTTTACTGTGGCTTTAAACCACCAACACAGGCTTGTATTTCTGTCCTGAACATAAAAAATAAAAATATCCCCACCTTTAACTAGCATAGTTAAAATTAGGGGACTAGAAGCTGACTCCATCGCAAGCACAAGTGCTCTTCTCCTCTGAAAATGTTTTAATAAATATATTTAATATTTTATTTCATCAAAATTTGGCTTCTTCTCGGTACACGGGTTTCACAAATGATATCTCAATCTCAGTGTAACTTCCTGATTAAATAATTTATATACAGTATAAGATTTAAACTGTAGTTATTGTGTGTGATCATTTGAGGGCTCTGCTGTTGGACTGTTTTTCTCTGGAAGATGCACATAGTGAGCTCAATTTGTCTCGACAGTGACAGAGACTGATTGCTCCTGGTTAGCAATATTTCCATGCATGTGATTCATTACAGACAGTCAAAGCGAAGAGCAGAGGGAGTGACAAATTTAATTTAGTGAAAGAGCACACGCACACAGGCACACACACAGCACTTTGTAATGAAGAGTATGCCGTCCAATGCCAGGTCTATTGACAGTGAGATGTGAAAGCTCTCAGCTAAGATTAGAATTCACATCATTCATCAGACACACAAACAGATGGACAAACAATGTACACAAAAGGCTTATTTCTCTCAAATATTGGTCACAAATATGTCTAAATCTGTGTTAGTGAGCACTTCTCCTTTGCCGAGATAATTCATCCACCTCACAGGTGTGGCATCTCAAGATGCGGATTAGACCGCATGATTATTGCACAGGTGTGCCTCGTGGCCACAATAAAAGGCCACTCTAAAATGTGCAGTTTTACTGTATTGGGGGGGGGTCCGGTTTCCGGGTTGTACACTTCCTAAACCCAACCATCCCGGTCTTCTTTTCCTAAACCCAACCCATCCGCTGTATACGGCCGTCCCGTGCTTCTTTTCCTAAGCGCAACCCATTGTTGTCCCGCCCCCCCACAACCTTTTCATTGGCTTAAGGGGCTGTGTTTATTTCATGGAATTCTTCCATGGGCCCATCACAGAATTTTCTGCAATTCCGTGAAACTGCCACAGATTTTATGTTATGGTGCCATGTTTATTTCACAAAATTCTGTGAGATCAGGTTGGTTTTATGTTATAGCTTTGTTAGATTAGAATGTGATTTATGAACTATTATAGATTGAAAAATTAAAATATTATAGGTTGAACTATGAAGCCTTTTGTAAAATTAAACAAACCTCACTGGTGCTCTCGTGGTTAAATTGGAGCAAACCCTGAAACCAGAAGAGTGGAGTCTGTTAGCAGCTGATTAATGGCCCTGGTTTTGGAATACAATGTGCAATGACAACATGTGGCTGTAATGTTCACATTGCTGCACAAGGCTGCACTTATGATGATGTATTTGATATGTCTTGTGTATATTTTATCCTGTAGGCAGGACTACTATTAAAGGGACAGTTCACCACAAAAATACATATTTTTCCCCCCAAAAAGTTCTTACATGAAACTGCTTACAACCAGGTCTGTAAATTATCTTGAGTAACTGGGTCAGGATTTCTGGAAAGAGACATTGCTGTTGAGTTGTTCAAATGTATTTTTTTGGCACTTTGAGCACCACAGTCTGAGTGCTTTCTATATAGTTCCATTATATTGGAGAGGAGGCAGACATCTCTATGGCTCCAACACTGGGCAACCTACTGAAACAATCTGGACTGATAAATAGGACTACAGGAACAGTCAATTTTGGGGTGAACAGTGCCTAAATAAAGTTGTTATAGAACTGTCTTTCATATTTAATTGCTTGTATTGATTCTAACAAAGCTTTAGCAATATACTATATACTGAACTGTACTTTAGGCCAATTAATTCATTGAATTGGACTGTATTTAGAGAGAGAGAGAGAGAGAGAGCCTCATACTTTAATTGAGTTCAAAAGTTGAATGGGCCGACAAGCCTTTCTCGCTTTTATGTCCACTTGAATCATGGTGACAGTGTGTGTGTGTGTGTGTGCGTGCGTGCTGCAGCATACTTGAGCAGCAGCAGAATTTGAGCCAGATCATCTCTCTCTTTCTTTCTTTCTCTCTCTCTCTCTCTCTCTCTCTCTCTCTCTCTCTCTCAACTGTGATTACTTTGGTAAAACAGCGCTGCGTCGCAGAGAACCAATTTTCCTAATGCACCCTTCACACACACACACACACAGCATGGTTATTGATGAGGTAAATGGGGAGGGGGGCAACAAGGGGGCACACAGACTGCTGGGAAATGGGGAGAGAGAGAGAGAGAGAGAGAAAGAGGGTATGGATAGTTGGAACAAGACCGAAGGACGAGTTAGACGGGGACAAAGAGAGGGACACCAGAAGATAGGAAGAAAAAGGGGACAGAGCGAAGGAGGAGAAGGACGAAGACTGGGACATTCAGATGTGTGGACTGTGTTCTGGAAATGGATCAGGGCTAATACAGCAAAAGACAGAGAGGAAGACAAGGAAGGAGGGAGGATGCAGGAGGGAACTAAGACCGTCTCCATCCTGATGGACGATGGAGTAGTTTGGCTTCATGGCCGGAAGAGACGAGGATAAAGAGATCAAAATGTTTGGATGGTTTAACTTTTTGTGTTCCTGTGTACACAGGGCCCTCATGTGAAGAGGGCCCAAAAAGATGCTAGAATGAATGGCTGTGGATGCGGGGAGGGGCCCATAGAAAATACCTTTCTACAGCAGGGCCCAGAATTTTGCTGCACATGTGTATGCTGAAATTATTTCTCTCACGCGTTTTGAACTTGCATTCGTCAGGATTTCTTTCAGAAACCAGTGAGACATTTTGGTTTCAGTGACTCTTGTGAGGAGGAGGCTGGAGATACTACATGTTGAGTGCATCCAAAGACAATGGAGATTTTAAAAGAGAAAATATTATAACAATAACCAGAGTTGCTGATTTGGGAAAGATTTCCACTTCCTGGGACCTTTCTCTCTCTGTGACTCCATCTTCAGCAAGAACTTCACAGGCTGATTCACCAATAATCTCTCCTCAAGGTATTCTCTTTAAAATGTATTTCCACACAGAACCTATTTTGAAGACTACGCCCAAGAACTTCTCGTCAAGAATTTGCACACCAGGAACTGCTCCTATAAAGGTGTAATCCTGTATCCAAAGTTCTCCCTCTAAGGCTCGGTGCCCATCAGACACTCCTCCCTCTGAGGTAAAATCTCTCTGTAAGGCCCCACATCCAAAAGAAAAAGCTCTATTTAAGGTGTAAGGTGTAAAACTCTGTTTTTTAAGGGTCTGTATCTGCCATGATCCTCTCTTCAAGGCTTTATGTCAATGAACACCAGGAAATTCTCTGCAAGGGTTAATGTCTGCAGAAAGTTCAACAAACTGGAACTCCACCTGAAACCTTTCAAAAATGTTTAAACGCCCATTTGAAATCTCTTTTTAAGGCTGAATCCCTACATGATAATATTAAAAACCCACCAGGAACTGTAACTATTTAAAACCGTCCTTTAGGCCTTAAATATTAACTATCCTCTCACTCTTTCAAAGGGATTTCAGCTTCTCTTTAAGACTTTTTATTTAACTGGAATCTCTTTTTTAAGACACTATATCACCAAGAATCATGACTCATTAAAGTTCTTCAAAGTGAAGGCCATCTACAAATGACCTCTCTGTAAATATATCCAATAAAAAGACATTATATTTACTTGAATCCATCCAGGAACCTGTTTTTTTAAGAGATTTTTTCTGCTCAGGAACAACTCTTCATGGCCCTTCACCTACCAGGATGATAAAAACTAAGAACTTTTCACAGTCTGCCTAAAACTAGGAATCTGGGTGGTAATAGGCGAAAGAAAAATCATAAGTGATGCAGTTTTTTTATGCACCGTTGCTGTCTCACCCTCTAAACTTTTACAAGCCCGGTGCAAAAAGCGTTCACATCATTGTGTCTTATTTACGCTGAGCATCTACAACTGTTACCATAGCAACCGGAGCAGGAGTGCTGCAGCATGGGACTCAGCTGCTTCAAGTCCTGGAAACATGACAGTACAGGCCACAAAGGTGAGACGCATGCATTCACACACACACACACACACACACACACACACACACACACACACACACACACACACACACACACACACACACACACAGTACACACCATCAACAGATTGTTTGTTAATCTCTCCAGTCCTCTAGCTGTGTGAAATTGTGTGTTGCCCTTCAGTGATAGGCCTATCTGTAAATGCTGAATCAGGGTTTTCTATCTGAGGTGAGGTGACTTGTGTGTGTGTGTGTGTGTGTGTGTGTGTGTGTGTGTGTGTGTGTTTCACACATACATGTATGATGTGACTTTGAGCAGGACAGAAAGAGGTGCAGGATAAGAGATGGGGAAGAAGATGGGGACAAGTGTGTCGTGTGTGTGTGTGTGTTATATTGGTGGCTGATTGTGGGGGTTAACAGAAATTTGACATGGGTGGTCCCATGTTACTTTTTGTTCTTTGTTAAGATTCATGTCATTTGTAACATGTCTTTGGTCCATCTGTTACTTTCTTAATCCCTCACATTAAAAAGACAGCAGTCGTAAAATTATATACATTTACCTGACAAAGTCCTCTAGCATCCATGTGCATTGTGACTTTTTAAACATGACCACCATCTTTCTTTCTCTTAAACAAGTAGTTTTGTGCCTAGGCTTAACCAAACCTAAATACTTTATTTGTGAAACTCATCCTGCTTTTTTTTGGATTGGAAATTGGTTCTAGTATGTTGAAGCACACTTTGGACAGATTGTATGCACTGTATGCCACAGGAAATTAGCATTTTCTTGCGTTCAACACTAGGGGGCATACTTCGTATACTTTATGGAATTATGGACCCCGAACAAAATTGTGTGGAAACAAGGCATAAAGGCTTAGTGTGCCAATTTCGCTCCTCGAAGTCTGATTAATTTGCAACTTGGCTTGCATTTTGACTTAGTTATAAATGACTTGGACAAGCTCCCTAAAACAGCCCTGTTTGTGTATATACAGGTAACAGAGATGTGTTGGCCAGCCCAGGCTCGTATTTCTTCCTCTCCAACAGTGCTGGTCAAGGTGACGAGTGGCTGAAGAGCCTCAACAAGGGTGTCTGGATCCCTTTCACAGGTAAGACCTTAGTCTTGCATTGCCAGACCAATCTCTACAGCGCTGTGGATTGGTTGTGGCCACACCACACATACATTCTGGTTTGTTTGCATTTCTTTAAACCAATCACAATCATCTTGGGTGGTGCTAAGCTCCGGACACAGAGATGGTGGCTCTGCAAAATGGTCTCAGGAAGGACCTGGTTTTGGTGGAACACTTGCCCCCCTCAAAGTCCACACAATACAGTAACATGACCTATTTAAATTAGCTGCATACTGTATATTAAACATCATTTGCTCCTACCAGTGTTTTTTGCCATGTGTACTTTGTCCATAGCAATCCCCCACCAATCAATCACTCTTCAAAATACTAGATACTAAATGCTGTAAACATATTCTTTGGAAATATTTACAATAACTTCCTGACAATTTTTCAAAATCTTCAAAACTTACCATTTTCAGCGTGTAGCTCGCTAGCTCAAAGCTCTTTTTTTGTCATAGCAAAAGGAGTTTGAGAAGAGCACACACAGAGACCTGAAGGTGAAGGACATCCGTATCCTAGAAATGTACATCCTTTGATCCAGACTAAGGTCACCTAAACAACTTTTTTTTTTGCTGTGGAAGGCCTTACCTTGTTTCTAATTGGATGGTGGAACTTTGCTCTTTTAAAAATCTTCCTCTCTTGCAGGGGTCTTTGGTCAGCGTCTGGAGGAGACGGTGTTATATGAGCGACGTTATGGGCTACGTTTAGTTCCTTTAGTGGTGGAGCAGTGTGTGAACTTCATCAGGGAGCGTGGTTTGCATGAAGTGGGCTTGTTTCGCCAGCCGGGACAAGCCAGTCTGGTTAAGGAGCTGCAGGAGGCTTTTGATGCAGGGGAGCGACCTTCCTTTGACAGGTACAATCCCTCAGTTTTTTGTACTGTACTTTACTGTTTTCTGATCACTTGTTCTTAAAAGGTGTTAGCATGCTTTGTTTTTTGTTTTGCCTGCAGTAGCACAGACGTCCACACAGTGGCGTCACTACTGAAGCTCTACCTCAGACAACTGCCGGAGCCTCTGGTTCCTTACAGACGATACCACGACTTCTTGTTCTGTGGTCAGAAGCTGTCAAGTGACCGCACACAGGTGACTGTAGCTCTGTGCACAACAGAAACTATTCATAGAGCAGCTTTAAAATACCACCTGGGAATCTTGTTGTTGTTGATCTTTAGTGGTTTAACTTGGCTCACCCGCCTGCTCAACCACAAAGGGCAACAAAACACTGCTCTTGGGATATTTTGAAGTGGGGTTGTATGAGGTACTTATCTCCATAGTGTATTTCCTACAGTAGATGGCGGTCAACACACCCCTAGCTTGGGGAAGCAGACAAGAATACTGACACAGAAGCTAAGCAGTTTGCTGCTGTGGATGGGGGCAGCAGCTAAACATATTTTATCCATCCATCCATCTTCATACGCTTATCCAGGCTTCCAGCAGGGGACCCGAGCCACATTAACCATATATATAATCCCTCCACCTAGTCCTTGGTCTTTCCCAATGCCTCCTCCTAGCTGGACATGACTGGAACACCTCCCTAGGGAGGCGTCCAGGAGGCATCCTTACCAGATGCCCAAATCCACCTCAACTGGCTCCTTTCGACACAAAGGAGCAGCGGCTCTACTCCAAGCTCCTCACGGATGACTGAGCTTCTCACCCTATCTCTAAGGGAGATACCAGCCACCCTCCTGAGGAAACCCATTTTGGCAGCTTGTACCCTTGTAAACATATTTTAGCCACTAGGTAATACTTCATCAGGGAGGTAATACACTGAAATACCTCATACAACCTAACTTAAAAAAAAGCTTTAAGTTACTCTAAGTTTATTAATGAGACTGAACAAGAAAAAAACTTGCAAAGCCCCGTTTCTTAATAAATACAATTTTTTTAATGATTTATAATCATGTTTACATCAGCTATCTTTTTTAGCTTGTTAATTGTTGCCACTTACAGTTGCATGTCATTTTCCCCCTCCTGTAAATATAAAAACATTAAGCAGGTTGGCACCAATAAAGCAAGAAAAAAAAACCTTCTTCCTTCTTTTTTCCCCCCTTCCTGAATCTCATCCTCCTATTATCCGCCCCTTAGGTTTTGGGGGAGTTGAGGAATCTTCTTCATGAGTTGCCAGTTGCAAACTTCAACCTACTCAACTTTATCTGCCAGTAAGCACTTTTTTATTTAGACAGGTTTTCATTCAAGTACTTGTCTTATTTTGATAATGTTAATGGTTAAACTTGATGAGACTTCCTAAAAAATGGCGGTCTTTTGGTTATGCTTTACATGGGTGGTGGAAAGGCATGTTGTTGACTGATTTAATTTAAAACGCAGGTTTCTAAATGAGGTCCAGAGTTTCTCCAGCAGCAACAAAATGAGTGGCCAGAACTTGGCCACTGTGTTTGGGCCAAACATCCTTCGAGCCAAAGCTGAAGACCCACAAAGCATCATGGGAGGTAGACAACACAATATAATTGATTTTTTGTTTTTTTTGTTGAAGAATGTCTTAATGTGTCTACTAATGTGTTCTAGGTGCAGTACTGGTCCAGGTGCTGATGTTGGAACTGATCAGAGAGCATGAGTCTCTGTTTGCCAAAGTCCCCCCACTCATCTCCGCCCGTCCATCTGGAGGTTCACATGCATCACCAAGTGCTTTGAGGCAGCCTCATCTCCACCCAACGCCCTGCCTCCGCCAGCTGTCTATGCCTCTCATCGTTGAGCGTTCCAGAGAGCCAGGACAGCCTGGTGCAGACGAACAGAACTCCAGGTGCAACAGACCAGCCTTAACAAAGCTTTGTACCCTAAACATCAACCCCACAACATCTCATATAAGTAACTGCAACTAAATAATTGCCGTTAAGGGATTAAAAACAGTATTCTGATTCTGATAAACATCTCACAGACTCACAGTCTATCTGCGTGCTCTAGCAACTAGCCACTTCCAAGTGTCTACAAAACAAAACAATAGGAAAAACTCAAGAACAACATTCACACAGAGGGAGAAGGAGACACGTAATGGAACCGCATTACTCAGTCTCCTCTTTCCGGGCCTTTTATACTTTTGTCCTAGACATGCTAAACCAATAACATGTTCTTCCTACTTTCATCCCTTCTTTCACACACATCCATCTTCAATGTCCAATTCTACCTTAAATGATGAAACCTTTTATCATATACTGTTGTAATGTTGGTCCTTGCTAGTGCAGTGATTTTAGACCTACAAAATGGATCATCTTGAAAGTCTAACCTTCCTTTCCCTGCTTTCTGTAGTTGCATCTACTCTGCTGCTGCCAAATCAGACATATCCTTTGGCCAGAAGAGACTTCTCGGCCATCGCTACACCTCCTCACACCCAGAGAACTGCTTCTACCCATTGCCCTCCTCTAGTCAGCCCCTTCAGCACCACTACGACAGACACAACATGGATAATCACCAGTACCACATGGGCCAAGGACCATCCTCAGCAAATGTTCAAGACTCTACAAACAGCCTCCAACTACAAGACCAACTGCCAGACAGCTCCAAGCCCAAACCGATACTCAAGAGCTTGGCGAAGGCCTGGCCTGGACCGACAGAGCTAAGTGCTGGCTTCTGGAGCTCTGGTGGTGCAGAGGAAGAGGATGCAGTGTCAAGAACAGCCAGCGAGGGCAGCAGTGAGGCTCAGGAGGACAGCAACCTTTCTGCCTACGACAACTTGAACAGAGGGTCTCTACAGAGGATGGAGGACGTCACTGGTGGACATTTTGAGACTAACGTTCCAGGAGGCCACATTGGAACTTTTGAAGAGCAGGTAGAGGTAGAGGAGGCAGGGCAGACAAGGGACTCATCCTCGTCATGGTCTTCCTGCGAGGTTCTACCATTGGACGAGAGCAGTGATGCATTGGAAGCGGTTAGTCCGGAAGTGTCACCAAAGAGACTAAAAAGATTACCTTCAAGTCAGGTAGCAGAAGAAGAAAACAGTGATAATGAAAATCATGACAAGGATGAAGATGTTGATGATGAAGATGTTTATGATGATGATGATGATGATGATGATGATGACGACGTTCACCACCATAACTCCCCAGCCTCCTGTTCTGTACTCAGTGACAGCCTTCTAAGTACGGGCAGCTCAGACGTGTTCCTCCCCTCTGGTCCTCCAGACCTCCAGGGGCCTAAGCCTGACTCACAGACCAGGGACACTCACTCAATGCTGGCCGAGCTGCGGCAGCAGATGGCCCAGCAGAAGGTTGAGTACCAGGCCAGGATACAGAGGTGAGACACCAACACAAGTAGGAAATAAGTTGCCTGATATTTCACAAATGTGACAAGTATCTAGTGGTTGTTGTATAAGTGTATGTATTATATGGCAGTTGTGTGCATTGCAGGTTGGAGCGCTGTAATGACGTCCTGGAGCGGCAGGTTGCGGTACTGCGGCTCAGTCTGGAGCAGCAGAAACATAGCCGAAGCTTTGCCGAGATCAAAATCCGCAACATGGAGCAAGCCAAAGCAGACGCCGATCTTCGAAACAACACGTTGCAGAGAAAGATGGAGCTGTTCTTCCAAATGCATGGAAATATCAAAAGAAGAGGAGGGGATGAAGGAGGAAGAGGAAGAGCGAGCCTTTGAAGATGGATACAAAGATAGATGAATTCTTTGAAGTGTTTGGATAGGTTGGAGGATAAGACAAGGAGAGAAGGGTTGTTGTGGCACAGAGCTTGATGAAAAGGATGGATGAACAGTGTGAAAGATCTCAACAGGAGATCCAACTCCTCTAAGTTCATCATAGGCAGCAACCCCTGAAGTGAACAGTGAGGGCAAGGAATTAAATGTTATTGTCCAATCCAGAAGGCAATCTAAATAAATATATTTTTGTGTAATTTTAAGTTAGCCCCAGCTTGAGAAGGTTAAAGGAGAATTCCGGTCGATTCCAACACGTAGCTCTGTTGTTTGTAAATTTGGAGTGCTATCAGTAGAAAAAAACTAAAACAATTGGGGCACCGGAACTAAACACAGCTGAATTAGCACAACTTTCATGCATTTCTTTCACATCTACAGCAGTCAGATTCACTTTGTTTACTTGGAAGGAATCCCTGCACATGGGTAGGCACTTTTAAAGACATTTTGAACATGTTTAGAGGCTAAAAACATGTTTAAAACTTGCCCTGTTTAAGCCTGTTGGGTGCTAACTCTAGCAGGAGGATAACACTGTGTAGGCAGCACCGATAGAGCTACATGTTGAAATTGACCAGAATTCTCCTTTAAGTTCACGATTTCCAGAAGAAAGCAAAAAAGTTTAACTTTAAAGAGTAGTTATGGACATTGGCAAGCTTCTTGACCTGTGATTGTCTGGACTTCCCCATCCAGGGGCTGTTGGACTGGTTTACAGGAGCAACTGATGGACACTATAAGTGTCTTCTTTTTTTATGCAAATGCATCTTTCCAGGGACCCTGAGTTGAGGTATTATTCAACATGAACCCAGCTCTCATTTGAGAAAACAAACAACTTGGTTGTTCCTGAACAACCAGGATCTGGAAGAGGAAGATAAATAAGAGCTTGTCCTCCAGACTATAGTTCAAGATGTCAGAACTGCTGTACTGCTGCTCACACTACAAGATATTTTGTAGCGTCACATTGACATTCACAACTGATCCCAGATTTCAAGTTTATTCCAGTAAGAGAGAACTGTTACTGCAGTGCATGTTGTCAGAATTTGAGGTCAGAGTCCATCAGTCCATGTCCACATAACACATGATACACTAATGTTGGTCTTTGCCTTATTTAAAGCCATGTTATCTTGTTTTTGAGTGTTGAGCTGCCTCCGGCCTTTTCCCACTCTTGTTTTACAGACAATCTTAGTGGGTACCATCTTAGACTTGTCTCCAAGAAACTCGACCAAACACCACTGATGTTTACTGTCATAGTGTCTGGGGAAGTACACATCAGGAACACACAGGAACGGCTCGAACTAGACAATCCGTGACGGGAGAAAGCGTTCATTCCCTTCCGACACAACACTGTCAGTCTCTGACCACAAAATAATTTATCTGGGACAGGAAAATCCTAGCCAACGTTGTGAATTCTGCATTAGGCTTTAGAAAACTTAACTTAAATAGTTATCCTCCAAAGACGTCAGAGTGATGACGTTTTCCAGTTTCTACCATAGACTGTATCATCTAAAAGGACAAACGAGTTTGAATTCCACGTGGGAAATTCAAGCACCATTTGCCACCACCATCTGCCTCATCAAGGCAGGAGACACTGTACTAAACAGTAGACTTTTCACGTTATTATAAACCCCGAAGTACAGACAGTTGTACTAAGTGTAAGTGGTCAGCTAATATAAGCTAGAGCACAGGGGAAATTTGTGTAAAATCTCAATGCCTGTGTTTTTGTTTTTCACAGCTCAGGACCAACTTCAATTTGAATTCATGACTTATGATGCTGGGAACTGAACACAGCATCATGTCCTGTTGTCCTTGCTCTGATACATAGAGGGACTTAGAGTGGACTGCATCACTGCTCTCGTCCAATGGTAGAACCTACAGATCTGGCTACACACCGGTTTTCACTATATTAGAGATGTTCCGATTCCGACACCAGTATATACAACGCTGGTTTTGGTTTCAGGAAGTACTGGAGTTTATGCACCGATCCGATCCCACATAATAAAGCCTTAAAGAAAATCTATGTTAAAGTAGTTTATTTATGTTCTTCTGTGTCGGGCGCCCAGATAGCTCAGTCGGTGGAGTGGGCGCCGATATGTGGAAGTGTACACCTCAGCGCAGCGGACGTGGGTTTGGCTCTGATTGTTTGTGTTTGTTCATGTTTCACAAAGAGTTTAACTTGAGCCAGACCGACAAAGATAGAAATCATATCACATCCATTATAAAATATATGACACACTGGTATCGGATCAGTGCTCGGCCTCAGCTCGATACGCAAGTTCAGAATCAGAATTGGTCATCTCTAGTAAAAATATATATTGAGCACCTCAGGAACTAGACTGACTTGCTGTTCAAAAATTCCTGAAACTGCACTCCAATGGAAGGAGGATAAAGATGTTTTTGTTTTTACATTTTGAGAGGCATCGCAAAGACTGAAAGTGTACCCGGACCCTCTCAAACATAAAGATACCAGTCTTGTTTACTCTGCATGATGGTGCTTTTGCAATAAAGTACTTTACCCAAAAATAAACTCTGATAATAATCATCAATTTTTTTCAGTGTATTTGTCAATTTTGAACATGCATGTATCCAGTAGGGCTGGCTGATTATAAATTTACAGATTGTCTGATTTAATTGGTTATCACTGATGTCTGCTGGTTTCCTCGGGATAAGAAATACAATCTGACAAATTGTTCTTGTTTCAAATTCTGTGACATCTCCCGGATTTGGAGGATAGAACTGACAGGAAGCCCATCTCTGGCTGACAATGGAGGAGTTATGATTGAGAAGTAACTTTTAGGATTATTCCAACGCCACATGAATGCAGCACACATGCCCCATCTTAAAATGTTGAAGAAAGTGAAATATATCCAGCCTGTGATTGGGCTCCGCTCTAAAATGTAATGGTTTCTGCCCACGCTAAACCCTTCCATCAAGTTTCATGAAAATCGGGCCAGTGCTTAATTTTTCATATTTCTGCAAACAAATAAAAACAGACATACCGAACCCAAAAACATAACCTCCTTGGCAGAGGTAATACACAGTTAAAGCTAGAGTGTGTAGTTTCTACTGCCCCCGTGAGGAATTCAACGTAACGACAATAAAACTCGGTCGGCGTGTCTACATGATATGCACCTTCCGTGAGCATGGAAAGGTTTTGGCAAAGAAGCACAGAAACGGTATAAATCAAGGAAAATGTGTCTTTATCATCAACTGAAAAAAATGTTTAACAGGTAAACAGAAACTGGAATTCAGTCAATTTGTACTACAGCGTCACACCACCACACAGGACATTTGGATTTGATATTTCAGTCAGGTGGAGATTTAAAGGGAACAGTGTCACACTTTAAACACAAAGCACTTGGGAACACAAACTATCAAACAAAAACACTAACTGAGCATAAACAGTCATATTCATTTAGTATTTACAGCTGCTGATAGCAGAGTGTTGTCTTCTGTATCCAACACAACATCTGACTGACACAGCAGAGTTACAGGTGGCGATTGACTGGAACATGACAATTTTCACTTCCACTGCTGTAGGTCACATAACACATAGGAGATATTACCAGCAAACAGTCTGCTTCCACTAAATAATAAAAGTGAAATGATGACAAAAATCAGCCAGGTGCTTCATTTCATTTAACAGATGAATCGCAGCACTCATTAAGCTCTACAAAGCCACCCCCCCCCACACACACACACACACCTTGCAGAAACCTTGTATAAAGACCCATTTATTAGCTAGTACTGTAGTGTTGTTATACTCAAGACCGGTCCCAAGACCACTTTTTGAAGGCGTCGTCTCGGGATAGACGGCATTTTTTCCAGGATTTAATTTCAAGACCATTACAACTGCAGTAATATCATTACATTCCATTTTTATGGGAATAAACAATGTGGATCTTTCAGATCAATTGGAGGAGTGCCTATGGTTTGCATGTTCCACTTTTTATTTTAAAGTGTGTCTTGCAGTGTGGGACTTGCACTGGTCTGGTCTTGGTCTAGACCCCTTAAAAAGTCTTGGTCTTGATAAAGTCTGTAAGTCATGACTTGGTCTTAGTTTAGGTTGTCGTGACTACAACACTAACTTGAATGTCTGACACCTCTCTAGTGACAAACCGCTGAAACCTTGGTGCAGTTTCTAGAACAAAACCCTGTACTTCTTGCACTGCATTTGTATTTAAACGCCAAAAGCAGAAGAGTGTCTGTAAAATCTTCCACTTATTCTGAGTGCCAAGGTTTCTGCAGGATGCGACCGGTGTGCACACCATCTATCTCTTCAGTGACAGTGCATACTGCAGCTGTTAAAGCAACACTATGTAACTTTTCCCTCTTTGGTCCCCCTACAGAAGAGGTGCCCAAACTCTTTCATATGAAGGGCCAAAATGTATCTGGATGGAAGGCAACAGGCCAAAAATGAATGTTGATGTTGAAGAATACTGTAATTCTTGCCATTCTTGGCAGACAAAATATATGTATGTAATTTAAATGGCAAGTTTTACATTTCTGTTAAACTCATTACGTACTTTTTAACTGCACAAAATGTACGTTTTGTAGTCATTCCTTTTAAAATAAGAGGAAAATAAGCATGACTATGTCAAATCCATGGCAGGCCAAAACAAAGAGCACAAACTTGGCCCGCGTCCCCAAATTGGGCATCCCTCCCCTACAGGTTCTCATTGGAACTACAGCCAGGCGAGCTGTAGCTCCAATGAGACAACCTGTAGAAGGACCAAAGTGAGAAAAGTTACAGAGCATTATTTTAAGCACCAAAACACATCAGAAACAGAAACTCTTTATATATTTGACCATTGGTAGAAAACAGAGGCAGACATGTTAATGGAGCTTACACAAAACTAAAAGAGGCCTTAAACCCTCTTCTTTTTGGTTCTTTTAAGTGTTCCATTTTGATTGAGTCCAGCAACCTGAAAACACTGCGGCATGTCAGCGTGAGAGCCCTGGCCACACGTAGCTCTGATTTTTACACATACATCTTTTTTCTTCTAATCCGTAATGAACAAAAATCTGCTGCTAGAGTAGCATATATTAACAATCTTAATCTATAAATGAAAACATCTATAGAAAGTGGAATGCAAAACAAATGAGTGAAACGTTTCAGTGTTTTCAGATTTTTTTGTACTGCTGGTTTGATGTGTATTCTACCGCAGTGATGGAAGTTAGACTTATTCTTCCCACCTTTCTTAATGAAAATGCCCCTTTAGGAAGATAATTAATACATTTTAAACACAAACATGATGTAAAGACTATCAACACTGAAGAAGAGGAGGAGGTTTGTGACCCGAGAGGTTTGGCGTCAGCTTGGATAATTGAGCATGTGGACTCTACGGTGGGAAGAGTGGGAATAAAGTGCATTTACAGGAGGATCATTTTAAACCATCATCTTCGTCTTTAGCCTGACAAAGTCCTCAAGATCAGACAGTTCCGCTCTCCAGGTAACCTGGATTAGGAAGTTCAAGTTGAATGAATTGGTTTGAGCCCATGTTGATGCCAGCATGCTGCAACTAGATGTAACAATTAAGAGAGTGAATGAATTTACAGGCAAGCGTCACAGTCAACACCTCAAGGCAGTGCCAAAGACGGTCAGAAGAACAGCTGTGATCTGAATGTCAGAGCTGCTGTTAAAAAGGTCCCATGAAACGGCGTTGAGTTTTTGCATGCATTAAGGACAACACAACTTTGTCTTTTCTGCTAAATATGTTTGTCTAACCTGGGGGTTTGTTTACAACCTGCCCTGTCTGACTTCTTTTTAGTAATGTTGCCACTAGCCCAGATGACAGGGATTGCCTTTATGAGTATTTTTACAAACAGGACAGCTGATTCACTGATCATACATATACATACAAAAAGTAATGCACCAGATAGCTCACTTGGTATAGTGGGCACACATATACAGAGGTTTAGTTTTTGACTCAGCGGGCCCGGTTTGACTCCAGCCTGTCAACTGCCACCAACCTTTTCTGCATGTCATTCTCCCCTTCTCTCCCCTTTCATGTCTTCAGCTGCCCTGTCAATAAAAAGCCCAAAATGCCCAAAACATTATCTTTAAAAAAGATGCCCTGCCACACAAAACCGTTTTACTTGATTTTTTTGAAATATGTTAGGTCCATATGTGTTTGTATTATGTGATGAATGTGAAAATGAACCGCTACTTCCTCTTTCAGCTCTAGCCACTGAAAAGAAATTAGAGAAGAAATGTGGCCAATTACAAAAGCTGGTCAGTCTGATGTCATGTTGCCTGAGCTCATTACTATTCATGAGTTCACCCAGCTGCGCTGGGTAAAGGATGCTGATAGCCAGGCGCTCATTGGCTAGCTGTTAGCCAATCAGAGTCAAGCAGCATAGCTCGTTGAATATTAATGAGAACTGGTATAAATCAAGCCTTCCTGCAGGCTTTCTATACCACACTAGAATGGCTTGAAACAAGATAACCAAGGTTACAAAGGAATTTTTTTACAAAAAATGTTACAGAGTCCATGGTAGAACTTCAGACATTACCACAACCCACAGGTGATGTGGTATAAAAGAGAAAGAAGGACATTGGGATGGATTGATGGGTCGACTAAACACTGGACATTCACCCGGGAGAGCGGTGCTCGTATCCCCTGTGAAACCAAAACTCAACCTTGTCTTAAGTTACAGAAGTTAACATCCGTACGCAACAACGTCAAGTTCAATGTCACTATGTTAAGTAGTTACGAACGAAAGGTAACTTATTTGAACCCAAAACATCAGGGTTTTTTCTAAACTTAACCAATTTTACATTTTGGAGCCTAAATGTAACGATCACGTAACGGTTGCCGTTTCACAACGTTGAATAGAATGGTCATATTGCTGAAAATGTACGAACAGGAATTATATACAAAACTACAAAAATTAGCCACCGATTTGCTGACTCCAAAAATCTATGACATCATTGGATGAAAATGTCATCCCAAACCCATAACAACTCAGAGTTTTTATTTCATGGGACCTTTGGCATCTGAGTGATGAGCAGCTCTGACAGATGTGGAGCGCGTCCTCTCAGAAGCCGGAGGGCGTCAGGACGTTCATGTCTCTGGGTTTGAGCTTATGTGGTCGCGCTCCCTCCCGTCGTCCCTCCACTGTGGGAATCTCCATTTTGGGAGGAGCCACTCTCTGAGTGGTGGGGTGGTCAGCCAGACGCGTGGCCTGTGACTTCATTACCTCCATGGCGGTTGGCTTCTGGGCACCGCGATATGCCTGCAGCGCAAAGCCTCCTGAGAAAAGAAAGTCATTTCTCATATTTTGGCAAATAAAACGGCACAAGGCTCAAAGGATATACATTAAAAAAAAAAAAAACAGTTTGCCAGTTGTTGAAAAGCTGATGTAACGTGTGTGTGTGCGTGTACACATATATATGTACACCTAAGTAAATATTATCTGGTATTACACTCTCTTTTTATCTATTTCTTTAATGGCGTTTTACATTACAAAAACACACACACAAATTCTGTTCTATTACTTCCCTTTCCTCCTGCAAACCTCTCCAGCTCTGTGGTGGTCCCTTTAATGTCTTTGTAAAAAATATTGTGGATTACAGGAGTGAGAGAATTATCAACTCTGCGTGTAGAAAAGCAGATATTGTTTACATTACATCAAACTCAGATACTATTAGACAGAAACTGCAGATCATACAAACTACAAAAAAGGAAAAACTGGGTGGGAGAGAAGGACGGGTGAAGGAGAATGGGGTGTAAGGTTTGATTAAACCATCACTACCCTCTCAGTCTATTTCATGTATTCTTTAGGTTTGAGTGCATTCCAGTTAGAATAACGTGTTCCTGCTAATAATGAACATATTCTGTCAAACTGGATCATCTATCTTCCGTGTGAAGAGCACCACAAGGAAAGTTAGTCTGTGACTGTACTGTTGCAGCCTCTATTGTATGTAAACGTCAATATCCAGCCATCTATGATGGAAAATTAAACTACACAGGTACAACAGGGTTAGTGTGAGTTGCCCTCCATGTTGTGAAGAATATCAAACAGTAATATAGTTGAAAAATCTAAAAACCTTTTCAGCCAACAACATCTGAAGTTACACACTGGTGTTTCATCATTCCTACCATCCACACAAACTTATTTTACTTTGCTGTACCTACCTACCTAAAGTCATCCTGGAAAAGGAATTTGATAAGTTTCCAAAACGACTAAATCGTCCCACATGTGAAAATGTGAAAATGTAAAACGTGTCTCAGCAGCCGTCCATGCTCTGAATTTAAACAGGTCTGATTTGACTTTTATAGCACTGGGATGCAAAAAAAACAACAACAACTATGCTTCACTGTTACCAAAAGCCAATAAGTGAATAGACTCAAACTAAATCAGTGTTTACCGTCAGTCTGAAGGTCATTTGTTCACCCATTAACCCAAATCCTGTTTCTGTTTATTCCATACAGACAAACAGAAGGGAGTCTTTTATTGAAATTATTTTTATTGGCAATAACCCCTTAAGATGTAGCATCTCGTTTTCGAGGGGGTCCTCAAAGGCAAGAAAATACAGTACATTCACAAACAGACAAGACAAAACAACTTGAGGGGACCTAAAAAAATAAAATAAAAAAAACATACATCACAAACACACACATACTTCTTTGAAGCCTTGAGCTTTTATTGAGTGTTTCATTTTTCCGTTTGGTTTGTTTGTTGTTGAGTAAAAAAAAAAGATGCCATGGGAACTTGACTGACAACCAATTAAAGGAGAATTCCGGTCGATTTCAACACGTAGCTTTGCTGTTTGTAAATGTGTAGTGCTGTCAGTAGAGAGAAAAAATAAAACAACCAGTGCTGCCTACACTGTGTTATCCTCCTGCTAGCATTACGCAAATTTTAAGCGTGTTTTTAGCCTCTTAACATGTTCAAAATGTCATTAAAAGTGCCTACCCATGTGCAGTGATTCCTTCTGAGTGACTGCTGTAGATGTGAAAGAAATGCATGAAAGTTGTGCTAATTCAGCTGTGTTTAGTTCCGGTGTTGAGATGGCAAGAAGAGTGCTTAGGGACGTCTACAAACTCCAACAAACTGAGAAAGATGCACTATTGATTCTACTTAAGTAAAGTACAGATATGTAAAAAATGTACTTAAGTACATTAACAAAGTATCTCCAAATTTACAAACAGCAGAGTTACGTTAAAGGAATTCTCCTTTAACGTAATCCTTCAATTTCTGAGCACTTAAAGCTCTTTTTGTCAGGATTCAGTGCTCCACAGTAGGGTGATGCTGTTTACCTGCTGTGGCGGAGTCTGATCCTATGTCAGAAGTCGATTTCTGGACGAGCGGCCGAGGGCCGAACACGTTCCACCGCTCAACCGCCATCTCTCCTCCTGCCAGCTCCACACTGCTGCTGGAGGAGCTGACATCTGAACTCGTACTGCCGAACCAGCCCCTACACAAGCACACAAACAGTGTGTAAACTTAAACAGGTTATAGATTTTCAGTGTTTATCCCATTTTCTGGTATGAACAGACTCATTAACAGGATTTAGACCACAGGACAGTAGACTCATGGAGGCTGTGTGTGTGTGTGTGTGTGTGTGTGTGTGTGTGTGTGTGTGTGTGTGTGTGTACCTGCGTTGTTGTCTAGGGGAGCTGTGTGGTGTGTTGGATGGAGTGGACTGGGCGGAGGAGCTCTGTCGCTCTTCTCTGGCCTCCATGCTCTGGATCTGTAGTTTCTTAACAGCGACAACGACAATAGGGTTTAGTCTTTAGTCAATTTGTTAGGCCTCGTTCCAACTGCCATCACCGTCCCTATCTTACCTGGAGGGATTCAGGCATGCGGTGGTGGTGTCTCGTCTCCTCAGCGGTGAGGCCTTTGTGGGGAGTGTAGCTGGTGTCGGTGAGCCCGGCCCGCTGCTCAAAGTTGTACACACTATCCTGAGTCTGCTCTAAAGACACACAGAGAGGGGGGAAAGAGAGAGAGAGAGTTGTAAAAGCATCCTGAATCCCAGTGATTATAATAAAGAGTTCACGTTGAATAAAAAGGTACCAAATATCAACAGAATCTTGTTGAACTGCTCCTGCAGCGTAATGCACTTCTCAGCTTTCTATCTGTATGCTTTCTATGTCCCAAAATAATGTCTATAGATGGGTATCATTAGGATTTGATTGATTCTACAAATCTTTTCAAGACATCATCCATAGTTAACTCTAAGTTAGCTCCCAGGTAGGACATCGATGGATGGACATTTAAAAGATGTGGGACAAGATGTAGGACATCTACATCTTGTTCTGCCCGTTGTCACCATTCAGTGTTTTAACACAGTGAGTGTTACTGTACCATTACCTAAGACAGATTTTAAAAAGTTTAAAAAATGTGTTACATCCTGGTCAATTAATTACTTGCTTTAACAACAAATTAAACAAATGTACAATTGTAACTATTCTTCTTCTGTCATTCAATTATTGTATCTTTTTTTACTTGCTCATGACATTATTAATCCTCAGTTTCAGTTATAAGAAATCCTTTATTGTGAACAGGGTGATTTTATGTCTAGATGGGTGTTCCCATGTGAAACATAAATTAGCCAGTTATCTTGAGAAAGCCTGGGAGAAGAGGAAAAAAGCTCTTTACAGAGATGATCTGTAGAAGAGAATTTGTTGTTTGTATACTGTACACACGCACGCGTTTGCTAAATCAGTTTGTGGGGTCTTGTATTCCCTTGTAGAATGGGCCAAACGTTTGGCATGACACAGAAATAAAATGAACTAACTAACCATATGAAATACACTTGGTCCTGCTTAAATAGAGAATACAATTGCCATTAACAGATGTAACATACTGGTGATGAGAGAATTCATGATGATGGAGGAGGCCTTGGTTTTCACTACAACTGGGGACCTGGAGGGGGCGCTGTCCATCACTGTAGAACGACTCACTGCACCACTCTCATCCTCCTGATGGGGGAAAAAACAACAGCAACACACACCATCATCATCATCATCATCATTATCATCATCATCATCATCGTCGGAGCTAACAATTACTTTCTTTGTTGATTAATCTGTTGAGTATTTATCTCAATTAATGTCTGTTTTACAAAATTTTAGCTGGTAAAAACATGGTAAAAACATGTCGATTAGTGTTTCCCAAAGCCCAAGATGAGGTCCTCAAATGTCTTGTCAACAACTCAAAGAAATTCAGTCTTAGTTACTGTCACAGAGGAGTGAAGAAACTAGGATGTATTCAAATTTAAGAAACTGGAGGCTCAGACATTTTCATAACAAATAATTGACAAATAATCCAATCATCTTTGCAGCTCTAATTATCACCGCATCACACTCATCCTCTTGATGACAAAACAGGATATGGTAATAGTAAAAGCAGCTCTGTCTGTGTGTGTGTGTGTGTTTCTTACCTCAGCTAGGTGGTTAAACTTCCTTTCCGGGATGAGGGGCCGTCTCCACAGTTTGTTGATGCTGATGTCATGGGGGGGTGTGGACATGGGGGCCTCCAGGTTATCATCGTAGCTGAGGGCTCGTCGGGTCATCCCGACGGGAAGCCTCATCCCGCCCATCCCTGAGCCTTCTAAGGCTGCGGACACAAACAACAGCTTTCTCTTCACTTGCTGTTACTGACAGCGTATCTCTCTGATAAGGGTGGCAAGGCAGAGGCACACTGAAATTATTGTCTCAGAAAGAGGAAAGTCATTATCTGCCTCGCCAGTATCCAGGTTTGTACACCTTTTAAGCTTAAACTTCAAGCACTTTCAAGGTATCTAAACCAATCATTTCCGTACTCTCAAAGCCTTAATGATCACATTTAAATTGTTACTATAAATGCAATTGCGAAGAATAAAATTAACTGAATTAAAACACATGACACCTGAACATTACACCCATATGTGATTTTTAACATGTCCTTCCAAATTCATGGACATTAATCTGCTGCTGTAGCAGACTCCACTCTCCTGGCTTCTCACCATACTTTGGAGCTTTGTTGCAGGAATTTGCACCCATTCAGCCAGCAGAGCATCAGTGTGCGATAAGGCTTGGCTCACAGTCAGCGTTTCCAATTTATCCCAAAGCTGTTAAATGGGGTTAGCTGGGAAAACAATTTCTTTATGGACCTGGCTTTGTGCAAAAGGGTGTTGAGACTTTCATGTTAAAACAGGAAAAGGCCAAACAAACTGTTGGCACAACGTTCAGCGCACTCTATTGTCTAAAGCTGTGACTTTTAGTCCTAGGAACAACTTTTCAAGGAGCTAAAAGGTTCCTTTAGCCCATTGTTAGCTGTGTTTCCACCAAGATCTGTGATTAGGCAAATTAATCAGCTGATGTATAAAAAAAATCCACAATGATGGGAGGAGGGCTGCTCGTGGTGGCAGGGGTTAACACGTGGTGAACAATCCAATGTGATTGCACAGCCCTATAATAAATCTAACCATTACAAGGGTATGGATGAAATTTTTTGCACTAGCATAAAAGTATAAACTGAAGTATTAATACATGTAAACAATTCCCTGTTGGATGTAATTATTGCACAAGAAAAATAGTACACATCATAGAAGTATAAATAAAAGTATAAATGAATGTTAACATAAATAAATACTAAAGTAAATGTAAATGTGCTGTATTTATATAGCGCTTTTCTAGTCTTACCGACTACTCAAAGCGTTTTAACATCATACAGGATACATTCACCATTCACACACATTCATACACTGTGGCTGAGGCTGCCGTTCAAGGTGCCACCTGCTCATCAGATAAACATGCACACACATTCACACTCCGATGCGCAGCATCGGGGGTAACTCAGGGACAGTGTCTTGCCCAAGGACACTTCGACCAATCGGTGACGGTCATCTCTGCAAACCCGAGCTTGAAAGTTCCTGTACTTCCAGATAGTCCTACCGGCCCGAGCAGGTACTTTTTAGGGGGTTAAATGTCCCCGTAATTTAATTTAGACGCTGGTCCCTGTGGTCAAAACGCAACAACTTCCTCATAAGGTTCCTAGTCCCCAGGGAAAGTTCCTGCGGTTAAAAAGGAGATTCAAATGTTGTTTTACTCTGCAGAATTAGGATTTCCCTTCATTGGAACTAATGCTGTTTTCCATTAATGGTACCTGCTCGCCTCGACCGCGGTGCCCCGTCCGTCTTTTTCCATTGCAGATTAGTACCGCTTCATGCGTGAGGCGAGTGTAATATACAGTCTATGGAGGCGAGTGTGGCTGGTCATCATAGCAGGGAACTGCCGTGACCTAACGCGACACACACACACAGACTAGTCGGAGGTGTGTTGTTTTTGATTCTTCTGGCTTGTTGCCACTAGCCAGAAGACAAATTAATTTCAAAAGAAGCTGGAGGCAGCAAAAACAAACAAACAACCGCTTGTTCAGGACACCCTTGTTAAATATACACCTTAAGTTAAATACTAACCTGGTAAGTCCCCTGAGCCAGACATGATTTCAGTAAGACAATGACCAAGATCAACCAGGACAGGACCTGGGAAAAAAAGAACATGGAGCGGTCGCTGCATTAGAACATTTACAGAGGTAATAACCAGAAAATCATAAACTGAAAGTCTTCTCTGGAGCAGGAAGACACATTTCATTCTGTAATCATCCATTATATTTTATCATAAATATCTACATGCCTCAGAGGTTACAGCAGCAATGAAGCAAAGAAGAGATAAACAGACAAAGTTAAACATTGAAGAACTAAATAACTAAGATTTGTATAACAAAAAAAAAAAAAAAAAACATAAAAACTATACACACGTTATGCTATACATGATTAGTCGAACAGGGAAAGGGATATTTATACAACGAACGGGAAATAAAATAAGTGTTGACAAGATGCATGACAAAGGGAGGTTATCCTCTGCTATAACCAGCGGATGATGGCAGACAGACTGGATTACATAACTCCTGCAGCAGCATCACTGACAACGAACAGAGGTTTACCCAAAATAAAAGCTTACATTTGGTCGATACATAATTACAGCTCACTTATTATTATGAGTATATTTTTTTCAGGGGCCTATAATGGCAAGTTATTCCTGTTTTCTACAAGATTGTTTCAAGCAGCTTGTTAAATAATAATTCGTTCTTAGCACAAATTAAACATTTGATATCATTTCACGAATTCATAGGAGACCACACACGTAGATAATAACTGTAAAATACACATACACCATCCTCCGTGAATGGTAGAGAGGTTAGTGTTTTGAAACAGATCAAAGATGAGGCGACCTCTAGGCTTTTATAACACAGTAGATATAGTTTGAATTCAAAATTGGATCGTTTAGTGCGATAGCATCGCAGAATAAAATAAAATAAAAGTAAAGGTAACAAACACTCGCATCTAGGAGATTCGGCATTTTAAGGTAGCATATTTTAAAATGAAGGTAACAGGTATAACGTAACGTACTGTCTTATGCCTTCGATATTCACGTGAAATGCTATGGTATTAAAATGTAGCACATATTTAACTAACTAACCTAAGAAAATTCAGGCTAACAGCTAGTCAGCTAGCTAGCAAATATGCGGGTGAGGGATGAAACACAGATGTGTAGCATTATGATGTAGCCTACAGTTTTACATAGAGGTGCCGCTTGGTGAACGTCAACTCATCCCAAATTGAAAAATGGCTTATATAGATTCGCAAAATGCATGAAGTCGAGGTTTAACATTTACATACTTCCACCGAAGCGTTGAATTCTTCAATTACTTATTTTCAGGGTGTAGTTTGGTGGCTGCTGGTAGGGTCGACGCATGATAGCAGAACCAGTCGGGGCTGGCTGAAGGACAAGATGCCACTTAGCTTGCGACTAACAACGGTTGACAACACCGTGTTGTCAGCGTAGTCTGCCTTGTGCTCTCTCACCGGAGGTAATGGCGTCTTCAGGACGACAACGGAGACATCAGTGACACTCCAATATCGACTGGATCAAGCAGCAAACAACAGGGTTGTCGGGTAGCTGTAGCCATTATTGTGCTCGATTAATAAAAGCCGCTTCCTCGATGGAGTGGTATGCTTGTTCTCGCTGCGCATCGCGAGAGTAGAGTTCACGCACACACACACACACACACACACACACACCCCTCCATTTGTTTATTTTTGTTATTGAGATAGGTATATTGGTGTTGAGATACAAGCAAATGCATTGATTACTTTGCTGATGATTGTGACTGTACAATCATGGGTGGCTGTTTTTCTCCACCTATAGTGGCTATAGCTCAGATTCAGCAGCTTCTTTAACTTCAGGTTACCTAGGCCTACTGTATTTTCTACAGGCATAAACTGTGGACTAAATTTAACTTTGTCTACCCCTGACAGCAAATCATGACAATGTAAATTTACATACAAGCATTTTATTAAATGATGACATAGAAGCTAATATTTAAAGTGTCCGCTCCACCTGCATGTGGGAGGAGCACCTAGTACCATGGAGCACCCGCCCTCCCCCAGAGCAACCAGGTAGGACTTCCTGCCCGCTGTGAGCTACGGTCTCCTCTGAAACCCCGCCTCCTCAGCAGTATTTGCATACTGAGAAGCAGAGCACCTCCCTCAGTATGTTGGGTTTCTTTTCCATGGAAGAACTCCTCTAACCGGACTTTCCTCTCCAGTTTCCCAGCAGAGAAGGAAGTTAAACTGGGCTCGTTAAACTCTCCACCGCTGAAAAACACTCACAGGAAAACAACTTCGACGAACCAGCGTGCTTTTGTGACGTATTTGACTTCCAACTTTCTGCGGTTGTTGTTTTTCTCTCTCTCGGTTTTTGTGGGGGGTCTATAAGAGCTGATCCACTCCGCCGATCCATCAAGATGTCTGTCCACACGACCCAGAAAAGGACGACGACCTACCAAACCGTGAACGTGGCCTCTCCGGAGCCGGTGGCCAGCACGGTGATCTCCTCCGAGTCGGTGTCCCAAATGCCGTACGCGATAAACGGCAACTATGAGACGCGGTACCTGGTCCCGGTGCAGCAGGCCGTGCAGCAGCAGTCCTACATCCCGGTGCAGCAGCAGCAGCAGTCCTACATCCCGGTGCAGCAGCAGCAATCCTACATCCCGGTGCAGCAGCAGCAGTCCTACTACGTGATCCAGCAGCCTAACGTCGTGATGCAGCAGCCCGTCATGCAGCAGATGGTGTCCCCGGTGTACCTGCAGAGGATGTCACACCTGAGCGTCAGCAGCCAGGACTCCGCCGACCTGATGTACCAGCAGCAGAGCACCATGGAGGTGAGCCCCATGTTCAGCTTCTTCTCCTGATGATCATGCGTGTTAAACCATTATCATTAGCCTTTTATAAAAAAGGCTGGAACAAAATTTTACCCTCTTCAACACATTTACCTGCGTGTCAAAGCTCATATATTTGGTCAATGAAAGGGTTTAATAAACATGCATAACAGTGATATTAACTGTGGCAAAGAATGTGGTTTAGAGAACAAAAAACAACATAGTTTGAGTACCCCCCCATTAAATTGTGACAGGCCAGTTGGCTTTCCTTAGATTTTTATTTAGATTGATAAATACTTGTTTAATGTACAGATTTCCCTCTTATGCTAAGTTAAAGTATAAAAAACAGTACACAAACATAAGAAAATATACTTAAAATACTCAAAGTATGTGAAAGGAGGACTTTACAGTAGTAATTTGGGGCCCCTCTAGGCTTCAGGGAAAGTTGGCCTGTGTCTCAGCTATGATAAGAAGTAAGTTGGTCAAGTTGGACGAGGAGCTGTAAATATAATAGTAAAACAAAGTTCCGTAGATTCCGTTTTTGATGTTTTCATGTCCCTTTTTCTATTTATATATTCAGTTGCTTGGTGTTTACACGTCTGACCTGCATCGACATGTATTCTTACAGTACATTCATAAGCAGTTTGTTTATTGGACAATAATGGTAAGGGGTTGTGAAAGTACAAGACCAGATTCTAGTCTCTGAAACTCTGCTGGGTGATCTCTTGGTTTAGAGAAAACACATAAATAACTGAGCTGAATCTGAGCATCAAACTTGTTAGTCTTGCTCAGATTTCATAACTGATTCTTAATAAATGGGCGAAAGCGTGCACACATAAATCATCAACTGATGATCTCACTTGGCTGTTTAACGTCTTTGATAGTTTATTAGTTTCGTCAGTCACGATCATTTGCCAGAGCAGGAAAGAGGTCAACTTTAGGGTGAAAACACAGTGAGCCACTTTGCAGCTGTCAGAAGAGCATTAGCAGTGTAAGCATGTTTCACATATAGCGCTGACTTATTCATTCTGACACCAGGCATTTCATTTTCACAGCTTATGATTGGAGATAAATGGGTGAATATGATGGACAGAAGGCAGACCTCATGTGGTAATGGAAGCCTTTCCACGTGTCACTGTTGGCACATTTGAATACATAAAGGAGAGAATAATATAGACAAACCGATTAATCGATTATGAAAATAATCGTTAGTTGCAGCCCTAATGCACTCTGCTTCTTTCTCCCTATGTTTCCTGTAAGTTTTGACTGCTGTCAATAAAAGGCTAATAAAGGCCAAAATCAGTAATATACTGCAGTCATAATCAATAGTTGGGGCTTGCTATCAAACCACAACTCTTTGTAGGTGCTGACTATGATGTGTATGTCTGCAGCTGTCAAGTAGGGCTAGACAAAATATTAATATTATATATCTTACATTTTGGATATCGCAATATGACAGTGTTGTCTTTCTGGTTTTAAAGGCTGCATTATAGTAAAGTGATGTCTTACCAGACTGTGTTTGCTGTTCTATTGTTTGCCTTTGCTCACTTAGTCATTTTATCCAAATTACTGATGAATGTTTTTCAAAAATCTCATTGGGTAATATTTTTATGAAACCACCGTTAGCCCACCCTACAATATTGCTCCAATGTCGATTTGGTCAAAAATATTTATATTGAATGATATTTGATTTTCTACACATTTCCCATCTCAACTTTCAAGTATCATAAGTTGGCATCAAAGGCCTGTTTTCTCATACTTACTCATATTCTTCAGCTATGGTACTGAAACTAAGGTTATCATATTGTCATAGGTGTCAGCGATGTAATTTCTATGAATTGGGTTTTAAAATGTGTATTCTCAAGTTTTTGCGATCATTTCCCTTCTTGACAGTATATGCTCGAGTTAATATTATCTATCATTCACTGAAGGATTTAGAAACTCTTGCCAATCCTGCCATTTGCCAGTTGAATAACCGATTAATAGATGCTGTGTCACTGCCAAGTGTGTAATTAATGTGGCATCAATAATTGTGCAGTCCTATTGATCAAAGCAAACTGCAGGCCTCAAGCGTTTTTCACCTCTTACTTTAATCTCTGGTTTACCTGACTCTTCCTCTCCATTGATTTTGTTTTACGTGGCGCCCGTCTAGTTCTGCCCCTAATAAAGTATTCCCTGCTCTGATAAATCATCGCTTCCTGCTTTGCCCTTTGCCCTTGGGATGGTTTACACAAAGTCTCCACTGTTGGCTGAAAACATTTGAAAAATATCTTCTCTCCACATCTTTCTCCTCTGTTTCTTTGATAAAAATGTTTTTTTCCTCAGCTCCTGGTTTGATTTGATCTCTTTCCAGTATTGAATGCAGCAGAATAAGTCAGGATTCCTTCTGGATCTCCATTTTGGCTGCTTGTTGTTTCCAATCATTTACTCATACAAGTTCTGCCGTTTGGAGTCAAAGCACTCAGAGCTTACTTCGCATGGTGTGTTTGATAGAGACAAAGTGCCACACCCAATGCTACTCTGCTGAGGGGGCACACCCTGACATTTAAAGAAAAACACATTCTTCTGCCTGGCTGCATCGGCTCAGCTTAGTTAGCTTGCATTGGTCCGTTCCAATCCATTTCTTTTTTTAAGGCAGTAAAGACTTGTACGTTTCTTTAGGGCCAAATCCACATTTCCATTGTTTTACTTTAGCATGGTTTTAAAACATAAAGATGATGCCATGTGTTGTGTGTCTAGTGTCTGTGGTTCATTACTTTCTGTTCAAATCTGACAGTCTCTCATGATTCCTTTCTCTGTTATTTCAGAGCATCAGCGGGAAGTCTTCAGTGTTCAGCCAGTCATCCAGTCCTATCAAGAGCCCTGAGCCAAGTGCTGAGGAGGAGGCAAGGGCATGCACACACACACATGCATGCATGCACACGCACACAAAACTGCAAATGCACCTCCCCATGACTGAAACCCTCAGTGAAGACTGGCAACCACACAGGCAAGGCAAGGCAGCTTTATTTGTATAGCACATTTCAGCAACAGGGCAATTCAAAGTGCTTTACACAAAAACAGTTTAAAAATAAAAACAGATAAAACACAAGAATAAACAGTAAAAAATAAAAACAGATAAAACATAAGAATAAAAGTTACAGTGCAGTATAAGAAATTAAACATTTAATAAATTAACATAATTTAAACAAATGCAACATCAAAAAGAAAGGTCTTCAGCCTTGATTTAAAAGAACTGAGAGTAGCAGCGGATCTACAGGTTTCTGGGAGTTTATTCCAGATATGAGGAGCATAGAAACTGAAAGCTGCTTCACCCTGTTTAGTTCTGACTCTGGGGACAGAAAGTAGACCTGTCCCAGATGACCTGAGAGGTCTGGGTGGTTCATAGTGGAGTAGCAGATCAGAAATGTATTTTGGACCTAAACCATTAAGTGATTTATAAACTAGCAAAAGTACTTTGAAATCAATTCTTTGAGACACAGGAAGCCAGTGTAAAGACTTTAGAACTGGAGTGATGTGATCCAGTCTCCTGGTCTTAGTGAGGACCCGGGCAGCAGCGTTCTGAATCAGCTGCAGCTGTCTGATTGATTTTTTAGTGAGACCTATAAAGACACCGTTACAGTAGTCAAGTCTACTGAAGATGAAGGCATGGACCAGTTTTTCCAAGTCCTGTTGACAGATAAGTACTTTAACCCTTGATATATTCTTAAGGTGATAGTAGGCTGACTTTGTAATTGTCTTAATGTGGCTGTTAAAATTCAGGTCTGAGTCCATGACTACACCAAGATTTCTGGCTTTGTCTGTTGTTTTTAACATTGTTGTTTGAAGCTGAGCACACAGTCATGTGTTCTTCACTTAGTGTACATCTACTAAAGCCATTATTAGTCAAATCAATGGCGTCAGTTTGGTTTGTGCCTTGGTTCCAACTCTTCAAATGATTCACAGTTTAAAGTACAACCTTTCTGCTGTTTCTTTAAAATTAAGAACTAAAAGAAGAAAGAAAATTGCAGAGAGGGGTGTGAAAAGTCCACCTGTTCAGCTGGGGCTCGATTCACTGCACATGCATGTCTTTTTTGTGCAGCTACGCCCTGCCTTCACATTCACATACTTACAACAGCACTTTGTTCATAATCACAGGACTCTCAACTGTCGCAACACTGACAAACTCTTCAGGGTGGGTATTAATATAGGGGTGTGTCCAGCTACTTCCCAGAGGCCATTTGCCGTGAGTGGGTGCATTCCTTTGATTTCAACCTGTAGCGTCATGTATATATGACTGTTGTCAAAACTGGGAGGTTACCTGATTAATAGTAGCTTTGACAGTGCTTTGATGCAGTTTGTCTTGTCATCTGAAAGTCATATATCTGTACAAAGCAATCCTAATTTGTTTTTTCAATTTCTCTGTTGGAGTCTTATCTGCAGTCTATCGTTGGTGAGAAAAATATTTGAAATACCTTCTACCCCAGGTGTGCTCCCAAATGAAGCATTTAATTTAATCTCAGTGATAATTTTGGCAGCATAGTTGACACCTCAGGGCTGCAACTAATAATTATTTTCATTATCGATTTGACTCTTAGCTCTTTACATTTAATTGTTGAGTGTATAAAATGTTAGACTATAGAGAAAAACAGCCCAAGGTGATATTCCACTGTGAGATTTTTAATCTTTCCCATAACATCATCTGTGGAGTGTGCGCTGAAGTCACTGCTGCATCTAATCTGTCTTTGGTTTCACTAACTCAACATGTCTGGTCAGCTGTTTCTTTAGAAAATAATTTGGGCTGTGACACCTCATCTGCTCATCTTTATTGTTTGGAGAGTTACAAAGTCAGACGAAACTGGTTGGCAGGTAGACTCGTTGACCACACCCCTCTGTGTTTATTTAATAGAGTGGAGAAGGAGTGTTTCTCTGCCTGGTTGGGATTTGATTTTTGATTTTTACGATTCCGTTTCTCAATTTTTAAGACAGCAGAAGTTATTTTGAGGGTCCTGTAGTTCCGTGTGACTTCTGTCTTTGGAAACAAAGATTCTTGAATAGCACTGAGGAGTTACACGTCTCACGTTTGTAGTAAAAACAGACACACTGGTACACGCAAGTTTAAAGTGCTAAAAGTGTTTTTTGTGTATGTGTGCATAGCTGCAGAAGCGTTGGTAAATGTGAGGGAGGCTCTGTTTTTAATGACTGGCAGACTCAATGAACTTTGACAGGGTCCCAGGAAGTAAAAGGTGTCACAATTTTAAGTCTAATCACAAAACGGCAAATTTATATTCATGAGAATTTTTTTTTTTACTGCTCTAAAAAAAGCAGATATACACCAAGAACAATAGAAAAAAATAATGTTACACCCTGCGGAAACCACAGATAGATTTGGAGAGAGCTTCCCCGTGACTGTATGAAGAGATAAGATATATACAACCATATAAAATCAATCAATAAATCAATACAGTATATACATATAATTTATAAGGCAGCTTTCATACAGGTTAGTGCATACAGGTTAGTGCAGTTCAAAGGGCTTCACAGATGAAGCCTATAATGAGACATAGTGTAGTTATTCTAGATGTAAACCAACTACAAAATGTACATATCTATCACTACCGAAATACGCAAGTTCCTTAGAGTGGCCGTGCAGTGGAACCCAGGGAAATCTTAGAAACGAGGTCTACCGCTTTGCTACGGTTTTCGGGTTGAGCGATACTTCTTCAAAACAGTGTGCAACAGGCTTTGAGGAAGTTTTCTCGCGCTTTGGTTGGTGTCAAAAGCGTTACCCAATCAGCAGCGATGTTTATGTAAACTCATCATAATGAAAAGGCAGTGCATTTGCATACACAACACGGTGTTCAAAGCACCACCATTGTAGTTGAAATAAACATCAGCACCCGCAGGCCACGCACCAACAGCCTCTAAATGCTAACAGAATATGGAGTCCGTCTCAGCTTTATAGAATGACAATGAGAGAAAATGCAAAATGACTTGCCGTAACAAATTTTGTTTATGTCCATGAGGTTGTTCTCAGCAGACAGATCACAGGTAATGAACTTCATTTTTCATATTCCACGCGGCGAAGTTCAAGCTGAATGCGAAGTTTAGGTTATGTTGATGCTTATGTTGATTAAAATAAATGGTGTTCCTTGGCTTTAATAATTAATACACTAAAGCTGTCAGGTTGGTAATCTTTAGGTTTATGCATATTTCACTTCTCATTAATATTCACTGAGCTAAGCTGCTTGACTCTGATTGGCTAACAGCTAGCCAATGACAGCCTGACTATTAGTATCCTTTATCCAGCACAACTGGGCGAGCTCATGAATAGTAACATGACGTCAGACTGACCAGCTTTGGTAATTGGCATGATTTCTCCGCTTATTTCTTTTCAGTGGCGAGAGCTGACAGAGGAGGTAGCGGTTCATTTTCACATTCACAACATAACACAAACACATATGGACCTACCATATTTCAAAAAAATGCAAGTAAAAACGGTTTTGTGTGGCAGGGCACTTTTAAAAACAAGGTGGTTTCCTGTGACAGAAAATGTGTAATTTTCAGTAATAATATCAATCCATACCCTATACTGCATGTTGTTTTTTCTTTGAAAAAAATGTCACATTAATGGTAACTGTGCTAACACTTGCAGAATGTGGTATTACACTTTGGTCACAGGAGGGATTTATTTTCTTACCTTTGAAAAGTTGCGATTAAGATTTTACTCAGACTCCTCAAAGTTGAGTCTTGTTGTGTTTTCTCAACAATGTGACAACTTCTTCACATTTTGTTGTAGTTTGAATTAAGCCTCTTATTCATGGTCTTAAGTCTTTTGACAACAGTGACTGAAAAATATGATTGTTGCTACACAACATGATTGATTAACAATGAGGATCAGTGACTCACTATCTGAGTGGAAGGTGTGGTAAACCAACAAAGCCAAAAAAACGTCTTTGTTTGATCGATTTGCCTCCGGCTCAAAATCAGGTGTTACTAAGTTCTGATTGGCAACGAAGACCTACAGAGATACCACAGAAATAAATAACAAACACTGTAATTAGCTGTGTTATATTTGTTCCCAGATAAATCTCTAATGGAAAAAACTCCCTTATGACCGTGGCAGACCAGAGAAGAAAAACAAGCAGGACAAGTTTTAATACTGTAACTTCAGGAAAAAAAATGTAGCACCTGATAGTAAAGGGTTTAACTAACTGGATCGTGTCACGCCATAGTCCTAGTTAGTCAGCCAGCCTCCTCGGTGACTTAACGACCAATTCCCCACAGCTCTGCCTGCAGCTATTAGCTGAGGTTTACAGGTTTGAAAAAGCCAAAGCCATAACTGTATATGTTAGAATAATCATCACCTGCTGAGGGGTGTTTGAATATTTCTTCTTGAGCAGTACAATAGGTTTTTCACATAGTAAAAGGTGAATACCAGGCAAAAGAACTGAGCTTTATTGTATTACTTTTATGGGCCTCCATAAAAGATATAAAACACCACCAACATATAACAACATGTCTGCTAAAGCGATATATACTTTTGTGTATTTGTGGATTTCTTCTTTGTCTTGGTTTGGGTTAAGCCCCTTAGTTGATATTTCAGACATTAGTTTGTGTTTTATCTGGATAGTTTGGTTTCTCTTTCATGATTAGCAGCAAGTTTGCCAGCACTGAAAAGAAGAAAGCTTATGTAACTTAATGATTCAGTTGGTTCAATGAAGGCTACAGTGTTTGCGAAAAGAGCGTACACGTGAGGAAGTGTCGATCTGAGGCTTTTTTTAGACATCTGTTGTCATTGTGTAAGTAATCAATTTAGAACAGATCAGAGGTCGAAGCCGCATTGCTCCGACAAAAACACAGAATGAAAGGTGTGAGATTTTTCTTGAGCAGGTCAGGGTTCAAGTGTGACTAAGCAAGATTGACAGACCTGCTTGCTAAGGTGAGGATGGAATTTATCATCTGCATCTGAGAGATGAGCTTTAAAGATGTTCCTTTATAAATAGTGCTCTGTGTCTGTGCTCAGCTGCTTCTTAAGCTTTTCTCACCGCTGCAGGGTTTGTAAAGTATTTAGACTTAATTACAGGACAGTGAAGAAGGGCGTCACATTGTGTGCTGAGGGAAGAACGCTAAACAGTGTGTCATTTTTGAGGTGTCACCCACCCAACTAAATTTACAGCTTTGCACCTGATATATACTGTAGGTTTGCAAGTATGTTTTTTTACATAGCCAGCTTGCACCGTGTCATGCTTGTTGGTGGTATGAGACATTACAGAATAAGATAATGCTCTTCTGCTCCACAGTAGTCTCCCTTTGCCAGACCTTCCTCCACAGCGCTGTGGAGGAAGGTCTGGTTAGTCCACACAGCAAAAACCTGCTCTGGGGTTAATTTTTTAAAATTATGATTTTAGAGATTATTTTTTAACATCGTAGGTCTGATAGTAAGTTAGTTAAAATCACCTTAATACTGGTGTAGGAAAATCCAACTGTTGATCACCCCTTCAATCATTAGTCCGATTGCCTGAAGTCCTGAATTCCTCATGTCCCCCAAACAAGGGATCAAATCTGCCAATGCAGTAAGAATACTTTATACTGTTTAGAGTAGAAATCAACACTATTTTTTGGAAATAATACTGAAGCGACAAATTAAATCTCACACAAACGTGACCTGATAAAGAGATGTTTTTGCACTATGAACTCACACAAAGAGCCTGTGTAGTGGGTGCCTGGATACCTCAGTTGATAGAGCGGACACCCACATGTAGAGGTTTAGTCTTTGCTGCTTGTCATCCCCCCCTCTCTCGCCTTTCATGTCTTTAGCTGTCCTGTCAAAATTAAGGCTGAAAATAGCCAAAAAGTTATCTTTAAAAAAACAAAAACAAAAGAGCATGTATAGTAAAGTGAATCTTCTCTTTCCATTATCACCCTCTAGTGTTGCTCACAGTCCTGAGAGCCCACGCACGCACGCATGCACGCACAACATGGTGAAGAGGTGACGATGTATTGGGTTACTGGTCTTTTAGCACGCTCCTTTAACAGCCTGTAGATGGGAAACGAGATCAGTGAAGACTTTGTGATTTTTGTTTGCATGTGAAACAGGAAGGTGCTGCTTTTTGAGCCTTAAAGAACACCTGACATTTAATCTCATTTGCAGGTAGTTTGACCTCTAGACAAAGTCAAAGAAAGTAAGAAATGGAAAAAAAAAAAAGTTATCTTGACCTCTCACTGTAGTCCATCAACTTGTTGATGTCAGATGGAAGGGGGAGTTTAAAACACTATAAACTGCAGAAACTAGAATTCATTATCAAAGGAAAACAAATGGAAACTGCTTATTACAAGTTTCCAGAGCCTCAAATAGTGTTTTTAGATGACAGTCCAAATTCCAAAAGGATTATTTTTTACAAAGATACAAAACAAAGAAAAGCAGCAACATCTCACATCTGAGAAGTTGTTAACAGACAGTTATGTCAATTTCTGCTTCAAATAGCACATTACTTAAACCATGAATAAATTATCAAAATGGTTGTCTATTAATGTTGTGAACATTAAGAGATTATTGACATAGTGTCTCCTCTTACTTTCCTTACCCAAATGTAAGAAAACTTGTTACAAATACAAGTCAACTTAGTGTCATCTAAAATAAAGTTTATTTTTATTATTTTTCTAGTAGTGCAACCAACCTTAATCTTTATTTTAAAGATACATACAGTTACAAGTAGAACATTGGTACATTATATAGTACATTGGATTTTTTCATGTGTTTCAAAATAGTAAATTTTTAAGATCCTGTAGAAACTGTAAGGTAACACGCGCGAGCGCACACACACACACACACACACACACACACACACACACACACACACACACACCTCAGCTAACCCACTAACCTCTCATCATCATAATATTGCTGTTTTCCTCCCACACATTCTACACAGCAGTATGAGCTCAGGTCCGCAGTGGATGCATGGAATTTAGCATCTGAAGGTTAGCTGCTTCCGAAACTCTGTCAGAGTCCAACTGAGACAAAATGAATACATTTCAGTTTCAGTCTTACAGTTCTAGAGCTTCTGTGTCCTTCAAGCCAACAATCCTCAAACCCCCGGACACTATTTCAAGCTGGTTTAGTTGGGTTGTAAACATGTTTTTTTCATGAGGTTTTCCTTATGAAATATAGAACATAGCTCTACAAAATACTGTTTTCTTTTGTTAATATTCTAAGTAGTTTTTTTTAAAATCCAAAATGAGGGTCGTCTACGGATAGTGGATATCGTAAGATGTACAGATTGTAAATGCCCTTGGAGGCAAATGTGTGATTTGGGGCATTAAAGATATAGATGAATTGACTTGACTTTTATGCCATGAGATAGACATTTGTCACCATCAGATCTTTTGCTATACAGTTTTGCCACCAAGGTTTTTATATCTTAAGTATTTCTATAAGTCAGTGGTGGGCAATAATTGCAAACTAGCAAGGAACACATTATGGCAACATTGAATTTATAGGACGTTTGAATCGATACCTGAAATACAAAGTAATGTCATTGCATTTAATGGACTAGATCAGTAATTCATAGGAGGAACTCAGAAAGTTGTACATTTAAATTACCCAAATTCCGACTTCCAATACAGTTTTGAAAGGATGGGATGAATGAACATTGTCCGTCCATCTTCACTCTCCCTTCCTCTGCAGGAATGACAGGCATGTTACCATAGCAGCCACAGCCCTGCAGCGCTGAGACACACCCACCTCCATGTAATCACATACCTAACACTTCTTTTCCTTACTGTGTTACTGCTCACTTGTCTGTTGTTTGCAACACATCTCCAACAACAACATTGCAGTAATAATAGCCCCAGAAGTGCCAACTCTTGGTCCTGCTGTGACCTTTGAGCTCTGCAGGATCATAAACCAAACTCTCAGTTTTACATTTACTGCAGCCAGACAATGTTAGCCACCTCCCTGCCTATGTTGTTCCTCCCTTCAGATTCTTGACAAAAATACTGAAGCTCAACTGCCGTGCCAGTGTTTTCTGATAGTGATAATGTATTTTAATTTTTTTTTTTTTTTATAAAATCTTTCTCCTATTGGTTCATTTACATGGGTGGTGGCTACAGGAAGTCACTCAGTAACACTTTGAAACAGAGACAGGAAATGTAGGCATCTGGAGTCTTTCTTTTCCTTATACTCTGAACTATCAGCTTATCTGGAACACTTATGTAATCAGATGCAGCAATCTTAAGCTTTTGAATATCAATTTTTTTTTTTTTACATTTTACCTACAATTATTTGTCCACCTCATGCTAATGTGGTTAATCAAATATTATAAAAACATCTCACTTCGGCCTCTAAAGATGACCACTGAATGTCAACAGAAGCTGAACATGACATTGGAGCGCTGCAGGGCTCCATGCGGGCCTGGTGGTCCTCCAATGGCACAATGGTGTAAACTTATCTTCCCCGGTGGCTCATGTGGAATCTGGCTGGACCGCTCTGCACAGCCACAGTTTGGATATTTAAGAAGGCATGACATCAGACTGTTTGTCTTTTGTTAGGGGTTAATCAAGATAAAAAAAAAAAAATAAGCCAAGTCACATCTCATTAGTGAGGAAAAGGGCATGGAAATCCTTCCATTTCTTCCTTCCTTTATGTTTCAGGAAAGTAACTAATCTTTTTAGTATGAACTTCCTTTGTAGTTCTTTGTTACAAGCTTACTGGCTAAATCTGTTAGCAATTGTTGAGCTTGCTAGATTAAGAGAAGCATGGGCATGTGACATTATGAAGTAAAAGTGGCATGAAATGAAAATATCATTAAGGAAAAAATTACAGTAGGAACCTAACATTTCTATAATGCTTAGGGTATCATGCTTTAATCATGATTTCAAATAATGCAGCCAGCTCTGACTCTTAATATAGTGCTGGACCTGTAATAGTTCAATATTTTAGTTACATCTCATAAACATTAAGATTTTTGCTGGGCTAAATGCTAGAATTAAAGAGTCACACTCCCTATGTTAAGGCAGATGCATGCTAGCACACAGAAGCAGCTCCATGTAGCGTTTTCTTCTGATGTGCAGCTTTGACATATGAATTGCTCTAATCATGGACACAAAGCAACTAATTACTAAGCCTGTACACTCACCCTAATGATATATTGCATTTGGACAGGTAGGGGTGAGGGTCCTGTGCGGGCCTTGGTACAGTTGCAAGAAAAACAGCTGCATCCTTGGATTAAATTTGTATCCTTAATATGGGAGGGTTAAATCAGGCTAAAATTAATAAACAGGCCTGTCAAAAAACCCAACCGACCCTTCTTTTCCAAAAAAAAGTGCCAAACTTAATTCATCATTCTGTCTCAGACCTAATCACAGAGGTTGTCTTGTTGCTAAAAGATAGCACTGAAGGCCTGGTGGGTGTAACTGAGAAGAAATCACTGTCACAAAGTGCATCACAAGAGCCAAAAATAGAAGAACAGAGGTTGATTTAAGACAAGACAAACATTGTAAATACTCTTGGTGTGGGCCACCAGCAAACAAAGAGTGTGTGTTTGCAGAGAATGAAAGTGCTTTCTGTGTGAAGAGTACTCACAGCAAGCAGCTCAGCGTGGCGTTAGATAACAGGTTACGCAACAACAGTTTGACTCGACTCTGTTGCCACATGTAGATAAAAGACGGTGATGGGTGTGTTTGGCTTAGATTATGCGTAGGTGCAGCGTGGACTGTGCCTGATGGCAGGTGGAGATCCTGGGATATCAGGTTTTATCAATGAGGAACCGCTCAATCTGCTCCTCAGATGATCTTTTGAAGAATGATCCATGTTCGCAGCTGTTTGACAGAATGCTGACGAGGGGTTAACTTAACATTTTCATACACACACTGTTTTGGCACAACATAGTGTAGAGATCACTGGGTGAAGTTTTGACTTGTGCACCATTACGTCAATATGATCTCATCTGTTAATATGTTACTGTTAAGCTGGTGATCTTTGTCACTGGTGTTTTATGGCTTTCCCCGACTTTTAGGATTGTATCCGGCAGACACTGGGAACACTATTATTAAATGTATCAATGTATAACAGTTAGAAATGCATGTGTCGTGTCATGACAGAAACTTACTGTACATACAGTTTATAAGGATGAAAAAATGAAAAAAAAGCAGAAATGTGCTAACTCATATCATTCAGGCACAAAAGAGAAACATGTAAAGACACATTGGTTAAAATCTGTCTTTGCCTTGTTCCTCCAGGAGGAAGAGGAGGAGGAGGAGGAAGAACAGGTGGAGGTGGAAGAGGTGGAGATTGTCAACGTCATACAGCAGAAGCAGCAGCCGCTGAGTGTAGAGAAGATCTCCAGGACGGAGGTGAAGACCGAGCTAAGAGAAATTCCCCAGCCGACCAAGTTGGACACGCGTTACTTTGGCGAGCTGCTGGCCGATGTCTACCGGAAGAACTGTGACATCCACTCCTGCATCTCCGAGCACGTGTCCAAGATCCGTGGACAGTAAGTCTATTTATCTGTCCACAGCAGGGTACACAGAATCTACACATTTACACTTAACAAATTATGTCCCAGTCACGCAAAATGAAAATAAAGAAAATAAATTGATATTTTTATAGATGTCATGTAGGGGTTTCTTACAGATTAAGAATTTATTTGGAGGGTTGGCCACACCACAAATCCTGATGTCAAACATTTGTAAGCTAGCTTCTGCTGAGCAAGGTCATTTTTCCACTCTATACGCCTGTACATCCTATCGACGTTTCCACTGATGTCTGTTATAATTCACAGAATTGCAGAGGTGAGATTCAGTTCGTAGGGCTAGATACATTAACATCAACATCAGAGAGGAATAATTAATACTTTTAATTAATACTTTCTCAGCATCCACAGGAGGAAGTCCAACACTACAGGGTAGTGTGCAGCGTTTTGTAAGCACCGTGAATAAACAGCACAAAGCCAAACTAAATCAAGATGACGGCAAAGCTGGTCAATAAATTACAACAATGTCTATCTCGAAATCACTGTAGATAGATATTGTGAGGGATCATAATGTTGGGGTTGATTTTGTTAGATTGTTTTTTTTTCCTGGTCTTATTTTCTGAATTACAGCAAGGGGAATATTTCTTTTTGGACTTAATTAAGTTTGCTATGTGTCATAATTTGGACTACAGGAGTTTGTAAAACGATAATATGATCATATCAGCATAACACAATTCTTTTTTTACGTACTGTACTTACTCCCAACCCCAATTTAATGTCTTACTAACTTATCACACACACACACACACACACACACACACACTCACACACACACGCGCTTTTGTCCTCATTGTTTGTCTTTCCTCTCTGTGTTACAGGAATCACCAGCTGGATCCCAGCAATGACTACAAGGTGAAAAATTAACAGATCACACACATCTGATAAATGAATCTAAACAGAGCTCAGCGGACATACCTTCATATGTGGTTAAAGTCCATGTAGAGCTTGTATTTAAACTATCTTTTGAAGAATTTGAGATTAATACATGATGAAAAATGTAAAACATTCAGCTAGCTTTGGTTTAAAAACCAGAAATTAATTGTAAGGATATTTTCTGACATTTGTTTCAGTTGTTTATTCTTCACTTGAAAATATCCAGTCAGTACTTTTCTTTGTGTACTGTATGTTCTTTTATTTCTGTAATTTAACCTGTTCCAACTCTTGGCGGCCCGCCAGCTGGCCTGGTCGACTCTCTTAGAGGCTGTAGCAGGCTCAGTTTTTCTAAGGAATCCTTTGGTAGCAACAATGTCATGCTAGCATGTCGGGCATGTCTAATAATGCTCCAGAGTTGGGCTAAATTTTGGCATGGGACAAACTGGCATGACCATTTTCAAAGGGGTCGCTTTACTTCTCACCTCAATATATCTAAACAAAAATGGGTTCTATGGATACCCACAAGTCTCCCCTTAATTGACATGCCCATTTTGAGAAAAAGTTTTGTTTTTATGCTACTGATGCATTTTATTATACAGTACAATTGTGTTAATTTAGTAGAGGTTAAGGGACCAAACACTTTCTCAAAAATATGACAAATCTGTGTAAAAAAAATTTAAAGGGAGAGTATTTTCTTCATCATTTATTTTCCAAGCGACAGTTTTATTCACTTGTTTCTATTGTGTGTGTGTGTGTGTTTAGGTGGATAGAGAGGAGGTGGAGGCTTTGCTTCCCAAAGGAGCCACTGAACTGACCAAACAACAAATCCGCTACCTGCTGCAGGTAAGGGAAATATTTATCATTATTCCAATAAAACGACACTGAAAAACACACTTCCCAATCGGCCAGAATATGACATACTGTGACAATGCAAATCATTTATGTGTTAATTAATCTTTCTGTGTGTGTTTCTCTGTCAGACTCGTCTCACTGCAGATAAGAGCATGCGCCTGCTGCTGTCCACCTTCAGCAGTCTGAGAGAGGAGCTCCTCCACATGTCTGAGGACCTGCGGGTAAGGTCTAGTTTTGTTACCATTGCTCCGATTTAAAAACCTCCTCCCTCCATTGTGTGGGACAACCGCTGACTCTGTGATTGCAGCTTTAAAAAGAAGCCAGTTGGACTTCATGGTGGCAGTAGAAAATAAACAAATGCGTCAGCATCATCAAGCAGCATAGCACTAAGATCATCTGAAACTGGTTGCCTAAATTTATTACATGACAAGTGGCACAAAGATAACATAAAATAAAATCTCTATAATATTGTGGAAATATTTTATAATATTTTATTGGTGGAATAACTATTCAAATCATTTACTCAAAGTAGTAAAGTCACAAGTAAATATTTAACATGTTAAAAATGCAAAAGTTAAACAGAGACAGTACAGGGACTCCCTACTACATATATAGTATAAAATATATATATATATATATAAAATTGTATACAAAAAACTGGGCCTACAATAACATGTGGGGCAGCCTTTATACATACCTTTGTTGGATAGACTACTAAGCTATTAAAATAGCCTAATAATTGTTGGCATGATTTTATAAATCATGTTTTAATGTTTAACATACATGTGACAGTGAATCCTTAGGATTAATTAATTGTCATTTACCTTGACTGTAGGCCAGTAAGCAGTGGGGGTTTATATTTGCTAATAATATGTTGAGTTTATTAGACTTAGACTGCCAGTGTTAATGCGGTGTGGTGGAGTCAGTATCTCTGCGTGGCTGCATTTCTAAACAGAAGCAATTAGCATGAAAAACATGTTCTGTTGTTACTCTCTTTTTATAAAACAAAAAGAGACAAACACAAGAATAACACGGGTTTCAATTTCTTCCACCCACCCCAGTAAAAACATTAAACTTGAAAAATGATGCCACTGTATTACAGTGCAAATGAAGATATGACTGTCTTTCTGTGGTCGCAGCGTCTGGAGAGTGACAAGGAGTCTTTGGAGAGAGATCTGAGTTTCAAAGCAGACCAGGCTCGGCAGTATGACTGCCTCCTGGAGGCCGTCCGGGAAAACAACAGACAGCTCCAGGTACAGTACACCTGTGTGTGTGTGTGTGTGTGCGTGTGTGTGTGTTTGTTTACAGTAAAGTTAATGATCAGGGTATTTGATGTCATCACTGAAAGTGTATTTACTTGTATTAAAATACACCAGGATGCCCTGCAGGCCCTGGTGTCTGCAGAAAGTTAATTTAACACAGACACAAAACTGAAAAGTAATCATTGTATTCTTTGTATCTTATTAAAAGATAATATGCATATGCAGAGAGCTGCGTGTGTGAGCACATGTTGGGGTATTAAATATTACAAACAACAAAGGATACAAATAAATAATTAATCCTGTCAGTTGTGATGATTTTTTACTCACCAAGATCTGGGAATGCGGCTATAACATGTCCAATGGGAGGACACTGCGAGCAGTCAGATTATTTGACCCATTTTATTTGGAGCTTGATAATAATTTCACAGTTGCAAATAAGTTTGGCTAACCTGGGTGTTTCTGACTTCCTGCGTGTGTGTGTGTGTGTGTGTCCCCGCTCCAGATTTCTTTGAAGGAAAGCAGCAGCGCCCAGCGTTCCCTGGAGAGCCAGCTCCTGAGCTCCCGAAGCAGCGACTCGAGCCGCGACTTCAGGATCAAAGAGATGGAGGGGAGGATGAGAGCAGTGGAGAAGGAGAATGAGATACTCCGACAGAAGGTAACACACCACCTGTCTGACCCTCCCAGTATGTTGCTCAATTATCTTAAAAAAAAAAAACTTTTCTTGACCGTTTGAGACACTTAAATGTTGATAAGGCGATCCAAATAATTGATATAAAAACTTTGATGCAGGAAATGTTATCTCTGCAACAGGGATGATGACTCACTTTTTTCTTTCCCTCCTTTCTTGTCCTTCAGCTGGCAGGTCAGGGCAGCAGCACCAGCCTGCATATCAAGACAGAAGAGTTGTCACGTCAGTACAAAGATCAGCTCAACTCTTTGAGAGAAGAAAAAGACCAGGAGATACAGAGGCTGCGGGTGAGAATCTAACCATTAGATGGATTGGGAAATAGATGTATTCAACAGACTGTTTGGTCTACCGTGCCTTCATCAGGGCGGGATGAAGGCCAGCCTTATCCTGTCTTCATCACCCTGATGAAGGCATGATATACTGTGTGTATATATACACACTCTCTCACACACACACACACATACACACACACACAGGGAAGACAGCCGTGACCTCTGTGGTTATGAAGTCCTTTGAAGTGTGAAAGCACAAGGCGTTCAAAGACATCACCGACCCTCTCCTGGACCCCCTGCAGTTTGCTTACAGAGCCAATAGGTATGTAGACGATGTAGGCAACTTGGCCCTCCACTACATCCTCCAGCACCTGGACTCCGCAGGAACCTATGCCGGGATCCTGTTTGTGGACTTCAGCTCTGCCTTCAATACCATCATCCCGACTCTGCTTCAGCAGAAGCTCTCCCAGCTAGGTGTATCTGACCCCACCTGTAGGTGGATCACTGACTTCCTGTCTGACAGGAAGAAGCATGTGAAGCTGGGGGAACACGTCTCCAACTCACAGACTATCAGCGCAAGATCCCCTCAGGGCTGTGCTCTGCTCTTATCCGTGTACACCAACAGTTGCACTGCCAGTCACCAGTCTATCAAACTTGAAGTTTGTGGACGACACCTCCCTCATCTCAGATGGAGACCCCGGCCACAAACTCTTTGAGTAACTCCCTCTCTGGCAGGTGGTTGAGGTCCTTCAGGACCAAAACCTCCTGCTATATGAACTGTTTTTTCCCCTCCACCACTAGTCTTATCAACAAGGCCCGGAACCAACCCTGACACTGCCCACTGAGAATGTGTGACATGCACCAACAACACCAAGACAAATTCTTTGAATGTGAAAAAAACGAACTTGGCAATAAAACCTTTTTCTGATTCTGATCTGGCAGATCAGATGTGGTAAGAAGTTACTTAGGCTCTCTTTTTACTCATTTGACCCTTGTCTCTCTCCATCCTTCCTCCAGAGCCAGATAACGACGATCAGGACTGAGGTCACCACCGAGAACTCGTCCTCAGACCAGAGTCTCCAGCTGAAAATCGCAGAGCTGCTCACCACTTTGCAGCAGCGGCAGACCACCATCACCCGACAGGAGGAGGTCTGTAACATATAGCAACGCACCAACAGCTACTGTTCCTCAGGGAGAGAATCAGGTTCTCTGTGATGCTCATTAAATGTAGTTTTGTGAGGACTGGCTGATCTCATCAGCACCTGTAGATTAAATAAGGCAAACCTTTTTTTGGAGGGGGGAATTTGAAAAAGTTGAATTTGAATACATTTGTTTTATTTATTTTAATCCTACAACAAGCAAATCTGGTTTGCATGTTTCACCTCTTAAAAACAAATCCGGTATTCATATTTCTTGGCAACCATTTTGACTGCAGGCTACACAGTTGTAGTAGTATTTTCTTTTACTTAGTTTTCCTTCAGTTCCAGACAGTTATTGGTTTCTATCCATTTCATTTGTTTGTGTAATTTATCACAGTGAACATCAAGTCTGCATTATTTTTTATTACATTAGTTTGGCAGAAGCTTTTGTTTAAAGCAAGTACATGTAGATGGGGAGAACTTAGAGATGTGACCCTGCAGTTATTGCTCAGTTTCATTGTCATTACATAGTATTGCACTGTAAGTGCAGATTGATTTCATAAATCTACACTGACTGCAAAATATAGACTTGATGCCCATGGTGATGGATTAAAATAATCAAGCAATTTCCAAGAGTTTGCCAATTTAATGATGTATGGAAATGAATGGAACCCAATGGATGCCTGGAAATGTAGATGCGTGATTTATAGTAGATGGGTTGATACATGCAAAACCTAAAAAGTCTTTTAATTCCTGTTTGTTGTTGCAGAAAAAACTTACCTGGAATTAAGTGCCAGCTGGGAAATGTGATTTGTTTACATAAAAAGAAACACACACACACACGCAAGGCTTCTGAGCTGATTAATGTTTTATTTACTTTTCACCTTTCAGGTCCGACTGCATTCTTTGTTTTTGTGCAACACCAACTGAAGCAGGCTGTCAGTAAATTTAACCTCAGGAATGCCATGTCTCTCTCTCTCTCACACACACACACACACACACACACACATACACTTTTTTTGCATTTAATAAAAAAAACGTCAAAACAAAAGCAAAATGAATGAAACAAAATAAAATAAAATTAAGGAAACTATCATTTCAATTAATAATAATAAGTATTAGTAATAATCAGATTTTTAGACTTTTGACTTAATAAAGAGGACTACAAATCTGACTGGTCAATGCCAACGTTTGGTACTTGACTGTTTTTGATCCTCGAGAGACACAAAGAAATAAATGCAGATGTATTGAACTTTAATATGCATTACCCACTGTGTTCTTATGAAACACACTAGTCGTAACAGGGATGACCTGTAGGTGTTCACCTGCTAACTCTGCTGAGCTTGTGTGCCCTTCAGGAGATCAGGAGGCTGATGCAGGAGAGGAGTGACAGCTCCAAGAACCAAGTCACCAAGACCATCATCACAAAGAGGTACAATGTCACAACAATTTACCTGCAATCACTGATCCATTTTTAATGCAGATATGCAAAATATTTGAAGGTCCCAGCTTCTCAAATTTAAGAATTAACTGTTTCTCCATGTCTTACATTATAGTTGAATATATTTTGGTTTTGGACAGTTGGTGTAACAAAAGAAGCAGTTTAAATGCTTAAAGTAGCATATTTAGTGATTACTTGGCAAAGCAACAATTGTTTGAAACATACAAATCAACAGGAGAGAAGTGGGTTATGCACCTTGAGTGGATACATCTTAACATTTCAGGAGAGGAATACAAATAAGGGAAAAATATCAGCCTCAACATGTTGAAAAAACAAATTATCTTACTCTTTAGTGTTAAACTATCCATCCAATCTGTTCAAACAATAATATGTGTGTGTGTGTGTGTGTGTGTAGGTACAGGAACCAGTATCCTCTCCTTGGTCTGTTGAGTGACGACTACAATGCCACCTCGCCCATCAAAGAAGCCAAGACCATTGTCATCGAGAAAACTGGGGAGATGTACAAGCAGGTAAAAATGGGAGGGAGGGGTAATAGATAAGATCATATTTGCCATCTACTATTTCTCAACATACTGCATGGTAAAATGTTATCAACCAGCACCAGAGTGAGCGGTTTACTAGTCAGGATTGTCAGGAGTCTTGGTTATTAGTCATGTTTAGTTTAATGAAAAAGCAGACATTCAGCCCCGCTGCTGTAGCAGAGAAGTTTGATAATGAGCAGACTCATTCTGAGAAACCTGCTGGCATTGAGACACCATGTTAAATTCTGTCTCTGCCAACAGACCACGTTCACCAAGTCTCACCACATTCAACACTGACATAATGAAATGTGGGACACAGGTCTGAGTGAGAGTGAGCGGTTTATACTCTAGAACAGAGATCTTCAACGGGGGGTTGGTGCCATCCAAAACAACTTTATATGTTTCTAATAATTGAATATCCAATAATGAATGAATTCATTACACCTATATAGCGCTTTATCATAGACAGTCAAAGTGCTTCGGGGGGGAGGACTACTCTCTCACACATCAGCTTGGTAGAGAGGGAGGGGAACATCATTTTAGTGGTGGGAAAAACCAGAATACCCGGAAAAAACCCACACAGACAACATGCAAACTCCACATAGAAAGGCCAGAACGACCAGGGTTGAACCCAGTACTTTCTTGCTGTGAAGCCACAGTGCTGAAATAATAGTGATATGAGTAAAAGCTGTTGTTTATTATTAGGTAAGGGACAACATTTTTCTAATCATCCAATTTGTAATCAGTTGAAGTAGAGCCACCTTGCAGTAAAAAGGTGCTGCTGCAGGGTTTTAGGTGGAAGCTTCCAATCTAATGCTTTTAAGTCTGTATTTTGTGTCAAATGATTCCGAGTTATCTGTGTAATATCTGAGATAAATAAAAAAAAGTGCTGTCTATTGCAACATACAGTCTTTGTGTTGCATTTATGGCGATTGAGAAATGTTGGATTTATTTACTTACTTTACAAATATATACATGTTAGATGCATGCAGGTTATTTTGCCAGCCTGTTCAACTCAAAAGTATGAATTCCAAAAGGCAGAAGTTCACCACTACCCCAGGTTTTAAATAGGATCAAAATCATTCATGTTTTCTTCCAGGTTTCTCTCCATGCACTCTAAACACAAGGTACATATATTGTGTGTTAGCAAGTTATATTTTTTCTGGCTAGAAATGTATTTTAATCCTATTTAGAACATGGGAAAGTGGTGCACTTCAGCCTCTCGTGGCTGTAATGAATTAGAAACATTTTTCCAGATGAAATAAGGGAACTTGGAAAGATTATCATGGCATAAACAGCTGTTTATAAGTCATAAACGATTGAAAACTTGCCTTTCAGGGCTTCTGTAGTCCCAACATCCAGACACCTTCATACTTCTTTTTTTAAAGCGGACTAAACATTTGTACAATATGTAACAACTGAACTTGTGTTTTATTTTGAAACAGGAAATCATTACAACCCCTTAAAAGACACACTGCTTCTCTCCGACAGGAATGATTGAACATAGAGAAGACCCAGACGTCACCCACCCTTCCACTCTGCATGCTCCCCCCCCTTCCGCTTCCCTCCCTCATCGTCAGGGCTCCCAGGCTTGGTGATGGTTTAAATTGCCCCCCCTCCCCCCCTCCCCATATTTGGGATTGTTTGTTCAAATCTTTGGTTTGATCAAATTGGGCTGGTACCTGCTTTATTTAGGCTTAATATGACAAGGACACAAATCTATGCTACAGCCAGTAGGTGGTGCAAGGAATCATGACAACTGGGAACTGGTTAAGGTTTGAACAGAAGAAAAAAAAACAATCTGAGCTGGGATGATTTACTAATTGGCACTACTCTGAAGGTTTAAGTTGAAAACATGTCAGATCACAGTTAACCAAGTAAACGTTGGCTATGTCCCAAACTGGCAGTTGATTGGCTGTCCTCCGTACTGCCCGCAGTAGTTGGAACTAAAGGTCATGTGGAAATGATAAAAATACAAAATGTACGGAGCCCCCGAGGTGACATGAAGGGGAGAAAAAAAAAAAATCAAGGGAAAAAGAAATTACTGAACAATCACTTCAGCGAGATCTTGACGTTGTTTTGCGAGATCTTGACTTTGACAAGGAGAAGAAAGAAATAATAATTAAAAAAGAAAAGTTCTAATTAATGGAACAAAAACTTTTTTTTGAGATCTTGACTTTGACTTTGACTTTGACTTTGACTTTTTTTTTGTTCCAGTAATTTTTCTCCCTCCATGTCAAAGTCAAGATCTTGCTAAACAAATTCAAGATCTCACAAAAGTGATTGTTCCAGTAAAAAAGAATTTTCCCATTGATTCCCCCCCTTCATGTCACCTCGGTGGCTCCGTAAAATTGCGTATGAGGTTGTTAAAAATAAAAGACCATGCTACTCTAACATACTCTTTTTCAAATTGTACATGTAATCTCTTGATCTGACTATGTACAATTACACTAAAACATGGTCTACAATATTTTAATGAAAAAATGTGTTTGGACCAGGTAAATAAATGATTAGCACTCTGCAGTAGGGTTAGGAAATGACGATACATTGCCTGCAATTAAATCACTAAACGTGATTTTGTGATATATTGCAAGACAGTCATCTGTGATACATTACAATGTATGTAACTGAAGAAAAGTTGTAGACTATATTTGAAAAAAATCTAAAAGTATAGGAGTTTCCTGTATTTGTATCCTGTACAAACCAGGAAAAGGCTAAACGGTTCAGATAAATTTTGGAGTAAAAGAAAGTTGCAGCATGGTCTCAGTATCACAGGAGATTGTATTGTGATATATAACTGTATCGATTATTTGTCCCATCCCTACTTGGCAGCTCATAAGTACAATAAAGCCTGCATGCTTTCTTCCCTTGAATCAAAATGGGTATATCCCGAAAATGCTTGGATGAAAGATAGCTGCCAAACAAAGTGAAATTGATGAAGTGTCCCAAATCTATACTACATGCTAATTCTTAGCAGGGTTTGAGTATGTATCCACACATACTCAACCCAGACAGTATGTACATATATAAATACAGCTGCTCACAAGTGGAAATAATTTAAACTTGAATGATAATGAGATTCCTGAAATATCTTAAAAAACAAAAAGGAATTACTTCAAAAATAAATAAATGTTTTCTCTGTGAAGTTTAATTGGCAGTGATGGCACCAATGTCAGATGTATTGAATAATTTCATGATAACATTGTAAGTATTCTATGTCAATTAGTAGCCACTATAGTACATACTGAATGAGATTATGATATTTTATGGATTTGGGAAAGTTTAAAATATAAAATTAGTCTTTGTAAATTTGTCATTATCTGATCAATTACAATGCCCTCTCTGTCACAAGACAGAAAGGCCCAAGACATGTTTTTCATATAATATAGTTCAGGACACTTTAGTTTCATCATGAGTTGATCATTTGCTGAGGGCTCTGGTCTTTACTTCACAAATGTCCTGACTATGGGGCTTTCTGAAGAGAAGACAATGCGCCGATGTAGAACCACATGCCACCTAGGTTACCCAACGAGCCTCAGCTTCCAGTTGTCACTAATGCACGTTTAAGACAAGACTGGCACCATTGAGCATGTAGCATGAGATCCTCCTCAAAGCCACCACAGCCATGTTAGCTCAGGGGATGAGGAAGTGGATGTGTTACTATGATTGCTTCTCTTCGTGTAAATATTGATGTAAATATATATTGTAAGATGGGCACGCTCAGTGAATGTTTTCTTCTGTGTGACTGTACTTTGATCAAGTAGTTTGCTTTGCTTTTGAGCTAAATGGCAATTTTTATCTGTGTAATTCTTTTTAAAAAAGCTTTTTATTATAAGGTTGGGATATCTTGATAGACTCAGAGCTGCATGGGTATGTGCTGTTCACATGTAGCTCTGATGTGTTTATGTGTGACAGAAGATCTGCTGTCTAATGTCCGTGAGGTGTAATGCGTTGCCATGGGTGGCACTGGAGCTTGGTTTTATGGGCTTCTATGATGGTGGAAGAACATTTTAAAGCACAATATTATGTAAGATGTTTATTAAGTTTTCCTGGTTGCCTCTGTTCCAGCCTTTGGAAGCATGTTTGGCTGCTTCATGTCCACTGGGAGTTCGTCTTAAAGGTGCTGCGCCCTGTTTCACTGATCCGCAGGTTGATGGCAGTTCTGGGTAGGAGGTTTTTAGAAAAAACAACACTGAAACTAGCTGACTTTACGCTGAGGCTGTTTATTTATTGTTGCTCCTCTGAGCCTAAAAGTCTGCTACATTGCAGACATTGAGGTTTTCACCTTCCTGTTACCAATAAAACAAGCATCTATTTGTGGTTCCCAAACCAGCTTCATCCACATACGTGTGATAGCTGCATATGTATTGATGCTGATAATAAGATGTAACTTATACAGAGATAACAGGGAAATTGGTCGAACAACAAATACACACAACACAGCGTTTTCTGAAGCATTTCTATTCATCTTGTTTATCTCTCCAGACAAATACTTTCAGTATGTGCTACTATGCAACTTTCCTCCTTTTGATTTACAGTTGGAGTCTGTTCATTTCTTCTTGATCACCTAGAGATGACCAATTAATATAAACAGCAGGTCAAACACATAAATGCCAGTTTCTATGTTGTGAAATTAACAACTTTACCCAGAGTTTTGCTATGGGCATGTACAACATTGGAATTGGCCAGATAAATTCAACCGTAATGAGAAATGTAAAACCTGTTTCTACCTACTGTATGTACATTTCCATAAAGCCTACATATTAAGTTTGTGTATATGTTGAACAGACCAATTGTTTTGGTAGTATCTTTTTAGGTAAAAACAGGAAATCAGTTCAGCGATACAAACTGCGCTGGTTTGGTTCTTCCACCTCTAGCTGGAGGTTTTTCGTCTGAGTCATGGATTATGCTCAAGGCCCTTGCATGATTTTACTGCTGATGGGGTGTCAGAATCAGTTTCAAGTCATCATGTAATTTTACATGGAAATAGTTTCAGCTTGTGCAACAGATCCAATTTACAGATGCATGTCCTGTAACTGGTTTAATAGGCTGCAGCACCAGTTCCTGAAGATGCTTAAGTATGTTAAAAGATCATTTAACTATAGCGCCATGCTTATGCTTCAGCCATACTGTAGACATATTTATTTATTTATTAGGACAATGTGCATTAATCAACATTTCTGTAAATGCGGCAGTGTTAGCCAATGCAGCTAATTTTCAACTGTAGTCCTAGTTAAATAATATACTGCGCCAATAATTCCCCTCAATATGTGATTAACACTACTGACAGGACAGAGCTGCCCAGTGGACACGGAGCCAACTTTCTGTTGAAAGCCTGTAAAAATGTGTTGACTATCATGGGACCTCAAGTGCCTTACGCTGTTAGCAACAAGCTAATGTTGGGCCAGCATCACTGTTTGGTTGAGAAAATAGCAATATTATCTGGTCAGTTGGTCAAAATCTATCAACTCTGATCATTTTTTAAATGTTGTGGCAGCATGGGACCAACGGTGGGTCTTTGGTTGCCTGAAGGCCTTTGTTTGTTTGCTATCTGGGTAATCTCTGAGGAGACCCAATCCTGCTTTCTATGCTAGCTGAGAATAAATTGTTTACAGAGATAAATTAACTGGTTGTAGTTAATCCACAAATAGAGGTCCTTAAATATATTTTCATATGCAAACAGTTTTCTTTATTTTCCAGTTCAGGAGGATCTGGGCTGCTAGCCTGCCCGGCTGCACTGCCTCAGTCCTCTCCAATGAGAAATGTTTCAGCTATAATAAATTGTGATTAAAATCAATAAAAGTGCACTTGTTTTCTGTTTTACTTAACGGTCAACACAATCACTCACTCAATATGGTAATGGTAAAGGGTAATTTCACCCAAATGATAAGAACTGACATATCCCTTTCTTTACTTTTGTCTTCATCTTCGTATGTTTCTGTCTGTCCTTTTTAAGTTAAATTAATACATAACATGTAAAGGTCCACCTATTTTTCAGAGGTTTAAAGCACATTTTACCTAAACCACTGAATGAAGACTGTGAAATATAGGTGAGAACCCAGAAAAGCAAGTAAATGAACCTCATTTTGTTTCATGTACTGTTCCAAAAGGTCAAGATTGGACAAATGAATGCCTAAATGTTTGCTTTCTGTCTTTGTTTCTCATATTTTTTTTTTTTTAATCTTCTTCCTTTCCCTTCCTTTTTTCCTTCCCTTGTTTCCTTCTTTAATCCCATTTTCCTTTCTTGCCTCCTTTTTGTTTTTCAACGTTCTACTCGATTTTAACATAGGAATGTATCAAAATCCCAAATTAGAAAGGAATTAACACCTGCAACCACGATTACAGGTTTCCCTGAAGTAAGCATGTAGCTACATGTAGCAGTGTATCTAATGTAACACTGCAGTAATGTGCCTGGAGCATATACAGATATCCGGCACAAATTGACATCAGTTGGAGTCGAGAAAAAAACAAACTTTTGGTAGCAGAGGGAGGTTTTTGCTCACAGGGATTGCTTTTACATACATGAACCTCATTATTTGAAGCTTTGGCCATGTGTTATTATATATTTACAGAAAATAAGGGAAAATCATAATATACTTTGAGGATTATGTTTGTGCTTTCAGAAATTTCTTCCAAAGAAATGTTCCTACATATTTTTCCTTTAATAGTCCTTGGATGCTGGACTCTATCCTAGCAAGCATTTGGTGAAAAGCGAGGAGACTTGCACATCACCACTGCTACTACAGTCTACTGTATTTCTACAGGGACCTTGTTAATGTTGCAACTCTAAGTGTGTCCTGCAGAGGGAGCCAGCGACCCCAGCAGCTTGCACCACGCTCGGGGTCAATAAATGGAGCTGATGGAGCAGAGAGGCAGAGAATGAGGTCATTACAGCTCTGTAGGGCTTGGCTCAGTTGCCTGCTTGTCAACCATTTTGACTTCAGTCACTGTTCTCAAAGCCCACATGGCCACAGAGAACGCTCAAACCATCACAGAGCAGCGCTGCAAGCGCCCATGACTGTCCTGACATAGAACCAGGCTCGGGAAGTAACAGATTACAACATTAAGAGAGATTTTAGTGATCGGACTATCAATAATTAGGTGCTATAATCGATTATTGATGCTGAGCAAATTGAATAATCTGATTTGAGATTCTTGAAATGTAAGATTAATGTTTTGGAGAAATGTGTGGAGCCCCCCTTTGAGGACTTTGGGTCTGTACAAAAGTCTATTTGAAAGAGAATATAGTATTAGTCTTTAAGGCAATGAAACTAATTTTATTCATCTTGAGATTACAGTTGGTAAAAATATCAGTACAGAAAGGCATATTTTCAGGTTGCACTCCACAAAGTTCCTACATATTTTTACATTTCATCTTGAGTCTTTAGCTATAGCATGGACTGATAAAGTCCATTATTACCTCTGGCAAGGAGATCATGTTTTTGGTTTGGTTTGTTGGTTTGTCTCTCAGCAGAATTACATAAAAAAGTAATTGCTCATTTTTAATGAAACTTGGTGGAAATGGGTAGCATATAGGCTAAGGAAGAACCTATTAAAGTTTGGAGCAGATCCGAGTGCTCTTCTATAACAGCCATTGAGTCTAAATTCATAATATGGCTGAAATCATTCACCATGCTTCCTCTCTCCTCACTGACACATTTGACTGAATTGATTATGCAGCTCATTCTATGTAGGCCTCATGAATTAAATATAGGGAGTAACACTGAAAAAAGCTAAAACAAACAAAAAAAACACTTATTATTATTTAAATCTGGATTAAATCCCGATAAATTTTACATTTTCTTACAATTTTGGGATGGTAAAAGCAGAGTGGAGGGATAATGCTCCTTTAGAAGAACAGGCTGGGAAGCAGAAATGCTTCTTCCAGTGTTGCTAAAAAGGCTTAGCACTGTAAACTCACTGCGTTGTTACAATCTACACAGACAATATGTGTGTAACCTGCTGGTAATCTGATTGTGGCTCTCCCTATTGTGCTTTATTGTTGATTAACTGTGTCAGACCTAATCTGATGAAGCAGCAGTGCTCGACCTTGCCATACATGTGTGTGACATACTAAGAGAGAATAAGCAAAGAGCTCAGGGGAGCTAAAGTCTTGGGATCTTTTCACAGACACAGACATTGTTAAAAAATATTGTAATATTAATAATATATGACAAATTTGCTTTAGCAGATAGAGGGAGCAAAAATGTGAGAGCGAGCAAACATGTTGTGATAAATAAAACAACTGTCATTTGATCATGAATCAGTAAGCAACCAGAAATCTCTTGCTGTTGTCTCAGTTGGTAGAGCGGGTGCACATATATAGAAGTTTACTCCTCGACGCAGCGGCTGAGAGTTCAACTCCAACCTGGGGCCGTCATTCCCCCCCTCTCTTTCCCCTTTCATGTCTTCATCTGTCCCATGGAAATAAAGGCCTAAAATGCCTGAAAAAATCATCTTTAAAAAAAGAAATCTGTCAAAGTCTAACATTTTGTTGACCCATTCATGCATCCTGACCTTCCCTCTCTGCAGACTTTGTGGCTCTATAATAATTATTTAAATTGTATTATTGTGTTGTGCACACAAAGAGTATGTCCAGCCCACATGAGCTTACAAGGTGCATTACTTATACCAGACACCAAAATAGCAACAACCAATTAGCAAATAAACCTTCTTGTGTTTTTGCCATACTTTAGAAGTTAAAAGTCACCAACTAATAGATGTTAAATTAAAAAAAACAACAACACTCCAATCGGTCATCATCAGTACACCAGAACATTTCAGGATTTTGAACAGACATTTCATGTAAGATGGGTGTTCGTAACTCATTTTAATGACAATACAAAAGAAAATGTGATTCATTCTCAAGTTCTCCTAATTCCCATAGCATGCACAACTTTTTATCTTCTTGGATGTTTTTACCTACCAACTTCATACATATATATTTATGACCGTAATATGGTTGCACAGTGGCCTTCTTAAAACACCGTAATACATGATCACAGTGACAGTTTTAATCACGTTAAGTTTAGGCGACAAAATAACTCAAGTCAACTTTAGGCAAAATAAATGATTGGTTTGGGAATGGGGAAAAATCATGGGTTGGCTTAAAATGAGTCCCGGACATTACAACGTCATGGACATAACTAAAAAAAAAAAGTCAGCCCTGGCTTTTGGTTTTACACGGTCCTGTGTTTGTTTGACACATCTACCACCCCAACCTCCTCCATACTGCACATTGAATTTGGGACTCATCAAATTTGTCACCTTCCTTCCTTGTTTACTCCTGCGCTAATTACTATGGCCAATAGAGGTCACTGACAAACAAACGTAATTATGGTTCATTATTAGCTGCTTGCACAAACAATTTTTGGTGAGGACGGCCTGACGTAAAGACGTCTTTTTGGGGCTTTAGTTGAAACAACTGGTGCTGTTGTTTTTCTTGGGAGAACAATTTCCAACTTTCTCTCCCACACACACACATACTTTTAATTGTGCACACACACTTTCCCCCCCCCGTGTCTGCAAATTTAGGTCTTTTCCACATATAACAAAAAGGTTAACATAATCTCTTACACGCAACCACAGGCTCCCTACATCTCTGCAACTTCTTTCTGTCCCATTCAAGCTTATGTACCAAGTCTGACGTATACTCTCTCTCTCTCTCCCTCTCACTCCCTCTCTCTCTAAACCCAATATCCTCTGAGGCCCGGGGGTTTTAGAGTGTAAAGGCAGTGCAGAGGCAGGAAGAGAGAGACTGCATTATCCACATCAAAGAGCCAGAGTTAACAGCCATAATCAATGCTTCCCCATTACGCACTAAGGTCTGCCTCTCTCTCTCTTCCTCTAACCCTCTCTCTCTCTCTCTAATCAGATCAATATGCTTTATTAGTATGAATGGAAGTATGATATTAATATTGGCAAAAAAGGAGGAATTCATCAACAAAAGCTGACAACACAGAGAGAGGCTGGTTAATGATTTGAAATAGACATTTTGGGAAGCTGTTAAGACTTCTAAAGCTACTAATGTCAGAATTTTTGAAAGGTGAATGGGATACAGAAACTGGAAATATATCAGCTTACCCCTATTGAAATATATTACAATATACAAACTCACTATTAACATGAATATGTGCATTTCTTTATTTGCATTAGGCCTCAAAGCACCAAAGTCCAAATAAGTGTTTCCAATGCTGAACAGTAAATTTAGACACATTGTAAGGAAACACTTGTTTCAATTATGCTTAATTTGCATGAATGGATGGTAGCCATTATGTCTGAACAATTTGAAAAACATATCTATTTGTTATTATTTTGATTGATATTGCTCTTGCACTAGACTAATCCATATTCTGAAGTATTCAATGATTTTATTAATGAAAAAGTAGGACATCTTCAATGTGCAATAGGTCACAAACAACAATAAGGCAAATGAAAATCCCATTTTCTCTGTCTTTCGCCCTTATTGACCCCTCTGCCCCACACAGCCAGGCCTATCGACCCCTCTCTCCCAGAAACCAGGCCCCATGCCTGGGGTCAGCGACCCACCGAAGCCCCCTGCCTGGCTGTGGGGTCGAGAAGTGTGTGTGTGTGTGTAGAAATCATCCCCCCCCCTCCCCTCACTGGTGCGCAGGCATTGGTGGAGCTGAAAAGCCTGCAGCTCACAGTGATGCAAATCTAGCGGCAGTACAGAATAAAGCACAAACTATTGAGTTAATCACATTATAAGTTACATGTATTTGTGTTTCAAATTTTTCTCTCATATTTCTCTTGGAATTGACCTATTGTAAGCAGATTTGGATAAAAGCATCAGCCAAATAATATGTAATTTTGTCAGTCTGATAATCTCATGGTTAAAATAAGGCACTGTTTCTAGAAGCTCTCACTTGACCAAACAAACCGGTGAAAAGAGTAAATATTCTAACAAATATCCCCATGAAACTACCCCAGTTGATTACTTACATTACGACATCACATCATATTTTATATGGCAAGTTTTCAAAAATGTTATGTTTACATAAGAAAATGAGTCATTGTCTAATTTGCATATATTTCCTGAACACAACTCTGAACATCATAATAAAATAAATTTGATAAAGCCAAGTTTGAAATTCTTCTTTAATATGTGTTAACACATTAGAGTCAATGTGTTGATGTTTTTACGGAGGGAATTTTGGATCTCTCTTTTTATAGCTCCATAAATCAGAAAATACTGTCTACAGGCATACAAAAATAATTTTTCCCTGTTTTCAGTAATAATGTGTTCTATAAATCCGACTATAAATGATAAATGATCAAACCCCTCTGCACAAACCTCCAGAATATACAAGAAGAAAACTGGAAGTTTGGTGTATGTATAAGTGCTACCAAAGTGGAGAGTATAAACTAATTTGTATTAGATGAATGGTCCATCTATATTTTGATATGAGTGACAAGATGTCACCTTAAAACTAGCATTACTTTTACCAACAACTGAGACCAGAAGACTAAATCCTGATTTGGAGACCATTAATTAAATGTGTAACCACAAAACAGCACCAAACATGCTATTTTAATAGCTGGTTTTTTTCAACCACAGCAATAACACCGCCGGGATCTGTTGCTACATATATAAGAGCATAACCCTCTTGGGTTACCAGATCCGGATGACTGTCCAGGTTACATCTAATCAGTCTGGATATTTTCAGTTTTCCACCAGTCATGGCAGTCATCACTCTCTTTGCCTCACACTCTCTTCTCTTCCCCCATCTCTCTTCCTCCGTCTCTCCACCCTGCCAGGAAAGCTTTGACAGCTCTCATCTTTCATCCATTTGATGTAATTATGCTCCTCAATACACATTTGAAGCTCCCCATTCACATTTCATGGTGTGATGAAAGGCCACATAGTGCTGTTTCTCTTTCACAGCTCTCAGCTTCTCCTGCTCAAACTTAACCTCAGGTATAGTCTGGTTCTCAACAGATAATTCCTCTCCCATTGAATATTAAGCCTGGTTTTTCTCCCACTCCGAGTGACAGCAAAAACTTTATTCCTTGTTAGTTGCCTTCCCAAAGAGACAGGTCAAACTGCTTAAGCCACCAAGAGTTGTGTGAAGATTGTATTTTTTGTGTTATTCAGGTTTATGGGCAGACAGCCAAATAATTTGGTTAATACCTACTAGGGCTGTAACAGTTTGTGTATCTGTGCCGAACCGTCATATTACCGAGGTCATGGTCTGGTGCATGCAGCCACACCCAGAATACATAGTATGTAAATGAATGCTCGTAATGTGGAACCAAAGTTCACCAGCCGAGTCCCACTTGGACACTTTTAGCCATACACTATGTGTACTATGTGCAATATGTGCCGTTTACATGTACTGTAGCCCAACAAGCTGATTGACGTGTGAGTTAGTCACATGGCGTGTGCAAAAGAAATGCTTTTTCAGTTTTTTAGCCTATTGTGAGCTCTTTCGGAAAAGTATGTATGTTCAGTGGAATACAGAAATGTGTGAAATGTTCCCTTGTTTTTATAGTGAAAATAGTTTGCCAACGTTGCCAATGGTCAATATGTTACCTTGGTACCCAGCAGGAGGATTTTGTCGTCAACAGCTGCACATCCTTATGCATATATATATAGTATATATTTTTTTAAACTGTACCAAAATCGCACTGAAGTGTGACAAACGAAGGCCGACGTCGAAATCCTCAGACAAATTCAAGGAAATGGCAGTCTCCCAAAAAACATAAAAGGTAAAGTGGTCAGTATTTTTCACATTCATCTGAACACTTTCACATTGCAAACTAGAAAGAACTCTACATATTCAAGTGGCTGCCGAGTCCTACATATTCAAATCAACATTATGTCTTTGGGAACAGAGAGGTGCACTGAGTGACCTGCAGTGTATAGGTGTGTAATGAAGTTAGATTGTAAGAGATACTGTAGGTTGCGAGCCTACATAAAACCTCTTCCCCATATCTCTCTTTCTCTTTTAATGTCTCGGCTCTGGTTTGTTTCACTTAATTCTATCTCCCCATCTCCTGATCCATCCATCAGTGTCTCTCTTTGTCTATCACACACTCCTCCTCCCCTCCCCCCTCACACTCACAGCTTTCTCTCTCTCTATGAGTGAGTGAATGAGTGAGTGTGGGCGAGCGGGTATAGCTGCTGATGCACTCCTGGTCATTAATAAAAGTTTTATACACAGTCAGGAAATGCATTTGAGCCCCGGTGGCTGGAGAGCTCCTCTCAGACACACAGGAAATGGGCGCTTGGCCGACAGCCAATCCTGCTATTTCAAGGGTTTGTCCGGAGCCAATCAAGCTGGGCCTGGTCAGTTAATGGATCAGTGGCTCTACTCTACACCCAAATATCAGCAGCAATTAGAAGGTGTGGGGGTTACCAGGGTGGGAGCTTTGTGAGAGGCAAATGAACCCAACCAGAAAAGTAGTGAAATAATCTTGTAAATCCATAAATCAGCCACATTTACTGGATACCAGTTTGGCCAGTGACATGCATGCAAAATATCAATTTGTATGACTTGTCACAGAAAGTTACACCCAATGTTTTGTGTATTATCCTACAAATGTTCAGCACAAGTGATCAGTGCACCTGCGCGAGCACCTGCAGTGCAGAACCTGTTTATGTAACAAAACGTCTTTGTTAGCTTAAGGAAAAGGTCGTATTTTGGGTTAAAATAAGTATATTTATTACGTAACTTTCGTACATGCCGTTAGTACATATGTAGAAAAATCAACATTTTTTTATTGGCACCAAATGGGACATAAACATCCACCCGACCTCCTCCCTACATGGATTTTGTCGCTAAATATACACTACGTTTCCTGCCTTTCTGTGGGTATAAGTACAAAATGAATGAGAACAGCCTGGTGCATGTGATACAGCAAAGGGCAACAAGAGGGGTGTTCTTCATGCTTTTGTATAACAACTTTTGTAGTTAAAAATCTGTAACACAACGCTAACATCTGCTGCAACATCACAAGTTGTCAACAACTCAGCTGTCAGTTGAGTCACATTAATTCATCTAACCTACAGCAGTTGTAAGACAATGGAAGTGAGAAAAGACTTCATGTGTGACTGTTGTTTAGCCAGGCAATTCAGAAAAGCAACCAGTGAGTGTGTGTGCGTATGTGCGCACAGTGTTGCTAACGCGAGAGACATGCTGTAATGTGTTGTGCAAGTTGACATTCATGTGCTTCTTGGGTGGGAGTGCTTCCTCCCCATCCAGCAGGCATTTGTTACTGCAGCACAATGACACACAACCAGATCTTACGCACGCACGCAGAGTTGAGCGCCGGCAGAAATGAATGACTTTGTCAGCTGTATGCTGTTAACCAGGCCATTTGACATTGATCCCTGCCTGACCCAGAACATATGCCAATTTCTCTCTGGCCATTTAGTTGTTTTGCCTAATTGGCATGCAAGTTGCATGTAAGAGAAGCAATATTTCAGGAAATTCCTTCCACAAAAAGGTTAATGTACAAACTCTGTGTCTGTGTGCGTGTATGTGTTGCATTCAACAACATACAAACACGCACACTCTCACTGGGTCCTGGTTTAGCTCCCCCCACACATGGAAACTACTTGGTGAGTTAAATCATCCAGAGAAGGTAACACATTGCATTGTCTATTACTAAAACACTTTTTAATTGAAACAAACAATACAAACGAATACAGCAACAGAGTCATACTACTAGGATATAATCTTTAAATGCATGTACATTACGTATTTTTATGAATGTCCGCACAAAGTGTAATGGCATTCCATCTAGTTGTTGAGATATTGAGAAACAAAGTGTGGAAAAAAGTAGTGGACAAACATACACTGGCATCCATAGAGCCAAAGCCTGCTAGAAAATTCTGCCTGAGCATTTTCTAGGAAGTTGTTAGGTATTTGGTAGGGCATGACTACAGTAGATGGTAACTAAGGTGTTTTGCATGATTGCTAGGGCATCATTATCGACAGTCTATACTGTACTTCATACACATGTGAATAAGGTTGTGAACAAATGCCAGGATTAAGTACAGTGTACCTCATTTAGAGTATAGAGAGTAACACCTTACATTTTTATGTAAAACAAAGTAGTGAGGTTTCTGTCTGGCTTTATTGCAGTATATTTTGTTGTTGTTACTTGTTCATGGTCTTGACTTCCTGAATGCTCCAACAAAAACATACCGACCCACACAGAATAGATTGTGGAAACTGAGGGAGGTAAAAGGCACACTGGTTGTGTTTTCCTAAGAAGGACAAAGATGGCTGCATATGGAAGAGCATTTGAAATGAAACATGTCATTTTCACAATGTGAACTTTCATAATGTGTTTTTTATCTGATCAAAGAGACAAATAAAGTAAAAAAAGTCAGATGAATGCTGGTTTAATAAGTGACATTTTACCTTTTGTATCCTATTTCTGAATTACCATATGGATTTGCGTTTATTTTGTAAAATTTATTTTCAAAAACACACGGAAGACTTTGCAAAAAAAAAAGGTGACAGTTTACAAGAATGAATGAATGATCATGAATTCATACATGACTTCATGCATGAAGAAGCGTGAAGTCATTCATGTAGTACTTCATGAAGTAGGATTAATAATATCTCATGTATGACTTAATGCAGAAACAATATGTTAATTAATGCATCAATTAAGGCATTTCAATTTTAATGATTTCTGATTTATTAATGATGTCCATGTCTTCTTCATAAAACTGACCAGTCACAGAAGTGTACATATATTCTGAAGAATTGTAGAGTTAACTAAACATTACTTCTTCATGTTTGTGGCCCTTCAAATAAAGTGCTGACTTGATCTTTTACATTGATAAATAGGATGATTAATGGTGGCATACATTTAAATGTATTAAGAATTAAAGGAGTGGGTTGGCAAAATAATGCAGATACATTTTTATAGTTGCTTTATTTACAACAATAATGCCTGAGAAATATTTACTTTTTACTAACTTTTGTGTCTGAACAACAGAAATGTCTTTTTTTCATTTAAGGGGTCACAAAGATAACTGCATATGCCACCATTAATCATCTTATCTTATTTATCAATGTTAAAGATGGACCAGGTCAGCCCTTTATTTGAAGGGCCCCAAACACAATAAAGTAACAAAGAAGTAATGTTTAGTTAATCATGATTGCAACACTATAATTCAGTTTCTTTAGTCTGTCACTTTAACTTCACGACATGAACATCATTAGTAAATCAGAAATCATGATGAATGAAATGCTTTAACTGATGCATTGACATATTGTTGCTGCATTAAGTCATGCATGATATACTATTAATCTTTGTACATTACTAGTTCATGAAGTACTACATGAATGAAGTCATGCTTTTTTATGCATGAAGTCATGCATGAATTCATGATAATTCATGTACCATTATTGTAAAGTGTTACTGAAAAAAACAACACAATTTCTTTGTCTGTATTCCTCCCCTCAGTGTGTTTCTATCAGCAGTTTGTTTCATCTCAGATATTTTCCTCAACAGGAAACAGAGCTCCCCCCCAACCCCATTAGGGACCAGTGTCCGGTTACTTTAATGTGCGTGTGTGTGTGTGTGTGTGCGCGCGCATTTGTATGCCTATACTAGTGTGTCTTGCTTAAGTCCGGATGGTTGCAAGTTGCTGAGTAAGGGCACAGACCAAAAGAGACAAAAGCACATGCACGCACATGCATGAGCACACACACACACACACACACACACACACACACACACACACACACACACACACACACACACACACACACACACACACAGGAAGAGGTTCATATTACAGTCATGCAGCATATTGTCAGTGATGTCACTTGTCCTTATGGAACAAATGAATGAAGCGCTCCCACTTTTCTCTTTTGGTGTTACAAACTAATGCGTAAGAATACTAAATTACCTTTTTGTTGTAACGAATAACGTAACATGCTAGTTTTGCAATTCAAGTAATTTGTAACGTTATCAATACTTTTCAAATAAACAAATAAAAGCCACAAAAACAGAAAATGCCTAAAAATGTGCACAATTTCTTTTATTAATACACCTATTCCTACTTCTTGGCAAGTTGCTGCGTACTAGTGGAAGGTATCTAATCCTTTGGTTGCTTCAGTGCGCATGTGTAGCTCTAAAAAAAGGTTTTCAAATTTGAAGAAACATCTGCAAACTAAGCATAGCTCCACAACACTAGCATTCAAAGGTAGGCGTGAAGTAGGCTGTGCGCCCTCTGGACAACATAACCAACATGCCCTAGGAAGGGCAAAGGGGTTTTCATCTTTTGTAACGCAAAAGTACTTGTTACAAGCTACTTTCCTCAGTCAGTAGGGATGTTTTAGCGGCAGTAATCTTGTAATCCAACAATTTACTTTTAAAAGCAACGTTATTCCACACAAACCATAATTAAGTACAATCTTCCTGGATTCCATCACATGTACCAGTTTGAGCTTAAAATAAGATGAAAAAATGACAGTATCATGTTTCAGTCATCCGTTTATACAATGTCAACTTTTGTTTCAGTGCTTCTGCCCTGTCATGATCATAAAGCAGAACTGGATTGAATTGAATTTAGTGATGGGAGGGGGGAGAGAGAGAGAGGAGGGATGACTGGAGTGTGTGTGTGAGAAAGTGTTTGAGATAGACACACACAGAGAGAGAGAGAGAGAGAGAGAGAGAGAGAGAGAGAGAGAGAGAGAGAGAGAGAGAGAGAAAGTGCATCCAGCTCTCAGTCATTCATCTCTTGGGGAGAGGAGAGGAAACTAAAGCAGGACGGCAAAAGAAACATATTTTAAATCAAGAAAAAAAAGGAAGATCCTTGGTTTAATCTTTGACTTAAGAAGCTTTTCACTCCAACCTCAAACTGCAGTTTTCTCTCATCATCTTTATTTTTGTACCCAAGGTAATTTTGCTGTTGCAAGTATTTCACATCACTCCTTCTACCCTGCATGAAGATACTTAAGTTCTTCTCCTCTTGCAACTGAGGAGATTAAAACTACAGATTTAGGAATCAATCGCCAAATCTGTGCCTGTTTTTGAAAGGATCCCTGCATCACAAGCATCTCTTGCAAATTGAATGTCCTTACAACTTGAACAGAGAGTGGAGCCCTTCGATGAAGCGTGCATAAAGGGACCGGTTGGCTTTTTTGGGAGGTGTAGGAGAAGGCGACTTCAGAAGGACGTACTGGGATCAGAGCGCTCCTGGAAGAGCTCCGGGAAGAGGAGGAGTGGGGCACGTCATGCTGAGAGAGAGCATCCTCCCAGCCTTCTCACTCCCTACAAACACACACCCTTAAGACAGCAGAGCTACAGTAATCTTATAAAGTTACTGTAGGTGGATATCATAGAAGTATTTTAAATAACCTTAGTACCACACAGTAAGATTAAGACATCACTAAATTCACAAAAGTAAATTAAGGTTTCAGATAAATTCATCACTGGGCTCCATAGACATACTATAAGCCATTAAAAGGGATATTATAGGAATATTGTAGAGTTTTGTCAGAGGCGCACACAGACACCCAGGACGCCCAAGCACGCCGCCGCAGAATGGATCTCGCACCAATCAGAGGTAATCATAAATTAAATCTGTCGTTATACGATCTGCTGATGAACTATTGATGATCTGTGTGACCTTGACATGAAAAAGTTCCATAGAGAATTTTCCATGAAGCAAGGAATTATTCCCAAGGATTGAGTAGCTTTTCAAAGATGCCTTGTATTTTTGAATGTGATTCTATTTTACGCTTTTGGGACTATGATAGAGGTAAAGTAAGACATATTATGGCTGTAGGTTCTAAAAAGACACATTAAAAGCAATATAGAAGGCATTTTGGGGCTCTGAAAACTTGTTGGAAACTAGATGCAGATGGACAGGAAGACAGGAAATTTGCACCAAGCACTAAAAGAAAATGATGACCTATGTTCATGAAACATTGCTAAAGATGCACATTTGGCCAGTTTTCTGGGTCTTAAGATTAACATAAAGTTTTGGTTTAGGGAAAGGTATTGTGAGATCAAGTCGAGGTGGACATACCAATCAAAACTCACAAGATTTTGTATACCAAATAGAAAAGTGTGCAGTAGAGGCCAACCTGGTTTATTTCCCTATCAAACAGACTTGAGCTTGTAATCCCAGGTCATTCCTAAATCCTCTACAGCCACATACAAGAAGAACAGAAAGGTGCCTCCTCATTATCTGGTGGCAAAATTCCCTGTTTGAATAGTGTTCAATTATGCGGCTGGTGACTTGCACATTAAATCTTCTTCATATGAATTTCTTTCCCTGCCCTTTTTTCATCTCTTGGGCGGGTAAACAGTCAAGGAAGGATGGGTTTGTAATGATGTAAGTCATGATCATGTAAACTCTAATCTCATTCCCCCTGGTGGACGGTTTGGACCACGCTATCATTTTATTATTTGAGAAAGTGAATTAGTCCTGTTGACAGCAGTGTTGTAGTCAAGTCACCAACTGTCGAGTCCAAGTTGAGTCTCCAGTGCCCAGTGTTTGAGTCCAAGCCCGAGTCACCAAAGAAGAGTCCGAGTCAAGTCACCATTACCTGAGTTTGAGTCGAGTATCGAGTCCCCAGTGTTCGAGTCCAAGTAGAGTCGTCAAGGCCTGCCTACATTTCTCCACTTTGGCATCTTTAAAGAGCTGATATACTAATAAAAGAGGGTCTACAGTATATAAAAATGACACCCCTGTCACAATTGCAATGGGAGTTTATTGACTTTTTTTCTAAACAACATTTAGCGGTGTTCTTTCCAGCATTGGATGTAAAATCCATGCAGGCAAACTTCACGATCTGTGGTGCATCTCTCTGCATTTTCCAAATGTGAACATATAGTGGGGAGCCCGCAAATTATGCACTACAGTTGCATATAGTATCAATATCAATTCCTTTGTTACGAGTAGTGAAAGTAAGAGTGAGAATGTAGCGTTAAGTGAGTGACGTCAGTGAATGTGTTGTCAAGCAGGGAGAGTGAGCGGTAGCGCTGTCCGACTGAGAAGTGTATGTGTGGCTGTGAGGAAAACGCAAAAGAAAAAAAAAAACAATTGACGATGTAAAGTGAGTTAAAAGTCAACAATAAACAAGAAGCTAAACAAGAAGTAAAGGGTGTTACCCCCAAAAGAACATCAGCCCTGGATGGAACGTCTCCCTGGTTCCCGCCTGGTCTTGCAGTGCAAAAAAGGAAAAGTGTAACATCTTATATCAAAATAACCAATTTAATCATAAACTTCATCCAACACCTGAGTCCTTTTTCATAAATGCTCAAGTCCAGTATTCTATATCCTCGAGTCCGAGTCCAAGTACAAGTCATCCGTCCGCGAGTTCAAGTCAAGTAACGAGTCCAGAGAAAAGAGTCTTGAGTTGGACTCAAGTCCTCCAGAGAATAGAAACTCGAGTCGGACTTGAATCCGAGTCAATATCATCTCCCGACATATGTTTAAGTCCCTGCGAATTAATACAGCTTCTTTATCCACGGGATCCTCGACACAAGGAAATGCTATGTTTTGAGAAAAAAAACTATTTTATAATCTGCCTAACAGTTAAACCAACACTGTTTTTTTATTTATGCAGATAAAGTGCGCTAAAATGCACCTAATACGCCCTGACTGAATGAATGAATTAGGGAAATGAAAGAGCACTGTGTCAGACGAAGGTTTATTTAAGAAAACCTGCTCCCAACCAAGTTAGGTTCACAGGCTCAGTTACCATAGTAACTGACTTTGAGGTTAGTTAGCTCCCTTTCTGAAACAGAAAACCCAGAGTTTCCCTCATCTCAGGGTTAACAAACTCAGAGTTTTCACTAAACCTGTTTTCTGAAATGGACCCCAGGATTAGAGTACTCCATCACTGGTTGACAGTTAATAGTCTGCACAGTTACATTCATACGTATGTGTTTCTATTAACGTTTATAGTAAACTAGGCGACTTCAAGCAAACGTTTCAATCCATCAGTAGCCATTTTCTCACATGAACTCCAGACAATGTCGGCAGAATACGGTCCTGACTTTGTCAGGATTGGCCCTTTCACACATTTAGCACACAACAAGAGACTGCCTGTGTCAGACGCGTTGTCACTTACTGGAAATACTATGTTTGGTTTAGGCAAGGTGTGGCGCCTGGAGAGCATGCAGGAGACAGGATATGACGCAGATTGCACTGCGGTCACATAGCCAGTTCGTAAATTGGTCAAAAATATCCACGTTTTTTGTCGTTCATTTAATTTATTTGACGATTTCAGCATCGCCCCTTAACAATAGAAGTTCCCAAATCTGGCCGTCTCTCCAGTTATTGTGTCTTTAGGTAAATGACCGTTCTTCTTCATCTTCATCATTGTTTGTTTTATTCCGATTTCGCGCCAGCCACATGATAGAAATGTAATCAACACGCCCACTCGGTTATTAGGAATTTCATCGTGCAATGAGCTGTTCTATTAACACATGGGCTCAATCAGACATTACACGGACTTTGCACCAGGGATCTGGCAGGGTAAAGACCGTTTGATGTCCGGTCCAACTGATTTGGACATTTGCGTTCTCACACCTCCGGGTAACATCTAGATAAGTTCAGGGTTGCAGTGCATGTGTGAAAGGGGCTCTAGAAAAGCATGAGGGACCATATTTCTGAATGATCTCTCAATTTGATCAAAGTGAAATAGTCATTGTCTACCGATTGTTTAACTGCATGTTAACATTTGTCTCACTGTTTTTGCAGTTGCTGTGTGTGTGTGTATGTATGTGTGTGTAAGTGTGTTGGGGACATGTGGAGTTGGGATTGATTGTCCTCAAGGTCGGATGCAGAATGTCAATACCCATCTCCGCTGGGGTGGAACTGGAGAGGGGTGGGTCGAGGAGCAAATGATGGGACGGATTAATGGGGGGGAAGGGAAAGAGAGAAAGAAAGTGAATGGGATGAGAAGAGTGGTATTGTTAGGCAGAGGGATTGACCAGGGATGGATAGATGGATGGATGGATGGAAGGGAGGGGACAGCATGTGTGGCACAGGGGAATATGGCGGATAGATGAACATATTATGAAATGGATGGGTGGTTAGTTGGATGGAGAGGGGGGTGAATGGAGATGGGGGGATTTTGTATGCCACAGCAGAGGAGCTAATGCATTGACTAATGCACTATAGAACTGCAGACTTGTGGAAAGAGAGAGAAAATATTAACAGTAAAAACTTTGTAAAAAAGTAAAGAGAAAAAAAAAACAACCCTGACCTTCAATTCAATTTGGTGTGAAAGAAAGAGAACAGTGTCAGCAACATCTTTGTTATTAAACGTCGCCGAGGTAACATGTGATCTTGTGAAGTGCTGTCCCAATCCCATTTATACCTATCTGAGGCCATGTGGACTCACACACTCACTCACTTAGCACCTGAGATCAATTAAGTCTGTGAGTCTTTAGTCCTCAGGGCTCACTCTGGGATGGGCCTTTGTGTCTTCTTCAAGGCAATAATGGTTGACATATGGAGAAATACAGTAAAGTATATATAGTTCAGTTGTTCTTCTTAGTTTCTGATTGAGAATGACAGTATTTACATATAAAGGCTTTAGCGTTTGGTCTTGTAAGAACTCACTGTCTTGTAGTCCTTTGGTGCTGCACAGAAACTTTTTTTCATTTTGAAACATTTTGAGTAAATCCAACTTTAGCTGGATAATTTGCAGGATGAGACCCTCAAAGTTTGAAGAAGATGTCAAAGTGCAGCATTTAGTGCAATTAGCGCTTAGCAACAGGAAGCGACCTTCAAAGCAGAGTTTGAACAACTGTCTAAAGGATTTAGTTCCTCCAAAGGACACTAGGTGTCACAAGACAAACCCCAATTGTATTGAAGTGAATCGTGGAAAAACAAAACAAATTTACTCTGATTACAAATTAATTCAATTGTTTCTCCTTTTTTTTTGCTCAGGAGATTGATTAGTGAATGACTAGTCGATTGACAAAACATTGTTTAGCAACTATTTTATTTTTATTTTGGTTCCAGTTTTATCAGGCAAGAAGGCTTTTTTCATGCAAAGTTGTAAATTTGAGTCAAACTTACGATGTCACAATTGCATTATGGTAACAGTTTCCCAAAAGTATAGTGGAAGCCAAATTAGGACTAAACAGCAAAATAAATAAAATATCTGTAGCACATTTTCTTTAAGTGTTTATTCTTGTATTTATAAGGTATGTCATTTTCATTTGGATTATACAAAACCGCACTGAAATTGAAGTGGAAGGTCTTGACTCTCTTTCAAAAAAGCTGCAGTGCAAAAACAAAACAAAAAACACTCCCACTGGTTAATAAAAGTGTGACAACACCTGGTGTTACCGATACACCAGACATTTTATAAGTAACAATATTCGTAGACGGCGCTCAATATCTGTAGAGTGCTTATTTTGCCAATTTGGTCAAGCTTTTGCTGCCCAGCCGTCTGCGATATGCTCTAGACAAATGTTTCTTCCAGATATTGCCACCTTCAACGTTCACAGATTGCCTCATTACATTTTAGGTTCCCTATTACCATTAGATTTTTAAAATGTTTAAAATCAACTCTGCTGCTGCAGACACTTTGTATATAATTCCAGTCTGTAGTCCGACACTTACTGCTACTGTCACAAAATCTGTTTGTGGTTAAAGTAATGGTAAAGGATGTACTACAGAGTGACAGTTGCCAAAAGTCTGCCCACAAACAAACTTATTTTAGGCTTTAGTTGCAAGCCCTGGGACACATTGAGACACTGATAAGTAAAATGCCTAAAAAGTAAAGAAACTGCCATAAGCCATAAACTGCCTTGTTCTTATGTGTTTTAGACAAAAGTCACTAATGGAGTGGTGACACCTGCTTGTAATTAAGCCAAATACCTTTTATGTATTTAAGTCAGAAGTGGAAAATTTTACTTTAGGTATTGTGCCTTTTTCTGGTCAGTGTTTCACCATAAATGTACAGCTCATTCTCTCTAGGAATTACATTCATTGTAAAGACCTCGAAGACAAAACTGCTGAAGCAATTTGGATACAATTCACTAAAACATGACATAGAGAGCATTCAATGCTAAACTTACACAGAAAAGAGTACTAAAATCCTAATCTCCAACAGTTCAGGAGAGTTTGCTGTAAGCGCATTTGAGTCCCCCACCAGGGTTACATTTGGGCAAACATGACGAGTCTATGGTCTTGAGTCTATGATCATTATGCTTTTGATTTAACTTGATGGTTTGCGGGGATATTTACTGTACGTGATAATCTGGATTTATTCAATTTGGGTGATTGCTAAATGCTCATTCATTAGCGTCACCATCTCTCACTCATTCACTGCTTCTTATTTCCCCTCCCCTCTAGTTCTCTCCCCACTGCCTGGACTTGCTGGTCTGCAGTGTCTATTTCAGTCTTTCCGTTGGGGTCAGATTCGGCACATCCGGTATCTCATCCAGTTTATTGTCATTCAATCCTGCTGTGCTCCCGGAGGGCATCAGGAGGAAGGCCCCTGGGTCTTAGCGCCTGACGGGCCTCACACACAGTTACACAGTCATATGTATCCATAAAGCTGGCAGCACTGTAGTTTGTTTTGACCTTATGAATCTGCTGCTTTAAATGGTTTTATATGCAACTCATGACTTTACTCTTGTTTTCGTTTGATTTGATTGATTTCATGTGTTATTTTTACCATTTTTCCTCTTATACTCCATTTTCAAAGCTTTTTGTGATTATTTCGTACAATAGCGGCACCCCAATCAGAATTTGCGACCACAGTTGATTACAACTTTGGATATAAAATGAAACAATGATTTTGAGGATAAATTGTCTAGGAATCAATGTGCTGGAGTACAAAGCTTAGGTGGAACAATGGAAAGTAATGGTTTTGAGGTATTGAAATGGGCCCGCTATGTTCCATTTAACATGACCTTGGTCCCAAGTCAGAAAGGATGCAAGTTAAAATGTCCATTTGGGCCGGGTGAGGTCTCGTTGTGCCGTGAGCCTTAGGTTGGGTCTGTCTGTTATATATATATTTACCAGTATTACTCCAACCCCATCACACAACATGAACATCCATATTGGACTATTCTGCAAAAACGCATGGCCATTTTCACAGGTGTCCCTTGACCTCTCACCTTAAGAATGAAAGTGGGTTCTATGGGCACCTATGAGTTTCCCCTGTACAGACATGTCCACTTAATGCTAATCCCATGCAGTTTCCATTGTGTATGACTGGAAAGCTGAGACTCTTGGATTCAATGAGACCAATACCACTAGTTCTAAGCTTTTTATACATAGGTTTATTACAGATTTATGACAAGAAGAAGACATACAATGCTGAGCTGTATGTCAAATGAACCTTTAGTTTCCTAGATTCCAGAAGATTTATGCCACTTCTATGTGACATATACTGTTGCAGCCTGTTCTTATGAACCATCCGTTAAGCTACAAAAAGATAAACACTGTAATTCATGTGATTTTCAAAGTTTTGAAAAGTAGGGAGGTGGTCTGGGGGATGGGTGGATGGTAACACACAGAACTTTCAAGCGAGGGAGCGGAGTTGGCTTCCCGGGGATACCAAAAGACTTTCACCCAGGAAATGGGTGTTTTAATACAAACAACAAACCTTTTCCTAAACTTAAAGCTTTACTGCGTAACTTTTTGATATTAATAAACATCCCTTAAATTCAAGCCATTGCCAAATGAGTTGCTACAAAGCTACCTAAGACTTTCAGCTGCGGTGAATTTCCCACGCAGAAGATAATTACCTCTTCTGAAGAGTCCATCATGTTTTCTTAATCCCCTGTGTCCTCCTTGGCTACTAGCAACTGCGTGTGTGCGATCCCATAAGGCTTGTATCATGTGGACCCGCCGACAGTTTTGCTGTCATTACTTAGTAGTTTCTGTCTCCTCTTTGAAGGAATTCTAACTATAGCTTTAAGTAGTCGTTTCGATGCTACAACTTAACTTTTGTCTCTCGGGTAACTGAGCCACCAACTACCACTGACTTGATGGAGCACCATCACCGGCAGCTTGCACTGCTTTGTACCAGGGGCACAGTCACCTAATCTCAGGTAACTAAACAACCAACTACCGCTGCCCTATCGGAGCACCATCCGGAGCACTGTAGTCAATGTCACATTGCTCTGTAGCAGCTAAACACATCTACACACTGCCACTGATACGACGAGCTGTGATGGAGGCCTGTAGTTGCGTCACAAAGCTCTGTAGCGGCTTAAACAACTAGCAACTGCTGCTCTGTATCACGGAGCTCTGTAGTCGATGTCACCTGGCCAGCAGGCGGTCTCCTAGTTTTCGTATGATATCATACATTTTAGTGTGCATAACTTTCCATACAATATCATTCAAACCCTTTCATGAGAATGCATTGACTGTTGACCCGCTATGTCCACGATCCCCGATTAAAAAAGATGGATTTTCAATTGCTGTGATGATCACTGCTGAGCTGCACTGTTCAAGTATTATTTCTTGTGACGACTCATGCTCTCCTTAAGTAATATGGGAAAACCTTTGGCGAGAGTGAGATACATAATAAGGCCAAAAAGCAGAAAAGAAAAGGGATTAAAGGACGGGACAGAAGGGATGAAAGGGGAGAGTGAAGGGAGGCGGTGAAGGTGATGTGGGGGGTGACAGGATAGGGAGAGAAATGAGAGGAAGGACGAAGAGAGGAGACAACAACAGGAAAGGAGAGGGCAACCCCTCCTCATTCCAAGGCGAAGGGTCACTGCAGTCAGTTCTAAAATAGCCTAAAACCATGATGTCACCGGTGAGAGATGCAGCGATGCTCTGACCATTAAACTCAATCGACCATTGGCAAGTCAAGTCCAGACTCAGCGGAAGTTAGGGAATCAGTGGACAGACAAGGGATCAGCACTGTTTATATGTTTCCGTTTACTTCTGACATTTAAATGAGTGACTTTTTAACCTCTTTTACTTAAATAGTGACAGGCATTTTAGTCAGCTACCAAACAACATTGAGAAGACCAACAATAAGCTAATAGATGTCGCAACACACTGAACCCAGTGACAGATAGTTTGTGTGTGTCTTTGCTCTTTATTAGCACTGGTTTATTTAAGTAAAACATTTTACAGATAAACATCTGTTTTGCTATTTTCTACTGCTGATGCTCTGCCAATCCGCCGTTCTAAATTAGCATCCCAATCAGGTGTCGCTCAGCTAGTTCCTGTTTTATTTGATAGGTAAAAGAACTGGGTAGTTGGCATGCGCAAAGATAGTTAAAGAGAGAAAGAAAACAGGATTTCTGCAGTGTTCACTGCAGGTTTAGACTTTTTAAAGACCTCTTTGATACCACATACTGTAGAATGATATTTAATACCTGTTTTGTGGCCATACCAGCCAAAACGGGACTATATGGCCTTGAATTATTTACTATATCACATTTATGTACTTCTCAGCAGTATGCAACAATAATTCCTCATGATATATATTATATAATTAATATAACCTGATCAGGCATAAAGTGGATAGATGAATTAGGTTAATTTAAATGTTTACTATAACCAACACCATTATGAGACAATGACTTTCCTAGCTACTGTAGCTAGCAGTAGTGACTGCGTTTAGGTGTGTAACGTCTCCCTCCAGCCAGCAATCTGAAAAAAAAACATTAAAAGAAATATAAGATTTTTGTAAAGGAAATGTAAAACCTTTAAGCTATTTTTGAGGAAATTGAAATCAGTTATTTTTAAAGCATTTGCTAACTTGTCAATATGACCTCATACAATCAACAGTTACACAGCAGACAGAAGCCTCAGTTTCTCAGTAAACCTGGCAGTATAAATGGTGATTGGGCAGCAGAGAGAAAGAGAGAGAGAGTGTGTTTTTGTGGAACAAAGTGAAGGTGTGTGTGTGTGTGTGTGTGTGTGTCCCAGGGCAGAGGCTCAGTCATTACTGATACTCCCCAAGCACAAAGGTCCATCCTCAGGTTACCACTAACGGCCCCTTGAAACACCAGCTCCCTCTCTTTGTGACTGTGTTTGGTTTGTTTCACTCACTTTCATTTTTACATTTTACACAATGCAATGTTTGGGAAATTTATCACAAGGAAAAAATACATGTAAAACAAAAACGTTATTCTTTTTGAAATGTTATGATGCTGCGTCAGTCCTCTGATATGGAGGACCGTGTCTTTCATATTTAAAAATAAATACAGAAATAAATAAATGCTCAATAAATAAATAAGCACACAATTAATTGCCCCAAAAAATACTATGAAGAAATAAATGTATGTAGTATCCTCCCATGTTACCAAAGTTAACCAAATATCAGGCCGTTTTTTTTCACCTGATATTTGGGTACCCCTGAACCCAAACCTCTCCAAATTGTGTGGTTGTGATCTAAATATACCCTTCCATGTTAGGGATGGGATACATAAAATTTGAAAAATGATATTGATATTGATATTGATGATAGTCCTTCAAATGCCATCACACCAGAAGAATACTAATCTGTTGTTAGCAGCGGCACAACTGACTTCTCCAAGACGTCTCCGTTGGATTTATTCTAAACATCCACCCACTAAATTTCATCGGGTTTTTGTAGTGCAACCTTCTTTGAACGAATTTGTTATCATTCTGTCTCTTCTGATGTGCGACAGGAAGCCAGAAGAAAACCAGACAACCCAGTTTTCAGAAAAGAAACCCCCCACCCATATTGATCAATTTGCATGCGTCAGGCACTAAATGTGTGTGTTATGCACGGCAAAGCCCTGATCAGTTAAATCAGATTCGGACGCGAGCCCCACATGCAAAAGGGTCTGTCCTTCATCATGGGTGTTATTTTGTGTGTTTAATAGGTTAAACAACCTGACACAATTTGGAGAGGTTTGCTGTTGTTTATCAAAAGTTACATAGGGGATACCCAAATATCAGGTAAAAAACGGCCTGATATTTGAGTAATGTAACTCATATTAGACAGGGACAGGGAGTTTTTAGAAATAAAGGGGTTCCTTAATGTAACAGACAAAAACGTATTTTGTAGTTAACTGAGACCCCTGCTATGGACCCTGCCGAGTCTTGTCGCTGTTTGTTCCGTTTAATTCAAAGTGCAGCAGTTAAACAACGAAGGGCAGCAGAAGCTCCGCTCTGTGTGCACCCATACAAAACATGACTGAATACGTTCCAGCCCTATGGTTGATCAAGCATGAAATTGTTTTCAAAAAAGTTGCTAAATGGACATAGCTAGCCATCTGTGTTGTGTCTGTGTCTGTCGACCGAGGGAGTAAAATGCTAACCAACCAATGGGCAGAAGTTAACCCCTTGAACCCGCCCCTCCTCATTTGCATAATGAGGCAGAAATGCAAGAAATGTTCATCAGGCAGTAAAAGTGACAGGCAGAAATAAATACCAGGGGTGAAAATAAATAGGGTAGAAAATGCAACGGAAGAATAAAACAGACATTAAACACACACAGAAATAAATACATTTAAAAAATAAGTAAGGAATAAATAAAGTTGAAGCGGACACAAAGGTGAATAAATAAAAAGCTAATTAAAAGAGATATATCCATTTATGTCTCACTGTATAATTTAATTTCTAACATTTATTTCTTCATTGTATTTTTTGGGGCAATTAATTGTGTGCTTATTTATTTATTGAGCATTTATTTATTTCTGTATTTATTTTTAAATATGAAAGACACGGTCCTCCATACTCTGAGCCAGATGGGTTGTCTACTAAATAAAACATCCGTTGTGCTGTCAGCCATGTTGGTTAAATTTTAACCATAAAACTGCTTCCCCTGAACCCACCATTGATGATCTAAATATAATAGATCCTATTTATTTGGCTCATATGCAAAATTTACCAGAAGAATTGATCATTGAGCAGCGGGACTAAATATAAAGTTTAAAGTTTGTGGTTTTTGTTGTTATGAGTTATTTATACCACTTATCAAGGCAGAAACAAAACCATCAACAGTTTTCAGAAAAGAAAAGACCCATATTGATCAATTTGATCAAATATTCCCTGATCTAAATCAGATTCAATCTTTTTAGACTGCATTTCATTTAGGGGAAGTTTGTGTACAGCTACTGTGCTAAGACAACGCTGATGCAATTTAGGAGGGGAGTTTTTAGTAAATGAAAGGGGGTTCAAGTAATGTATTGGAGAAAAAAAAGCAGTTTTGGTATTGGTGCTGAGACTTGGGTGATGTATTGGCACCCATATCAAAACATCTTAATACCCAGCCCTATGGTTGATAGCATGAAATAAAAATGAACATGGACTTCTTTCATAGTAGGCCTATGAGTTAACAAAATCTATTGCAATGGGAAAAAATGCCTTCATCTATGGGTAAGGTACTCAAGTGGTAGCCTGGTCCTACCATCGTACATTTCAGAGAGTCTGGCCACTCTCCATTGACAAGTATTAACTTCCTTGAAGGCGGGTACTCTGTTGATATTTAAAACTATTGGCTCTGCCTAGAAGGGCTCTGGTAGCCTGGCTCCGCCCTCCTACATACTGTCTGGTAGGACCAGGCTAACAAGAGGGGAGACGACTCTCTACTTAGCATCATTAGCGTTAGCCTTAGCTAACTCCTTCCCCAATAACAGAGCGAGCTGGAAAATCTAACTTTTCCCGAACCCCGTGGGGGAGGAGGGCCACAACATAATGGCCACCAACAAAACTCAGCAAAGACTGTTGTTGCTTGGGCTTTAACTTCTGGATATTCTGCAACGTTGCCACAGTGGACCACATCTTTCTCCACCGCAATAGAAAGAACTCGCCGAAGGTTATCGAACCTCATCGTCATCGTTCTCAGCCACTCCCTCTGTTTGCTGATTGGACCGGTAAAAACTTGGCCGCAGAAAACCCGCAAATAGCCTACAGTATATAATATCCTTGAGGTCTGACAAATGTGTAAAGTTAATTTCCTTCATCATAGAACATTTGCAAAGCAGATTTTTTTGTTTGTATATCCTGCATTGTTTATTTGCTTGAAGTTATCATTTTCCCTGATTTTGTTGCTGCACTGCAGCATATTGTGTGTTACCGCCACCTGTGCATCAGTGGAATAGTGTGAAACCATTGGTAGGACTGTGTGTCGCATTACCTGCATGCGCATCCTCGTGTGCGCTCACGACAAGAACACACACACACACACACACACACACACACACACACACACACACACACACACACAGCTGTTGTTGCCAGAGGATTGATAGCAGACACTCCCCGACAGAGCCAGACTGAGCATCACTACCCGTAAACCAACTGTAGCTGTCAGTGCAGCTGATTCAGCTCATGTGCAGATGCTGATACCAATGCCCAAAAAAATGTCCAATATAAATATATTTTTAAAATAGTGGGCACCTTTTTCAAGTTCTCCTCGCCTGCAACTGAGGAAAACAAAATGGCAGTGATCATTTATCAACTACTGACTCCCATGATTCATTGTTATCCCAGGCATGGCATTACAACATTAAATTTGAAATCAGCTAACATTTATGGCTGTATGCTTTATGCCTGCAAAATTATGTTTTCAGTATGGATTAATCTGACGTTTCTTTTCTTGGAGTAATCCATTTATCATTAGATTTATAAAATGTTGAAAAAAGTGTATATTACAAATTCCCACAGCTTTGGGTGATGTCTTTAAATGTCTTGTTTTGTCAGAACAACAGTCCTCAACTTAAAGTTATTCAATTTACACTACAATGGAGAAAAGAAGCACATTTAATAAGGCAAAACCAGATGTTTCATTTTCTGATTGTTTTAACACTAGTTTGATTTGCTTAAGTTTAGACATGAAGATTGAGCTTGAAGGCACCACATTTTTCCATCCTAGGTGCAACTTTTTCACATAACTTGTAGTATCTGTGCCATGTTGGGGGGTTGGCTCAACCAGTAAGTAAATATGAGCTCATGGAAATGGATGGCAGGCCTCTTCCTTTTTACAATTAGATGGGCTGATAGTCAGGCAGAGTATGAGCGAGCCGTGGCCACCGCTCTGACTGATCAGATTAGTCACCAGGACTTCTCTCTACACACACTAATTTGAAAATGCATCCTCATCTAACCAACCTGGGCCTTCTTATCTGCTCCTTTATAGCTAGACCTTTGGAAGGAAGGGACTGAGTGATAGATACTGAGGACCAGATGTATGTACATTTGCCAATGTAGCGTTACCAGCACCATGGCCAACCTACAGAAAGCGCATGCTGTGATACTTCAATTTACGTCATCAAACATCTATTTATTGGGTAATCCGCGCCTTTCTCCGCTCACTGTATATAATAGAGGTGCGTTCTTACTGGCAGTCTTTGTAAACACTGCGGAATATATAGGCGTAAAGTACGCCTATATATTCCATTACATGTATCCTCCCACTTTTTCGGGTGGAACTCCCACTTTCCCCATGACCCTCCCATGAATGCATATTAAAAGCACAACTTGTCTCTTCTCGCTCATGTGGCAGGCAATCAGCAATTTTACCCAAGTGCGCCCCCGTTTGTAAATAGCCCGCATCGTTTAAGTCAGCCTTTGCGAAAAAAATAACGCCCGGAAACAGGCGCAAACGGCTTAATCAATCTAGCCCAGAGAGACACTGTAGGGCACGGCCCCTTTATGCTCACACTTTGTTCAAAATATTCTCCTTGGAAAGCCTGGAGTAAAGGAAGACGTTTTTTTGTTTTGTTATTTTTATTTGTTTCTACGGTCCGCCTTACTAATAACCTCTCTTTAACCTCCAAGTGATGGATTGCCATTCTTGGGTTTCATCCATGTCCCCCATCTCTTCTGTCCACTCCCCCCTTATTGCCTTTGCACAGAGGCCACTTGCTTGTCTTTTTTCTTCTTTCTGTATTTAACTGTTTAGCTGGACATACCATGGAATAATACACTGGGATTATTAAACAACCTTTATGTAAATTGGTGTCAGACACATTTTACACTACACTACACTTGTTGTAAAATGTTGATCTTGATGTATGAAGAGTGTTGTTTGATGTCAAACACGACAGTAGATATGGCCGGATTGGCTCAGTGGGTAGAGCAGACGCACATATACTTGAAGGTTTATGCCTTGACGCGGAGGCCCAGGATTCAATTCCGACCAGTTACAATTTCCTGCAAGTCGTCACCTTTCTCACCTAGCTGTCCTGTCAAATAAATTGCAGAAAAGCCCAAAAATGTGGTTGAATGAAAATAATTCTTAGCCCTCATACAAACCAACCATATTACCCACCTTAAGTGTTTAGTAAACTTTTGTGTTTTTGTTGCTGCTGCTGATGTGATGTCCCAGCCTGCGTAGAGCAGGAAGATATTGGGCTGGACATTGTGTGGACAGACACAGTGGCAGACAGACCGTCTGCTGGCTAGAATGTCTTCTTTGGATTTTCAGTTGACTCGGCCTCTGCTCTGCTGCACAAGCAGCCAGTTCCTGTCTTTGTTCATTACTAAACAAAACATTGCCAGAAGATTTTCCTGAAAAGGTGAACCAGTAGCAATTACCAGCAAAAGCACAAAGTAAACTGATTAATTGTCAAAAATCATCATCAGCAGAGGATTAGCCATGATTTAGGTCTATAATATGCTTATCTGGGCTACATGCACAGGTGTTGTTCAAAGACATTCACAAAGCAGTTTCGTTTTTTTTTTGCATGTTTTTACTGCGACCTTAAGTTTCCCGCAACCTCATCTCAACAGGAAGCAAGAAGCAAATAAATGAAGCGGCTAAGATTTGAAAGAGAAGCACAATGGTCTAAAAGGTCAGATTATGGTCAAAAGAAACTAGCTTGTAGATATGCCATCCGACTACGTCTGTGGAACGTCCGTTTACAGCTGTGTGAGGTGGGTGTGAAGGTGGGATTTTAGAAAGTTACAAAAAAAATGTTGGTACACAGCTCCCCCAATTTCCAACTTGGTGGGGGGAAAGGGTTACTTGCAAGAGTTTGCACAAATCTATGGTTACCATCTGTACACAACACGCTTTTGTTGTGGCATGTCAGTGTAAATGTGAACCACTATAAAAAACTATTTGTAAAACATGAATCTGGACACAAAGTCATTGTTACATTAACAGTGCATTATGGATGTCTCTGTATTCACGTGGACGCTGCTCCCCCTTACCTCCCTCCTTCATCTAATCTCATGATCTGAGCTGCTTTTAATGCATTTCCATTTGGCCTCATTACTCTCTGAGAGGACCGGCACCATGTGAGGAGCAAGCCAGCTCTCTATCCCTCCTGGCCACTTGGCATGACTGCAGTTCCTTTGTGTATGTATAGCTGAGCATGTACAGTGTGTGTATATCTGTACAGTATTTGTACATGTTGGTTGGGTATCTACTGTCTTTATCATACACACAAATAAAAATAAAATAAAAAAATCATCTTACCAACATTTTCCTTGCAAAGCGATCATGAGATATCCAGTCAGTTTTTTTTCTTTTTTCTAGCGGTCCGTCTCTGTGTTTTCTGAGTTCTGTCTTTTCATTTCAGGGCTTATCTGATGTCTGAGCAGGAAATCAATTCAGCTGCATATTCAACTTGACTTGGACCTTTTATTTAATTTACTTTTCTGTTTATGCATTTAATGCACTCATAAGCAGATTTATTTTTTACCTTATTAAGCATTTAGCTCGAGTCTCACCCAGTATTACTATGAGTACACAATGCACCGCAGAGAGATAACCATGTGTATATTGCGCCACCTATTCGTATATGGGCAGCTTTATTTAACTTATATCGTAGCAACTTAGCTCAGCCAAACCAAAAATAATTTACAAGAGGTTTATTTTTCTCATTAGCCCGATCACTTTGAGAATTCAGCTTGAGTTTTACGAATGATTCTCAACCATTTAAAAAACCCAACATCATCTTTCAAGAAACATTGGAAATAGTCCAACTTTTAAAAAAGGTATATATATATATATATATTGGAAGCCATTGAAGAAACCACATTATACGGCATCTCTCTAGTGGCTTTAACATTTAGCCATGGCTGCTGCTTGGTTGGAACCACAGACGAAAACTCAGTGCATTTTATATTTATCAACTGGTTTCTCTGAAATAAGACACCTTTTCATTGAGATTTTGCGGAATAGGACTGATCTATATACAGTACTTGAGCGACCTTTTACGTGAACTAAACCTTTCCACAGGAAACATGTCTGTTAATTTATATCTATTGATTTAATATTTAACATTTATTTTGCAATTAAAAGTGTGACTTTACAGTTCTTCTATGGTCTTTCTAACTGCTTGGTGACGCTGCCAGGCTCTCTGTCTGCAGGTGGGTTTCCTCCGTGGCAGCAGCAGCTGTGTTCAACAGATGCTAAATTACAGTGTGGACCTCATGGTTCTTTGGCTCTGGCAGGCTAATAATAGAGTAAGTCTGAGCAGTGGAGAACCTCAGCGGTCATGATGACACGGCTGATGGTTGAGTGGAAGCTGTGCTGCCAAAATCCATCTTTAATCAAGTGGTGCTTAAATATTTGGAAAGTAATAGGCTACTGTTTGCTGCATGTAACATGTAACATGTAACTTGGGCCCTCTCTGCCCAAGGCAATATACCCAAGGCAAAATTCTTAATTTTTATTACACTTTAGTTCTAGATCTAGTTCTTCTCTGAAAACAGCAGGGTTTTTATTGCTTAATAGCGCATAATAACCGTTGTTATAATGCTATGAGTTGTGGGCACAAATCAATGACTCAATGATTATTTGGTAAGATGCTACAATTTCTATTTTTTCCCCACTTATTTCAAGAAAAGTACAATTTATGTGGTGAACCTCTTTGCCTACAGCATTTAGGTTTGTATGCTTCTCAGAGCTCATCTTTCAATCAAACACTGGGCAGGACTACAAGTTCCTACTTGGGTTGTCTGCTAATGCAGTTTGCCTTTCTGTAGGTGGTACTTCTTGGTGTCTAGCCATTGTGGCTTTGGTTCCCATGCTAAATAGGCAAATCTTTTTTCTGTTGTAGACCATCAGTTCCTGTGTACCAAAGGATGTGTTTAGCACAGAAAATTTAACATGGAACAGAGAAAAGAATACAGCCTAAATTGTTGTTGTTTGTATCTTGTATCATATTAGTTGTAGAGAGAATAAAGATTAGATAGGTAAATGTAAATTTTGTGTACACACAAAAAGTTCCAGATTTTAATTACAGTACAAAGTAGACAAAATGTACAAGAAAGTAAATATATTTTCTGTGCTCCTGTCTGGGTTTGACATCATTAATTTCATGCTGAACCAATTAGTTGACTAAAATGAACTGATAACAATTTTGATAATCACTTCAAGTCATTTAAAACGGAAAAACCCAAACATTCACTGGATCCATGCATTGGATGCATATTGTTGTTAATTAAATATCTTAGTAGTTCCCAACTGTCACATAAAATAAGTAATATACAGTTTTTAGGCTCCTCTCAGACTTTTCAAAATCAATAATCAAATCAAAATTATATTTGTGGAAAACAGTTATATGTGGCATAAGAGTGCTAGATTTGGATTCTATCTGAGGGAATTCAAGGGTAAAGTTCCTTACTGCTGTAACCATACAATGAGAAAAAAAAAAAATTGTAACACAAGGTTTGCAGGATTTTAAAGAGGTTTCTTTTGGCTGTAAAAAGTAGCTGTAGTAAAAGCCCCTGAAAAACCAAACAGGCGGCTGACCCTTGTCAGAAAAGGCAGTTGGACTCAGTCTCCCCGAGTTGGTCAAAAAAGTACCTCGGAACACACCAAAGTGACAAGACTTAATGCATCTCCGTAACAGCAGGCGGCGCTAATCTGTATTGTTGTCCAAAAATGAAAACCGGCAGCTGATTGGACCAACCAAACCATGGGTCTGGTTTCTCCGGAAATTTGAAGCCAGACTTTTACAAAATTTTACTCACCAAAATGTGTTTTTGAAAACATTTTAAGCAAGAACTAGGCCATGCAGTGCTAAATCTGTCTTCATTTCAGATTGACAAAGGTCAGTTTAAAAGATCTTTGTTAGAGACTCTAGTCGCGCTCATCCCGCTACTCTTTTCCAGGTTTGCACTGTACCAAACAGATTGGTCATTTGAGTCTGACTGCTGGCAGTGCCTGCCTTCCGACCGAGCATGTCAGGTCGGCCAAAATAAAGGCCGACGGCCCCTACGGATGGATGACGGCACAGAACATACCGAACAGATTGTGCGACGGCCGATTAACGGGTTGGTGTGTCACGACCCACAAGCTAAATTACAGACTTAAAAGGTGTTCATATAAAAAAATAATATGTGGATGTATTGTAATATATATATAATTTACAATAGCAGCCCTAATTGTGCTAGTGGCAATAAAATGAATAAAACCTGCATTTGTCTGATATAATACCAGGTTTGTCTGATAAACGACAAGGTGCAATTTGATGATGGAATCCTTGAAAGCTAAATTCATCATCACTAACCCCCTTCTTTTCTCTCTGTGTTTGCAGGTTTATCTGATGTGCCGTGAGTGTTGGGAGCACCTTGCCGCAGCCCCGGCCTGCAGCCGTGGTGCCACCCAGCCTGGCATACCAGGATGGATCCTGCTCGTTCCTTCAGGATGGAGCTGGATGGGCTGGACCTCCAAGAGGTCCCAGTGCTGTCGCTTGACCAGATACGTGCCATACGGGCCAACAATGACTATGTGGATAGGCCCGTGACGCTGGAACCGGCATCCCAGTCCGGATTTTTCTATGCCCATGATGACCGTTACCCTAATGGAGTATACCCACACTACCCCCAGGCTTCCTTCCACTCAGCTTTGCCTCGCAGCCAAAGTCAGCAGCAGCATGCTCACCTGTCTCACCTGAGCCGTTCCAGTACTATAAGCTCTTCCATGTCTCGGACCAGTGCCACTTCGGACCAGCGGCTACTGGCAGGCTTGACACCTTCTCACTCTGGCCTTGGTTCGGTGGTCCGTTCTCAGCCTAAAGGAGAACTAAAGCCTGATACTTCATTGGGTAAAGGCCTGACAGATGACGAGCTGGGCCTTCATTCGTTCATCTGCGAACGGTGTGGTCGCTGTAAGTGCCAAGAGTGCTGCGCCCCCCGCCGCCTGCCTTCCTGTTGGGCCTGTGGACAACGCTGTCTGTGCTCTGCTGAAAGTGCTGTGGAGTATGGCACCTGCTTGTGCTGTGTTAAAGGCCTGTTCTACCACTGCTCCGCCCAGGATGACGATGATAACTGTGCTGACCGGCCGTGCTCCTGTGCTCCAGCCCACGCTTGTGCCCGCTGGGGCACCATGGGGCTGCTGGCACTCTGCCTGCCTTGCCTCTGCTGCTACCCCCCTGCCAGGCTGTGCCTTGCCCTGTGCCAGTGTGTCCACGACCGCACGACGCGCCCTGGCTGCAGGTGCAGCAACACCAACACTGTGTGCCGCAAGATCTCCGCCTCCAACCCTAACCCTGGTCATCCCTCGCTCCGCAGCAAGGCCTTGGAGAAGCCGTTATGACAGGTCTAGATGGGGGCCAGGTAAATCCATTTCCCCTCAGCTGTCGCCAAAGCAACGCTGTCGCCAATCAACAGTGCCACAGCTGACATTGTGACGACAATGCCATTGTGACCCAATTACCTACATTCGACAAGCTGACAAGCTGACAAGCCAACCAACCAACTATAAAGTGTTGTTCACCTAATGTACCTTGAATTTATTTCATCTCCAGCTCAGGAGGGACCAAAGCTTTACTGTGCCTGTTCATGTCGGAGACTTCATAGCCTAAAACAAAATCTCATCTAGACGAAGAAGCTGTCGTGTTTTGCTGGACTGCCCTTCAACCTTAACCATGACTTCCAGAAAGAAATCACCTCTCTCCGCATTCTAGGGTGTAATCTGGACGTGTTAAAATCTATTTACGTATTGTTGAACCTCGTTCCTCCCCACCCTCTGCAAAGAGAACGCACATAGCACAGAGATAGACCAAATCAGGAAGGAAAGATGCCTGTGGCAATGTCGATGGTCTAGGCCAACAAGGTTTCTGTCCTCTATAAAAAGATAATCAGAAGAAGAACGAGTGATTGCGGACTTAGACCACAATGACATTCAGAAAACTCTACAAAAGCTTAAAGATCATGAATGAATGAAGAAAACAATGTTGTGCCACGGTGCATATCTGACTGGGAGCAAAGCACCAAGGCATAAAGTGAGAACAAAGACACTTGTAGCACATCTACAACAACAGTTTGACACCAACAAAGGGGCCATGCACTGTACGAGCTGAGTGAATTTAAATGCTATTAAGCTCATTTGTAAAGGAAAAGCACTGTGAGGTAGATGGACAATGTTTTCCCTAGCAGCCAAGAGCTGAATGGGTAATTATTTAACCGGAGCGAGGGTGCATCCATTGTCACTAGGCAGTGTGTGTGTGTGAGTGTGTGTGTGTGTGTGTATGTGTCCTCCCACTGTAAAACAATCTGTGTATGTAGAAGCTGTGTGTATGTTGTTCTGTCAGCAGAAGAAGCCTCCCTTGTCTTATTTTTAGCACAGCTGCTTCAGAGGAGCTGAGGGTCTGGTCAGGTTTCCTCCCGAAGTCAGTCTGTCGCCAACCTCCCTCCTCTGACCGACCTCCTTCACTGCCCCCACCTTCATCCTTCTCTTTTCATCCTCTACCACATTTAATCCACTCTCCTCCAATCCTCTAATCAAATGATGTTTTCTCTGAACCATGTTTGTGTCTCGCTCTCATTCAAGCAGTCAGTTAGTACCTTGATCCAGAATGACATATGGTGAGAAATCAGCACGATACCATAACGAACGATAACATCATGAAAGTAAAGACTTTCCCAAGCAAAAAGTAATTTTTGCACAGAGGTGCAGTAGCTAAATCAAGTAATTTGGTTCTATAAAGTTATACTTGGGAGAACTTACTTCTCAAAACATTAAACTTGTTTTTCACTCTTATCCAATCCAAATATGGTCAGGGGATTTCCAGCTTCCATTTTCCATTTCTACTGTGTTGAGAAGAATTTGATCCAGGGGCCACATTCACAAAACGTCTTAAGACTAAATAGTCCCTAACAAGAAAAGAAGAAAATAATGGTCTTTTTTTTAACTCATGTGTGATTTGCTAAGCATTTTAGCATTACAAACAAACAAGTTCCTGTAAATCTCGGGTGTTAGGGGTAGTCTGGAGGACTTCTGAGCCACTAAGACTTACTAAAAATCAGTTGCTGCTCTTTGTATTTTGCAGAATTTGGAAAAAAAACATTAGGAGCTTTTAAAAAAGGTACAACACAAAAGAAATACAGTTACAAGCTAACCCAACTACAAAAATCTGACAATCCCTTCTGCCTCGTCCGTCTCTCCTCTAACGCTCAGAGGGCTAAAGTCCTCCAGTTCCTGGTCCACAGAGAGTTGATCAAACAGGCAATTAGCTTCATGATAGCTTTTAATGGGCCGGAGAAGAATAGAGCGTGGGAGGGAGGCAAGTGAGGGGACAGGATGAGTTGTGGTGTTTGGCAGATGGACAGCTGATTGGGAGAAAGGGATGCTGGAAAGAGAAAGAAGAGAGGTTTTGATAGAGGAAAAGAAAAAAGGAAAGAGAGGATGTTGATGTCGCTATTAAGTCAGATGGAGACCACGCATGTTTGAAAGAAATGAGTGTGACTTCCCCATTTTTTTTAGGTTAAACTTTCCTTGCTTTGACTGAACTTATTCAGCACTTCAGGTACACAGTTCAATTTCTATGTAAAATGATGCAACAGCAGCGCATGGCTCTTCTATGAAGAAAAGGCTGAGGAAACAACACACACACAGTGTCAGATGTATGTGTGTCTGTATGCATGTACTGTACATGTTTTTAAGCGTGTGTGTGGTCATGTTTGGATGCATATGACCTTTTGTGTGTGTATGTGTCAAAGTCCATCACCTATGCACATACACACTGACCTGATTTGTTAAATGTTACTTTGCTATATTTTTATATGTAAATATGGGCTATTAACTGTATAACTATTTTTATTCTGCTTAATTTTATTTCTATGAGATTGATATTATAACGGCTGTTTTCCATTATAGTGAACATTTAATTAGTTACTGTTCAATGTTTGCTGTCAGGGTTGCCCCAAAAGTTGAATTGATCACAAGGACTTTGGAAAATGCTGCATCAGTTCATCGCTACATCCCTTAGTGAAGCTCAGTATTATGGCTTGGTTTTGAACCTTTTTGAATATTTTTTGAGAGAAAATACATCTTTAGCATCAAGTATCAAAAGCTAAACTATGATCACCCTTGTTCTTTCTGCTGGCCTGAAAGCAAACAAATAGACAACAAATTAGGATTTCTCTAATAACTATTCTCAGATGTGTAACATCAGTCACAATATCACAACCTAAATTATTTTTTAATTCAGGCAAACAGTAAGTTAAACAATAAGCATGACTTTGTGAATTAATGTTTTGCCATTTGTTATCAGGATGTATGAATGTGGCCCCAAATGTTTCTGTACTCGCTGGTTTCACTTTGATAGACAGGTTGGCAACTGGGGAGGACACACTCAATTTTAATATGGCTTTTTTTCATTGTTGCAACTTTCTCCACTTTTAGTGTTACTTATGACTTATTATTATTATTAGATGTATTGACAACCATAATCTATGACACCTGTTCATGCAAATCACCTAGGTTGACATAATGTCATGCTGATGATTTTTATTTTTTTACACATGTTGACTTTTCATGCACAAGTTAGCATTTTCAACCACCAAAAGCAGAACGAGTGGATGCATTGAAAAATGCCAGTTCCATGATGAGGTGTAGAAAAAGGTAGAAACTAAGCTTTCCTAAAAATGCTGATGGAAGCTTGTCATGGGAGCCATTTTTGATCATTCGCTGGCACATCCTATCCTGCATGCATGCTCTGTGAATGACAAAACGCTTCAAAAGCAGCAGAAAACTACTTGGCGGCCATGTGCAGACACTGCTGGTTCAACTGGTCTGCCTGATAGAGGAAACAAACATTTTTTCTATTGTTGGTGGTGATTGAAAACAAAAATGTGAATAGAAAACTTTCAAAATGTAACTGCATTACAGTGGTAATGGCCTCAGACACACACACACACACACACACACACACACACACACACACACACACACACACACACACAACTTGAGGAACATTTAGTTGTACCCGAATTGTTTTCTGTCTGAGCTGGTTGGCGGTACAGAGGAAACCTTTTCATATGTTTTAACCATTTTTGTTTCATCCATATTCAGAGTAGCTTTAAAATATTTACAGTTGTCCTATCATAACCTTTTTAGTATGCAATGTTTTGGATGTACTACAGATACACACAGAGTCGCCCAAGAAGTGCATTGTGGGGTACCAGGCTATTCCACTTGCAATCACTCATTTTAAATGAGTGATCTTTCAAAAGGAGATTTTGTGTTAATCTTAAACAATTTTATTTTTTATATCTAAACATCACAAGTAAAGGCTTTTTACTTACCGAAAAAAAATTAAAATGATCCAAAGTAAAATGATGGGCTAAAACATGTAGGGCAGCTGAATAGGGAGCTAGTTGCTAGATCATGGCAGAAGAAAGTTGCATGTGAAATCAATAAATTAAATGAAAATATCATGTATCTTAAGATGAAATAGGGGAAATTAATCTATTGCTATAGGACTTTTGAGAAAACTCTTTCAATGGCAGGTATTACATGGTAATGCAACTTCCACACCTCACTGCTGCCTACACGTGTGTATCTGTACGTATAAATAAAGCATTCCAATACATGGATATTTTAATTCCAAGGATTTCCCAAATATTTACAAATGTTTTTGACAATTCTCCCTCAGAACTGGAGCTTGTGTCAGGACCATGTCGGATGCTGTACGTACGCAGGCTGCCACTATAACTATTCACCTTCTCCTGCTCTGTCTTAGCAAGCGTCGCTTTTGGTACAAATTGGCATCTTGTATGTTGTAAAAGAATTTAAGGAGAGTATATGGAACAAATATATATAGAAATCTATCTAAAATGAATATATTATACATGGAACAATACACATTTCACACTTTCTCTTTCATTGCTGATATTGCTTCATGGATATTTATTTAAACGGTTGCAACAATAGCGGTAACAATGATCATGAGGATGGTGTTGATGAATGAAGTATTTATTTTACAGTGGTCAGAGAAAATGATGAGCACCAATGTTGTCGTTTGTCTTTTGATTTGGTTTATTTGTTCCTCTCGGTGTGGTGTGGCTGCTGCTAACCTCCTGGCTAAAGATGAACCAATAAAAAGGAGTTTCCAAATGGAACAAATATGTGCTTTGATTGATTTAACTTACAATTGTTCCATCTCATCATCATTAAAGTGACACAATATTTATTTGATGCATCAATATAATCCAAAGCCATCTCCTATGCTGTTTGAACGTAAAAATTAAATAAATGCATAGTTCAGTTCATTATTGGGACGTTCCAACCAGATTTAGTTGAGTATCTGCTGACTCGACATTAGCTTTATGTTTATTTAAATAATAGGCCTACTAAAAGGGGTGGGGGGGTTGAGGAGTGTGTGGTTGAGCGAGTGAGAGAGTGCTGGAGCACAAGTCTAGAGTCACAGAGAGAGAAAAACTGTGATTTCTGACCACAGTGGGAAAACTATAACAGGAAAAGTTAACCCTCTCCTTGATTTAATGTTGTTTGTGGAGGACAAATAGCAAATGAGTGGGGGGAAATGTAACTGTTGTGTTACTGTAACTGTAAGGAAATTATTGAGTTTCAAACTGTTCTCTTATCACTACTTGATTCTGAAAAAAGTAATCCCTTAGACTCCAAGATGGCACCCATTAATCACAATGAAAATTGCTCATGCGGAGCATGCTGCAAAAACATTTTTTCCGTTGCACATTTACATTTGTGTATCTCTACTTGGACGCCTGCCCAGCCACTCATGATACAATGAGTAGTAATCAACCTTGTTTCGAGGTCTGAGTGTCCTTTCAACAATTTTTAAAAAGTCTTTTATACAAAAGCGGTCTATGTATGGAGAACATGTTTTCAGGACAGCAGGGAATATTTTTATGTTGCAGAATCTAAAAGTGAACTGATTTGAGAATTTTTGAGTTTCTCACTGAAATGCTCCTTGGAGGTCATAGTTGACGTCCACAGGCTTGTAGCTTTGACTTTATTAAAAAAAAACAAGTATTGTTTCACACAGTTGTCAGTGCATTTGTACTGATGTTCCATGTACATCCAAGCCTTTGACATGCTCCAACTGCTAGTCACCTCACAATGTCTACTCAACCTGGACACCTGAAATAACGTCTCCCAACTTAAAACTACTTAATACAGTCTTGCCCAAATGAAAACATTTCTACATTGTCTCCAACAGATCCCAAGTAATTAGCCATTTTTGAATACTACGATTGTATTTTCTTGCTGACATTGTAAGAAATGATAAAATCAAATATGGTGAGATCTGGGTGAAGTCAAACAACAGTTTTATAAATGAGGCCCCCTGGTACTCGCCTCCCCTCACTCTACTCTGTTGGGTCCATTAATAAGTAATCAAGGCTGGGTCACACTAATGGCTTCCCAGAGCAGTGAATACAGATGTGTGCGTGTGTGTATGTGCATACAAGAGAAAAGAGATGAGGAAAGAGGGGGAGAGATTATAAAAGGAATAGAAACGAGAAGCATGTGTGTGTGTGTGTGTGTGTGTGTGTGTGTGTGTGTGTGTGTGTGTGTGTGTGTGTGTGTGTGTGTAGAATTGGAGAAAACAAAAATCAACCTTCATGTTCATCATCTCAAATCAAAGTGCATTAAAGCAGAGCTCTTAGCATCTTCCACCCTCACCCACTTCCCTCTGGAGCGCCACAGCTACACAACACATGATGTCTTCTATGTACTCATGTGTACATACGAGAGCAAAGACTCAGATAAAAGTGCACACATACTCAAGGAAATGAACACACACACTTTCTTTTGCGACACACAAACACTCAAAAGACAGTATGTGTGTGGGTGTGTATGTGAGTTTGTGTGTTAAAAGTGTGATAGAGAAAATAAATAATGCATGCATGTTTCCCATACCAAGCTTTTACCAATAAACCCATTCACCAGCTCTGGGCTTTGATATGCGAGTGCTGACCAGAGGCCTGCACTACAAAACAAGATCAACATGCCCTGGATTTATTTCAGTTTTCCCGGCTTCACCTTATCTAACAACCGCGATGTGTCACGACGGTGGTTAACAACTAGTTCAATCAACCCAGCGTTTCCCAATCCAACGACGCGCACGTTCACATAAAAGAGACGGTGTTTGCACATCATGACCAATCGCTAAACGTCTACCACAGCCTTATATTTTACATCAGAAGAGCAACCTATAATTCTACATAAATATGAAGAATACAGACAAGGTTTTACAGGCAAAATGCAATTTATGCTTCCTAAAACAGGAAGGAAAGCTGGCAAAAAAGCCGACGCTGCTAAATGTAAATCACAACGCTTAATCAATATCATAATATTATCTTATCAAGCACAAGATCTGACCATAATTACACTTTCCATAAACTTGCTTTAGCGTATTATTTCAGTTGCAACCCTGGCAGTGGTAAGCAATCGTGAGAGCAAATTAAAAAATATACATATAAAAAACAATTAAAACAAACAAGTGACTTTAATTTACTATAAGAAGCACTCTCTTCCTCCCTTCCAGAGATGAGACAGGCCGATGAGTGATGCCACTTCCAGCCGTGACCTCTGACCCCGCTGTTAAAGCTGTAGGGGTCCATAGGTGAGGAGCCCCCCCCACCCTGCCCGACCCCCTACCTTCAAAAATTTGTGCATCTTCACTGTGGCCCTTGCTGTTTCAATACAGGCGCTGCACTGCTGCCCCTGGGGAGTCGGTCCCACAGTCACTTAGGAACAAAACCACCTGTCAATCAAACACCCATAAAGCTGTCAATCACTCCAAAATCTGCTCTATAATCTATTCTTCTGTGTTTACACAGACGATACTACAGCTGTGCTGTCATTGAGGACCGTCACTGAGTAAAGTGAGATCTGCCTCACAAGCACTCAACACTATGGTTTACAGCTGTCAATGGTCAAGCAAAAAAGAAACAGTAACACAAATGAAAGAAGGTCAGAGGTCAGGGGTTTAGGAGGGATTCAGTGTCTTGCTCAAGGACACTTCAGCAGGGTGACTTGGGGCCGAGTCATACCAATCTCACACATGTAAATTTTTTTCATTTCAGTAAAATTAGTGATATAGCAGGGAAGTAAGTGTGACTTTAAATGGGTAATTGTAAATCGATAAGTTCCTAAAGTTAATAGCTCCAGAAAATAAATGTATTTATTTTTTATTATTTTTATTTTTTAATTTTTTAAATGTACAATAAGTGATGTTTGCCCTGAATTTACACCGGCAGCCATATGCTCTAATTACTCCAGGCAAAGCAAATTTTCACCTTGCTCTACTCTCGCCAGTTTGACCACGTGATAATTTGTGTTAATTCGCATTATTTGCAAGACGCGCCGGTATAGATACCAACAAAGTTTCTTCCATTCATCAAACATGGCCAAGATAACCATTTTTGCTGCTTTGTACTTGTTGTGGAAGTCCCAGATATGTTGGAACGCCAAACGCATGTCTGGGGTTCATAACATCATCCGGAGGTGTACACATTTCCGTGAATTTCACTGCCTTCTCCAGGACTTGGGTCTTGATGACTTCCACTTCCAGCGCTACCTGAGGCTGACCAGTGCCCAGTTTGATGACCTGTTGGCAAGGATTTCTCTAATGGTAACTGATTAACCTACAAATAAAAGTTAAATCAACAACTCTCTAAAACAGTTAAACAGTGAACAAAAGTTTTATTGCAGATTCATTGCATTAGTTTTAGCTATAGGTGTAGCTTAGAAAGCGCAACTGAGTGTACATCAAAGATCATCTTCAAATGTCCAACAAAAAAGAAAAAAACAGCAACACAACACGTACAGCTAGTGCAAGTTGCTCAGTCTACAGTCATGCTATTGATTCTGTGAGCCATCTCTTTTCCAAACAAAGTAGCTGGCAAAGTTGCTAAAAGTCAAAGACATACACTCATTTGCATGTCCGCAATGTCATTGTGCATGTTACTTTTTAGAAATAAGGTTGCTAAGAAGGTCTGAAAAGTCTAGCACGAAAGCAGCCAAGTCGGTAACACTGTCTGTGAGGCCGCACTTTGGCACAGCAGCAATTTGAGCTAAATGCTTATATCAGTAGGCCCCAACCAATACAGGCTTTTTGAGACTGATACCAATTTCCGTCCAGCTGCTGTTATGGACAATGTGAGAAAACCTTCTGGTTTGTATGGGCTAGTCATTTTGTGAACCACTTTGTTAATGGCGTTTCTGGTCATCAGTTAAGAGAAACAAGAAATGTATAGACTGTGCCTGTGAGCAGTGGGGAATTATGGAGTTGGACTTGTGTACAGGAAACTAGTAAAAGAGACAGATCCAGGGAGCGAGGGAGGGCTTCACACAGCTGCAGAGATGGGGGAGGGTGGGAATGTTATCTGCAGACCCTGCAAAAGGTCAGTAGAGAGGGTTTTAACTCACTTCCTGTTTCTGCTGCTGGGATGACAAAACTCCTCTCCTTGCTCTCTGGAATTCACATCCATCCATCCATCCCACCTACCCCCTCACTCGAGGAATTCACAATAGCTGCGTTCCCATTCAGAAAATGTAATTTATGTGGAATTAGGTGAGAACATTGCATCACTATCTTTGTATAACATCATTTAAAACCAGCTTTGGCTGTCGATGAATTTTTGCGGATGTTTGTTGCTGACCCAGTGGTCAAAATGAGAAGTTGGCGTCCGGTCAGACATGCAGCTGGGTTTCAAGGACAAAGATAAACCATTTGGTTCAAAAATGTTCCCACCCACTTTATAAAAAGGCACATTTGTGAATACTTAAGTTGGTTTTATTTGGTCAAGTGAGAGAAATACCAAACTGTGGTGTGGTTTGTTAAGAAACTGGATCTCAAACAAAAAAAAACAAACAAGAGTTTATGAGTAGGAGGAGACAGATGTTGACATTTCATACCTGGATAACAAACTAAGGGCAAACTTGGCATGAGGAAGAAGCAAATCAAATTTTATGTGGATGTGTTTTGACTCCTCCCATGAAACTTGCAAACATGCACTTAAGTCTTTCCCTCTTCAGTTTAGACCAATGACAACATCATGATATTTTGTCAACCCTACTGCCAAACACATCAATTTTCCACAATTCTACAATGCAACTAGGACAAAGTTAAAGAGTAACTTAACATCTGGCAGAAAAGCAGTGGTTCTTTCATCTTTGAGGTCTAATTTGTTGCACCTGTAATCCAAACTTAATACGACGGATATACTTCGTTATTAATATTGTACTATATAATGTTGATGGACCATTACTCACGTCTTAAGGTCTTTACACATAGGAAACGTTTTTTTGGTGCGATGAATTGGGACGTCAATATATTTTAGTTACAGTTAAAATGCAAAAATGTAGAAGACATCTATATGTAACAAAATGTAAAAGCTCTATGATACAAAACAGGATTTCTTAAAGTTGAAGACTAGACTAACAAGTAACTCAGTTAAGTTCAGTTTTCTTGTATGTGTGTCAATGAGAGCAAAAGCAGACAACCACAGACACACACACATTGAATAATTCAGCATATTTCCTGAACAGTAATGGCCTGGTGCTGCTTCTGATGGTGGTGATGGTGTGGTATTCAGCGATGGGGTTAAGTGCTGTGTGTACACAACCAGCCAGCCAGCCAGCCAGCCAGCCATCCATGTTGGGTTTGGCTTTTACAGCCATAAAGCTTATGGGCAAAACATAACTATGAAGAAGCTTCATAAACAAAGGACATAAAAAAATATTATAACATGAATATATCAGTCCTATCTGTGATATCATTTGTTGAGAGTACCATATTTAGGGAATAGGTTTTTTGGCCCAATCCCGATCCATACTTATATTTAACTAAATGTAGGGTTTCTAAGATGCTCTATTAAAAGATGATGCATCGATGCAGAAAAGTCAATAATCGGACCCAATTCTCAACATTATGATCGCCTGTAACAATTTTGTAAGACCGGGCTGTATGTTCCTTATGGCTGAACAATTGGACCAACTCAAAACACTTATCAGGGCTATCCGCTTTGAGTGACAGGTGGCTGCCGTCACAGGAGGTAAGCATAGACTGTAGTCTTCGTTCAGCCTGCCAAAGCCCCATCCATGTTCCACCTCTTTGCCCATTTTTGGATTAGCCGAGATCAGGCATTGCCAAGATGGCGATTGCCGGAGCCACCGGAAGCCAACCACTTTGAGCTTCATTTTCTCACATAAGAAACATGTGGGTGATGCCACAAATGCTACATACATATTTTATCCAGTCTTTGATTGTAGCCATCTAAATGGGGATTGAATCGGAGGCCTAGAGAGTCCCATTCCCAACCTAAATGTTGATTAAGTACTGTATGTACAGTATGTATGTAGTATGTATGTATGTATGTATGTATGTATCTGACACATTGAAATAACAGGTGTAGCCTTCTAAATTTTGCACACCTTTTTTTCACGAGCTTCTTGATTCAAATACTGAAGTTTCTGATTCAAAACTAATAATTGATATGAATTAAAGTTTAACTGGGAGAATGTGACTACTGAAATTGACGTGAAGTAAACCGACATATGACTTGAGTTGTTGAGACTACAAAAAAAAACAAGAGACTGGCTGTCATTAAGCAACATACTGCAACACAAGCAGGCTGAGGTGGACAATACATAGATTTTGATGGGGGAAATCTTTGATGGAAGTATCTTTGAATGCCATCAATATAAAATAACTGATGCAACATCAGAACTAAATTAGAATGAGTGACTTGGAAGTAAAATCCAAGAAGGAACATGGTTGATGTCAGTGCAGTATTTTGGCTCTATATTTTAGGACAGGGCAGGAAATCCACAGCCATGGATGTATTATATTTAGCCACTTGGTCCAGGAAGCAGGATGAGAAAGGGTGGTCTGTCGTCAAATATTAGTGAGCCTTCTGGCACAAACTGGGGTTCCCACATTCCCACAGTCTAAGCTGGATAACGCTGGACAGAGGCCCTGACAGCTGGCCCCGCCAAGGACCCTGGGTAACAGACTGCCCGCTGCCTTCACAGGAAAGAAAGGTCACAGTGCAAACACACACACGTCACTGGTCCAGCACACAGAAGCTTTTCTGAGAATACCTGAGAGATAGTTTTATTGCCTATCTTATTCTGTTAGTTATAATTACCAAATGCTTCAAGCATCCCACTGAGATGATAACTTTCATCGGAATCTGCAGTCCACCTCTTAGACAATCAGTGTCAGTTCCAGCAGGCAGCAGATTTAAATGGAATTGCTGGGATAAACCCACTATACACTACCTGCCACTACAATGTTTGGTGCTGGCAATGTTTTTGTTTCCACAATGTTTTTGTTTCCACAATGTTTTTGCTTCCACAAAATGGAAAAAAGCCAAATTACCTCACAATAATCAACCAACAACTTTCAGCTTAACACCACCATGACCAACATGTAGTCCCACACTGACAATACTGCCATATCCCTTTTTAATTAAATTACTACTGGACACACAGACACTTCCTTCTCTTCCCACAGTGTTTTGTCAGGGAGCAAAAATAGTGTGGGAATCTTTGTTGTATGTCACACGCACGCGCACACGCACACGCACACACACTTAAATATTTTGTGGGGTTGTAGCTCCCTCTTGTGGTCGTTTTGAGACACGATGGCCACTACTAGAAAGGAAGATGGCATGCTCTGCAATAGATTTGCATTTGGATGTAATTAATATCTATTGTAAGTCAATTAATACAAATTGTATACAAAACAGTATTCACAATACCAATTATTTATGCTAAAATATGTTCTCAGATTTAACTCAAACTGTCTCTATTTCAATTACATTAAGACACAGAAGATACTTGTTTTGTTTCTGTCTGATACAAGACAATGTTTTTAAAAATTCTATTTTTAAAGATCCACAAAGGATTAGAACCCACAATCTTTGTGTTTAACAAGATGGAAAAACTGCATAGTTTAAAAAAAAAAGTTTAGATAAGAACAACAGATGGAACAGAAATGCTCATCAATTATGATAATAAACAAGTCTGACTATCTAAATTGTCTGTTTTGGTCTGATTTTAGTCCTCTTCTTCACATGTGAATATGTGTAGATAGGTTTTCATATATCAATTTTATCTTTCCCCTTCCATTAGCCCAACGGCTTAAAGTTGTAACAGAGTACAGTACGTTTAAGATATTGCAGACTGCAGACAACAAAAACCACAACAGTAAAGCACATCCCACTGTAAGCTGTCAGTGTCCAGCCACAGCCATGACATATGACTCAATTGACACAAATAGCCTTCCATAACAGCCCTAAGCTCAAACAACAGTGTCTACTTTTTACATATTAAATATCTCACTCTAAATATCTCTCCCAGAGAGAGTGTTGGTCTCTTTTGTGATTTGTACTGATGAAAACATTGACATGGGAGCCAGATAAACTACAACAGAGCATAGCAACAACTCAACATAGCAAAATCATTGCAATATTGTTGTTAGAATGTTGATCACAACATGTTAGGTAGGTCATGTCACTTTAACACTATAGACTACTTTCACAAAAACCATACCAGCGCTACAATATATATATTTAAATGTTTTTAATTATGCTATCAATAATTGATTACTTTTGGTGAATCATTTAGTGGCCAATGTCCATCAATTTTAATTTTAATTTTTTAAATCAACCATACTTTCAAAAGTTCAAAAGTCAAAACAAAATAAGACCAGCAAATCCTCACATTTGATAAGCTGGAAAAAGGAAATATTGGGCATAAATGACCCACACAATTAATCAATCATCAAAACATTGTTTCTGTCATTGACTATAATTGATTGTTTCAGCAAAGGTAATGACAATTGGCAAATACGTATGTCTACTATCTGTTTGGTTTAAGCAACAACGGCCAAAGTGATTGCAGCAGTGTCATTACTAAGTGCCATAAAACAGTGTCTGGTCCACGATGCTAACCGTGACCTTTAAATGACCTTTGTCGATCTGAAATGAAGACAGATTCAGCAACTGCATGTCCTACTTTTAGCTTAAAATGTTTTCAGAAACACGTTTGGGTGAACTATTTTTGTAAAATATGCGATCATATTACGAACGATCATGACAGTCTGGCTTTTGAAATTATGCAAACTACGTGATGCATTCGTCCAATCAGCTGCTGGTTTTAATTTTCTGGGTGAAAATACAGATTAGCGCCGCCTGCTGTTATGGAAATGTATTACATCTCGCGCACGCGCAGACCGTGCGCTTAAGTCTGCGTCGCTTCGGTGTGTTCTGAGGCCCTTTTTTGACAAACTTGGGCGTTGTGTTGGTGTGTCAGAGCCTTTAGTGCCAACATTCAACATACATTTTGACAATAGTGTGCTTTCCAGACGTTTTGGGAAGAAACCTTTCCTGTTTCAACATGATTTTGTCCCCCATGCACAAAGCAAGTATAACACAAGGTACTGTAGGTAGGAATGTATTCAGAAGTAGCCACACCACAACCAATATAGATTTTAAGAAGCACACATTTAAGATTTGTTCAATCTGATTAGTTAAAGATTAATCTTAGCACCAGAGGTCCCAGGTCTTCTGTAAAACTAAAAGGGCACACAAGTTTATTTTCCTGTTTCCATTTCCCACAGAGCTGCTCTCATTAATAATAAACAGATGCTCTACTTTCTACAATGAGCTATGGGGGTCGAGGGGGGAGGGACGAGAAAGAGGACGCCAAGGGTGAGGAAGAGGAGAAGAATCAGAAGGACATGCACTTCCTCTGCTGAAGGAGACTTCAATGGAGGACCAATACATATGAGTCAGAGGAATGGATAAAGTAGTGGAGTCCAGGAAAGGATTGGGTAGAGGAAGAAGGGAAAGCAATTAATGTAGAAATTAAAAGGAGGTAGAGGTGGAAAAGAGGAGGCAACTGGGGCAAAGAAAGGATCTTAATTAGCTAAAGAAATAAAATAAAATAAAAGAGAGAAGTGAAGGGGAAGGTACCGGAGGAATGGAAGAGGTTCTAACAGAGGAAAGGTGGAGGTAAGGATGAAGGAAGGGGAGGTGTTTGAAATACAACAAGGTGTTCAGTTGTGTTTCTGGCCACTCGGTGTCAGTATTGGAGCACTGTAATGATCACTTGGTGGAGGAGTCGGTCTGTGTGCTCCCTCTGGTGCTGTGAGGAGTCTGGGTCCCTAAAAATGATGTGATACATGGAGCTTTAGACAATCTGCTTCAACCCGGCTACCTTTAAGGAACCCCAGCTTCAACAAGCACTTCCTGGCAGCAATTTTGTTTGGATCCATCTGGGCAGACTGCATCCATGTCTTTTCTAAGTCCTAAAGGGAGAAGCTGACTCAGCACGCATTATGTTATTTATTTATTTTCAGTAACATCATGTTCCACTCTGTTAGACACATTCACACCTTGGAGCTGCTCAGTGGCCTCTAAGCAGCTCAGGTGAAGTTTTGGGTTCAGTGCTTTAGTAGGTCTTCAAAAAGAGTTTTTTTAAGTGAGGTTCCATCTTCTGATATTGTCAGGCTAGGAGATATGATCATCAATGTATGATGTTTGAGGAGTTATTTGGGGAGGAAGTGTTGCGATTTCCTTTTTTGGGCCCTATTTCCACCTTAACCTACCTTGGCTATTTCTAATTTAGTGATTTCATACAATTCCCAGAATGCAGCTTGCATGTTGCATTTAGGCGTGAGTTATATGTTAGAGTTGTTCCACCTCTGTCACCTCTGTTATTAATTTCTAATTCTAAAAGAGATCTAAAATAAATTTGAGGGAAAATAAGATTTAATGAATTCAACTGAGAATTCAAAATAATTGCATTATGAGGACTACAACAAGCATAACAATGTATTTGTTTTTAATATTATGATTTTTAGGGGGGTTGAGATGAAATGAAAGGGTCTATAATCATCACTGATGTATCCACATGGTTGAATGTACTTATTTTAAGTCGCTTTGGATAAAGGCGTCAGCTAAATAAATGTAATGTCATGTAACACGTCTCCAAAATGGGCAAAGAACAGTTGAAACAAATGCAGGTCCTGTGACAAAGACTACCTGTTATGTTACGTTACTTTACAGTAAGTTCATGAAGTGGAGACGGGCTATAGTAATGCTGGAAAGATGCAGGGATGTTTGCAGACAGGTTTGCCTTGTGAAGAATTTTATAGGCTGATGTACAGCACTATACAAATATCATTTAAATTTCAACCTTTTTTTAATCATACATTTGGGTAAATAGGCTTGTTTCAGGAGCTGGAGTTACTTTACTGTAAAACTGTAAAAAGATTTTGGCTTAAATTGAAATAAATTGGGTTTTAAAATCTGGAGATGTGGAGACAGCAGTTGACAAAACACTCTCACTTCCAATACAATTTAAGGTGCTGGAGCTTTTAGTCGTACCACATCAGAACAGTCCACATTGTTCAAATCTCATAATCAGAATCCACTTAATCCACACAGATCTGTGTCAGATAGATTTATGCTGCAGAGACCTGTTGAGCAGAACTTTGGAGTTCATACAAGGGTCACTGAAAACTATAACCCCCTCTCTCTCTCTCTCTCTCTCTCTCTCTCTCTCTCTCTCTCTCTCTCTCTCTTTTACACACACACACACAAACACACACACACAGAGCATGACAGCAGCAGTGTCCCAGGCTGATCAATAAATAGCGCTGAGGGAGGTTAGTTGTCACTCATCCAGTGTCTGACATCTGCAGTGGAAAAGGCCTGAGTGTGTGATACCCTCACTGTCTGACTGACTGTCTATCTGGGATAATGACTGACTATGTATATTGTACAGTATGTCTGATTTGACTGACTGACTTCTTACCTCTTACCTTTCTCACTGATGGACTGGCTGACTGATTATCTGACTTGTTCAATATTTGTGATTTGATTGTAATTTAGATTCACATTGATTGGGTGTTTTTAGATATGTTGTGAATTGTTAGCTTTTAAATTTTTGGTATCTGACAATGTTTTAAATTAAATTTAGTGCATTCATTCAACAGTTTATGAACTGGTCTGCTAAAACAAAATCAAATTGAACTGTAATCAGCAAATTTGTGGTTCGACAACCACATGTAGAAGCAATACATATCTGTTTGAATTTGAACCCAGAGATCAGAAAGCTGTGCACTGTGCATCTATCTTTATAAAGCATGGCCGTAAGACAGTTTTGAATTGTTGATGAATTTAGCTAAAAAGACAAGTGTAGTTTTGTACATAATAAGTTGCACATCTCAGATTTAATTCCAAATTTCCACAGAAAGTCCAGGAAATATAACATAACCTTTTCCATATGGAGACTGATACGTTGTCCGCTTCACTGCAACACCAGCATGGCTATATATACAGTACCATCTGATAAAGTGGAAGTGGCACGCAGGAAAAATAAATGTTATAGCTGTACACTGAAGAAAGAAAGTGGGTCAGAGTAAAGCCATGTAGAACATTTAGAGGAAGCTTTAACATGCCATGCAATCATGGTTACATCAGGAGATGCACAGTGCAGTGTGGCACATACACCATGTGGTAAAGTTAGCATGTTCCAATGATAGTTGAGTTAAGGGTAACAGAATATAGATGTTATTACTGTATGCACAGACACATCCATTATAATCCTTCCTTTAAAGTCTCTTCATGTTATGCTGACGTACAAGCTAAGACAGAAATATTTTGCAGGGAAAGCGAAGGGGCAAAATAACAGGCAGGCAAGCTGGAAATCAAGCAGGCAGAAAGGCTGTCACACAAACTGACAGGTCAGACCGAAAGCAGGCAGATCAAAATACAACAAAGGTTGTCAGGTTAGTAAAGAAGCAATGAGATGGACAAAGAAGCAGCACAAGCAATTGGACAGCTGTGATTTTCAAAGTGACTAGCAGAAAAGAAAGTGAGGAGACATATGAGCACAAAGGCAAAAAAAAAAATCACACCAAAGATGCATCAGTCAAAGCAGACACACAGCCAAACACACAAGTGTTGATGTGGGAGGTAAAGTGGGCCGCCCTGTACACCCAGGGATGCGTGCTCCACCTATGATGTTGTGGCGTTGAGGTAAGGTGTCTCGCTACAGGGTGCTTCTGATCCACTGTTGAGGTGGAGTGTTAACACCAACTTCAATGCAGCCAAAACCACTGCAGCCAATCCTGGGCTCCCTGGTGCAGCTCTGCCAGGAGGCATCAAAGGCAGCCAGACATCAGTGATGTATCCGCCGGATAGCTTGATATTCAAATATATGTTTGATTTTACTTTAGAGCTGTGAAAAATATCCACTGATCAAATATTGCAGCAAGTAAGGAATCATTTTACACACTATGAGACAGAAAATGCCACAGTTCCTGTGTGTATGCAATTACTGCTTATTTAAATGCTTGTGACATTCTGTTACATTAACCGCAGAGAAGATAATTTCTCTTCTGCATGATCATGATGGTTCGGTTTGACCTTAATACAAAATCAGTGCAAGGTGTGATTAATGAAAAAAATAAATGAACAAATAAATAAAAGCGACTCTCTGCTTTCCCTTAATGAAAGGAAGATCTTTTAAGCGGCCACTTAGACTATAAACTGTGGTTGCCTGTGTTTTCTTACAGCAGCAAACACAACGGCTTGGCTGGAGCTACAATCCAGGTGAAAACAGGTTTAATCTGATTGGCTCCTTGAAATAAATCCAAGTGTTGAAATGAAAAACTAAAACGACAATTTGTGTGTGAACCATGACTGCCTCTGTAACCATTACATCAGTGCTGCAAGACTTTTCCTAACCCTCACAGCTGCTTTGCAATGTAGATTTCTAAGATGATTCTCATCACCTGGGACAGTCGGACCAAAATAACTCAGGCTCCAACCACCCCAAATAATTATACTTCCTGACAGAGGAAAGACATTGAAATTGAAACATTGTGAAAAGAAAAACAAGACTTCTTGTATAGCCCTAGAATATCATGCAAACTGATGCATCAATGAGACATTCACATATAACAATAGTTTGTAGTTTCACTTTTTTCAGCTAATTGTATTGCATTTGGCCAGATTTGATAAACCCACTGTGCACCACCTGCACAGACACAACAGACGGACAAAGTTAGCAACTACATAACAGCTTGTTCCACACTGTACAGAGCGATCAGTTAATCAACGCGACACCTGTTGCTCTTAGTGTCACAGTCTTTCGTTGAAAATGGTTTTACCATGCATCAGTTTTCACATCATATCATTTATCACAGCAATGATGAACAAAATAACAAAACCTAAACAAAAGACATTCCAATTCTTTATCATCATAAAAGACAACAGAAAATGCACAATGTCTGACATGATTATATTTCAATCAGGAGAGACTTTTTTGCAGATATGCAAAGATTTATTGTACATGTGCATAATAAGAAAAGTACAGAGTCTTTGGGGGTTGGACTCCAATCGTTAAAAATATTTTAAAGGGGTAGAGAAGCCAGACGTATTCCCCCCTGATGGAGCTTAGACACTGGTGGAGAGGGACCGTAGGACCTGACTGCCGGAAAGGAACTCGGCGTGCAGTGGTTGACGATGCCTTTAGTGAGAGATGATGGTGATTGAAGTTATTTAGAAGTCTTCCTGAAGGAACTTGCACTGAGCTTCATGTTGGGTGGCTGTGGCTCAGGTGGTAAGAGAGGTTGCCCACTGATGGACGGTTGTTTAGAAAATGATGCTTTATATGTGGTTTTCTAAAGATTTTCTAAAGCCCTGATGAGCTTGACAAGACAAAGGTTGGGCTACAGAAAATTACGTCTGGTTACTGATCTGTCTGATCATTGTTGAAAAGATTGTGCTCCAGTTACAGTACAGTGCAATTCTTTTTGTCAGAGAAGGTGTCACCTTTCTTGAGTGGGTAAAATTTAATTTTGGAATGGGGATGCCTAGCTGTAGCTTCTTGTAAAGGCTGTTTATCGTATCCCACTTACACAGACCTTGGGCACCATGTGTAGAGTGAATTAAAGCTGAAAAAGACAAGGAGGATGGATGGGGTAATGTTTCTGTGCAGTGGGGAAGCTGCTGTTCTGAGAGAAAAATTCTACAAGCCACAGAGACAGAGGGGATGATGGGGAGAAAGAGTGAGTTGTGTGATAAAGAGGTGTCTGAAATCAAATATCAGAAAGATTTATTTATTTTGCAATGGGAGGGAGAGAAAAGGGCTTTAGAAATTGTTGGGGGAGTTTTAAGCACGGAGGTACTGCGCCGAGAGATTTCAAGGCCAGAGAATTTTGAGAACACAAAAGTAATATATATTTTTCATTATGAATCCTCAAAACAAATTATTTATTTTGGACAGAGTAAGATGGGGATGGGTTGGGGTGTGTGGGGAGGGGGTTGGTTGATTTTTCTTTTTTATCTATTTTTCCTCTTCTCTTCTCTCCTTATTTTTCAACAGATGTAAAAATGATTTCAAATCCCAGCAGGCCTCATTACCACGGTCCTCCAGAGACCCGGGGCAGGGCGTAAGGTCTTCAAGTAACGATTGAAACATGATTTGTATTAAAGCCAACGATCTTCCTCGCCAGAGCATCAAATTAGTAAGAACCTCTGCTGAAGAAAGGAAGACATATCACCAAAATGTAATTGTCTCTGATGCCTCGAGCCACGGATAACATTACGAGCTGAGACAGGGGAAGCTCTTGAGGAAAGTTTGTTTGCTGACAGCCCTGTTGTATGTTCCTACTGACACAAGTCTTCTAACAAGGACAAAACTTCAGACTGTCAAATGTAAAGGTAAATTAATCAATTATCAAAGCAGGTGAAATTGTTTCCTAAACATTTTCAGCATATGTCACAGTCCATTAACATCCGTTAAAGCTGAAGGAAGATTATTGTCTGTGGATCAGCAGAGTGAGCAAGCCGGCAGTCTTTGATGCCTTGATCACAATCCCAGAGGAGGCCGTATAGTGGCATCTGTGTTTGAATAATCAAGGCTTTGTTTTTCCTGTTTGTTAATGGATATGGTTTAACCTTACAAATCCCAACCCTTTGCTTCACAGAACATTATTTCCCAGAGCTTCTTATGATTCGCCCTCTTCTAGAGCACAAGATGTATTTTGGACAACATACATGATCTCATTGTTATGTCTTAAAAAAATAAAGGATCAAGTATGAAATATGATGAGGTTTAGTCAGTTAAAACATTGCACACAAACCTGTCTCCTACAAATTACATCTACAGTACTGTGGATACCACTATTTTGCAACAGCAAATACATTTGACCTAAACTGCATTTCGTTGCCTTGTATCTGTACCTGTGTAATGACAATAAAGTTGTATCTAATCTAATTTTAAGAGAATACACATAAGCATATTGCACATTTTTTAAATGTGAGAAACTTAGGAACAGTATGTTCTCAATTTATGAAACAACTCAAAAGTCAGCAGTTTATCCTGGAAATGTTCTGGTACCTAAATCCAAAAGTATTTTTCTAAACCTAACTATGTAGTTTTGGTGCTTAAATCTAATTCAATTAAACACATTTTTTATAGTGTCAAAAGTTATCTCAGGACACTTTACAGATAGAGTAGGTCTACCACACTATAATTTACATTAGATCTAACAATTTCCCTCATAACCAAATGGATTTTGTGCCTAAGCCAACCAAACTGTGACAGTTTCATAACATTAACAAACTGTTTGAAAGTGTGACTGATACTTTCTCTGGTTTATATGAGGATCAAAATTAATGAACCACTCCTGTGGGTCATATTAGAGGGTAGGCATAAATAACATACAGTTTATATATATATATATATTGGGAAGATCTAGTAGACATAATCCTCACTGATGAATTATCTATTGCATTTCCAGTGTCTGCAAGTTAAGTAGCATACCATACAATATCAAGGTGTGAGTAACACACCAGGCATGGCTATAGATTTACAAACTTTTATCTCTGGTGAGCATTAATTAAACACCTTAAGAAATGATTCTGCCAAAAGTAGCAGTGATGTATTTTAAGGTGCAATCTTCCAATTCCTCCACTTCTGCTGGTACAGAGGAACTCTGCAATGCAGGAACCTAACACTGACAGAATGACGGAGGGCACTGTATGCAGAACAAACATAAAAAAAGCAGGTGAAGGAGGGAGATGGGGATGAGGAGGATGCTTAATTGATCTTATATCCTATAGGTTGAAACGTTTGAGCAGAGCCAATAGGAGTCCGACCCACTGTAAACCCTCATCCATCTGTACCCTTATCCCCCCCATTTGCAGTCTTCATCAATAACATCACCTTCAACTCTCACATCCCTGATGATGCATCGCCTTAGGGACATTTTTGTGACATTTCATTATTTGAGTGCTGCCTATCTTCTACTGCTTTTTACACATTTTGTTTCATCTATCTTTCCGTTTACTTTCTTGCCTCTAAAGTGACTTTTTTTGTCTTCCACTCTCCTGCTTGTCTCTTATCTCCTTTTTCTCTTCACCTCCCTCTTCCTATCTTTTTCTTCCTCTCCCTCCCTTTCTCTTGACCCTGAGGCCAGGCAATGAGTCCAGAGAGGATAGACGAGAAATGCGAGGGAGAAAAAGGAAAGAAAAGAAAGATAGGTAACTCTCATGTCACTCACTCTTCTCCTCCTCCTTCCCCTGCTCCTCACGTCTCCTTTCTCTCCCTGTTTGTCTGTGTGAATGAAAAGCTTTGAAGAGGAGAAAAGGAGTCAGTATCGATCGGCCGTCTGAAAGATGCAGCCCAGGCAGCCAGACCCAAGCCGCATTGTGAACGCACCTCCCACCTCTATCACACCGGCAGATCGATATGAGGGTTGGCAGAGAATATGGTGTGGAGGGCTTGAGGAGAAAGGTGGAGGAGGAGGAGGAGAGGAGCAAAATAACTGAGAGAGTGATTGACAGGCTGACGTAAAAATTACTGTTTAGCCAGGTTGCAACATTAAAATAATATTTTTTACAAATCAATGAATATAAACATTTTGTAGAAAGTTCTTCCTAGCATGAACAGCAGTTTACCATCTGTGTAAACCGAAGAAACCGAATTGTTAAACTTCAACCGTAAGTTTTAGCCTTTACTTTCATTATGACCATTACTACTCTTTAATAAGTGTCTTGATTAAATAAGTGGTGTTTGATGCATCAACAAGGTTGACCTGACATAAAACATACATTTCCACAAAACGTTCCAACTCATCATATACGGACGGTTGGTCGGGACCCCTTGGTGTCACTTTTTAACTTTTTTAAAAAAGTTATTTTAACTTTTGAATGTAACTTAAGTTACGTAACAAACACATTATTTAAATCTAAACCTTGATTATTTCCTAAACATAACCAAGTATTTTTGCATGAATTTGCAATGGTAAATGAAGCTAAAGTAGGAGAGTAGGAGCATTATGTGACGAGTTGGGAGTGAGAATGCAAAGCAAGGTAAAAAAGTACACAGAGAAGAATCACATCTGGAGTTCAAATTTTAATAATGGTGAACACAGATGCTCTTAGAAAACACTTCCCAGATTCATTGTTTTTATTGAACCTTCATAGTCTTACTTTTTACCCTTTAACCCACATGTTTAATACGTCCTGTACGCTAAACTGAATCTTATGATCTAGATAGATATAGCAGTGTAGTAGACTATACATTCAACATCTGGAAAAATACAACTTTAAACACTATTATCTGTCTGTGCAGTCAGAATGTCTCAAAGAAAACTCTTCATTTCATCATTGTTTCTGTGAAAAGGCCTCATTATCATTTAACAAGTGGAACATCTTGGAATCAACTCGTTACGTGTGAAGGCAGCGAGTGTGAAGGCAGCTGAGTGCTGAAGCATAAAAGCAGTGAGTGTGATCCTGCAGGTTGGTGGATTATGACTTTATCCAGTGCTAATGAGAGCAGCTTAGCTCTGATCCCTTCTCCAAATCGATAAAGAGAGCTAATAAGAGTGGGGCTGTTACTGGCTTACCCAGAGATCACAGCAGGCAGAGGGAGGCTGCACTTTCAGGAAAAACATGCCTAATCTGGTGGACATTACCTAGGATAAGAAAGAGAGGAGCCCCTGGGAGGAGAGCATGTGTGTGGGTGTGTTGGGATGTTCTTTAAATAGTATCCCATATGATAAATGAAATCTAATAGAAGTTTATATAGTGTGTATATAAAGATGCTTGAAGTTTGGTTCTTTATGATGTCAACGTATACAGTAGAGCTCATAGAGCATTACTACATGTTTTGTATTACTGGTTTTTCTGAATAATGTACTTTTAAAATGAGATGATTGGTTTAACAGAGAGTTCATGTCCCCATGCAACCTGTAGTTGCTGCGTTTGCTGCAATGCAAATAAGCTGCTTATTGTGACTTTAATTTTCCAAATTAACGAAACAATATATAGTAAACTACACAGTGTTCTTGCCACAAACTGACTTTTTGATCACATTTTTTAAAAACATTTTTTTTTTTTATTTTATGGGCATTTTTAGGCCTTTATTGACAGGACAGCTGAAGAAATGAAAGGGTAGAGACGGGGAATGACATGCCTCAATGGGCTGCAGGTCGGAATTAAACCGAGCCCGCTGCGTTGATGAGTAAACTTCTATATATGGGTGTCCACTATCCGGATACCCAAAACCCAAACATTTTTAAACCTGATTTCCATTTGATTGAGTCCATGAGGAAACTTCTACTGGGAAATATGCTATATATTTAATAAGGAGTTTGCTGCAGTACTAATGCAGATTGATAATTGAAAACCTGGATATTGGGCACTATTTCAAATACAGAAATTTGGGCACACCAACACACACATAGTATGCCGTCTACTTCTACTTCATTACATAATAAAAACACAATGTATGCGTTTAAACTCCGGTACCTGACAGTTTTGGAATGTAAAATGTACGGATCATAAGTGAAAGTAAGAGAGAGGGTGGACAAGTGACTTTTTTTTCAGCAAACATCCCCTTTGTCTTTGTTGTCTAATGCTGATAGATGTGTCAATCTCACCCCGCAAAAACCCCAGGCCCTCATGGGGGAGGAGGGACGAGGGTGTGTGTGTTGATGGTGCCTTGATCAAGCCTTAATCCAGTGAGTAAACCCCCCCCATCCAACCCACACACAGACACACACACACGCTTTGGCCTGATCTATGCAAACACCATCTCGGCATGGTAAACAGCCTCCTCCCCTCTAAGGACAGAGAGAAATGAGAAGACGGGGTGGGATGACAGACAGAAAGAGAGTGGGATATGGGAAGAGAGCAAAACAAGTGAATGGGGGAGAGGAAGTGCAAGTGTCCTCAGTATCAGATCCTGTTTGAATTTGTCAGTCCAAATCTGGTCGTGTGTCATTATTCAAAATTACTTTGCTGGCCAAAGTAAGAGATGCAAACATTTTAAACCGTTTCACCAAAGTCTAAATGAATCAAGGTGCGACTCTTGAAAGACTGGAACAAAAGAGAGTAAGAATGAGTGAGGGAGAGAGAGAGGACAATATGAAATGATAAATGACAGTGGGGGGAAGTAAATGGCACTAGGGAAAAAGAGAGGAGTGGAAAAATGTGAATGACAGGGAAGCAAACACACAACGAGAGGTAGGAATGAAAAAGAGAGAAAGTGAAAAGCAATGCATGGGAGGAGAGACAATGGATTGAGAAAAGGAGTGCAAGAAGAAGAGAGTGAGAGACAGAGTGAGGGATGAATATAGAGAAATTGGGGAGGGAGAGAGCCAACGAGCCAGCCAGGCATGGGGTTAAAATTCTTTCAGATCAGGTACACATAATAGGCCTCGTTAATATTCATAGTTTCCTCAGGTACAGCGAAGGTTAAATTTTACTTACTTTTCAACTCTCATTACTAATACATGACGGCAATAAGAATATTCAAAGCGGACGGGTGACCAAAGGTTGATGAGAACCGTACCTTTCCTCTGACATTTAAACACATTACCATTTCAGGGCCCCTTCCTCTCAATTGCGGCCAGTAGAATAAATTGCCAGCTAATCACGACTCGCCCTACGCGCCCGGCCTGAATGATGATATGCCAGGCAAAGTCCACCCCTCCTCCATTAGGACCCGGCTCTCATTGTCTGAGAAAAGAGAGAGTCAAAGTGTGTGTGTGAGTGAGGACTTAATAGATCTATCTATCTATCTATCTATCTATCTATCTATCTATCTATCTATCTATCTCAGCGTGTTATTTACAGAGCATTTATAGGGTGAACTCCCTAATTTGAATCATGCAAATACATAAACACATTCCAATATTTGAGCATGCAGCCAATCACAGAATGATATTAGATCGGTACTATCAATAAAATACTACAAAAGGCAACCCTTTATTATGTAGTCTTTTTCTAAGTCTCAAAAACAAATCAGGAGGCAAGTCCTGCCAAGTCTGGGTTACTGTAAGTTTCACTAGCTTCTGGGTCTCAATGTATATTCTTATAAGAGCAGGTTGTGTTGTAGAGAACCTTGGGTTTCTGCTTAGAGTAAACATGGTTAGCTGCTACGGCACTGGATGTTAAAATAAAAATAAAAATAAAAACACATAACAAAACCAAAGTTTTACTACAGAACCCTTAGCTATCTGTCATGCTCCAATACAACAATGCTACTTAAAACTACCATCATCAATGGCAGTGGCACTGTACGCACCGTGCATACATTTTTGTAATGATTATGTACAGTTGAGAGTTCTGGGTTCTCTCTGCCAATCAGGGGAATGCATGGTACGTGCATGGTCAATGTGAGTGCTTGTGTTTGGTAACGCAGAGCGGGGGCAGGTCTGGCCCGCTGGTGATGTAATGTCTGTTGAGTGAGAGTACTATTTTCTGAGACATTGTGACACATCTGTCATTGTGACACGTTTTCTCTGCACTGTTGTGAGTGCTGTAATAACCCGGTTAATTTGAGAACTTTACTCTTATCTTCGTCTTGTTGTGAAACCTTACAGTGGATGTGTATACATAACTGTGAATAAATGATTCACCGAATCCAAAGTGAAGTATGAGCCATAGTTTGGCATTACACATCTGGTGTGACACAAGCTCACTCAACCGGAATAAGTTGATACAAACTAATTTAAAGCTTAGAGTTTAAAGTCAGAATTAAAATACGTTGTTCACATGTGGCCCTATTCCTCTTCTGTGCCACTCTAACATCTCCACATTAGGTATGACTTATTGATGTTAAAATGCTGCACACACAGTAACATATGTAAAAAACAAGAGCTGCCAAAACCTCAAAGGATGATCAAAAGTATTGAATGAATATGTCAGTATGTGTATGCGTGTGTGTCAGTGTCAGTATGAGAGACAGGTCCCTTCCCAGGTGGTACTGCGACATGACGGTGCTTTAGGTGAACAAACAGGGACAAAGCTCTCTCCATCAGGACTGATCAGCATCAGATCCACCCAATATGACATGGAAATGTCTGTCGCCCCGAGGCAGTCAGGAAGGATGACAGGAGAGGAAAGAACAGGTGACAGAAGCAGGGAAACCACACACCTGCACAGTCCGCCATGTACACAGGCACAGGCAGACATCTTTTTTTTAATGGTACTGTTGATAATCATCCCTTATCTTAGTTCTTAATTCTAAGATTTTTACTATTACCTGAAAGCATCAAGATGTCATCACATTCAAGGATTGCCCTGCATCATATTGAACCAGTTTGGTCCTCATTAGTATGGAAATATACACACAATCAAACAGCAGCAGACAGCTTTGGGGATGTGTGAGTTCCCCCAGTCTCCCCGAACTCTGAAAACCCTAAAGTTTTCTTGCTTTGACCAGTTAACTTTGCATTTTTATCTTCGATCTTGTTGTTTTCACGCAGGGCCAAGGCTCTCGCAGTTTGTTTGGACTTGAGTGACAGGCGATGGTATTTGAAGATGTGTGATCACGGCTGTTTAACGACTATATCGCTTGTCGTATGATTTCTCCAGCGTCGACTTCAAGGCTTTCTTTGAAGTGATCAAAGTGAAACAGTGATGATGTCAAGTTGTCCTTCTGGACATAGTTTAAGGAGGCCATCATCCTTCCATCAACCCATTCCTCTACGCACACCTCCACTGATGAAACCAGACAACAGGTTTTGGTCAGAGAATCTATTAAATTGACATTTTATATTGTGCTACACTGAAGGAGCTGTTATCTTAACTCTCTGAAACATTTGCTAAGTGTGTTTTCATGCAAACTAGTATCCCTTTGAGTCTGATCCTGGTTTTCATCATATTTGTATATGATGGATGGAGCATGGCTCTCTGTATACATGAGTCTACCATTATCCAGTTTTCTGTTTGTCTGCATCAGTGCAGGCCTGTCCGACTCTTTCACATCTAGCATGTCTTTCTTTCTGGGAACAGCAGAGCAGAAACTCCACAGCAATGAGCTCCTCGCAACAATGATTGAAACAACAATTACAATGTTAAGTTTACAATGTTAAGTTTAATTACAAAAGTCTGTGAACAGATGATGAGGGTGCAGCCTCTGTTGCCCACAAAGTTTTATCCATCCATCCATCCATCTATCCATCCATCTATCCATGTCCACCTCGTCCTCCTGTTTTCTTCTCCTCTCGCCCCAATCCCTGCACGCCTGTTTGTCACTTAAACGATAGCTCACAGACTGACAGGCCAATATCTGAGTCTTTAAAACGAAACTACGAGGAAATTAATTTTTCATCCTTTCTTATCAGTGACTGATGGGCTGCCGGGTCCTTCCCAAAATCTTCAGTGTCCCCCCGGGCAACTCCTGCAGCCCGGGAACCAAGGTTTTCATCCTAAACGGTGGTAAATGGCTCGCCGCACAAATAATGCATAAACAGCTGTTTTGCCCAAGTAAGTTATCCTCTTAAAAGATTCAGAACCCTCTCTCTCTCTATCTCTCTCTTTCTCTCTCTGCCGTCCCACAGTCTCCTGCTCTCTCTCTGCCTATCTCTCTCAGTTAATTCATCAATTTCTTATGATAGCAACAGTTCTGCTCAGCGCGGGTGTTTAAGTACCAATTAGGGGGGCGGGTTCCCCTCGGCCCGTTCTACCACACCTCTCCTCCTCCTCTTACAACGCTTCTCTTCCTCTCTTGCCTCTATTTCACTCCTCCTCTGTCCATTTTCTTGCAATTTCTTCTTGTGGAATCTCCCCAGCCGCACCCCGTCCCCTCTCCATCCGCACCACAAGTTCGTGCTTCATGTCTATCAAATCTCTTCATCGTCTCAGAAGTCCAAATTGGAAAGTTTTTGTTCAGTCTTTATTAACTTTTTAGAACTTTAAATGATTTATCCAAGATAATCATCACAACAAAACACACATCATTAGAAGAAACTTCTAGTGGGATGCCTGCTCATACCATCACAAACCAGTGATAATTTTTTGACTTTTGATGTTTTTTTGAAGTTGCTTCCTTGGCGCGGGTCTAACGCTCGGACAGCGACACTTCACTTTGGGTGTTTTGGTGGGTGGAAATCAGACTTGAACTTGTGCTTGCAGTTGAGTTTGCACCAATGCAAGTGCCACAGGAAAATGCTGGTGAAAAACAGATGGTGGCCCTTATTTAGCATGCCAGAGGGATGTAAGTGTGGGCATGTTTGTCTGTGTTCCTGTGCAAAGATTTTTATTATGGGGGAGGATGAAGAGAATCTTTTTTTCTCCTAAAATAGCAATTCTGGCATTATGATTAGGAAGGATAGGCGGGGCAGGCCACCATCTTGATTTCTGAAGTGCTGCCACTTGGCCTCGGAGTCGTCTTCAGGCTCCGACTCCTCTGAGGAAGCTGAGACTGAGAGAGCTGAGGCTGTTGTGTCTCGTGTCTCTGGAGCTTCTCAGATGTCGCTGCCAAACGTCACACAGCCTGCCTGCTCACAAGAAAACACTGCTGCCAACCAGAACACATACAGACATACAACAAGCCTGCGTGAGGTTAACAAGCTTCTCTATACCGGCCCAAAGTGAAATCAGAACTTTGCGTTCTGCTCAAGCAGTAAGCAGAAACACAATTCAAAATTATGATGTCATTTAAGATAACACAACTTATTAAACTTCCAGCCCCCCAACATAGCATTGCTTATTAACAGTATTAGATCAGATAGCATTAGAAGAGTGCAGGGATAAGGTATAAACTCAAAGATAGTATACATTTTGATAGAAGGAGTAGCTGTTTTCTCAAAGAATTGGCTCTACTCTAACCCCACATTTGGCATTCTCAGCACTATATAAACATTTACTGCCTTTTCTGAAATTGTAATGACCTGTATGCAAATAACCACCCTGTTTTCTTAAAAATCAAATTTTGAGTGATCGATGTTGTGTACATTGAAAAAAATCAGTACTAATAATATGTTGGATTCATGTTAAAATTTTCATATTATGGTTTCAGGTTCATAATTGTATTTAGAGGTTGTACCAGAAAAGGTTTACATGGTTTATATTTTAAAAAACACCATATTTTTGTTGTACGGCAAATTGCTGCAGCTTCTCTTTTCACCCTGTGTGTTGAGCGGTTTTAGCTACAGAGTGAGGCATCTCACAACTATTTGCAAATGCGCAATAGCTAGTTAAGGCCAGTCAGAAGCAGAGTATGAGGGCGTGCCATGCTAGCAGCTAGGCGAGCATTAGAATGTGTGTTACAAAGTGATGTTTGTCAAGGAGGTAAAGGCTGGACCACAACAGAGCTGTTTGGAGCAGTTTGTGAACAGTGTTTTCTGTTGGAGATGGTAAATCCCTTTGTGATGGACTTTGGGCTTTTTCACTTTGAAAACCTATAACATACACAAAAAGATATATAACACAATAAAGCAAAGGGAAAAAGCCAAAAAAGTATAACTTTTGGCTATAATTTGGCGGCAGGTCTGAGGACCCTCTAGGGGACCGGACCCCCTGTGGGAAATCTCTGACATAAGTAACATAGTTGGCATTATTCCATACCATTTTTAATTGTTTATTAATATACAGTATTTGTTAACATTCGGCATGTCAAACTGCTTGAGAAATCCAGTTATTGTGGTAAGAACACCCTTGCTAGGCCGCTTAAAATGGACGCTGCTGTGGTTCCTTTTCAATAATCATGAATGATTTTGTGTTTTTTTCTCAGCTAAGAAAAGCTTAAGACAATCATACAGCTTCCTCCAATCTTGTGCTCACATTCTTCCCCCCTCGTTGGCCCCTACTATAATAGTTTTGCGCTTCCTCAGTCTGGCAAGACGACTTTCAATTTCTCAAACAACTTTTTATTTTCATAATTATGTCAAATATTTACAATTCTATGATCTCAGTTCCTCACTGAAGGGTGACACGAGTATTTTACATTTTTTCCCCAAAAAGCCTTCTAGACAAACCCGGCCCGGTTTTCTGCTTGCCATCTCTTCTCTTGTTTTTTTATATAGCTGACACAGAGTTAAAAGGGATCTCTCTTTCAATTGAATCATGCCTGTTTTTGCCACAGCAGCCTGTGAGTCGGAGCCCAGGGATACAAACCCGGGAAAATAAAACCCATCACAGAAACTGTCCCCAGATTCTGTGCGCCTTTCAAGTGTGCCATCTAGATTCATTTACTTCCTCTTTCATGTTAGAAATTTGGTTTTATCATGGCAATTAGCTCGTTCGTGTCCCGACCAATTATTCCATTAAATTAATGACTCTTCCAAGATAATAAGGGCTGTAATTGATTTCATCTGTGTAGCCAGGCTTCCTTTTTCTGCAGCTCTAGTGTGTCGTTACACCTCATTTCAAGGGCTTTTTTACTATCTTGCTCTCATTAGTGGTTCAGTCTAGAGTGCCTCCTCCTTACCCCCCCCTCCCCACACACACACCCACACACGCTCACATGCACGCACACACACCCACACGCACACACACACGGCAAATCAACATCCAAGCTGTGTAAAGTAATTTGTCAAACATTGGCTTTAATGGGATACATGGAGGGATCTGTGACACAAATGGGCATTTGTTCCTCCCTGTGTCGTCCTTTCTGTTTCTTTTGTATGCCACCACCACTGTGTTGCCACCCTGGCAGCTCTGTTACTTTTCATCTAAAGGAGAACAGAAAGAAAATAAAGTGCTGAGGAGCAGGAAGATGGGTGGTTGGGTGAAAAGGCGAGGAGTTTGGTGGTGTTGGAGGTGGTGGAGGGGTTAAATGAATCATTCATTAGGTCCACAGAGAAAGGGAGCAAAGGGAGAAAGAGAGAGAGAGAGAGAGAGAGAGAGAGAGAGTATGAAGGAGAGACAGAACAGCAGGAAGAGGAGGAGGAGGTTGTTCAAAGGGGAACGCTGTTGATTTTTCTGGCCCATCCACAGAAGCAGGAGGTCGGTCGTAGGGAGCCCAGGGGAGCCCAGGCCGTCTACAGTGGAGAGACGGGCGTTCGGTTTGGTATAGACCCACGCCCCCCTCCTGTGTGCCCCCAGGCTGCTGGGGTCGGCCTCCAGATCTCTCTAATGAAGCCCCTGGCCTCATCACCACAGTCTGGGCTGGAAATGCTGCAAAAAATGTCAAGTTATGAAGAAAAGGTATGTATGAGGTTTATCTCAGCCCATCATAGAATCATTGTTTTCCTTCACATCTTTCAACTGTTGCTCTGAAACGTTTAATTCCCATTCCCAGCCTTTTTGGGTAAAGAGCTCTTAAGGTGAGGTGTCTTGAGCACCCTCATCACAGATTGTAGATGTCTTTGAGTTGTTGTGTGAACAGATGTTTCACTTAAAAAAAAACTAAGCCTAATCGTTTTGTGACACCTTAGAACAGCCACATGTGTCCTTCCTTTTGAGTAAGTCAAATTTATTTATCAAGCCCAATTGCCCAATAACACTATTTCTGCTATAAAACCAATTCAACCTTTGTTTACTTCTCGGAAATACAAGGAGTAGTGGAACCTCATTTTCAGTGATGCCCAAATTATATTGGGCAACCCAAATACAGAAAAAACAATATAAACAAAACAAAAACAAAAATAAGACAGAACACAGACACCAACATTAGTTAAAACCATTCATTCAATTGCATGCAAAAACATTAAGATTTAAGATTCAGTGTTTTGAGCGTTGTAGGTTGTCCCACAAGTTCGTTCGGAGCACAAATCCTAAAAGACGGAGCTGTCCAACTGTGTTCTTTTATACTGAGAGGTGTTTCTCTATGATATTAGATCTACCCTGTTTGATATAAATATGGTAGACACATTATTTTCCAAAAAAATTCTGCAAAGCAACTGTGACAGTTCTGTCTCATTCTGAAACAAGATTTATGTTTATTAAAAACATATGTGTGTGTATTCATATGTCCCTGAATGCCTGGTTACAGTTTTAATTTCTTTCATGCTCTCTCAGTCCACAGACATGCAGCATTATGATAATCAAGATTTTAAGAAAACTTTAATTGTCTTGCTGCTGCTGGTGAAATTTTGGATGAATGCTGATGAGGTCGAGTCAAAGCAGTAAGCTACTTGATGATGAAATTATGAAAATCTTCATCCTCACCTTCATTTCTTCATCCCTCTATCCATCGTCTTTCCAACAATGCTCCACTCTCCTTCCTACCGAGTCCCTCTGAGGAGCTGAACACACACACACACACACACACACACACACACACACACACCCATACACATACACCCCTGTTCACCCCACAGTCTTTGATTTCTGCATTCCTGAGCAACCAGCCACTATCCACGAGCACTGGATAACCCAAACCTCACCCAATATATGCTAATTGCATTTCCTCATTCCTCTATACTGTGCTGTCATTAATCCCATTAAGCCACCTATTAATCACAATGACCATGTACAGGTTATTTGAAACATTTGTTAAAGGTGCATATTGTAAGTGTTGTAAAGCAAAACAAATGATTGAAACAGGATTGAACTACACTTTAACAATGTGTTTGTCTTTGAGGCTGCGTTCAGGACTTATTCCACCATGTAATTAAAGACGTTTTCAGTGATTTCACTGTAAGAATAGAGATATACTGTAGGCCTATAGCAGAAGGTATAGTAGCTGGGATGTACCAATTCATGGAGCAAATGTGATCAAACTACGATTCTCCGAAGAGTTGATGTGCACAAAGACTTTAAAATAAGACAGTGGTGTCCCTAATGTAAACAATGTGCAACACAAATTATGTAAGAATTCTTGTTTGTGATGTGAACAGGATTCCATTCTGTTTTGTTTTAACATGAATAAAAAGAGGGCTTCTCAGTGTAGAAATCAAAAGCATTTTTTATTTATTTTTTCCATTCTGGAAATAACAAAAACACAACAACATCAACTTAGATGTGTGAAGCCTTTTTCGCACTGCAGCGTTGTGCTGCTGGCTGTTGTCTATTAATGGATCCTGGCATGGATAAAGTCCATTGGCTGACTTAATATGCTATTGCATCAACTTTGCTGTAGTTAACGGGGGATGGAGCTGCACGTCTGCAGGCAAAAATCCTCAAAATCTTCCCACTCTCATTACTTACCCCCCATCTTTTTCTGATTTTACCCCTTATTGTAATTCCACAAATGTACAGATATCCCCGGGACAGAACATCTAAGAAACCTCCTTTCATGGGTGTCAACTCTCTTTCTCTCTTTTTTTCCTTCAAATCACTTCAGGGAGGCAGTCTAGCTCTGTGGCGACCAAATAGATTAGCAGCTAAATTAAAAGTTGATTATTCCCTGGATATCCCCTGGAAATATATTTACACAGTGGCATTTAACTTTTAAAACCAGCAGCTTTTTGTGAGCGCAATAGCTTGGGGCCGGGTCTACAAGGACTGAATGCGTGTGCGTGACTGTGCACGCTCACACACAGATGGCACATACCAAAGCTAATTAAGCTTATATAAACACTTTGAAAATCCTTCTAATGAGGCTAATTATGGCTGCGGCTCATCAGTAGCGATGCCGAGGCCTTGTTAAAGGAGGACACTTTGAGTAACAAGAAACAACATAATGGTGGCCAATGAGGCGCCATCTTTTTGAGTTCTCTTTGTCCTGTTGTTGGTCTGTCTGGCTGACTGAAGTTGTGTGTGTGTGTGTGTGTTTGTGTATGTGTGTGTGTGCATAAAATGACCCTTAAAGTTAAATTCTGGTTTATTAAATCCTGGGTGTTTCTTTATCTTAAATTTCATTTCCATAGCTTTAGCCATTGTAGGAATGGTGATGTTGTACTCACCAAGTTAATTGCTAAGCCATAGTTAACACTATGCCATTTCTAAAAAGAAGTCAGAAGGAGCAATAAATAAGCCCAGGTTGCCCACAGTTTATCAAAACTATTTTATTTGGAAGTAAAACCAAAAGTGAGCATACATGAAATGCCTGTAACATTCAGTCCTTACACTATTAAGGCCTGCACATAGGGCAAAACTGAACCATGAAGTTCGTCTGCAAACTAAAATGGATGTTACCAATAGATCATTTGAATTTCAGGTCTTTTATTTTACTACAGTATCTTACATTCTTACATTTCCTTAGATTGTGCTGGGGTGTGACCTGTTGTGCTGAAGGTGGATAAGTCCTACCCACACAAAACCTGAAACTGTATCCACGGTCAAACACTGCTGGAGGAAAAGAAAAAAATTACCCTTGTGTGATTTGACTGAACTGTAACAAGTCCTGACCTTTGTCTCAGTCTCTTTTGTCCCCTGCAGACGTCCCAAATTAGTTGGGCTTTAGCCTTTTTGGCAAACTGTGGACTACAATCATTCTGAAAGTCGTACAGTGTGTCTCTTGCCAAACTTTATCACCATCGATCCGATCTGATAGCTCGCTCCATCCCATTTTGCTCTGTGTTTAAATGTGATGTGTGCATGTACAGTAGAGTGCACTGAGTGGACACCGGGCCGGCCAGAGGCATAAAAACAAGGGGCCCCTCCATTCATAATTCACAAGGTGGAAGAGTACTGTAAGAGTGTTGGTGGGGGAGAGAGAGAAAAAGAGGCAGGCAGGTCCATTAATGGAGTAATCTCGTCCTGAGTGGTGGGGGAGTAAAAACATCTTACCTCCAGTTTTGATGGGGTTTTGTTCATGTTTTTTTACTGCGGCTAAAAGTTAACGTGGTTGTTCAGGGGTTGGGAGTGAGCTTAATGACCCCTTCACCCCCGGAATCATGTTAAAAACATACTTCTTGCTCAGGTTTTGAGATAGTTGTCTCTACCTCAACACAGAAGAGATTAATGCAATTTGGAGTTTGGAACTGGAACTAGTTTCTGCAAATAAAAACTATTTGCACTCTGTTTTATAACAATAACATTGATTATGTATACTGCAATGTATTCTCGTGTATTCACATTCCGAAGTGCATGCTCTTCCAAACTTGACACTTGGATATTTTGGAAATGGACTAAAATGTCTTTCCAGCTGGTCCATTGGGACAGAGACAGAGAGAGAGACAGAGAGAGAGAGATCTAGCATTATCTGTTGTGTCCAGTGAAGTGTGTCAGAGACTGTTTTGTTGCTTTTTCATTACACATGTGGCTGTTCTGTCTGTGGGGACGTAGGTACAGTAAGGCTTGGCTGTATGCTTTTCAACATGCATTTGTGTGTGTGTGTGTGTGTTTTCAGCAGATAAGCTACCTGTACAGTATAAACTACCTGAGGCATCAGTGCAGCACTTCACACAAGTCTTCTCCACATGTAATTGACAAACCAAAATTCAATCAGTGCTAACAGCAACTTTAGCAGCATAAGTTTAAGTCCAAATGCCAACACTGGAAAACACCTTAAACATATTGATGTGATGATAGGCGCATTACTATTTCATATTTACCTAAAACACAGACTAAACTAGACAGCACAGAGCTTGTATGTCTCAGCAAAGGCTGCACAGTCCTCCAAGTTTATTATTATTTTAATAACAGAAAATGTTTACAATTATTTCAATGTGCTCTTTAAAGCTGTACTAATCTAACTCTTAACTTAACTCTTAACTAACAAAAAAGCTCTCATAAAGCCACTGTATACTGTGACCAGGAAAAAGACGGATACATTTATGACAAGCTGGCAACAAAAGTACAACATCTAGCAGCTAAATTAGAGAGAGCCAAACGTTGGGATTTAAATTTGTCAGGTGGCCAGAAACACAACCCCAACTTAATTCAAATGTTGCTTTGTGCCTGCCGAGTCCAAAAATAGCCAACCTTTCGCAATTCCAGTCTGAATCCGCTGTTGTTCTTTGGCTCAGGGGGTGCACGCTGAAAGACGAGAGTTACACTGAACAAGAATTTAGAGCAGCGGCTCTCATAAGTTAACCTGGCTCTTATGCACAGCTGCTCAAAAAGTGTGGTTTGGAATTCTCTCCTGCTTGCAAATTGTTCTGTGTAGTTCGAAAGAATGATTCGTTCGTCTCTCAAATATAACTAGTTTGCGAACACCTTTGCCATAACAACAAAGTGCTAATCCGTCAAATTGTTGTTGTCAGCTTGTTTAGATGCCCCAAGAGGCTCATTCCAAATCAATGAGTGCCGCTTTATTCACATTACTAACTGACAAACTGAAACAGACCAAGTTTGTAATATTGGTTGTAAACTAAACAAAAATCAAAGTTCTTCTGATGATCCTTTTTTGACACGTAGTTTGAGAAATCCAACAAATCCCATATTTGTTTGCAAACAGTTATGTCGTTCATGAGGGGGCACTAGTCTCTTACTGGCCGTCATTCATCCTCGATTTAAAGATATTTCTACCAGTTCTGTTGGTCCAAAACTCTGTGTGTGATACTGTGATACACTATATACACAGTGGCATACCGAAAAACAAAACACACACACACATGCACATGTAAATCCACATACATGAGTGCATGTAGCTCTCAGTCTCACAGACACACAGGGAGTCCCAGCCGCCTCATTGATTCTTGCTCACTGACTGTCCCACCGGCCTTGTCCTTTAAAACACGGCTGTTAGGAAATTCACTGGCGTGTGTGAATCTGTGTGTGTTCCCGAGTTACTTCCTTACATTATCTGCATGGGTGGACTCAGAGCACTAACACAGTCATGATTTCTGTTATCTGTTATCCAGGCAGCTCTGCAGGGAGAGACGGAGGGAGAGAGAGAGAGTTTGTGTATGTTTGTGTGTGTGTGTGTGTGTGTGTGTGTGTGTGTGTGTGTGTGTGTGTGTGTGTGTGTGTGTGTGTGTGTGTGTGCGTGTGTTTGTGTGTGAACTAAAGCAAAGTTCAGAGCAGTTTGGTGCTTCTCTCAGAGGTTAGGGTCAAGACTGTCAGGCCAGAGTGTGTGCATGCACTGTGTGTGTGTGTGTGTGTGTATATATCTGTATGTGTGTGTATTTTCATTCTTCTCCTCTCCTTCATCTTCTTACTTCAACTTTCTTTCTTCTTTCTCTCATCAACCTGTCATACATCCTACCTCCTTTTCCTTCTTTTCTCTGGAGACTCTGGTGGGTCCTATACAATGTGAATCACTGGTACCTTAATCACTCCACTTTATTGTGTTGTGCTGTATATGTTAGATGGTAATTTTGTACTGCAAAGATGAACATATTTCCATAAATAACATTTTGAGCTAAATTATAAATGGTTGTCAGAAGAGGACGAAGGGAAGGAAAGACGCCTGGTTACCTTAGCGCAAACCTCCAGGTGTGCTCACATGGACTGGGCAGTACACTTTAATGAAGATAATTTGTTAACTGGGTTTGAGAGCAGGGCCAGGCCTAAACCACACCTCTAATCACCAGACAAACTTATAAATACCTTGCTGCGCAGCCAGCCTCGTTTATCTCTGGTTGCTTGACGCAAGAGGGTCAGTATTCCACGCTCTCCGTTATGGCGTCACACATGGCGTCACAGGGCATGTGACGGGTCGTATTTCCCCATGTGCTTGTTCCCTCCATGTCTGTCATGTCTCAGGCGTTCTCCGCCTTCTTTTCATCCCTGTGTTCGCAGGCTTCACAGGACCCCCGTGCACATACATCCTTTCATCCCTTCATCCCTTCCTCGACCCTTCCTTCAACCGTTACCGGAAAGGGGGTAGGCCTCTCCTCTCTATGCAGAGCTCCTATGGCGCCGTTTTGATGCTATTAAGCTGTCACCTGCCGTTAGCATTCCATTGATTGCCACTCATTTTTGTGCCACTTTGACAGTGAATAACTTTACATTTATTATCTTTTACCGTAACTGTTATTGCCACTATTCATTTCAAAGATCCCAACCGGCCCGTCAGACACTGCCTCCCAAGAGCCTGGGTCAGTCCGAGGTTTCTTCCTAAAAGGGAGTTTTTCCTCGCCACTGTCGCACTGCTGGCTCTTGGGGGAACTACTAGAATTGTTGGGTCCTTGTAAGTTATAGAGCAGTTTGGTACACATTTTTCCAGGTGTGAAACCAACCCAAACCGGCCGAAGGCAAATCGTTCCAAGTTTACTAACTCACCAACTGATTTGGACCAAAGCAAACGAACTTCAGGTGTGAAAACACCCTAAATCACAGCCGTGAAGATATTCATTACAACAGCACAAGCTTGAGTGTGATATTGCTTAAGTAAAGCATTTTGATGTAATTTAATGAATGTGCTAATGTTTGCATTTCTTTTTCTCTATTTTGACAAAGCATTATATTTATTCTATGGTGTGAATCTTATCATCAATGCAAACTTTATGTAAAAACAGTGATTATGAGACAAACCAAATGGAGCTAAATAAAGACTGGTGACTACAACTGACATTACATTACACCCTTAGATATTCATGATTTCATAATTTTTACATTAAAGACCACATGGGAAATATTGTCACCCTTGACATTTTGTAGCAGTGCATGATAAAAACGGTCAAATATAAACCTAAAAACTGAAAACATTTGTCTCACAACCAGATCTCTATTTATTAAAGTTCTGTTATCAGAGAATTTTCAGTAACTATATTTATTGTGGAGTGGCCTATTCTTCTCTTGCCTTGAGCGACATAGCTTTTCCCCAATAGTCTCCTCCATTTCTTTGCCTCTTTCCTTCTTGCCCTCACCTCGCACAGTTCTGTCACCTTCTTCTCCTCTGCCTCCGCTCTCAGCTCTTACCTGCTCAGCTCCCTGCTCTTCTCCTCTACCTCTAACCCCAGGAGGATGTTTCATGCTGGCCATGCTAGTTTTTACGTGCCATTGGCTTTGCCATGTTACAGTTCTGTCTGCCGGCTCCTGCATCATTTAACAGAAACCTCCCACAGCGGGCAGCAGACAGGTAGAAGAAGAGAAGGAGGTGGAGATGGATGGGGTGAAGTGGGGCTGAGGGAGGCTGTGAGGATGAAGACAAGATGAAGAAAACAACAAGAGTATACAGAAGAGACATAGGCGGAAAGGGGAGGAAAGGACAGAAGAAGAACAAAGGAGATTTATAGATGAGGGGAGAGTTGAGTTGAGAAAGCAATGTGAGGAAGTAAAACTAAATTATTCTCAGTACACACAATTAGGACGTGTGTTCAAAGAGAATCTTGAGCCAAATCTCTTCTGAAACAAAACTTTATCAAACTGTGCATATAGTACAAATTATTGTCTCCTTCTCTGATCTTAAACTTTCTTCCTCCTCTGTTCACCAAAGCAGATGCCTCATGCTGCATTTTCTCTGCCGCCACAGCATTCAGGGCTATCAATAACACTTTATTTACATATCCAGAGGAATTTGAAATATGACCATTCACACATGCATCATTTGTGTATTATTGTCTTGAAAAAACAATGCTATGAGAGTAGTTAGAGTGAAGAGTAAAGTTGTTGGCCAGACAGATAAACACGGAGCTGAAACTCACTATAAAGCTGCAGGGAGCTGCAGATTCAGCTTATCATTCTGTAGGTTCATCACTATGAGCGACCTCTTTCATTGTCACATTGTTTTTACATTTCTATTTGATACATTGTTATCTTAAAAATATCGATTATAGCCATTTTAAAACATACTTATTTTCACCCATAAGCTTTCCCTAAACCTCACCAAGTTCTGTTTGTGCCTAAACCTCACCAAATAAGAGATCATTTTGGAAGGCACAGACAAACAATGTTGTCCCACATTCTGGAGGGACAAACCAGAGGGACGTTGCAAACACCGACCTCTATTCGCATGAGCTTAAAGCCACACAAAAAGTGTGTTTTCACTGGAGTCTGAAGTCACATTTCAGAGGGTTTCTCACTCCACTCATACAACTGCTTTCTGATTCATGTTCTTTGCTGCTGATCACCTAAATGTTTTAGGAAATGACATAAGTGCAAGTGTTATTAATTCATCCAGCTTTTAGGCTTTTGGGGAGGTTTCTTCACTCTCCAGCTACCCACCGGGGGGCTCTATGTGTGTGTTTTCTGGTTGTGATAAAGTCCAGGAGGAGTATATCTTTTTATATATTATATATCCCTCACACCTCCATTGCCCAGAGGAGGGTAAGTTATCCTGGCAGCTGGTCTTTAAGCATTTATCCAGCCTCCCTCAACCTCACTCAGTTTGTAGCATGAACCCAATTTCATGAGAGAAGCTGGTAGATTACCAGACGGAAGAGGTCAGATGAAGGGAAAGAGGTGCATGTATCAGTATGAAATTTGCACATGTTGTGTATACTTTTATAAATGTCAAGTCTATGTACTCATTCCACCCCCCTCTCCCCATAACTGTCTTTTTAACTTTTTAAAAAGGGCAACGCCACACTTGAAGTTGAAAGACAGAAAACAGCAGTTTTTAGTTAGACAAGCATTACTCACAGCATAGAGCAAAAATAATTTCATTGGTTGCATAAATCTCAGTAAGCGGAGCCACGGAACCATCCAATGTGAAAGTGGTGGCAGAGATGGTTGCTGTCACTAAATTATTTACAGCAGAATTAAATTTTCTCAGCTGCAAATTTCAGTCACATTAATGTTTCCCCTTGTCGAGATGTTTGTAAATGTGATATTAAAAGAATATGACACAGGGTTGTTTTTTCTTTTCTTTTTTTACCGCTTAGGTTTCTCTGCTTGGCTTACTTCGAACGGTCTGTTACCAACAGATGCCCGTGGTTGTAAACAATCTCATGGCTTCAAAACCAATCACAAATCAATCAGACGCCCTCACGTCATCCACGTCATCCATGTTAAAGCCTGTGCTGCGCAGTGGAAGAGGAAAGCTTAAATAAGAAAAGAGCTGAGAAGAAAACAAAAATAACACAGAGAAGTTAAAATTGAGAGCGACATACTAAGAGTGAGACGGAAATAAGAAATAGAGAAGTTTGACTATGAGTCACAGCAACACACAAAAGAGATACAACTAAAAATGGAAGATGGAAGAAAAAAGAGACTGAGAGTTACGCCACACCTGGCAAAGGGTCAGCAAAGCACTCTGCACCCATAACCAGGTTAATGGGTATGGGTGGATGGAGGGTGGCGGGGGGGGGGGGGAGGGGTGACATGGGGTTGATGGGAGTGGCGGTGGTGGTGGAGGAGAGAGTGAGGGAGGGGAAGGTTGTTTTTGAGTGAAGCTTGAGAGTAAAGTAAAGCAGACAGAAAAGGGGGGAGGAGGAGAGAGGGCGTAAATGTGAGGAAGAGGGAGGCAAGAAAAGTTCTTTTTTTTCTGCCTTGCTTTCTTCTCCCAGGATCTGTCCCTTCTCCTCCCCCTCCTCAACTGTTTTAATCTGACTAAATAGGATAACCTGCTCTTCATAAAAAATGGATGCCACTTCATTCGACGGGACCCACTGCCAGGGCCCCTAGAGGCCTTGGCCAACCGAGCACAGGGGCCCACAACTACCGGGGCTGGCCAAAATCACTGGCCGTAATTAATTACCACCCCCCAACGTACTCACCCTTGCCCAGTCGCCACCCCATTCCTCGGCAGCCACACACCACAGAGCTATCATCCAGACTCAGAAAACAAATTTGGTTAAAAAGCAGAGGAGTGAGGTGAGAGGAAGGAGGGTGAGACAGCAAACAGAGAGAAAAGGATGAACAAGCCTGGAAGAAAGAAATACATGTAGAGAGAGAGGGGGGGGGAAGGGGTGAGTGAAGGGGGGCGCGGGGCTGGTGCTTGCTAGGCAATGCAAGAGGCTTTTTACCCAATCACGTGGGAGAGTTTGTCAAGCAGGAGATTGCAGTCTGAAATATTAATGTGGCCCTCCTGCTCCTCCTCCTCCCTCCCCCTCCTCCTCCTCCCAAGACCGAGCGAGCCAGCTCCTGGAAGGGACACTTGCCCGTCAATATTTCATGAGCCGGGCCCGTCCCAGACACAGGCAGGCGCTGCTGGGCCGCTTGCCCCTTTAACGCTACACGCATCAGCATCCCCCCCTACCTTTAATGTAGCCAACGGTGGTGGTGGTGGTGGTGGGAGGTGGAGGTAAAGTGTGTGTGAGAGAGGTGTATGGGGGGGGATCTTGGTGGTCTCGGGCCAAGATAGCCTCCTAAAAAGAAAAAAAAGAAGAGGAAGAAGAGGCAAGGGAAAGACACAAAGATGGAGTGGGAGTCGTGGAATAATAATCTTATTAATGGAGAGAGGGTGGGAGAGGACGCAAACCTTCACAATCTTGACGAAACACCTCAGAACTGGACAGCTGCTGCACTGCTGAGAGAATAGGGGAACAAGTACAATTCTTGCTCTGAGAGGCACATTACAATCAACTGCTTGGGAATGTACTTCAAGATGAACACATAACACTGCAAATGCTGCAAGCCACATAAGTGCAGTTTTGTTTTAGATTCAATGGTCAGTTCTTGGCTGTGAGGGAGTTCCATGACCTCAGAGACCTCAGTAGATAATGATATGACAGAACCAGGGTTCACTCCCTTCGATTACCTGCTGAAGAGCAACACACTAGATCCATACCAACTAACTGTCTCCTTATGGAGCTCACTCGGACATCTGATCTTGTGTATTTGTGTGTCATATCAGAATTTACAATTAGGACTTTAAGTAGGTAGTAGGTAGGTAGTCTTAGTAGTAGTACTTTAGTGACAGAGACTCTGTTCTGGGAGAATTATTTTAAAAAATAAAAATAAAATAAATATATATATATATATAGATTAAGACGCTATACAGGTCACTATTCTATAAAACTTGTACAACTATACATATCAACACTTAGACAGGAACATAAAGTTTGTGCATGTGTTGAATGCGTTGTGTGTGTTTAAGGTTAGGGTTAGGGTTATACATGTTGAAACGTATTCATAACAGAATTGCACACTTTATTGGAGCGAGATACACAAATACAACAAAACAAGTAATGTTTGTCATTTGGGAAACAAATATATTAGAGGAGAGTTTTGTGATCAGTTTCTCAATTTGAATTTTAAGAGCTAGGCAACAGCGAAATAAGAATGGTATGTTTTGTTTTCCTCCACAATGGCTTGAACACTACTGTTTACCTTTTATGATGCAATAAATGTTGTTAGAGGCTTCTCTGTCATTATTTCAGTGTGAAATGGGTTTAATTTGTTTGGTATTGGTGGAAAATATCAGGTGCCCCTCAAAGATGTTCACCTTGTTGACCTCCAACTGCGTGTGAGTGAGTTAATGCACAGTATATGTGTGTGTGTGAACATGTGTGTGTGCGTAGATGGGGTGAGGGACACTGAGGCCCCTGAAAGCCCGTTGGAGTCCGGGTCTCCTGACCTGTGACCTCCCCCCTGGAACTCTCAGTGTGTCATGAGCCTCAATAATTGATGTGAGGGAAAGGAACGTCCCGCCTTGGGAGCAACTCTCTCACCTGCATACACACAGATACTCTCACCTCCCCCTCACACACCCATACACTACTCACGACACGTTCACACACACGCAGGCTTATTGATTTTGTTAACTGAGCCGATGCTGTGGACACACAAGCTGAGTGGCAGGGTTTAGGAGGAGAAGAAGTAAACACATCCTTTCACATCTTTGACTGTCTGTCACTCAGCGAGGCCACATCCCTTTATTCCTCCTTCAGGCATGGCTGGCTGAGAGCGCACACTCCTTAACAGCTTCGGCCTGCTTCGTATTCACACTGTCAAACATATTCTCACGTTAGAGCTGCCCAGTGCAACCACACTGATGGACACTGAACAGCTCTACTGCACAGATTACGGTTTAATGACTTGCTCAATGGGATTATGGACATTACTGAGGGTATAAGGTTAGGGTTATCGGCCATCAGCATTCATCTTTCAAAGCCAAGCTAACTTCTCCTGTGTCTTGACTTATTGGCTATGGCAAATAGATATGTTTTCAACACCTCCACTGCTAAGACGGTGGAGGTATACTATTTTTTTTTATTTACCAAAGAATATTACTGAAACTATTAATTGAACGGATCTCTATGACATATTCCAGAAAGCTTAAATGTACAATGTGTAATTTCGTGCCCCTAGTGGTCTCTAAATCAAAACCATATCAAACAATGAAGCAATGCTGTCATTGCAGTCAGCTTCTCCCAGTTAAGATTCCTTGAGTGTTCATTGTTCAGGACGGTTTTCCCCGGGAGCCGAATTATGCACAGAGGTCTCCTCCTATCCAAAACAAACGGAACCAGCGATTTAATCTGGTAAAAACACTAAATAAAGCAGTTTCAAGTTAAAGATCAGTGTTTCTCCAATGCCATTTGGCATATTGACGGAAGACCTGCACTAGGACCGTTGCTGACGTTTGCTTGGCTTGTTTCTGATAACTTAAGATTCAAATGTCCGATGACTTAAATCCTTCATCGGTTAAAATGTATAGTTTGACAGACCAAGATCTAAAAACAGTATCATAAAATGTGGCTTGCTGAGAAGCCCAATGGATTTTTGCTCAAAATGTTCCCATGCCCATATACAATTTGAAGTAGTTTCAATGCAGGGAAAAGGGAAAATCACCTATATTTTGTTTAACATTATTTTCCCACGTAAAAAAAAATTGAAAGAAAAAAGCCATTGTGAAATACCGGATCTTTCTATAGCTAACTGTCAAAGATGGCAGCCATTCATGCCCAAATCACCTCAAATTATATTTTAACACATTAAAAATGTCCTAATTTTGTAACTCTTATTAAATAAATCAATGTTTTCTATCAGAGGTTAGTTATTTATAGGATAGTTAGTGGAATGTAGAAAATGTATAGAACAAGTTTGACCTCTAATAAAACCTTTCACTTCAGAGGTTTGCTGAGATTGTCATGTTCAGGATGACCCTCACTATGACCATGTTAAGCTGCAGTCATTTTACTCTCTCTCCAAACTACATTAAAGGGTTGGCAGCCCTGACCTGCCCAAACACACACACACATGCACAGTCTGATAGATGATTAAACAGACTTTTGCCACCTTTTTGTTGCCTCCTCGCTGCTCTCTCTCTCTGCCCCAGGTGTCCTCTGCTCTGGTCTTTGCTGTCTTTTGTCCGCTAAGTGCCAGTTTACAATATTGATGAGGCCTGGAGGTCCAACCAGCAGCAGGACACACAGTCTGGGGGGGCATCTTACACAGTAAGTGTGTTAGAGTGGTTTGTGTATTTAAAGACTGTACGTGTTGGGGGTTATGATGTGTCTGCTCATGTGTGACACCGACTTTTACAGTTCATAAGTAGTAGGACACTGACACATTTTGGCTATACTCCAGCATATCAAATTTGAAATTAACAAATTAGTGTAGAGTTAAAGTGCTAACTTTCTGCTATAATTTGAAAGTTGTTGTAACCTCCTCATTGTAACAGGAATTATAGCCCCATTTAGCCCCATTAGTCTCCAAATCTCAAGTGGGATTAAAACAAAATTAAAACATTTCATATTTGTTTTCAAGAAGCTCTATAACAAAAGAAAAACAACATAAAGTTGTATGGCCTTCACAGCAACAATTCCTCTTACGTGTAAGTCTGGCACTTTCCCTTAAAGACAAGGGGAAGTGAAGTCTGTGATGTAGCTCATTGGCTGTTCAGAACACAACCTGAGGGTCTTCCAGGCAGCAATTACCACCTTTCATGCTCTCTCTCTGCTATTTGTTTAGTGTGGTCTTAGTTTGATATTTATCCAGGATCAAAAGATCAGACGAATTAAATCAGTAACGCAATCTCTCAGCGCAAGCTGTCATACAATACAGCAACAAAGTCAAGACTTTTATAGCCTTAGGTCAAACATACAATTCATGAACGCCTGTAGAGCAAACAAGCAGGATTAAAGGCTTCTCTCATAATGTAGTATCTGCTTTAGCAAACATCTTCTGTAGAATTGTTTTTTTTTTAATTCTTATTCTCCGTTGTATTGCGTTAAAAAATACAGTTACAGATTGGATTTATCTATGTCAGTCACCATCTTCCACCGGTCATCTTTAGTTAAAACATTTTGTAGTTATACAAAACTGTGGTCTGGGGGCTTGTCATTAAGATGTGACATGTTTTCTGTATCAATTTATCTGAAACTCCTTTATGTTATCTTTTTGGTTTTTGCTGTTGTGATTAGTTAGTCATGTGCATAGTTGTAATGGTGCAAATCTGTCTTTGTTGTTAATTGTTGAATTGAAATTGGTTTCTTTATGTCCACACCCCCCCTCAACCCTCCCCCCACTCCAGACAGGTTTTAAAGTATGTAAAAATACTTTGCTATGTTTAATATTTTGTTTAACATTATTTTCCCACGTAAAAAAAAAGAAAGAAAAAAGCCATTGTGAAATACCCGGATCTTTCTATAGCTAACTGTCAAAGATGGCAGCCATTCATGCCCAAATCACATTGTTTAGGGTCTCACATCGTGTATTGCCCATGTTAACCAATTAAGCTGTTCTGACAGCACGTGGCTTGTGATCGTTTTAGCTTCAGGTTTGTGTATGGGACAAGCCAGTAAAAGCACCAACTTTAGCGACTCAAAATCCATGTTTAGAATTTTTCATGGCTGTAAACTATTTGAATCAAGACAATATTTACAAAGGAATACCAGCAAGATCACACTGATAGAAGCTTATACATTGATTGACTCATGCTATTTCTACAGCATTATGACTTTTCTGCACTCATCATTTTAGCAAAAGCAGTACATGTTTAATACATGTTTAGTACATGTTTAATGTGTAGTAGCAGTACAAAATTGAATGTCATTTAGTGTCCTGAAAATGTCAGCGATAATCCAGCTAAACTATGAAGTGCTAAAAAGCAGTCCCAAATGATGGATTAGTACATATTTGTTTATATTTTGAGAAAAAATAAATAAAGTCAGTGAAGTTTCAATTGAGAAACTTAACTTTAGCCGTCACGACACCTTCCCTTGGGGCGATGACATCATAGGTAAATGACATCATGTGTGCTGAAAACTGGCATGTTGCTAAAAGAAATTTAATGGTGTCAGAGGCTGAGAAGTGACTTCACAGGTTGTAGTCATATTCTGAATACTTTATGAACAGCTGGGTGGAAAGAGCCAAACTGTCTGTCTGGGGGTTCTTACAACAGGGAGCAAATGTGTGGAGGGCACGTCTGGACGACAAACCTTATCAGTAAATACAGTGTAAAAGTATTGGAACCTGGTGATTACAGTCCTGACTGTAAATAGTGTGTTGCTACAAAGAGCCTGTCAGGGGTAAAATGTGTCATAATGTGAGCGCACATAGTTTAAATATATTTTTAATTGATGTTCAGTACAAATCACAAAAAGTGAGACAGACTGACATACTTTTTGTAATCTGACATACATATGAAGGACAGCGTGGCCTTCATGTGTCATTAGAATATTCAGACATTTAAATACATATTTGAATTTTGACAAGGCTGGTGTGAGTGATCACACATCTAGACAAGGTCAGTGACACACACAAACCCGAATGGAAAACATTTCAATTTCACACTTCATCTGTTGTAAAATATCTGTCCCTGGCTATCCCCTTGACACACACACACACACACACACACACACACACACACACACACAAAGGTGTTGTCAGTCACTCACCATTGCACTGCTTTCCTGCAATCAAATGGGATGGTGTGAAATGACACCTGAGCCAAAACTTTGCCTTCAAATACAGTTTCAAGGGGAAATGCCTGTTGAAGGATTTCCTTGTTTCCAAAACGTGATGTGCATTTTAGAGATTGTAGTTATTTTAAAGTAATTTAGCTCACAGCGAGTGCAACATTGGAGTATGTTTCAATCAAGAAATCAATCAAGAAAATCCCCAGGAGGTCAAAGGTCAAAGATCACAATAATGTGAAGGAAGGGAAGCCAATGAGGGAGTAGATGTGTTACAGTGTGTGAAAGATGTAACATAGATTTTGTTTTTTGTTTTGTGAGTTATTTCAGTTTAATAAAGACAACTTGATAATTAATAAAATGCTTTTTGCGTCCTCATAAAACACAGATTACTAAACTAATATTTAAACCTGTAATAAATGCTATGTTGTACTAAAGGGAACTGAAGAGTTAGGTCTCTGCGGGTTTGGGTCTTGGAAAACCTTGAAGTGAAGTGTATGAATAATTGTATACAATAATTGCTCATTTTTGTCAGCTGTCCAATTTATTTTAAGGATTATGTCCATGTTTTTTTCTGTGATAGCCCCTATGTGATTATCAAGCTCCTCAAAAAATATAAGTGTAGTGTAAACTTACTTTAAATGGTGAATATTCAAGCCACCTTAGTCTGAACCAGACGACCGGGTGTAGCAAACCAGATCAATTATGACTTTCCTCATGGGTATTTGGGTATATTTGCTGGATTTTTACTCTACAAAACAAACGTTGTAAATTTAACATAGCTGCTATCACTTTCGGTCTGCCCCCAACAGGTCTAATCGTGTGCTAGGGGAAGTTTCTACGAGGGATGGGAATTGTATCAAATATTTACTGTCGGGTGCTAGCTAGTGGTGACATACACAGCATAAATTTAACATGGCGGCCACAGAGACAAAAGGCAGGACAGTGAGAAGCACGCGTCCTGGAGTGTAGACTCAGAGCGATAGAGGTCCGGGTTGGGGTAAGAAACAATGGATATAAAAGAGAGGGCCATGGTGCCGCCATCCGATCTCTGCTGCTATGCTTTTAGAAGGAAGTCACTGGTGAGTTGTTGTACTGCGTGTGTGAGTGTGTGCAGCCACTTGCATGCGACCACATTTGTTTGTGCATGTGTGTTAAGCTCCTTGCACGCATACATTTTGTGTCTGTGTGTGTGTATGTGTGTGCATGCAGTGCCCTTGCATGTGTGTGAGTGTGTGTGTTTTTGCCTTAAATTACGGGCTGTTTGTTGAGTGGTCCAGTGGAGCGCACACATGACAGATGATGTAAATTATTAATTGCAGTTTTTCCTGTAGCTGAGTGTGGTGGGCCTTGTCCTCCTTCTCTCTCTTCTTTTTCCTTCCCTGGCTCATTGTCTTTGTCTCTCACTATGTATCTTTTTCTCTAGATCAGGTATTTTTTTCAAACATCAACCTAATTGTTGTGGGATTGATATAGAATAAATGCATCAACAAGGATTTACAGTATGTAATCTCATTGGTGCCTTTGGTCGCTTCACATTTTTCCTGTTCATGTGCTGTCTGCTGCGTGTCTCTTTGACACATCTGTTTGACCTTTTCGGACATGGTACTCCTTTCCGTGCTGTGACACAGCCACTGGGCAAGCACTACAGGACTCTGTGTGTGAAAGGAGGAATTACAAGGGCAAACCGCTACAGGGGCATGTATTAACGTCTAGAATTTTATATTTGGTGTTTAAATTTGTGAAGGTCAGTCATTGTTCTGGCTGGAAACCTATTTGAATATTTGCAATCATAGACTCTGCTCCTTCTACCTGCTACACACTGCATTGACTTTGACACTGCGAGCCAGTAATTTAGCATAGATTACAACAAGGACTGTGTCAAACTGGATTATTATTATTGTTTGCTTGTTATGTTTTACTACCATGACATTTAATTATAATTGTAAGGTATCTGAGTTCACTGTAGTCCTGATGTCCAACATCAATAGCTGTTTCTACCTATGTGGTGTTGGCTGCATTCACACCAAATCAGGGGTTGCAGAAAATAACGCAGGATTGTGTGGCGGTATGGTTTTCAAAATGAAATGGCTCCTTTGTGTCTCCATTGGGTTTTGTCTTTGTTGCCGGTAGGTTGTGTCATTGGCCACCACAGCGTGACGTCAGGTTGCGTTTCTCCAAAAGTTCATCCAACTTTTTTGCCGCAGGGTCGTTTATTTTCAGCTTCCCTTGCAGTCCCCACCACCCCAGCCTGAACGCACTACCCACATTCAAATAAATAGGACTGTTTTTTGTGTGAATGCAGTCTAAAAGACAGTCAGTGAGTGATAGTTAACTAAGTGGCTGATTAGGCTCTACCTTTTCTTTTCCTCTTTCACATGTCGGGGCCACAGCCTGACAACAACTGTGGAAAACACAGCAACACTTATTGTAACAGTGTCAGTTGAAATGGTTTTCTAAAGATTATTTTTAGGGCATTTTTGGCTTTAAATTGATAGGACAGTTGTAGACAGGAAAGGGGAAGATAGAGGATAAAGACATACAGTACATCAAAGGGCCGCAGGTCAGAATCTAACCCTGGGCTGCTGCGGTAGGACTGAGCTTTGGTACATGGGGCGCACCTTTCTATCAGGTGAGGTACCAGGCCCTGGGTTGCAAAATGAACAGACGATGATGAAGCAGAGAGATATTTATTTTCTCCATCCTATAATGGAAGCTTGGTGAGGAACTGTAGTTTACTTTACCTCTCACATTCACACAACACATTCGAAAGCTCTCTGCTTTACCTTTCACAAACAGAAAAAAACAAGCGCTTTTTATTATTTGCCTCTGCTGCCAGCTCAGACTGCATCACACATCTTGCACATTGGAAGCTGCAGCTGCCCTCTGAGTGCCACAACGTGTTCATTTCCCTACCTGCAAATGGCCTTCACCCACACACACACACACACACACACACACAGCCATCATGTGTATTTCAGGAGGTGACAACATACCTGCTGACACTATGAGGAGGATAAGAAAAGAATTTCTTTTTACCTCACTGCAAAAATGTTACATCTCATTAATATTTCAGTTATCCGTGTCTAGCCATGAATATCTCCCAGCATGCACTGGGTGTTTTTAACAATGGAGTAAAAACTGTCCCTATAGTCGTGTTCATCAGCTCTTCTTATCCTCAGTTACAGCCATCTTTCTGCTCAAGCATCTGTCCATCCATTAACATGCCTTTTAATCCAAATTATTTTTGTTTTATATTGCAGAAGAAAGTAATTCATCAATGCATGCTCAAAATTCCACACCCACTCCGTCATGCAGCTATTACTGTCTGGTTGAAATCCTAGTTAAAAGCTGATAGTTGATAGTTAATCAACCATTCCACCAACTTTATTGTCAAGATATGGACATTGATAAAGAGAAAGGTGGACCTCCATTTGTAGCCAACATTTTGATCTGTTTTCTAATCTTTGCTATGAACTTATATATCTCTTTAGATTTTGTTTTAATTTTTGTACTTAGTTGGTCAAAATTGTCAAATTGTCATAAAATAAGTAGAACATATACTTTGTCACATCATAATGTATGATTTTAAAGCACTGCACATGATAGCACTATAGTGCTATCATGTATTTTTTAAATCATTTTTCCATTTCCCAAAACAAAAATGTATCTCTGTATCTGGTTGGGCTGTCTGGCTTTGGGGGTTGAGGTTTGTCTCAGTCTGGCGGGGCAGGAAAAGTGGGCAACCCTGCTTCATGACCCCCCTCCCAAACCCCTGCCCCACCCCATCTCTCCTGGTGGATGGTGGCAGCAGGAGAGCACCCCATCCTGGGTACCAATTACCTGTTTACTTTTTCATGAGGCCACTCAGCTGGGTGGCCTCGCCCGACTCCTTCTCTTCAGCATATCTAGTCCAACTATCTCACTATTGCATTTTATTTCCTTGTCTTTATATAAAGTCCTGCATTAGAAGACCCAAAAATCACCGCCTTTTCTATCTGGTATGCATCTTTATATCTCCATCTACCACTTTGTCATCACACTTGGTAATAAATAAAAAATACTTGCTTTTGAAACAGATTCACCTCGTCAACGGACTCCATGGAAAGTAGTAGTAGTCTTTACCTTATTGTTTCATTGGTAAAGTTGTTTATTTTGAAGATTTGTTGGAGGTGTGCTAGTCCCAAAACATAATATGAGCTTGTCACCTACAGCCAAGTTCAGCTCACTGTGGCTGCTTCTGTTTGTATTCCTCACTGCAAAACTGATCTGCTGACCAAATAGTGTAAACCAAAATATGTCCACACGTTATTGACGAGACTTGTGTTTATTGAGGAAAAACGGTGTACTTAACAAAAACAAAATGGCAAAGAAGGATTTGAAGGAGAAAACATAATTCCAAGGTTGCTCTGGAAGTCTACAAACTCTATCATCTATGAGATTGATTTTAGAACCTGAAAAAGGCAGCGCTATGGTGAAGTTGGTGTAGACTTAAATACAATTGTATCTGAGTCTATGCTTGTTTGTGTGGCTGTGTTTGTGCATAAGATAAACTGTTAACCAGGAACATGTTTGCCAGTGTGTATACTGAAAATATGGATTCTTGTTTAAGTTCAATTTTCCACTCTTTTTCCTAAAATCAAACTGTCTCAATAGAAAGAAATGCCACCGCAGGTCAACAAAAGCTGGACATTACAATCGCCGGGAAAGCAACAGTTTAGCATTAGATTTTTAGTCAAGTGTATATCTGATGAACCGGCAATTGAGAGTAGCTAGCACAATGCGTAGTTTGCAATTTGGTAGAACTTTCCATTGCTGGAACATAAATTGGCAGAAACTAATTTGTGGTATAATAAATACAGCAGGGTTTTACAGTTAGACACACAGTCATGAGTCAACCATGAACAAAACAAGCAATACAGGTAACAGAAAAACAGACCATAGTGATCATAGTGCAAGTAAACGTAACCAAAGTGCACACTATCATTCTTCTGCACACGTACATGAATGCACACACAAACACTGACAGACTCCAACAGACAGAAAGAGCATCAGTGTGTCTATTGATTTGTGGATGAACATCGATCACATGCACAATTAATTGTTCTTTGAGGCGTAGCGGCTCCGATCATCATCCGACTTCAGGTGGAGATCAATACAGAGAGACGAGAGCATGGAGCAGGGAGGGGATAAAAAAATCTAAACTTGTTTTCCATTCATGGAAGAACAGCAGTGTTTCACATACTGAAAGTACTGTAACCTCTGGGTGAAACAAGCATTCAGAATGTAAAAATACTGCATCACAAGTCGGCTATATATCTTGAGTTGCACTTTAACATGGAACACCATTTTAAAGACTAAACAAAAGTTTGGCATCTATGTGTTTGGTGTGTATACTTATGCTCCCATATTTTAAGGAAGAACATTTATTTATTCACAATACATTATTCATTCACAAAGAAAATTGGTGTCTTTAAAAGGTTACATTTTCCAATTTATTTTTAATTAAGGCATTAAGATCAATTTCCAAAGATGTTTTTTTATTTGTCTTTTTGATCAACTTGTGTAAACTTATTCTAGCCACTGTACATGGAATTCAGCCATCATGTAGTTTGCTATTTACACATATGCTTCTCCCACTGCGACATGTCAAAATCAAAATGTCTTGTGAAAAGTGTAGTGTGTGTACTGTATTTGCACTGACTTCTGACTCCTTATATGTATGTGTGAGTGTGTCATTTCCACAGTCGTAGTTTGTGTTGCTACACTGTGTTGTATTGATTAGTTAGCACACTTTTGCCTCTGCCTGTTCCAGCTAAATGGGAAATTAAAGCCAACTGTCACACAATTTTGCACTGAAACTCCATTAATTATTCAGCCTCCCCCCTGGTCAACTGTAGTTCACACACACACACACACACACACACACACACACACACACACACACACACACACATGCACACACACACACACACACACACACACATACACACTTCACTTCTTAATGAAGACCCTTAAATAATAACAATCAAAGTATAATAATGCGCACAGACATGTTTATACAAGAAGACTCAGTAACACACAAAAACACACACACACACACACACACACACACAAATTGTAATACAAACACATATACTAAGGTAATAAGGAATACAAACACATATAAGTCAGTCGTGAGTTGTTGGTCATTATATTGTGTGTGTTAGCGATTTGATTAACATCTGACTAAGGACTGTAGTAGATGTGCTATCCAAACAGTTGCCAACACAATTATCATGGGAGATACCAAACACAGGATTTCCTGCAGCGGTTCACAGCAGAGCCCAGACTGTTTTCATTCAATGTTTGTACTCATATCTGCAAAAAGTAATGCACTACATGGTTCCTATATAACCCACATATTCAGAAGCCAGGACGTGCAGAGTTGCCTCCTATGAGGAAGTCAGGTGATGTAGTATAAAAAGTGACCACCAATGTCTCTGTAGGAGTCAATGGAGGGCATCAAACACACACATCCAGAAGACTCCTCTTCCTGTCCAGTGTAAAACCAAGGTCAACGTTGACTTATTTTAACTGATTTTTGCTACATAACTGATGTACCACGATGTATTCCTAAACCTAAACAAATAATTCCATTGCTTAAACAGGTTTGGCACTGCAGGGCTTGCACAGGCACACTGATCGTTCATGATGTTGGACATTCGTAGGATGACACACGGAAATTTGTGTGTGACTTTTCATAAGATATCATATGAACCGATGTATGACGATATGTTGTAGAGCTGGACCGCCTTCTCGGAATCGAGATTACTTTCATTAGTTGGATGATAAATCAATATTATCAGCATTGTGATGATTGTGTAATTTTACACAATTCTGCTGTCTTATTGAAAGATGTGTAGGATAGTGGTAACATGGCTCGTTGAAACCTTTGAAAAACCTTGAAAAAATATTATCATTACTATTATAAAACATGCCATTGAGTATCTAAATTGTTCACAAAGACGAGATGCTGTCGGGATCCAGGCTTTTTTATGGTCAATGTTGGAGGTGTGTGAAACAGCGGCCAAAATCAGGACTGTCAGCACTGCTGGTCAAGCATCACTAAAAGTTAGCTTGAAATTCACCATTTCAGCTCTTATTTTAACACGAATAGCTCCTTGTTGATTGCATTAATGACTCTGTTCAAAGGCTCATTTTAGAGACAATCAAAGCCACTTATTGCTTGTTGAGCAGGTAAGAACAAAACTTTACATTACAAAACAAAGGACAACCTTAATACAAAATAAAACTTAAAAACTGGAGCCTTTGGGGTAAATGAGATTGGTGCACAGTAGCACAGTGGTTGTGAAGACAGACTTATTGAGTGTTCAAATATGGCCAGAAGTCATAATTGAAATCTATCCAGAACACTATCGAGCTGATTAATAAGGTCGCTGATGGCAAAGCCAAAGATCTTAGGCCCATTATTTTCAGCGTTTGGCTTAAAAGGCAGTGTGTACTCAATAACCCAAAGAAAAAAGAAATCAGAAGACTGAAACACAAACAACGAAGAGAGAGACAGGGATTTTAAGAACCCCAACTCCCCCTTTTCCACAAACTGAGCAAAAACCAAACCAAATCTCCAATGACTCTCTGTGAAATTCAAATTCTCCCCCCAGCCAAGCTCACTAGGGAGGAAAAGAGGGATGGATGATGGAATGGAGGACGGTTGAATGATAGGAAGATATGGGGATTAAAGGAAAACATGGCTAGGAATGATGTGAATGATGACGATGTAAGCGACGCGGGGCTGTCAGCGGGGACGAAGGCAGCACGAGATGTCATCAATGCTTACAAATCATCTATAAAAGAAAATCGAAACATGAAGAGTTGGACAGAGAAATGGGCAGCTGAAAGAAGCGGAAGGAAGGAAGATGACTAGGTGGAAGATGTGACTGAGGACAACAGGAAGTGAGAGGATTCGGGGAGACAGAGTGATAAACACAGTGACAACGAGAGCCAAGTCCTAATAATCATCTCTTTCACTTATCTCCCTTTCACAACAGCTCTCTCTCCTCTTTCTCCCTCTCTACCCCAACCCCCTCTCCTTTCCCTCTCTCCATCTCTCTTCTTCCACCAGGCTTCCAGCTTCAGAGGCGAAGCTCCATCTGATCAATAATAGATGTTGCTGTCTCCTACACTGCTGGAGAAGGGCCGGTACATTAGGTAATGCAGGGGCTACATTTAACTGGATGGGCTTGTTAATGCGTCCCGCTGGGGAAACACCCTCCCAACCCCACCCTCTGTATTTCCCCCCTCTTGCAACAGACACACACAAACACATGCACACACTAACTTACCCATCCACCAACCCAGCCTGCTTTCTCACCCACCACCACGCAATGCAACTTTTTCCATGGAGGGAGGAACAGGAGGAGGAGTTGAGGCAGTGTTTGTGGAACAAAGCATGTTCCATGTTGGTGTAGCGACACTTCTGGATGACATGAGGAAAGTTGTATGTGTGTTTTAATGTGGTGGGTTAGGTGCTGCTCTGGTCATCTCACAACATTATGATTGTTAGTTAGAGAAGCAAACTGGTCATGAGTCTACATCCACGTGACCCTGTGTGGGTTTTTGTTAAAGGTAAATCTTATAAAACTAACTTTCTGTCATATTTTCTGAAACTGACCATGTGTTAGAGTAGAACGAAGAAAGGGCTTCTCTGGCACCTACAGCCTGTAGTGCAATTTGCAAAAATCCACTGCTCCCTGTTGAGATGCACCAATCATGGCGGGGGGCGAGGGGCATGCACAAGCATTTCATAGCGTCCTTCCCACCCCCTTCCTCGTGCACAGTTTTGCCCCACTCTATCGTGATTCGTGCACAGCTCTACTTTGTGGGGGGAGGGACTTAGGAGACCGTTTTGGGCTTAAGCGGAAAAGGGGGGGAGGGACTGAGAAGCTGTCAATGTTAAATTTTTTGGCTGAGTCGTGGATCTTTGCAATCCTACCTATGAAACCTTTAAGAAAAACAAACTTTTAGATAGAAACAGATTTTGACCTGTGCCGCTAGAGGAAAAGGTGGAAGGGTTACCAAAGTCATTAGGATTCATCCTCTGGCAACCTTGAATGTCTCGATCCAATCTGCCTCCTATACTTTTTCTCCAGAATTAGACCTGCCTCAGGGCAATGCTTACCCTGTGTCTTCCTGCCTTATGAGGATTCCCTCATTGGTGTCTGTAAATGTCAGAAACCACTAAACTTTGACGTGCTTCCCTGTTTTGATTTCTTTATTTTGCGCCTTCATCACTCATTGTGCCGTGCTCCACCAAAGACTCCAGAGAGACATTCCCTGCAAATGTGTTGGTGTGATGCAATATGCATGTGGTTGTTCGGATGCATTATCTCTGCAAAAGCAGCAAATATTATGTTAGAATATGCGAATTAGTCATGATGGATCTATAGTTTTACATTTAAGATGAAGATTCAAGCAGGAAAGTATTGATACTAATTTTAATTGGACAAACCCTCTCATCCAAAGCACTAGGCCATGCAGGGATAGATTTTTAGTAAGAGTGGGAAATAAAACTGAGTTACATATGAATAAACGCACGTCAGTATTGAATATGAGTCATATACAAAGTTGATGTCAATAGAACATCAAATTCAAAGATGGATGAGTCACAAATTTAGCTTTCCAGCTTCTAGAGGTTTTCATCAAGTTGTATTTTACAGAAGAAAAAAGTATATGTTAAGGCTCCCCAAAACCTAATCATTTAACATCTAATGTGCCAGGGAAGGGAGGATAAAGGTTTAAAAATGTAATGTTATAAAGAGCTATAAATGCTGCAATTTCTTTATTAATTTTGGTTGTCCTGACACTTGTTTTCTTAAATAAGCTTCATCAGAGTTGTAGTTGACTTCTGCCATTACATTTATATATCCAAAGTATTTTAGAAGACACCAGATATATATATATATATATATATATATATATATTTTTTTTTTTTTTTTTTTTTTTTTTTTTTTTTTTTACAGAGAATTCCACCTTGTGAGCCATCCAGGATCTCACTTCACAACCCTTATTTTTAAAATTTTCTAACTTATACAAAACAAGAGGTGACTGATTTTAAAATCTCTGCTTATAATTTGGTCTACAGCGGTGTCAGCAGTAAACTGTAGCTATACATCACACCAATGGTTACCAAACAGCTAGTATGCTATGCTTCATATCCAAAGAAACCTGGGCGATTACAAAACTCACTGCTGTTTGTTATTTAATGTAACACTTCTGGCAGCACAATTGTAGCACCAATAGGGTGAATTTGTGGTGATAGAATGGGAGTAGACCAGAGAGTTTGTGATTGAAGACGATAAAATGGGTGTATTGTTACATAAAAATCTCTCCATGTGGAGATTTAAGCCTGAGGACTCAGGGCTGCTGCACATCATCTTGTCACATTTTTCTATTTGAGAGGCCCTCGCTGGCCCCTCTCAGCCCCGCTTGGCCCCAGATGAAAACCATGATTGGTCCTCTGTGGGAATTTTAAAGGGCCTTCAATTAGGCGTCAATGGAAGTGCCTGTTCATCCCCATTCTGCATGCGGGCCTCGGCTGGGGTCCTGAACCCCAGCTCCGCTCAGCTCTCTTTAACGCGGCGTCTGGACTCGCTTTGCTGGGGCGACGTGCATCATATGCAAGAGAAGAAGAGGAGGAGAGAGGCAATGGCCACAAAATGAGAACAGAGTGAAGAGAAGAGATTGTGTGAAATAAGTGCATGAGCGAAAGACTTAGATAGCCCAATGAGCATTTCAAGGACAGTTTTGTACTGAAAGAGATGTGAAGTCAATGTTGGAGCAAAATGTCTACAAAACAATAAATAAAATCCATTAACAAAAAAATAAACACAGTTCTAGTGTATACTTTGGGTTTGTCATGTATGATTTCTTTTGCGTTTTGCTTTAACTTTAAACCAAAGGTACACAAAACCTTACATTAAAGTGTAACCTTGTCAGAAAACGGTTTTGTTTTGACAAAAAAAGACATTATGGTCCTGATATTATGAAGCAAAGCAGGTGGCCGATATATTTCACTATGGCAGCAAATACCTTTCATCCAAAATGTATTTGACAAAGCATACAAGAAGTATATAAATGCATGTTGGGATTAGGGTATAACATCAGAATATCCCAGAATACTAACTGCTGTTGCTTCTTGTGTAAATAGCTACAGAACATTAAGGTGTTTGCGACTAGTGATTTACTATATTGAAAACTACTTATACCCAGCTGGTACAAACACACCTATGGGATTTCATTTTTCAACAAAGGTCTATAATGATATTCAAAGATGTTTGGATGGAAACCGCAAATTTGAGAATCAGCTCAGAAATTAGTGAAGGGGTAGACAAGAAAGAGATGATGGAGGAAGCAAGACGATTAAGAGAAACACAAAAGAGGGAGGAAAAGGGTGAGGAGAAGAGCGAGAGGAGATTTAATGTGGCCTCCCCCCTTCAGTTGATGGTTAATGACTCTTGATGGGCAAGGGAAACATGAGGAGATGGAGAAGTGAGGGGTGAGGAGGGGCGGCAGGTGTGACTGTCATAACCAATATTAGACACTCACCTCATGCTCACACACCCACACACGCACGCACGCATGCTCGCTCGCACGCACGCACCTCAACTTCCTTATTGCCTCCTATTCATCATGGCCACCATTCCTCCTCTCCTCCCTCACCCTCACTCAGACTCCTTCTCCTCTCCTGCCACCTCCTGTTTTTTTCTGTCCCTTTTTCACTCTCCAACACCTACTTTCTTCCACTCCTATTCACCTCATCTTTCATCCCTCAACTCCTTTCCCTCCTCCCCTTCATTCTCTACTCTCTTTTTTTTCTTGTTATTAGTCTTCAATCCTCTGCTTTTCTTCTTTTATCCTTTCCTTCTTCCATCCTCCTCCTCCCTCCCTCTGTTGCTCTTTCACCCTCTCCACACTTGTCGTCCTGATTATGTAGATGAGTGTTTGTGGCGGGGTCCTAAAAAGCAGATTAGGACCAGGAAGCCTCGTGATTGTGACATGGCTATTCCACAGAGGCCAGCAGGAGGGCGGCATTAGCACATGCATGTGTGTGCGTGTGCGTATGTGCATGTATGTGTGTGCTTGTGTGTATGTGTGATTCAATGAAGTCACCCATCTCCATCCCTTGTGTTCCCTTATACCTAACATGGTGCTGGTGGCGTCTACATGGACAAGTGTGTGTTGCATGCATGTGTCTGTGTGTGTTTGTGAAGTAAGCGTGTCTATGTGTGTGTGTATAATCACATGTGTTTGTCTAAGCATGTGAAAGGGCAGGAAGCGGAGAGTGCAAGATGGGAAGCCACTTAGTGAAGGCCCAAATGTGTTTGAGTGTGTGTGTGTGTGTGTGTGTGTGTGTGTGTGTGTTGGTTTATATGGTATACGTGGACAAAACACCTGACATTTCACCTGGGCTCCGCGGACCTAAGGGGATTACAGGGACTAGGCCAAAGTCCTCGTAAATCAAAGAGCGGAATTGCATTCGTTAGAGTCTAAACAACTCAAATTCTCTTTTTCTTTCAAAGTCCTAATTTACCGTTTGACCTGATTTTGAGTGTATCCCAGTGTATCGGAAGTGCGCCGCCACTGCTGGGTTTTATATTGCAGTTTCATACACATTTCTTACACACACGGTGCATTTTGGCGGGCTGGCTTGTGATTGGCTGGTTTTCGCGCGTGGGCGGTACCAAACAGAAGTCAACCGGGAGCTCCGCCCAGACCTGCTGGGCTCCGCCCAGACCTGCCGGGGCTTGCCCAGACACGTTGAGGTAGCAGAGAGAGACGTCGGTGTTTTAAAACTTAAATGGAAACATCTGGAAAGTGGCAGCTAGACTACATGGACGTACTTTGGGATTAAATACATACAGGTAAGATTTATATTTGTTAATATAGTTGCATTTTTGCAAAACGGTAAATTGCTATATATTTAGAAGCGTAAGCAATGTTAGCAGAGCTAGCTTGAGTAGCTATCAACATGTCCTGCTCATTAAGCCTCGACTAAAGAGGTGGAAGACAGCAGGTAGACATGCGGACAGCAGGTAGACATGGGGACAGCAGGTAGACATGCGGACAGCAGGTAGACATGAGGACAAGAGCAACGTTGTCAGTGGGTTAGAGTTGGTCATTTTTAAAATGAAAGCTAGCTAGCTCGGTCAAGTTGAGCTGTGGCCGCGGCGCGTGGCCGCATGCTGCTCGTTAAGCCTCGTTTAGCGTCTCCGTGACTGGGGTCCTGCAGACAGGACAGGAGAGGACGACTGGAAAGCAGCTAGTTTAGGGTGACCAGGCGTCCCGCGTTTGCTGACCTGTTAATTGACCGGTCAGTTGCATGTTAATTATTTGAATAATTCGTAAACAGCATAACAGTGATAACATTTCATGTCATAATAATCTGTAATTCATATTGACCAAAGAAACCAAATTTAAAAGGACTTTAAAACCCAAAACACAATGTGAATCCCATAACTGTCACATGAAGTTAGAGAACATGTAGAGTATGATTATAAAGAGAAGAGAATCAGACAGAATATTTATCAATTTAAGATTTTACCCTGGGAAACTAAACACAGCTGCTGTTAGTTAAAACCTATTTTTTGCTACCTGTCTGTTACTTTTGGATGATAACACTGAGCAGCATGGTCTATGAAGCCTACTAGAGATATGCTCCATTTGATTTTTGATTAGAGAAATTATCTGATGTGGTCAGTGACTTTCCATCAGTTGGAGGCAGGATGAAATTTAGTCGGAATGTGGTGCATCACAGCTGGAGATTAAAGCAGCTGTCGGCCTCCTGTTATGTAGTACAGACTCCCACCAGCCTGGTACTTTGTGTTGTTGTAAATATGCATGGTGCAGTTATGAGCACATTATTTGGCTTCTGTCCAGATGTGAATTGTACATTATTAATTTACCCAGACTTTTGTTTTCTGATCATGCTTGTCCCAGTGACCGTTGTAATAATGACAATCACTTTTGTTAATTTAGGCTGTGACACCTGAAAACAGGAAACATGCAGCGGCGTAGACGCATTAATCCAAAAGATGATGCAAGATTTTATGTTACTGCTCAAAGTGACAAAGTGGGACTTGACATCAGGTACATCAATGCTGTAAAAGGTAAGTTAAATCTTCTGACTGTCTAATCATGATTCAACTTTAATACATATCACTTTTTGCCACTTATTTGTTGTTTGGTCTTTGATGAATTAGGTCGTGGCATCTTCACCTCTGTTCCATTTGAAAAGGGAGACTTTCTATTAGAATACAGAGGTGAGCTGATAAGCAAGCAAGAATGTGAGAGGAGACAGAGAATTTACCATGACCGCCTCAAAGTGTTCATGTTCGAGTTCCGTTTTTAATGGAAAACTGTGGTGGTAAGTATATGTCACTGGTTAATCTAATCAGACTTATATGACTCTTTTTCTCCCTTCAGGTTAATTTACATTGCATTATTATAAAAAACTGATTGTTTAGAAAATGTAACTTGTGTGTTTGTAGTGTTGATGCAGCAAAAGAGGATGGATCGTTTGGCAGACTTGTAAATGACGACCATATAAACCCGAATGCCAAGATGAAGTACCTCGCTGTGCAAGGGAAGCCCCATCTCTGCTTGTTTGCAGTTAGAGACATAAGTCCAGGAGAGGAGATCACCTATGATTATGGTGACTCAGACTGGCCATGGAGATGCAAGGTGGTTAAAATTTGACTTTGTGAAATTGATAGTTCTGTCATGACAAATGCTTTAACCATAGAACATTTCACATTTCACCAAAATCCAGTACATTTTCATCTTCAGGTGGAACATGATTTTTATAGCTTTTGTTAGGCCCACCAGCCCTGATGCTACATACCCAGCACACCATAGCAGAGATGAAACTGACCATAGCAGACTGATGAATATAGCATTTAATCACTTCTTTGTTTTTGTTCATCAGAGTAAAGTTTTCATGCTCCACCGTCTACAATATGTTTAGTATTTTTCCTTTTTACAAGGCCTTGATGACAAAACGGCTCCAAAGTCTTTCTATCAGAGCTAGACTGTTTTCTTTTTTTTAATTCAGATGTCAAATATGCTCTCTAGGACTTTCTCTTTATTGTCTTTTTTTGTCTCTGTCTTCTGCTTCTACAGCTGACCCCTGAGAGCACATGCATCTATACAGCCGTCAGCCGACTGAATCAGACTAGTCCAAAGCTCGGCCCACTCACCAACGTTGGACTGGTAAGTTAAATCTAATGTACAACTTAGAGAAGTGACTTGGGAGATCGTTAGATTTTAGAGGGTCCTGTCACCAGATGGGATATAATGTGAATGTTAAGTTATGTTACATGTAATGGATAGGCACCCTATTAGTTATATTGGGCTACAACAAGTCAGCTCCTGGCACTGAGGGTAATCACAAATTCCCATCTACATTTAAAAATATAAAGAAGGTATATCTTCATATAGGATACGCTATAAATAAGCTGTGTATAAATAAGATGCTATAAATAACAATAAAATAGTAATATGTACAAGTCTGATGGCTGATGGTCTTAAGGAGCCCCTCAAGTGCTTAGAGGCATGCAGCTAACTGAGCCTGTGGCTACACATGCTCCTGAACTGTCTCAGCTCCACACACAGGAAGAGAGAGGTTGTCCTTTAGTTTTCAGCGTCCCTTTTATCTGTCTGTCACTGCATCCACACTGTCCAAATCCATCCTTACCACAGAGCTGGCCTTCTCACCAGCTTGCCCAGTTAGTTAGCACCCCCAGCCCTGATGTCACCTACCCAGCACACCATAGCAGAGATGATACTGACCATAACAGACTGGTAGAACAAAAACAAAGAAGTGATTTAAATGCTATATTCATCAGAGTATAGTTTTCATGCTCCACGGTCTACAATATGTTTACTATTTTTTTCCTTTTACAGGGCCTTGATGACAAAATGGTTCCAAATCTTTGTGATGACACAAATCCGCCATCCACAGTTGATAATACTGAAGAGGTATGTCTTCACAAAAGATAGATTTTTATAAATGTCTCGCTCCTGATTGTTAATATCTTAGAAAAGTTGTTAGTGAATTTTAAAGCAAGGTTTTCCTTTGTCTTTCTATCAGTGCTAGACTGTTTTCTTTTTTTTTAATTCAGATGTCAAATATCCTCTCTAGGACTTTCTCTTTATTGTCCTTTTGTCTCTGTCTTCTGCTTCTACAGCTGACCCCTGAGAGCAAGTGCATCTATACAGCCGTCAGCCGACCCAATCAGACTAGTCCAGAGCTCGGCCCACTCACCAACGTTGGGCAGGTAATTTAAATCTAATGTACAACTTAGAGAAGTGACTTGGGGCCACATGTTAAATCTACCAACCTATTTCAATGTGTGTGTGTGTGTGTAGCCGCCTGGGTACATGGTGTATGTGGACAATGACATACAAGGACGTTGTCTAAACATGCTTTTTCAAGCTTCAGTCAGTATATTATCTGAGTGTATGTGTATCGTTGAACCCAACACAAATATGACTAGGGAGAATGTTAGATTTTAGAGGGTCCTGTCACCAGATGTGATATAATGTGAATGTTAAGTTATGTTACATGTAATGGATAGGCACCCTATTAGTTATATTGGGCTACAACAAGTCAGCTTCTGGCACTGAGGCTAATCACAAATTCCCATCTACATTTAAAAATATAAAGAAGGTATATCTTCATATAGGATACGCTATAAATAAGATGCTATAAATAATAATAAAATACAATAAATAATAAGTAATAATATGTACAAGTCTGAGGGCTGATGGTCTTAAAGAGCCCCTCGAGTGCTTAGAGGCATGCAGCTAACTGAGCCTGTGGCTACACATGCTCCTGAACTGTCTCAGCTCCACACACAGGAAGAGAGAGGTTGTCCTTTAGTTTTCAGCGCCCCTTTTATCTGTCTGTCACTGCATCCACACTGTCCAAATCCATCCTTACCACAGAGCTGGCCTTCTCACCAGCTTGCCCAGTTAGTTAGCACCACCAGCCCTGATGTCACCTACCCAGCACACCATAGCAGAGATGATACTGACCATAACAGACTGGTAGAACAAAAACAAAGAAGTCATCAAATGCTGTGTTCAGAGTATAGTTTTCATGGTCCACGGTCTATAATATGTTTTGTTTTTTTCCTTTTTACAGGGCCTTGATGACAGAATGGCTCCAAACCTCTCTGGCGACACAACTCCACCATCCACAGTTGATTATACTGAAGAGGTATCTCTTCACAAAAGATAGATTTTTATAAATGTCTCGCTCCTGATTGGTAATATCTTAGAAAAGTTGTTAGTGAGTTTTAAAGCAATTTTTCCTCTGTCTTTCTGTCAATGCTAGACTGTTTTTTTTTTTTAAATTCAGATGTCAAATATCCTCTGTAGGACTTTCTCTTTATTGTCCTTTTGTCTCTGTCTTCTGCTTCTACAGCTGACCACTGAGAGCACATGCATCCATACAGCCGTCAGCCGACTGAATCAGACTAGTCCAGAGCTCGGCCCACTCACCAACGTTGGACAGGTAAGTTAAATCTGATGAACAACTTAGAGAAGTGACTTGGGGCCACATGTTAAATCTACCAACCTATTTCAATGTGTGTGTGTGTGTGTGTGTGGTCGCCTGGGTACATGGTGTATGTGGACAATGACATACAAGGACGTTGTCTAAACATGCTTTTTCAAGCTTCAGTCAGTATATTATCTGAGTGTATGTGTATCAAACGTTGAACCCAACACAAATAGGACTTGGAAGGTTGTTAAATTTTAGAGGGTCCTGTCACCAGATGTGATGTAATGTGAATGTTAAGTTGTTTGGTTACATGTAATGGATAGGCACCTTAATTAGTTATACAGGGCTACAAAAAGTCAGCTTCTGGCACTGAGGCTAACCACAAAAAAAGTTATATCTTCATATAGGATACGCTATAAATAACCTGTGTATAAATAAGATGCTTCACCGACTGTTGTAAAAAAATCAATGTTCATGTCCAAATATGAGTCAAGGACTACTATTTAGAAATACAAGCATATGTCTACAGGATGGCTGAACAGTAATTCAAAATATTTGTGGAGGTGCAATTGGAGGTGCAATTGAGTTACATTTATGTGCTCATTCATCACATTAAACAAACACAGGTATAATAGCTCAAAACTACTCAAGTAAAATTGTTGTTTTGCAGAAAGTGGCAAGTACAAATCCCAGGCCTACTATCTTTTTCCTAGGACTTTTTTTTTATGTGGCTATTTCAACCACATATTTTTATGTCCAGCTATTTATGTGAGTTTTAATAATGCCATTTTCCAGATGAGATTGAGTTAAGTGATGCTGAAGACAGTAGGAGCCAATCTGTTAACAGCAACACAGAAGTCCCAGCATCAGGTGTTTGGGACTGTGGATCCTGAGGATTTTGACTCTACAACTACAGAGCAAGACCATGACATTGGAGGCTTAAGATTGTTAACTTACTTCATAGCCACTGCTGATAAAAGGTATTTTTTTCCTGTCCTGACAAAAGTAACTTTTGTTAAATTGTATTTTCAACAGGATCGGTGTCATTTGTGTCGTCGACAGTGGATGAGAGTGTACCTCCCTCTGAGGGTAAGATTCAGATTCAAGAGGTTTAATGTCTTATGCACAGAAACACAGTGGTTTATACCATACAATGAAAGTCTTATTTGCCCAACTCCCTTAACAGAACAGGTCGTCAACTTCACTGACTGTTGTAGCTATATCTCTACTGACTGTTGTAGCTGTATCGCCACTGACTGTTGTTGCTGTATGACCACTGACTGCTGTACCTGTTCTCCACTGACTGTTGTAGCTGTATCTCCACTGACTGCTGTAGCTGTTCTCCACTGACTGTTGTAGCTGTATGTCCACTCCACTGACCACTGACTACTGTAGCTGTATCTCCCTGACTGCTGTAGCTGTTCTCCACTGACTGCTGTAGCTGTTCTCCACTGACTGCTGTAGCTGTTCTCCACTGACTGACTGCTGTATGTCCACTGACTGCTTCACTGACCACTGACTGTTGTAGCTGTTCTCCACTGACTGTTGTAGCTGTATTCCACTGACTGCTGTAGCTGTTCTCCACTGACTGCTGTAGCTGTTCTCCACTGACTGTTGTAGCTGTATGCCACTGACTGCTGTACCTGTTCTCCACTGACTGTTGTAGCTGTATCCTCCACTGACTGCTTCACTAACCACTGACTGTGGTAGCTGTATCTCCACTGACTGTTGTAACTGTATCTCCCTGACTGTTGTAGCTGTATGTCCACTGACTGCTTCACTAACCACTGACTGTGTAGCTGTATCTCCACTGACTGCTGTACCTGTTCTCCACTGACTGTTGTAGCTGTACCTGTTCTCCACTGACTGCTGTACCTGTTCTCCACTGACTGTTGTAGCTGTCTCGCCACTGACTGTTGTAGCTGTATGTCCACTGACTGCTTCACTAACCACTGACTGTGGTAGCTGTTCTCCACTGACTGTTGTAGCTGTATGTCCACTGACTGCTTCACTAACCACTGACTGCTGTACCTGTTCTCCACTGACTGTTGTAGCTGTATCTCCACTGACTGCTTAGCTGTTCTCCACTGACTGCTGTAGCTGTTCTCCACTGACTGCTGTAGCTGTTCTCCACTGACTGTTGTAGCTGTATCGCCACTGACTGCTGTACCTGTTCTCCACTGACTGTTGTAGCTGTATCCTCCACTGACTGCTTCACTAACCACTGACTGTGGTAGCTGTATCTCCACTGACTGTTGTAACTGTATCTCCCCTGACTGTTGTAGCTGTATGTCCACTGACTGCTTCACTAACCACTGACTGTGTAGCTGTATCTCCACTGACTGCTGTACCTGTTCTCCACTGACTGCTGTACCTGTTCTCCACTGACTGTTGTAGCTGTACCTGTTCTCCACTGACTGCTGTACCTGTTCTCCATTGACTGTTGTAGCTGTATCGCCACTGACTGTTGTAGCTGTATGTCCACTGACTGCTTCACTAACCACTGACTGTGGTAGCTGTTCTCCACTGACTGCTGTAGCTGTTCTCCACTGACTGCTTCACTAACCACTGACTGCTGTAGCTGTTCTCCACTGACTGTTGTAGCTGTATGTCCACTGACTGCTTCACTGACCACTGACTGCTGTACCTGTTCTCCACTGACTGTTGTAGCTGTATCTCCACTGACTGTTGTAGCTGTATCGCCACTGACTGCTGTAGCTGTTCTCCACTGACTGCTGTAGCTGTTCTCCACTGACTGCTGTAGCTGTTCTCCACTGACTGCTGTAGCTGTTCTCTACTGACTGCTGTACCTGTTCTCCACTGACTGTTGTAGCTGTATCGCCACTGACTGTTGTAGCTGTATCGCCACTGACTGTTGTAGCTGTATGTCCACTGACTGCTTCACTGCCCATTGACTACTGTAGCTGTATCTCCCCTGACTGCTGTAGTTGTTCTCCACTGACTGTTGTTGCAGCTCCACTGACTGTTGTTGCTGCAGCTTCACTGACCACTGACTGCTGTAGTTGTTCTCCACTGACTGTTGTTGCAGCTCCACTGACTGTTGTTGCTGCAGCTTCACTGACCACTGACTGCTGTAGTTGTTCTCCACTGACTACTGTAACTGTATCTCCCCTGACTGCTGTAGTTGTTCTCCACTGACTGTTGTTGCAGCTCCACTGACTGTTGTTGCTGCAGCTTCACTGACCACTGACTGCTGTAGTTGTTCTCCACTGACTACTGTAACTGTATCTCCCTGACTGCTGTAGTTGTTCTCCACTCCTGTAACTGTATCTCCCCTGACTGCTGTAGTTGTTCTCCACTGACTGTTGTTGCAGCTCCACTGACTGTTGTTGCAGCTCCACTGACTGTTGTTGCAGCAGCTTCACTGACCACTGACTGCTGTACCTGTTCTCCACTGACTGTTGTAGCTGTATCGCCACTGACTGCTATACCTGTTCTCCACTGACTGTTGTAGCTGTATTGCCACTGACTGTTGTAGCTGTATGTCCACTGACTGCTTCACTAACCACTGACTGTGGTAGCTGTATCGCCACCGACTGCTGTAGCTGTTCTCCACTGACTGCTGTAGCTTTTCTCCACTGACTGCTGTATTTGTTCTCCACTGACTGTTGTAGCTGTATCGCCACTGACTGCTTTACCTGTTCTCCACTGACTGTTGTAGCTGTATCGCCACTGACTGGTCTAGCTGTATACTCCACTGACTGCTTCACTAACCACTGACTGTGGTAGCTGTATCTCCACTGACTGTTGTAACTGTATCTCCCTGACTGTTGTAGCTGTATGTCCACTGACTGCTTCACTAACCACTGACTGCTGTACCTGTTCTCCACTGACTGTTGTAGCTGTATCGCCACTGACTGTTGTAGCTTTATGTCCACTGACTGCTTCACTAACCACTGACTGTGGTAGCTGTATCGCCACTGACTGCTTCACTGACCACTGACTACTGTAGCTGTATCTCCACTGACTGCTGTAGCTGCTTTCTCCCTGACTGCTGTAGCTGTTCTCCCCTGACTGCTGTACCTGTTCTCCCCTGACTGTTGTGGCTGTATCGCCCTTGACTGCTGTACCTGTTCTCCACTGACTGTTGTAGCTGTATGTCCACTGACTGCTTCACTGACCACTGACTACTGTAGCTGTATCTCCCCTGACTGCTGTAGTTGTTCTCCACTGACTGTTGTTGCAGCTCCACTGACTGTTGTTGCTGAAGCTTCACTGACCACTGACTGCTGTACCTGTTCTCCACTGACTGTTGTAGCTGTATCTCCACTGACTGTTGTAGCTGTATCTCCACTGACTGCTGTAGCTGTATTGCCACTGACTGCTGTACCTGTTCTCCACAGACTGTTGTAGCTGTATGTCCACTGACTGCTTCACTGACCACTGACTGCTGTACCTGTTCTCCACTGACTGTTGTAGCTGTATTGCCACTGACTGCTATACCTGTTCTCCACTGACTGTTGTAGCTGTATGTCCACTGACTGCTTCACTAACCACTGACTGTGGTAGCTGTATCGCCACCGACTATTGTAGCTGTTCTCCACTGACTGCTGTACCTGTTCTCCACTGACTGTTGTAGCTGTATCGCCACTGACTGTTGTAGCTGTATACTCCACTGACTGCTTCACTAACCACTGACTGTAGCTGTATCTCCACTGACTGTTGTAACTGTATCTCCCCTGACTGTTGTAGCTGTATGTCCACTGACTGCTTCACTAACCACTGACTGTGGTAGCTGTATCTCCACTGACTGCTGTACCTGTTCTCCACTGACTGTTGTAGCTGTATTGCCACTGACTGTTGTAGCTGTATGTCCACTGACTGCTTCACTAACCACTAACTGTGGTAGCTGTATCGCCACTGACTGCTGTAGCTGTTCTCCACTGACTGTTGTAGCTGTTCTCCACTGACTGCTGTAGCTGTTCTCCACTGACTGCTGTAGCTGTTCTCCACTGACTGCTGTAGCTGTTCTCCACTGACTGTTGTAGCTGTATCGCCACTGACTGCTGTACCTGTTCTCCACTGACTGTTGTAGCTGTATCGCCACTGACTGTTGTAGCTGTATACTCCACTGACTGCTTCACTAACCACTGACTGTGGTAGCTGTATCTCCACTGACTGTTGTAACTGTATCTCCCCTGACTGTTGTAGCTGTATGTCCACTGACTGCTTCACTAACCACTGACTGCTGTACCTGTATCTCCACTGACTGCTGTAGCTGTTCTCCACTGACTGCTGTAGCTGTTCTCCACTGACTGCTGTACCTGTTCTCCACTGACTGTTGTAGCTGTATCGCCACTGACTATTGTAGCTGTATGTCCACTGACTGCTTCACTGCCCATTGACTACTGTAGCTGTATCTCCCCTGACTGCTGTAGTTGTTCTCCACTGACTGTTGTTGCAGCTCCACTGACCACTGACTGCTGTACCTGTTCTCCACTGACTGTTGTAGCTGTATCGCCACTGACTGCTATACCTGTTCTCCACTGACTGTTGTAGCTGTATCGCCACTGACTGATTCACTGACCACTGACTACTGTAGCTGTATCTCCCCTGACTGCTGTAGTTGTTCTCCACTGACTGTTGTTGCAGCTCCACTGACTGTTGTTGCTGCAGCTTCACTGACCACTGACTGCTGTAGTTGTTCTCCACTGACTGTTGTAGCTGTATCGCCACTGACTGCTATACCTGTTCTCCACTGACTGTTGTAGCTGTATCGCCACTGACTGATTCACTGACCACTGACTACTGTAACTGTATCTCCCCTGACTGCTGTAGTTGTTCTCCACTGACTGTTGTTGCAGCTCCACTGACTGTTGTTGCTGCAGCTTCACTGACCACTGACTGCTGTAGTTGTTCTCCACTGACTGTTGTTGCAGCTCCACTGACTGTTGTTGCTGCAGCTTCACTGACCACTGACTGCTGTACCTGTTCTCCACTGACTGTTGTAGCTGTATCGCCACTGACTGCTATACCTGTTCTCCACTGACTGTTGTAGCTGTATTGCCACTGACTGTTGTAGCTGTATGTCCACTGACTGCTTCACTAACCACTGACTGTGGTAGCTGTATCGCCACCGACTGCTGTAGCTGTTCTCCACTGACTGCTGTAGCTTTTCTCCACTAACTGCTGTACCTGTTCTCCACTGACTGTTGTAGCTGTATCGCCACTGACTGTTGTAGCTTTATGTCCACTGACTACTGTAGCTGTTCTCCCTGACTGCTGTACCTGTTCTCCCCTGACTGTTGTGGCTGTATCGCCACTGACTGCTGTAGCTGTATCGCCACTGACTGTTGTTGCTGTATGTCCACTGACTGCTTCACTGACTACTGTAGCTGTATCTCCCCTGACTGCTGTAGCTGTTCTCCACTGACTGTTGTAGCTGTATCTCCACTGACTGTTGTAGCTGTATCTCCACTGACTGTTGTAGCTGTATTCTCCACTGACTGCTGTAGCTGTTCACTCCACAGACTGTTGTAGTTGTATCGCCACTAACTGCTATACCTGTTCTCCACTGACTGTTGTAGCTGTATTGCCACTGACTGTTGTAGCTGTATGTCCACTGACTGCTTCACTAACCACTGACTGTGGTAGCTGTATCGCCACTGACTGCTGTAGCTGTTCTCCACTGACTGCTGTAGCTGTTCTCCACTGACTGCTGTAGCTTTTCTCCACTGACTGTTGTAGCTGTATCGCCACTGACTGCTGTACCTGTTCTCCACTGACTGTTGTAGCTGTTCTCCACTGACTTTGTAGCTGTATCCTCCACTGACTGCTTCACTAACCACTGACTGTGGTAGCTGTATCTCCACTGACTGCTTAACTGTATCTCCCCTGACTGTTGTAGCTGTATGTCCACTGACTGCTTCACTAACCACTGACTGCTGTACCTGTATCTCCACTGACTGCTGTAGCTGTTCTCCACTGACTGCTGTAGCTGTTCTCCACTGACTGCTGTAGCTGTTCTCCACTGACTGTTGTAGCTGTATCGCCACTGACTGTTGTAGCTGTATCGCCACTGACTGTTGTAGCTGTATCGCCACTGACTGTTGTAGCTGTATGTCCACTGACTGCTTCACTAACCACTGACTGCTGTAGCTGTTCTCCACTGACTGTTGTAACTGTATCTCCCCTGACTGTTGTAGCTGTATGTCCACTGACTGCTTCACTAACCACTGACTGTGGTTGCTGTATCTCCCCTGACTGCTGTAGCTGTTCTCCACTGACTGTTGTTGCAGCTCCACTGACTGTTGTTGCTGCAGCTTCACTGACCACTGACTGCTGTACCTGTTCTCCACTGACTGTTGTAGCTGTATCTCCACTGACTGTTGTAGCTGTATCTCCACTGACTGCTGTAGCTGTATTGCCACTGACTGCTGTACCTGTTCTCCACAGACTGTTGTAGTTGTATGCCACTAACTGCTATACCTGTTCTCCACTGACTGTTGTAGCTGTATTGCCACTGACTGTTGTAGCTGTATGTCCACTGACTGCTTCACTAACCACTAACTGTGGTAGCTGTATCGCCACTGACTGCTGTAGCTGTTCTCCACTGACTGCTGTAGCTGTTCTCCACTGACTGCTGTAGCTTTTCTCCACTGACTGTTGTAGCTGTATCGCCACTGACTGCTGTACCTGTTCTCCACTGACTGTTGTAGCTGTATCGCCACTGACTTTTGTAGCTGTATACTCCACTGACTGCTTCACTAACCACTGACTGTGGTAGCTGTATCTCCACTGACTGTTGTAACTGTATCTCCCCTGACTGTTGTAGCTGTATGTCCACTGACTGCTTCACTAACCACTGACTGCTGTACCTGTATCTCCACTGACTGCTGTAGCTGTTCTCCACTGACTGCTGTAGCTGTTCTCCACTGACTGCTGTAGCTGTTCTCCACTGACTGCTGTAGCTGTTCTCCACTGACTGTTGTAGCTGTATCGCCACTGACTGTTGTAGCTGTATCGCCACTGACTGTTGTAGCTGTATCGCCACTGACTGTTGTAGCTGTATGTCCACTGACTGCTTCACTAACCACTGACTGCTGTAGCTGTTCTCCACTGACTGTTGTAACTGTATCTCCCCTGACTGTTGTAGCTGTATGTCCACTGACTGCTTCACTAACCACTGACTGTGGTTGCTGTATCTCCCCTGACTGCTGTAGCTGTTCTCCACTGACTGTTGTTGCAGCTCCACTGACTGTTGTTGCTGCAGCCTTCACTGACCACTGACTGCTGTACCTGTTCTCCACTGACTGTTGTAGCTGTATCTCCACTGACTGTTGTAGCTGTATCTCCACTGACTGCTGTAGCTGTATTGCCACTGACTGCTGTACCTGTTCTCCACAGACTGTTGTAGTTGTATCGCCACTAACTGCTATACCTGTTCTCCACTGACTGTTGTAGCTGTATTGCCACTGACTGTTGTAGCTGTATGTCCACTGACTGCTTCACTAACCACTAACTGTGGTAGCTGTATCGCCACTGACTGCTGTAGCTGTTCTCCACTGACTGCTGTAGCTTTTCTCCACTGACTGTTGTAGCTGTATCGCCACTGACTGCTGTACCTGTTCTCCACTGACTGTTGTAGCTGTATCGCCACTGACTTTTGTAGCTGTATACTCCACTGACTGCTTCACTAACCACTGACTGTGGTAGCTGTATCTCCACTGACTGTTGTAACTGTATCTCCCCTGACTGTTGTAGCTGTATGTCCACTGACTGCTTCACTAACCACTGACTGCTGTACCTGTATCTCCACTGACTGCTGTAGCTGTTCTCCACTGACTGCTGTAGCTGTTCTCCACTGACTGCTGTAGCTGTTCTCCACTGACTGCTGTAGCTGTTCTCCACTGACTGTTGTAGCTGTATCGCCACTGACTGTTGTAGCTGTATCGCCACTGACTGTTGTAGCTGTATCGCCACTGACTGTTGTAGCTGTATGTCCACTGACTGCTTCACTAACCACTGACTGCTGTAGCTGTTCTCCACTGACTGTTGTAACTGTATCTCCCCTGACTGTTGTAGCTGTATGTCCACTGACTGCTTCACTAACCACTGACTGTGGTTGCTGTATCTCCACTGACTGCTGTACCTGTTCTCCACTGACTGTTGTAGCTGTATGTCCACTGACTGTGGTAGCTGTATCTCCACTGACTGTTGTAGCTGTATGTCCACTGACTGTTGTAGCTGTATCACCACTGACTGCTGTGGCATTAACTGAACTCATGTTTTGATGGCTTTAACATTTTGTTCATAATATTTTTTTTTTTCTTGTTTTCCTCATTTCCAGGGAATTATGCTGATAAGGCACATGGATCCAGAAGAGAAAGTGTTGTCCAAGGCTGAGGGCGTAGTAATGCCTCATTTCAGAGATCATATAAGCAGAGGAAAGCTGGCCACCAAAACTGAATGCAGTCACTGCAAACTGGTGGAAGACCCGTGTTGGCACAAAGAGCAGTGCAAAATATAAGGGACTTTGTTCGAAATAGAGGAATAGCTGCAAAGAGGCAGTCGCAAAAAGATAGGATTTAAATCCACTGACGGTTGTGGTGGTGTTTGTTTTAAAAAGTGTTATAAGTTGTTGTCTGCCTGGTATAGGTTGTAATGATGTTTTAAAGGTTCAGTACAAAATTCCATCACCAAAACAAACTGCACAAACAGTTTTATTTATTGTTTTATTAATTTATTTTGTTATGAGAAACCATGGGCCTTTTGAAGTTGGGTAACCCCTGATTTCCACAGGATACATAACTGCTGCATGACGGCTCCGTGCTCCGTCGTTCACATTTGTTGCAGAATGGCAGCGGCCATGACTGACAGCTGAAGCCACAAGGACCCCAAAACCCCGAACTACCACCAGTTTTCATCCAGAGGAGTAGAGGGGAACAACTCTGTGCTGTTTTCAAGGTGTAGTGCAGGGAGATATGATACACCGTGAGCATGATGTATTTTATTTTGAAAATGTACCAATGTTTTAAAAACTAACTGGTGGTTGGTGGTTCTATATTTATGTGATCTCGCGGATCCTCGAGACTTCAGCTGTCAGTCATGACCGCATCCGGACCTGCTGGGTGTTGACGGCCGGCGGAGCACGGATCTGACACGCAGCTGTTCTGCAACCGGTGAGAATTCAGTAAAAAAGCTAAAGTAAGTGGTCATGTCATTTGTGTTGTGTGACAATGTATTGTTTAGCTGTTCTAGGCTGCTATCTGACTGTTAGTCAGTGTTACCAACCAACAATGGTGATGGTTTGAGTTATGCAATAAAATAATATTTAAGTCCCATTATTGCTTGGTGATGTCAGGTTAATGTGTATTTATGTTAATTAGCAGGTATTTAAAAAGTGATGTCATTGTCCCTTTAAAGTCCCAATAATATTTTAGTCCTTATAAGTCACATATTTTTCAAAAGTGGAACTGTCTCTATAAACCACCATAGTTTTAGGGTAGTGTGTATCAAGCTCTGAAGGGTGTATTCAAGGTCCAAAGTGATGTGAATTTTTTTCAGATTTTTTACAGTGTTTTAATCAAACTCCCATAGCTCTAGGACCTCAGGAAAGGGTAGTCCACCTAAACCACACCCGGGCCTGTTTGGAGAAAAAGTCTGGCTATACCACATAAACCCGTATGTGTGTGTGTGTGTGTGTGTGTGTGTGTGTGTGTGTGTGTGTGTGTGTGTTCAGTGTTTTGGGACAGGTCTAAATGGGGTGACTTGACTGTTGGACACAGGACAGAATGAAAGTGGTACTACCGCCTTTTATGGGATGCACGCACACACACACACACACACACACACACACACACACACACACACACAGGTATTGTATATTCCATGCTGTTCACCTTAAATAGAATACACTTAAGCCACATTTAATAACATTTAATAATATAACTTTTTACCCCCATAACCTGGATCTTATTTTTGGCCATTTTTCTTACAGGTTATGAAAATATTTAACTCATTAACTTAATTGATTGGATCAAGGAACTTGGCAAAATTGCTTCAAAAGTCCAGCAGGGACATAAATTAAGCAGTTTAACAATTAGACAGGTTGTAAACTATCTAAACCACATTATGTATAGGTGAAATTAAAAGTAACCTTAGCAGGAACCACAACTACAGGAAGTTGAACCAGGAGGTCTAATGAATGTTCCCGCCCTGTTGTAGTGATACCACAGGAGGATCCTCCAGGCAATCAACTTAGTGATTAAAATAACTTATATAATAATATACAAGTGGTAAAAATTGACATTTTGATATAAAAGACGTACTTTGACATTCTGGGACCTTGGTCGGGCACAGTGTCTTCCTGGAGTCTCCACTGGTTGCCTGATGAGGCGCGGAGGTCACATATTTGCCATGAGATTACATGCGGTCAAAAACAAGTCCATAGATACTATCTAGATATTTACCTCTTTGTCTTTCTGCCTGTCCATTCCTACATGTCTCTCTGCCCATTGGTCTATCTGTCTGTTTTTCCGCCTCTCTCTCTCTCTGATATTCTTCATCCTCTCTCCGCCAGCTGCAGAGCTGCCCTACTTTCAGAAGTCTGCCGTCTTTGCATTTGACAGTATGTTTAAAGGAAATTAATATTTCAGCTGGCAAAGAAACGAAGGCTTCCATCTGATGTGTTTATCTCTGCTCGTCAGATGGGTCAGAGTGGGGTGTGAACATACTGTACGAATACTGACGCAGCTTGATTCAGAGGCTTCTATTTTATTTCATGTCACTAAATCCCTGCAACAGCGGAAAGAAAAAAACAAATTCGTCAGAGATTAGATTAGAAGGCAGGCAATGACACCGCTGAACAAAGCTTTAATTTTTCAAACAGACGCGGCCCATTAAATTTGCAAGTGCCCGTCTCACTTTGCAGACAATGCTTAAATATTGTAGCTGTTTTAATTCAGAAGCCTTGACCGTTTCTCCGCCACCCACGATCTTGTACTTGAAGAAAGACAAGTGGAAGAGAGAGGCAGATAAGTCTGTCTTTCCTCTGTGCATAAAACTGACTCTATCATGTCTCATCCTCTTGATGGCTGCTGATATCGTTGACAACACAGAGATGAGAAGCATAACGTATGCCATGTGTGACTGCTTCTAAAGCTGCAGCATGCAACTGATCTTACAAGCAAAGAATAAAAGGCTTTATTTGTCTATTAGTGTCTTTCGAAGGCTAGTCTATGTCCACAACATTCCACTTCCGGGATTCTTCAGGTGCCGCCGGATATTATGTTGGATGTCTTTCATTTAGTACCTTCCAGTACCAGTACCTTCCGCTTTCTTTGTGTTGGCATTTTAAACTCTGGTTGATTTATGAGGACTATATGGTTAACTGCTCATTAGATCACTGCAGGGCAAATCGAGACAGTTAGCCAGACCGATGAATCAGAGTTTTCAGTTGCATGACTAAAACAACGTTCCACCAAAACATGTTCCTTCCCAAGGCTAGTTTGCAAAAGTGTAGTTGCTCCGCGCAGCAATTGTGATTGGTTTAAAGAAATGCCAATAAACCAGAGCACCTTTTTCTCCCATCCCGGAGTGCTATGTGGACTAGCCAGACTTTTTTCAGAAATGCTGTGGAGGAAGGTCTGGCAATGAAAGACTAGTTGATGACTCTTTCCAAAGGTGTTAGGACCTTGTTTGTATTTAGTTCATCTCCTAAAGGAATGTTAAAATAACAAAGACATCCTATATATTAAATAGGCGGTCAGACAAACAGTGATAATCAATCAGGAGGAAGGTGGTAAGAGACAGAAGGTGTTTTTAATGAACTCATTAACTTGAGTGTGGTCAAAAGGCCTACAGGACTATATGAATGAATTTCTAGTAAATACACACAGAGTAGCAGCCATTTCAGTAATAAAAAATACTAAAAACAACTAGACCCATGTTATATATTTTGTTAAGTTATATAGCCTACTTCCATTATACCAAATGTTTCCAAGAATGTTCAGAACCAGAGAAATCTGTCCCGCCAATGCCATCATCCCCTTGGCGCATGCATTGTGGTCTTTTTATGCAGTTTTAAGCCTTTAAGCCATATTTTTACGATACAGTTTTTAGATCTTGGTCATTTTTTTTAGCTATTGGTTTTAACCTGACAAAGGACTTTAGTCATCAGACATCTTGATCTTAATTATTCAGAGAAACAAGCGGCTCAGCTCAAGCCTCTTCACCGATGAGCCAATCAGCATCAGAGAAACACCAATATTAACATGAAACTGCTGTAACCGCATAACCACAACGCTGGGAAAACTTGATAACATAGTGACTTGTCTAGGGGCTCCAGGATTTGGCCCCTCATTGGCTGCAAGGCCACAGTTATGAATAGGTTCAAAAGGTTATTTATTCCTGCTGCCAATAGTGTTGTGACTTTCTTAAACTATAACTTGAAATTTATTTTGTGTTTTGTGTTGTGTTTTTTGGTGTGGTTGCTGTCTATGTAGCCAGCAGCTGTAGACCGATTTGCCCTTCGGTAATAATAACGCTACCTAGTACTTTGTACAGTTAAGGTGAATAGGGCTACCCGTCTTCACTGCCCCGGCACTGCTTTGATCCACAAGTCGGTCAGCTCACTCCGTGGTCCGGCGCTGGCTCACGTCAGTGCTTGATTGACAGTTCATTTGAACACATTTAAAGATGCGGACAACACGGACACAACTTAATGGGGGAAAAAGGATCTCCGCCTCGACACTCTGGACCTCCCTCTCGCAGCTGCTCTCAATCTACATGTAAACTAGCAGTCTCTGCAACCAGGTAAGCCCCACCTACTGCCAGCCTGACAGCAATGCAGAACAGGCAATAGGAAGGATTGTGTGCTGTGACACTGCACTAAAAAAACAGAAATTCTGTTAAAATCGGGTATGTTTGTTTTGGAGAGGAGACTTCTGCAGATAATTCAGCTACTGGAAAAAAAAACTCCTGAAAGATGAACACGGGGAATCCTACCTGGGAGTAGCTGACTTCAAAGAGAGTAATGCTTTATCTTTTTAAATCAAATATTTTGGTTTCCATATTTCTTGATCCCTGGGTTATCATTATTGATATTATTGTTACTCACCCCTCATTCCCTGGACCACTCGGGGAATGTAACACACGCAAATGGACATGTACTGTGCTCTAAACACATCATACAACACATTAATGTTTATACATTCACTTTTAGCTACTCACAAAAACACAGACACACACTCCTGTATACGCTTGAACTTCAAAAGACTTCTGTTTTATGGTTTCCTACAAGGAAAAATAAAGTATTCCACACACAATACAACACGGTCTTTCTTCTCCTCAGACCTCACACTACACACCTGAGCAGCCTCCCTAAGCATACTCAATGCGTGTGTGTGTGTGTGTGTGTGTGTTGTGTTGCTATGAAACCTGGTGTGTTCCCATCACTCCATACTGGGACGTGTAGTCAGACAGCTCAAATACACAAACAACTGGCAGATTTATTTTTTATTGGAATTAGTAGCAGATAGAGGTCTCATGGTGAAATAGTTTTATCTGACCTGAAAAGCACCTTCTATTAACTTGAAATGGACATGAACCTGTGTAATCAAACACAACCAAACACAGCCTGTAACCTGAACAGAGTCAGCAGATCAACTGGACTCGAGTGTGAAAGGAAATGGAATCAAATTGTGTTAAGGTCTAATTAATAGTGGGTTATTGACTGTTGTTTGCTGTTTTGGTGTTGGTCAGACAAATGGTTAAATAATTACAATAATTTAATATATTCTTGTTGTAATTTATGAGTCTATTACTCATTATTTTACTTTATTTAGTGATGTAATTCAACTTTATTTTTTTTTTAATTTTCCATTTTGATTCTGATAAGCTTTTGCAACAAAGCACTGAGCACATTTTTTGCTCAAGTTGAAACATATCAAGTTGCATGGGAGTGCATTTACCCGCGCCACACGAAAGGTATGCTTGATGTTTGGTCTGAACACACCTTAGGCCGCTGTTTATTTCCCGCTTCTCACCTACACAACGTGGGTTTCATTTAACCCAAACCATGAACTAGCCTGAACTGAAGAGCGTTCAGATCACAAAACTGTAATTCTATTTTTTTTTACAGTTTTAGAAGGCATTGACAAATTATATCATGCTGCTTTCTATCAGAAAAATTATATATAATCATAAATTTGTTTATGTATTTATTTTTCTGTGTCATTCCAAACATTTTGTCGATGCTACATTGGATTACAAGACACTGCTATTTAATGCATCTTCCAGTTTTGCATTTACAAAGAAAAAAAAAGAAGAAAAGAAAAACACAAACCCCCCCGAAACAAACAAATATCTTTCATATATTTACATATAAATATATGTATTTGCCTGCTCTGCTTTTCCATAGTGTTTTCTAACCAATCACAAGTGTTAATTTGGAGCTTGCTTAGGCTTATGTTTTTCCTCTCTGGAGGGACGTTACAAACAGTGTATTCAGTGGTTTGATTTGACTTGTTGACAACACTGGTCTGGTAAATAGCCAAGAAGCTGATCTCACAAGTGCAACTGACTATTCTGCCACCTTTGTCGTTTTTTGAACATCATCTCAATTACCATTTGTCATTATACAAGGTGATAACATATGATAACTAATGGATTTCAGGCCTGAGAAAGTATGGTGTGGGTCTTCAGGCATAGTACAGAAAATAGTATAGGGCTGAAATTATATGGTAATGAATGGTAACAACAGTAAAGCAGAGAGGGCGGCCCCACAAGCCACAGCCTTGGACCATCACACTAATCCTAATTAAACTCTATTAACCCTCAGCCATCTCTCTCACCTTCCTCCACTCTTTGCCTCTTCTGTCCATTGCAGGCAGTCTTTGCTGAAACAAACCTGCTCTGGCATAGAGAGATGCACTATGAATAGCGATGTACCGCCACGTCCAGTTACCGTCTACCTTCTTGTCCTGTTTTAATTAACTGGTGTCCAATGTCGAGGTGAGGAAAGGAGGAGGAAGAGAATCTTAAATTGTGAATGGGAAAAAAGGCAGATGAAGGCGAAGGACGAGGAGGGAAAAGAGGTGAGGGAGGTAGCCAGGAGGAGAGAAAGATGGAGAGAGAGAGAGGGGCGAGTGGGGTCGTCCTCCCTGCTAATTTGCTGACATGGGGGCATTGGGAAGGGCTGGCCTCCTAATAAGATTGTTTCTTGAAGGAGCCGAGCGAGCTGCGAAAGGAACAAAAGTAACTGTGCCCCCGTGAATCCTGTAGTCAATTAGTCCGTATCAATAATTAAAAAGCATTGTCTGCACAGGGGCAGGGGCGGCGGATTGAGTTTCCCTCCACCAAGCTAGATTGTTATGACAAGCAGTGCCTACATAATGATATTAGACATTAATAATTCACTGTTGGACCCACGTTGCTGCAGGTGACAGGAGGCCTGCGCCGCGCTCAGGCAGCCATCAGTAAGTCGACTCGCCAATTATCAGAGGTCAGGAATCAGAAATGGAAATTGAAATTTGTTCTGGGTGGCTGTGTGTGTGTTTGAGGTGTGTGTTGAATGTGAAGAGGTGAATTTGATAATGTGGAGGCATGCAGGCAGCAGAATCACTCAATGTGTGTGTGAGTCAGAGTTGAAAAAGTACAGCCTTTAGGTATTATTCACAGTGTTGGTCTTATTTTTGTAGTTTTAACTCCTTTCACTGATTAGAACATTGTGCATATCAAAGTCATTGCTGAGATCTAGATTTTAACCTTACGTTACACTCATTAAGCAGAGACTTGTCTAAAGTGACTTACAGTGAATTATTTTTGGGATTCAGATTTGTGCACATGGACACTTCAATATGTGGACAGGAGGATCCAGGAAGTGAAGTAAAGGGAGCACCGGATAAGAAATGGACATTCCTACTTTCTACATATTGCTGACATTTTAAATCGTCCTATTAGTGGCGGCAGTAGTGAGTGGCAACTTGGTCTGGGAACTGGAAGGAGTTTGGAGTGTGGACTGGTAGCTGGAGAGGTGCAGGTTCACCTCCTGGGTGCTGCCAAGATGCCCTAGGGCAAGGCACCAAACCTCCAACTGCTCGGGACACCCATGCTCTGACAACTCTCGATTTAAAGCAGTGTGTGTAATAATAATTGAATTTCTTCTTTAATATTTTAATTGTGTGTGTGTGTGTGTTTTGCATCTCAGCATGTGGGTTGAGATGATTGACAGGGAGGTTGAAGCCTCACTGGCTTCTAAACAACTGCAACATCTGTGTTGGTGAAGAGGGCACAACTAAGAAGAAATATGCTGAGTTGTACAGTGTGTTTGTGTGTGTGTGTGTGTGTGTTTGAGGGGGTAGGGGTTTTGGTGCAGAAGAGAAGACAGATGTGGTGTCTATGTGTGCCAAACCACCACATACACATACACCAACCGCATGTCTTTCTTCATCTCCTGTCCCAGTAGGCCTTGCCGTGGGCCGACAGAGTGGACACTGCCTGCTGATCAGGTCTGTCTGCTGGGCCTTGTGGGAGATCTGCGCATCCAAGCCCCCTGTCACAGCAACGGATGCTGGATGACAGGGTCCCCAAGGTTCCTCCGGTGAAGCTCCACATCTGGACTCACAGTCTGTCATCTTTTCATTTTTCTTTATAAGCTTTTACTGTCAGGCAATCATAAATAAAAAGTAAACTAATTAAAAAAATAAATGGAGATATCTATATTCTAGATGCCAACACAGACATACACAGTAGCATAAAAATGATGGTTTAAAAGAAAGAGGACAGAAAAAAAGAAGATGGACAACTGGGGAGGAGGAGTGGATGAGGTGAAACAGGAAGAAGAGAAGATGTTCTGAAATTGTTCTGTTTCCTCACTAACAGGAAAAAGAACTCACTGCTGTCAACTGGAAACCTAAAATTTCCTTCGGGATGAATAAAGTATCTATCTATCCATCTAACTATCTACCTCATAACCTTAGTTTCAAATTTAGTTGTAGCCGGGTAAATTTCTAAATAAATGATTTTCAAACGATATTTTTTCCTGGTGGTTCAAAGAAATCCCAAACACAGCTATACTGATGGTAATGAGGCATTATTTACTTCCTGCTTTGAGTACAAGAAGTGCAAAATTAACAATTTGGATACAGATTAAAAATCAAAAAATACATTTTATAACTGATAAATGTAAAGCTATTGGAAAACTAAAAATTAATGGGAAAATTATATTACTTTAATCTGACCCGAAATATGCTTATCATTAGTTCATGCAGGACACAGAAGTCTTGCTGATTGAATTATCTTTCCTATCAGACACACACCAATCACAGCCATTCTCACATTAAGGCGGTCTTTTTAAACACGACTCCCTCCTCATTGGTCCCCAGTTTAGACTCCTAAGACCATTCACACGTTTTTATCCAATTAAAAGGTGCTCTAAGCGATCCCTGGACTCCCTTTGTTGTTTCGTCCCTGCTGCATTTTGGACTCAGTAGTATTACCTCTGCTTTTGTTTAAAAAAATCCTCAAGTTACTGTATTACTGTGTTTCCATTTGTTGCAATAAATGGTTAAATCTATGACCAGAGGGTTCCTGACTGAACTTGTGTTTTCACCCAGCTTTTCTCCTTTTCACAAATGTGTATTGAAGCTGAAAAACAAACTACAACATATACAAGCCTTAAACTTCTCCATCCCACATCCCACACCTCTAGCCACAGTGATCGCAATTACATCAAACATGTGGGATCATTTACAACTGTTAATATGAGGCTGTAGATTGAGTTGATTGGTGTTGGAAACTAGAATGAAGATGAAGTGGAATTTGTCTTTGACTTTGTTACATGTCTCAGTGCCTTATTCCCCTTTACTTTCCCCACACTATGACAAAAATAAGTTTAGATGAAACATGGACATCAGAGGACAGGCTGAATCAACAGTACAACTTCAACCCTTCAGAAGAAGACAACAGGCAGCAAGGCCATCTTCGTCATGAGACTTTTTTCTCGTGACAACAGAGTGTCCGCAGCTGTAGTAGTAGTCGGCACTTCCTTATTCACTTCAAAGTGTCCTCCAAGGCACATGATTAATCAGGAATGACCTCAGTGTCTCCCGAAAGCGGTCCAACACAACTTAGCATAACAGTTAATAATACATAGACCCATCAGAGGGGGAAATTGTATTCTTTCTGCCAGCCGGAGGTATGAATAACTCCAACTGAAGTGTGACTCAGATCATCTGATTGACATTTAGCCCTGTCATCTTGAAGCGCTAAGTGTTAATCAATAAATTAGTGACATGGCATCAGATCAGTGTGTTTTAATTGCTGAGCTGTGCATTATTTATCTATCTGAAGTACGGACTCCAGGCGTTGATTACTGAGCTAAAGACTGATCACAGTGAATGGAAGATTGGTTGCTCTGAAGCGCCAATGCCCGACGAGCAACTTCACACACACACAGTCAGCATACAGGAAACACTGTATGTGACCTATAAACTGTTTTGGCAGAGTAATAATGAACCCACTGCACAGTTTAACTTTTTAGTACGGATGTGTGAAAGTGACTGGATGCAAGGAGTGGATGTGCATGCCTTTGAATGCAAAGTTTCATTTTCTAACAGTTATTATTTGCTTCTCAACTTTGTAACAACTTCCTGAAAGAGAAGGCTCAGAGCCAAATCAATGCATCTTAAAGCCACATTTAGTTTGGTCTTTTCTTGCTTTTACACCTACGATTACTTGAATGCACTAAAAATATTTTATTTTTATCTAATAGATTGTCTTGAGCTCAAATCCATGTGCAGACACTTACGTGTTGAAGCTGTGTGATGTACATTACTGGTGAAAAGTATACCAGAAAAGGACTGCTCAAACAGATGAATCCCACAGGATTTACTATGCAGTTGGATGTGTAGTAGTATGTGAGTTGTCAATCATTCAAGTGTTAATTTGAAGCTGAGACCAAACCGGAGCTACAAGCGTAATAATACTAATATAGATTTTTAGATTAGATCATAATTTAGAATTTTAAATCTGACTTTAAATAAAATTCTAATGTTGCTGGCCCTGGGCAGACATTTGAAGCTGCAAATTTAATTTCAATTAAAATTCTAAATCATTAGCAGTTTATTTTTAGCTGGGTCATGTCTGACTAACTGTGATACTGGACACAAAACACAAAATAAAAAATAGGTACTATATTTTTCAGCAAAACACAGGTTAAAGTGGCTAAGCTTTGCAAGGTAAAGCTGGATACATTAAATTATAAATAAAGTATCTCATATAAGCTGTGCTGGATATGAGTTACTTTTCCTGTGAAACATGGAGGGTAGAGACCCAGCACCTGTGCTCTGTGCACTAAAAAGAGCAATGCATGTTCATCATTTTTAACTCTGACCTTCTGTCAAATTTGGTCTGCGGGGAGACACTTCTGTCCATCTATGCAGGAATGTTTCCCAAGGTGCAGCCTGGCAAAGTGATGCAAACAGAGGCTTTAACTTGCTTAAAGAGCCTTCGGGGCATGAAGTATAAATAATGTAACTTGGAGATAAAGACAAGGTATTTTGCACCGTTCTCTCCCCTCAGTAAACTCACTGTACTGTAACTACATACATGTTTCCTGCATGCACTCGCTGGAACAACCCATGGAAATCCTATAAGACCCTCCCCTCCCCTGTAATGTTTGCAGGAGTTTATGTATTTGTTTTTGGCCGTGATTTGCTGGCCCATTAAAAAAAGAATAAGAGCTTATGACATATTCAAAGAGGGCATGTCTGGAGTATAAAGTCTAGGAAGGCTATGATTCATTAATGGAACCATGAATAGATAACTCTCTGTTGTATGATATCATACTCACTGTTGAATTCACGTTGGCATTCACATATTTTCCTGTTTAAAAAATCAGGATACCATTAGTATTTGAAAAGATCATATGAGGTTTCTAAACAATTCATAAGCACACAGTAAAGATATTACAGTTACAGTATATGGAGTTTCAGTTGTTAATTCTTTGTTTAATCTTAAGGTTTTACTTTAAATAATTAAAATTCTGATTACAAGGACTTTATGGGTGCACTAGGATTATCATTCATTCATTTATCAATTCATTTAAAGAGCCCTATATGTTAGCTATTCAGGCTGGTCAGCTAATTATAGGCAGTTGAGAATAACAGCCTTATTATAAAAAAACATGATTACAGGCTCACATCAACCCTCAGAGCGGTAATTTTTCAGTGTCTCCCAGTATCCTATGAACTGCTGTATGTTTTCACTGGACAACTCAGCAGCCCAACATTTATGTCCAGTACATGTCAGAAGTTGAGTCCATTATATAGCAAAGTGTAACATACATGCAACAAGTAGCACATCAAACTCTCATGTAGGAGACTAAAGTTTGCATCCCGTCACAGACCTGTAAACTAAGTAGTTTATTTGCCATAATCACAATATTTCCCAAACTCTATAGCACCACGGTTAATTCATAGCTGTTGTTTTTTTTGTGTGGGATATGTTCATCATGATGATACAACTCTTTGGTTTCCTTAAACCTGAGTGGGCAAGGAACCACTTCCTGGTGCATACTGTATGTTAGATAATTATCAAAATTGGTATAGATGATAAATATGCATAGTATTTTGAGTGTATGTCAACATTAAATCAATCACATAAAATGTTGAACTGGATGTGTGACTATTCAATTTTTTTGTTATATGAAATTAACCAAGTATTCTTTAATCCTCTGGCTGAAATAACTGCAGCTACTGAACACGCTGTTCTCTTCTTGGAAACTGCGTAAGCTTTGCTATGAAATCAGCAGAAGGAGCCGATTTCAAGCTCATGTCACCAACCCAAACAACTCCCTTCACCTGGAGCAGAAACAAACACAAAGATGTCAATCCACATATGGAGTGCTTCCTCTTCAGTTAATAACATAGATGAAACTGTTTTTGCTGGCTTTGCGCTGCTGGACTTTGTTGGGCTTTATTATGTTCAACTCTATTCAGTATTTGTCTTTGCTCGGCTCTTTTCTATTCTCTTCCATTGTGCTCTGTTCTGTTTCTGCCTTCATACAGTCAACAGCTGGACTTTTCTCCACGGATCCTGACTTGCCTGACTCTGCAGCACCACAGCCTCGTCTACTGTAATTGCTGTGGACTCTCTCCTCACCAGCCTGCTTCTGTCTTGAAAAAAAAGACTATGTTTGTTGCTGGCTGTTCCGCTTTTATCTATATTTTAAGCCACACACAAGGTCTAGAGTCGGCCTGGAGCTTGTTACAGGGGCCTGGGGCTGCATAATTCATGAGAATGAGCCTCTCGCTGCAGCAGCTAAATAAAAGATCTGCCAGCGGTGGATGGCAGGACAGAGGAGCACACTGTACCTGCCCTGCCACCTGTGTGTAAATGCAGGTGTGTGTCTGTTTAGGGTGGGTCCGTGTTTTACTCTGTGTGTGTCCCATCCCGTGAGTTAAGATCAATACAGGTGTGTATGGCATACACAGAAGTATTCACACTTCATCCACACTCACATTCCTCAGTGCACTGCGGCTGAGTGAGCTGTCTATTAAAGCTCCTGTTGTGACAAGCAGAGGAGACATCACAGCTCAGGTTCAGGACCAACCCCTGTACCACCTCCTCCTCGCCCATCTCTCATTTGCCTCGGAAAAATACATTTTCCTTTAACTAATAAGATTAAAATCAGGTGTTTTTCCATTGAAAAACAGAGTCACACAGGAGGTGTACTGTGCTACTGTCATAACTGTCATAACCGCTGTCCAGGGTGCTGATTTAAGAGCTGAACCAGGTGTTTGCCAATATTCGCTTGCTGCAGGGACTGATGGCCAAGATGTTGCCTGACTGATTAGCCTCATCACTTGCCTCACTTTGTTCCAGTTGGTCCTGCCTTGATTCAGTTTAGTTGCCCACTCTATGTCTGTGGCAAGTTCACAAGTTTCTTCCGTTTTCCCAAAAGTGGAAAAATTATAAACAACTTGGCTGCCAAATTGTAAACATACCAGAAAACGTAGAAAGTAGATTTACACAAATATTTTTGTACATTACAAGAAATAAGTGCAAAACGTATCAGTGTTTCATTTCCTATAGATGCAATTTTAAGCTGAAAATGTTTGCATCACAGTGTTTGAGTAAAATATGTAGTTTCAGTCCAGCCCAGTCCTAGCTGTTCACAGTGTTATGGCAGATCAGGGTTGATTGTAAGAGATTAAATAGTAAAAATGTCAAGAGACAAGACTGGCTGTGAGCAGTGAGGGGCATGAAACCGCATATGGAAGATGGCAGCTGTATATTGGACAGTGGAGGGTGAAGCCTAGCGGCCGTACAAAATGCATGAACCCACAGCAGATGGGCTGTTCATTGTCTCTCTCTTTTTTTTCCGTTTTCCTTGCCACATTTCTGTTTGTGGGCCAGAAAAGCACAAACAATTCTCTCATTCTCTCTGTCTTATCTCTTATTTTTTCTCTCCTCTTGAGATCCTCAGTGTGAGTGACACACATCAGGTGGATACAGCGGCATGCTGTGGGAAGACAGGACAAGGGCAGGTCAGTTGGGAGGTACCAGGGAGCAGTTTGGACAAGGGTTGCTAAAGAAGGGGGAGGAGGTTGGAGAGACAGCACATGGACTTGCGTGGAGCAGCGTTGACGTGGGAGAAGGCCTGATGCCTCGGATGCATACAAGGAGAGAAAAGGAGGAGGAGGCGGTGTGAGGGTTGATCCCTCTAAAAGCCTTGGTTCTTTCAGCAGGCTCAAATTATTACAAGCGTGCGAGGAACAAGGGCTCTGCTTGGGGGTGAGCCACCCAGGAGAGTGCCTAGCCTCAGGGTGATTTTCAGAAGAAAGTAACATGGGAGAAAAATAATAGGAGGTGGGAGGACAAGAAGGAAGGAGGGGATGGAGGAAAGGAGTGGTGGGTCGAGGGTTTTGGAGCTGTTGTTGGGAAAAGTTAGGGTGGGTTTTATTTTCTTCAGTTTTCCCATCTCGCTGAGCGCCTGCCTTCATGGCTCCTCTGCCCTGCACTCTTTCTCTGAGGCCTTTCATGTTTTCCTCTACACTGTTCCCCACTCGAGCCTTTCTCTCTTTTCTTTCTATCAATCCTCTCATGCTCACGTCTGTTTTTTTTCCAACAAGGCCATCTGGAGACGTTAGTTAATATGGTAACAAAGCTCGTTAGGCAGACAGATCACTCCTTGGACAGGCGAAGGGCTCCCTTCTTCCTCCAGGCGTCTTTTTGTATTCACCTACCCCAACTTTCTCTCTCTCCCTGCCTGCTTCTGTCTATCTATTCATGATTGATCAAGCTCCACAGGCCAGCCAGGTTTACTGGTGTTGAGGTCTCTGTTTCTGCCTCTTTCTTTATGCATATTTTTGTAAACTGTCACTGTGTTTTAAACTGGTAGGTTTTTTTCCCTACTACTCTTCATTTTTACCTACACTATCAAGCATTAAAAGCACAACAAACTAAAATGTGACCTTAAATGTATTACTTTGTACACATATAATGTAGTGTTTACAATCATCCTTGCACATTGAACCCATAGAACAGTTTTAGTACAGTCAATAAAATCCTGTTGCGCAGAAGTTTTGAGCAGCACTGACCAAGGCTATTGAAACCTGGAGACAACATGCAAGTTTCAACAAACTGCCACCATAACATACCAAACTTAGCACAAAACACAAAGGAACAGGCCATCGGAATGCAAAGATCTGACTGACAACAACAGATGCTCAACTTCTACAGCACTACTGAAAGAGTGGGATGCGATTCCACGTAGCAAAATCAACACCCTTGTCACATCCCCATAACCATAACCCCTAATCTGCTACTGTCACAGCGTCCACTCTTCTGGTTTCAGGCTTCCAAGATTTTGGGACCTGGCTGGAGGGATTTACTTCCATTCAGCCGCTAGAGCATAAGTGAAGTCCAGCACTGATGTTGGGTGATAAGGTCTGGCTCACAGTTGGCATTCCAGTTCATTCCAAAGGTGTTGCATGGGGCTAAGGTCAAGTTCAAAACGTTTTGTTTGAGGGATTACTTAGAACAAATGTATAAAATATTCACAGAAAACAATGGTAGGAATTTACTGACAATATAAATGTTGCATAGCTTCACAGAGTGGAAGACAAATAAATATGTTTCTCCTTATTTCCTGAGTGAAGAATCTTGTGATGTGGTGTGTTTCTAAAGTTGGAAGTGGCTGAATTAGGAAAATCCCAGGAATCAGCATGACAGCATACAAAGAATTAAACAGTAATGCAATAATGTATAATGTGTTAGGTTTGTGAAGACATCAAATGTATAACAGAAATGGATATTATATTTCCTGCAACTAATGGCACAAACCGCTTTTTTCAAACTGCTTTTTTCAAACTGCTTTTTTCAACTGCTTTTTTCTAAACAAAATTCTCTGTTTCTCTCCTCTTCCATCCCTTGTGCATCCCCTCTTCATCCATATTTTTCACAAACCACACACACTTCTTAAGACTTTAACACAGCCTGTAAACCTAGGCCCTAACCCTAAACTTACCCCTTGATAAAGTGACAACCTGCTGAAACCGCCTCGCTCCATAAAAACGTCCTCATTCCAAAGAGATAAAACTCAACCAAGGACAAGAACACGCTCACTGACGCACTTACCGCTCTTACCCACACCCTCTCTCTCTCTTAGTGATTCGAGGCCTGCGGGCCACGGCGTGCTGTGACTGATATGGTTTCTGACATGTCAAACGGGGAGGCGGTGCAGAGCTGCCCGTGGCAACCAGAAGAAACATGCTAATAGCGAGGTGCATTAGTGCACTCACAGACGGCACTGCTAATCAGACAGGACATTTACCCCACTCTGACTCCCTGGATATGAGAGTGGCTCCTCCATCAATCTCACCACACATGAACCATCACCAGCAACAACTCCCCCACCCACACACCCACCCACAATTACCTCAGCCGTCTACACCTTCAAGCCTTACTCAAACCCACAAGGAGCTATTATAATGTATTCTAATAAAAGCAATAATAAGAAGTGGTGGACAACATTAGTCATAGTGATTCAATAATGTAAATATTATATTTTTCAATATGTTGTGCCTTGACATGCCATTGCCTTATCAAGTTGTTTTGGCTAATGACAAGGGTGTAACTTTGGGTTCAACATTGGAAGATCTCCTATCTAGCAAAAACGTTTGTTTCAACATTGGGGGGAAAACATTGTTGCTGGGGCGTCTGGGTCGACCCCCAGTAATTTTTGAACATCAAACGCTTTATTTCCTGAATTACAATTTATGCCTCCTTTTCTGCATGTAAATGTCTTTATTCATGTAAATATTATTAATGTTATTATGATTATTAGTATTATTATTAATCAACTAATCTTCTGTATTGTTCAAAACTTTCTACAGATTTAAAACCTTACATGCATTTTGGGATTTTTTTTTGTAGGAATTATGCATAACAACAAATAGTTGCTTGCCACAGCATTTACACTCGTTGACTTCATTACCCCGGCCAGTTGACTTTACCCCAGCCAGTTTTGTGCAGAACCTTGAAGTGAGCAGAAACTCCACTCAAGCTGAAATCGTCCTTTAAAGAGGACATTTTTTGCAGTGAGAGGTCCCCCACTCCCATCTATTAGGTAACCATCATGAATATGCTGACATTTAATTAATATTAAATATACTTAATATACATACCCTACATACTTAATGTGAACTTCTGCCCTGTCAGTGTACAGGTGCTGTCTCATACAGATTTTTAAAATCGCCAGTTCAACTATGATTATGGTTGTAAATAGAAGACCTAAATATTAAGGTCCAATATGTCATTTACAGTATTTACTGTAATAAATAAGTTGAAAGACTATCATTTCTGACAACAATCATGCAAGCAGGAGAAATGAAAGTCCATCATTTTGTCTTCCAAATAATTGTGCTGTTAAGTCGCTGTGCAGAACAAACTGTTCTCCTCAGTACTGTTGTTCTGCTAGTAGCAACATGGATTCTGCTCGGCACTTCCGTCACTCTGGCTATTCGGTGTCACGTTGCAGATAAGCTATTTTGTTGAGTTGCCTCTATGGCGAAATTCTCTGAGGGAAATTAAGTTGGGCTTTTGTTGTGAAATGCAAAACAGGAAAGAGTTAAGCTCTGTCGTTGACAATGTGGAAGTTAATAAAGTCCATCTTGTTTCGTGCCGGTTTGGACTTTAGAGCCTAAATGTTTTTATTTTTTATCTACATAAGAATAGGCATATTTCATAACCGTTAGCTATACAAGGGATGCAAAAGACAATTATAAATCTGATTTTGAGCGGCCATGGCGTCAGGACTGAGACACATCTATAGAAATCTGAGTTCTTCTTCCATCTCACGCCCTCTAACCCCCATTCATGCCAGGCTGACAGACAGCTGCCCCACATGTAGAGCTGGATTCAAATCGTTGTGATCATGATAATTCAAAAGCTCCCGGATCGGGCAAAGGATATTATTTTTTTTACTGAAGGAACGAGTCAAATGGACTCCTTCGTCTCCGTTATACACTAACGGGTTTGATGTCGAGGACATAAATCAAAGACTTATAATTCTATTTGATTTCATCCATCAACCATGGGGATATTATTAAGAGCTATCAAAGAGCCCCAATTGAAACCTTTTTGCTCCATGAGAAACGCATACCCTCTTCCCCACCATCCGTTCAGTCCTGCTTAAGGGAATTATAAAAAAAAATGAAAAAAAGAGAATTTCATTAAAAAAGAGGTGTTGGGGGGGAATATTATTAACACCAAGGAGGCTGATTAAACTTTAATTGCAGGCCAACAGTCTTCGGGCTCTCCCAAACAGTGGCTTCAACAGGTCTTAATCTCCAGTGGCTGACCAAACAAATGCCTCGATTGAAATGAAAGTGGGGGAGAAACAGGAGAAGAATTATCGACTCTTTCCATTCCCCTTCTTTAGAATTCGAAGCCGCCGACTTTATTTGGAATCAATAGGTTTCCACATCTTTTTGTTTGGGATCACGGCTGATTCAATTGGGTGATTACAGTGTTAGTCTGTCAGAGCATTCACAGTCGGTGTGCTCATTAGGACCATCCCCAGTGTTGATGTTCTCATCAGAACTCATCAATCCATTATTTATGCCTCAAAAGGAAGACAAAGAAGCAAGGCAGTCGGGATTTACATGCTCCAGATCAATCTCCTCTCCTTCCTTTCCTCTGCTATGTCTTCCTACTTCTCCACCTTTCCCTCCTCCCTGTCTTCCTCTTTTTCCATGCACCTGTTCCCTATTTCTGATTTGCGTCTTCACTTTGTCTTTCTTTTTTGTTTTCCTTTTTTCTTTTTCTTCTTTCTACTCCCTCCTCTTTGTTTGTTTAATTTACCCTCCTCCCACTGCATCTCCTTCACCACCACCACCCGTTTTTGTTTCATTGTCATCTTCTGCTTGGTTTTAAACAAAATACAACGTAACATTTTCCTCCTCTGCACCACATCCTCCTTCACCACCTCTATGTCATCCATCTTCATCCATCCCTGCATCTTCTCTTCACCCTTACCCTATCACTTTCTCCCTGCTCCTCTTTTCATACATGTTGTTAAACTCCTCCACCAACTCTCACTAACAACACTCCCTTTCTTACGTTTTCTTACGTTTCTCAACCCCATGTCCTTCTACTCTCTGTCTTATCCTTGTCCTACTCTTGCCTCTCCTGGCTCCTCCCCCCAGATCTTCTTCCTCCATTTCACCCTTTTCACCCTTTGTTCCCCCCTTTTCTCCTTTTCTCCACCTTGTTATAACTCATATCTTTTAACTCAAAGCTCTTTACACTCAAAGCTCATCCTCGTCTTCTTCCTTCTCATCCTCTTCCTCCTCATTCCTAACACCAGCGTCACCACACACACATTTACCAGCATGCCGACTGAACCAGCACACAAATTGAGAACGAACCGGATTTAAATTCATTCTGGGATTTATAGGCTGCAAGGCTTGTACGGTAATTCTGTTAACAAAAGGTATCCTTAGATGGAATTAAATATTTATCCGTTCTATGAATAACAATTGGCGAGGGAATGTGGAGGCAGTGTTTACTTTTTCGGGGTTGGTGGAGAGGACGACTGATTCTGTTCTGCACCCCGCCTCGGTGAGCTGATTATAGAAATGGGGAGGGGAGGGGAGGGGTTGACTGGCTGACCCAGGGATACAGGCGGTCATTATGCATGGTGAGGAGTCCTGTTCCAGCTCTAATCCTCAACCAGAAGAAAGCTGAGCTGCTCGGGACTCAGCAGGGACTCTGCTTGACGTCCGACCTGACATTCAGGGCTCCTGCTGCTTGTTTGTGAACCAGGAACTGTGAGGGTGCTGACCTCACTTTGCTCCCTGTGATGACATCTCTTTCGTCCACATGTGGAGTCACATGAGATAAGATCACATGGAAAGAGGAGGTCTCCATATTACATGTTGACATAATAAGTTAAGTTGTATTTAGTGAGGTCTTTTTTTAGTCTGTAGCCACCAAAGTTCCACTTCCACGGTTGCTCTCGTTCAGTTGGAAATCCCACCGGATGTCACTCTTTTCGGATATTAGCTGGTTTTGCATTGATTTTGGGAGCAACAGTGCGGCGCAACGGTAGCGTGTTCAAATCAAGTCAGGGTTCATTTCTCTAGAATTAAACTAAGTTACTTGTTATACTAGATCATAAAACTATATGTAACAATAAGAATGATAAAGTTGTCCCACCCTAATAGCTGCAACAAAGCTACAGGCTGTAGCAGAAATGTCAATCAAGCTCAGTCTGTACAAGCCCATAGTGCAGTCCACAAAAGAGGTCTAATCAGACACATTCATGTGTAAGTTTAACATGGGTGTGCAGGGCTTTTAAATAAACCATTAGTCATTTTGACATTGCATATGTCATAAGAAATCGGACTTATGATGGTCATAAATGACAACTACAATGCAATTCAAACTTTAGACATTCAACATACATTAAGACTTACATCCTCATTATTCCAGTTACTCATATTGTGATGGTGGAACTTAATACTCAATACTGCATTTTTATCTTTTCCACCTGCTACTTGGTGATTTGTTCCTCTTTAAATTTGCAGCTTCATAAATAAAATCAGGTGATTTGACTTTACACGGGGTGACCCTTCACTGACCACATACAGGGTAGAAATACTTTTCTATCCCTCCGGATATAGATCTTTTCTTTAATTACCAAAGGCCGGTGTGGCTCCCTGATTTACTGAGTGGAGCTGGCAGAGGCTGGAAACACTGGTTAAGCAAATTGGTGTTTAACTGGAAACTTGCTGGCCTCCGAGCACTGCATTATTCATCACCTAGACAAGAAAGTAACGCTTCATACATCCCTTCAGCAGCAGCAGCAGCCTCAGCCTCCAGAGCTGAGAGGGAAACGAGAGAGTGAAGGCGGACAGATATATAGGGCAGAGAAATAAAGCAACTCAGTCCATAAGGAGCGAATCCCCCAACACAAGCCCCAACCAACCATACACACACCCTCATATCCACGCATCTGTCCAGCCTCCACACACCAATTATTGGTTTCTCTGTCAGTTTGTTGCATTTGAAAGGGACTTCTGGGAAGATGAGTTTGTTTTTTAAAAAGTGGACCAGCAGCCCAATTCTGAGTTTTTCATCCAGCCTACTTAGCATTTTTCCAGTGTGTTAGTGCGTGGTGTTTATGCTAAAAATGCAGAAGTCCAACGATACTCTGGACTGGTGAAGAAGCATTTCTCATTTTTATTTCTGTGCTTGTAAAACACAGTTATACATATAAGGATTACTGCACTTGAAATGATTAACTTTTCACATTGTGCCATATAAGCAACATTCTCGTCAGCGGCTTATGTAATTTGTTTACTGTGCATGTTTATTATGTACATATGTTAGTGTGTTACCTGAAATTGTCGATGATGATGTAAAATTCATGGAGGCCTTATTTGAATTTCTGCACACTTTTCTGAATGTTATCAAGGTAGAGACGATCAAGGTTGATCAGCTTAGACTTACTTATTTGCCTTATTACGTCCAATAGATTTTTATGAACATGCTCTTACTCCTATCTGGGAACATGTCCACATGATGATGATACAATTCTAAATCTAATTAAATTCGATTTTAAAACAAACTGCAAGAGCTTTGTACTGATTTAATATGCTGCAGCAATATGGGCTCTAATCCATTTTACAACATCTGGGCTTTTCATCTGGCTGAAACCACAACTCTCCTCTCCGCTGTCAATACATTTAATTTCATTAAAATTGTACTGTAACTAAACGCTGAAGTTTAGCCGGTGTCCGTCCGAGAACCGGGGCTTCATGTTGTAGCCGCTACGTTTTTGGGCATCCTGTCAGTTTTAAAATGCATTATTGATGAGACATGATTAGAGAAGCCCATACTAGTGCGTTTCTTTGAACACATTTCTCTGAATTAAGTGGAAGTTCGTATTTATATCATGTTTCTTCCAGTTGGTTTTCAAAACAGTTCTTCTCCAGTTCTTCTAGATGCGTTTTGGAAACTCCAGCAGGCTCCGAGAGACAATCCATTTTTTTATACACACGTCCCCACAGTAAACAGCAACACATGGGCCTAGGTGTACAGCCTAATAGAAAAATAAATAAGATGAATTCACCCACCTTCAAAAGCATAGCATCATAACCTGCAGATGTTTTTTTCAGGGAAAGTAACAGCCAAATCTGAAGCTGTATTCCTCTGGCAGACATTTGTGGTCTGAAGCAGTCGGATGGTCCCGCAGCCTGCAGGCCCGTCGGCTCTGTCATTAACTTGCACTCTGATTCTTATTTCGTGTATCGATGCGGTGATGATAAGCATCCCCCAGCGGCCGGCGAACAAGCTGATTTATAAATTATCCCGGTATGTGCAGTTGCGCGTGCGTGTGGTGTGCATCCATGTGTGCACGAGAGGGAGAAATACAGGAAAGATTTCGCTGTCCAGCATTCCAGGGTGCTGGATCTTAGAGTATTATAAAATGATAAATATATGTCACTATATTACCATCCCCACAAACACAATAATAACAACAATAATAATAATAATAATAATAATAATAATAATAATAATAATAATAATAATAATAATAATAATAATAATAATAATAATAATGTAAGAGCAATAATAGCAATGTAAGAGAAGCAAAATATACATGACAAACCAGCAGGCCTCAGCATGACACCATCGGTCTTGCAATAAGTAGGCCTACATTTATTCTGAAATCCCCTCACTTCCCTTTTTTCACTGGTGGTCAGTTTGCTGGTCATATCCAACCAGACTGCCAGCTCGCGTGCGTTTGCGTATCTTAGCCTACTGTATGTGTGCGTGTATTTTAGAGGCTATGGGGTGAGCTCGTGCCTTCGCTTGCGCACACCGATGGAGGGCAGGCCCGCTCC